>OX465298.1:163830409-165030409 GCA_949987735.1 Leucophora obtusa | reverse complement strand
ATTTGCGTACTGTCTGCAAGTACTGACTGGGACGTACCTACTGGAAAAACACTTTGGAAAACGTTTGCAGCGCACTAAGCCAATTCCTGCCAGTGATTTTTTTTTTTTAAACCACTGAAATATTTGTATAACAAATACTGGCCAAATGTTTTTTGCAAACGCTGGCAAAGCAAAATAAGTGTTCTGCCAGTTATTAATTTTAAAGTCCATGTTTATCAGTTGGTATACCAGAGCTGATTTTTTGTACCACTGGAATTTTTTGAATGAATACATTCTATCTCACGGCAATACCGCTGCGAGCATTTTAAATATCAGATTGTACGGAAAAAACCCTCCGCTCGTATTCTGAGCCTACACTAATTCTGATTTTTTTTAATACTTTTTAATACCATAAATTTGCATTTGACATTTGACTTCATAAACATTTAAAACCTAAATATTTATTAATTAAGTCCAACGGATTTTTCTCTAGCAGTTACTTCTTATTGCCTGCATGTCAGCACAAAGTAAGATTCGAAAAATTTAATATAGTGCTTTTTTAATGCCCACATCTGCAGTTGAATCACTGCACCATACAGCAGCGATGAAATATATATCAAAGCCTGCAATTGAATCAGTATTTACAAAATAACAACAACATTTGTACAAAATTCATAGGTGGTCCTCTTCATAAAACGCCAACAAAATGCACAAAAAAGAGTACAACCTGAGAGATGGTCAAGATTTCGTTGGTTTGTTTTTGTAAGGATTTTGTACAAAAACTACTGCATTTATATTTGTCTGTAACACTTTAATGTTGTTGGTACGAGTAATTTTTTGTACCCTACAACACATTGCAGCAACAAGTTCATTAATATGCTTTCTAATGCTGCCTACAAATGAAATTGGGCATGTTCTACTTAATGTTCTATCGTCTGTATTAATTTCTCATGTTGAAATTGTTTAACTGTGGCATCGTATGTATTAAAAAAATATAAACAAATATTAAACACATGTTTCAACTAATGTTGCTTCATGTGCAGCCAGTATAAAACTTTATATTCAGTCTTAAATTAAAGACCCAGTTTTAGACCCTGTTTTATAGTTAAGACCACGATCGATTCCTTTCTTAAATAGTTTTTAAGTAAAAATTTTTCAAACAAAGTTTCTAACTTAAGAAATATTCTTAGACAGAAATCGATCTTAGTTCTGATAATAAAACTTGCCCTTTGATTCTAAATCCAAACATTTGAGTTAAAAATTAAAAAAAAAATACTTACAAATACAGTTAACTGTAAGGGGTAGTTTTATAGTCAAAACTAAAAACGATTAGAAATTTTGCTTGAATGGTAAAGGAAGTTGACGTTGCATTTTATTATTTGATTAGGGTAGTGTATCGGTTAGTCAGTTTTGGCCATATTTCTTTTATGTATATTTGTTTCGTATTGTTATCTCTTTAACAAAAGAAGTACAACATAAATATTTTTATATTTATTTATGTCCGTATGACTTTTTGTTTGAACACAAATATCCCATGCATACCTGTTGGTTAAGTTTACTTTTACGATTTTAATATGAAGTGCAGTTTACTAGTGCTTCTTATTTTTAAATACAGCACTTTTTATAACTAAATATGAAAATATTTCTGTAATATCTTTTGGGCATTTTTCTACCATTGAAATAACATTTATTTGTTTATCAAGTTTTTAATTTTATTTTTGTGTTTTTTGCATTTAAAATGAATATTTACTACCCAGCAAAAATTTTCAATTAATACACCATTATTATTGTTTATCATGCCGTATCATTACGCGGCATTTCCATCCGTTCAGATGTCGCAGAAATCGGGAATTACACCCTTAATACGCATTTTTATAGAATTATGTCCTACACCATCCCAGCAAAAAAAAAAAAATCTGAAGTCATGCTATACAAGCCACTTCGTTCATTGTTTCCAAAGTATAAGCCCCGAATGAAAGAATACCCAAATAATTCAATTTGGGGTTTTCTTTTAAAAAAAATTCAAAGCAAATTATAAAAAATCACTTCTTTTAATGCTTCCAAAGTATCGGTTGTTGAATTTTTTCGGCACTATGGAATTAGCTCAAAATAAAATAACCCCCAAACAGAAAAATGCAACAATCCCCAATGAAACAAAAGCGAAGGAACATTAATTAATACCCAAAGGCAAATAATGAACCAACTTCCAAAATAAATTAAATAACTCCTAAACAAAAAAATTAATTTAGGACCAAAAATTGGCCTATATTTCATAATGAAAGATCTTCCAAAAAAGAAAAATTATATAATACCCAATGAAATTTACCCTGAAAAAATGAAATAAAGCCCAAAAAATCACTTCAGGAATTAATTTTATTTTATACAAATTCATCCATTGACACGACTTTTTATACAAAATTTTCTACGCTTTCATAAACACTTTGTATAGTTTCATCAACAGACGGGATACTAGGCATTGCAGCTTGTCCATGGAATTATAAATTGTATCTGTTTGCAAATTAAAATCGCGGCGCTTTCATAAATAAGAAAATAAAATAAAAAGCATGCACCTCTGTTTTCCTTAATTTGAAATTATGCAACTTTCTGTATCTAAAAAAGCACTACAACAAACTTCAATGAACGTAGACTATCCACATATTCGATGTTGAACAATAGCAGCCGTTGAAAATAATCCATCGGCTCAAGGTACCGTTAATTAAAATCTTCCTGGTTGACATTCATTCTATTTAATGATATTAATATTTTTCGGATACGAAAACGCAATATTCCAAATATTTTTCATCAAAAAATGTTCTTCTACCTTCGTACCTACCAAACTTCTGATATATTGAATCTTTCAGAAAGGCTTGCTGAACATGGGTGCGAAGTTTTGGAAAAGTTATAACGACTTTATTAGCCAGGTATTGTAATGAAATGAAATAAATCCAAAAAAATGAAATTCTCCCCAAAAAGTAATTAAATGAAGAAAACTTCAATTTGAAGTATTTCGTCGACCGGCCTGCAAAATTCACATGTGTTTTTTAATAGATTTTCAGGAGAGCGAAAAAACTGTTATAAAATCTACTTTTAAGATATTTTATTGGCATCATATGAGGTCGTGAATCATTAAGGCATATGATGCCAATAAAATATCTTAAAAGTAGAGTTTGCTAATTTTCGGTTAATTTTCGGGTTTCTTGTGCTTATAATAGAATAGTTTTCAAATAATTAAATATTAATTATTACTTAAAATTCAACTGAATTTCTCACTCAAATAATTGGTTTCGAGGCCTTTGCCGGAGAAAAAAAAACGCGGAATACCATTATGAATTAAATTTTTTATTCTTTTGTCCGCAACTAAAGCTCTATTCTGAAGAGTATAAATTTAAATTTTAGCAATATATTCAAAATGTCATAAATTTCGCGGACTACTAAAAAGGACTTTTTGAAAAATACACGGTTAAAATCTGAACTGAATATGTGAAACTCAATATCTCTTAAACAACTTGACTTTTAGGTGCAATTTTTTTTTTATAAAATTATAAGCCTCAGTTTATGTTATAATAATAATAATAATAATAATAATAATAATAATAATAATAATAATAATAATAATAACCCAGAAAACAAAGATGATCATTAATGACTCACAAATGAGCTCCAAAAACATAAACATTTTTCCACTTTTTCCTATGAAAGTGGTCCGGCCAAAAGAGCCCCGTGTGTACTCAGAAATGACTCAGAAAAAATAACATATAAAATTGAAATTTTCCTCATAAATTTAAATAATTTTGTAATCTTTTTTGAGTCCGAAAAATTAACCCTCATTTTGAGACAGCTTTTTTGATTGTAGAGACAACTTTTTGGGTTGTTTTCTGAGGGTTCATATTTTTTACCAAAAAAAGAGTGTTTTCAAAAAAACAATAATCATTTCTGTGAGCCATTTAAGAATCTTATTTATGAGCGCTCCGAAATTGCTGGCTGGGAATAATAATAATAATAACAAAAATAAAAAATTCTTTAAAGTAATATTTAATGGAGAAAATGTTAATTACAATTAAATACAAAATTTCGTAAAATAGGAGCTGAGCCCTTTTTGAATTTCAAGATTCAATAATATCCCAGCCGACATTTTTCTGAGCGCTCAGAAATTTTGACTCGTAAAAAACTCAAATTTTGGAGTTATAAATGAAGCATATTAGACTCGTATTTATGAATGCATTAAAAATGTTTTCAGACTGCTCAGATTTTAGATTTATAAATGAAACATATTTGACTCGTATTTATGAGTGCATTCAAAGGTTTTTCATTATTGAAAAATTAATAATAAATGAAACATAATGGCTCAGAAAATTATAAATTTTCCAATAATTCTCATTATTTGTAGTCTTTTATGAGTAACAAAAGTGCGCTTGGAAAGAGGCTGCATCAGAAGGCCTTAGGGCTCTTTAATGAATATTTTCCATGGATGGTAACCGAAACGATGCGGTTATCGGTAAGGGTAACGCTATTTTAGATTATTTATTATTTATTATCGGGTTTTAAGGATAACGATTTTTTAGTTATTTCGGTAACGGTATTTTAAGGATAACGGTTTTTTGATCATTTCGGTAACGGTATTTTAAGGTTAGCGGTATTTCGGTAACGGTATTTTAAGGATATCGGTAGTGAGTTTTTTCGATGCATTCCTCAATTTTTTTTGAGACATTTTGATGCAGTTTTTTTCTATAACTATAAGCTTAATTCTTAAAAATAATAGATCTTTTTTTAATCACTGGATTTAATTTTGGATTTATTTCATTTTGTTAAAAATCTATATTTTGTGTTTTAATTTTCAAAATTTATAATTTTTATCAAAATATAATACTTATTCACCCATATAATTCACGAAGAATTCGGATTAAGTGCCCCTCTCTAAATGAAACTAAAATGTTTTACTGACTACCTCTAGTGGATAGGATAAAGGGATAGTGGGACTTAATTCGCTTTAAAATTAGTTCCAATCAATCGAACAGTATCCCACAACAACGACAAATAACATTTGGCCCAATTTATTTTGCCCACTCGCAAATACCGCTAGTTTACTTAAAACCTATCGAACTGGTGCAAAAATGGATAAATGTTGTTTGGAACTTCAGTTACATTTTCGCCAATTATGCAAGTCTAATAGAATTGGTTTTCTAACAATCAATAATGTATACATTCAAAGGTTTTTGATACCATAGTTTTATTTCTAATTAGTTCAACGTCTCATGAGTAACAGATTAATTAACCAATTTTTCTGTATACATAGAAAATAAGTAGACACCAACACTGGAATTTGTAAAAACAAACATATTCTTTTTTAATTTAAATTTTATTTCCGACCATTTTTTTGTTTAAAATTTTTGTAAATTGTGGTTATGTCAATACATAATTTTTTTTTTTTATTTACACATTTTATTGTTAGTGTCTTTTTAAAAGTTTTTGTTTTAAATTTTTTCTGTGTAAGTACCAAGTATTTGTTTCTTTAAATTAAATTTAAAATTTACATAAAAGACAATACCATTCTCAAATGCTTTTGTCCTGTTAATAAAAGTTTTGCTGGTATAACTCAGCAAATTAATTTCTGTTTGGTATATTTAATGTGAGTTTAAATTGTTGCAAAAGAAATCAGAGATTTGGTTTATTATTTCTTGAGGCCATTACAATAAAATTGATTGCAATTCAATTATTTCAGATAATATTTATACCTGTTCATTTTTGTTATAGGATATTTTTAACGAATTGGAAAAAATATATTTCTTGGATATTTTGAGAAAGTCAAAATAAAGTTGTGAATAAATTTATATTTATTCACCTATATATATAAATATAAATATATTTTTTTCGAAATGAAGTGGCTTGGAGAAGGTTCGTTGCCCTCGTAAGGCTATGTAGCCCGAACAATTTAAGAGTTAATTACGAAAACTCGCACTTAAAAAAAGTGATTTTGGGCATACACTTTTCTCATAACACAAATATAATTACTATTCCAAAGTTTATTTATTCATTCTTTCACTAATGAAGATATGGCGACTTAAGTTTTTCTAAAAAGCCAAATTTAGCGAAAACACATCTTAACTTCAATATCTCTATATATTGCTACCAGAACTGTTTTTGTTGATTATGAACCCAACATATAAAAGGATGCCGAAGCAGTAGAAAAAGAAGTACAATTGATGATCTATATTTACTTCGTTTTTAACGGAAACACTAATGCTTTCAACATTGTGTTGTCATAGAAGAGGAGTACTCCCACTTCAACATTTTTTCAGTACTTTTTAAACGAGTGCAAAGAAGCTCTTTTTAATCTTTTAATAGTTTAAAAAAATTATTTGGAAAACAAATTATTATCTTTTATTTTACATAAGTTTTTTCTTTCCACCACCGGCTATTGAACTTGCGACCCCATGATTGCTAGTCTACCTCTCTACCGCTGAGATATTCTTTGAAATTAAACAAGTGAAAAAGATGCACTGCAATTCAGGATCGCTCTCAGTACCATTTTCGTAAGTGTATAAAAACCAATTTTTCATCCCTTTTATTATACCCTACACCACTGCGTGGAGAGGGTATAACGCTGCAGGTCGCAGATACGAAGACATTTCAATGACATTTGGTACACAGACATATATCGGCCCAAGAACGAAGCCTATTGATTTTGGTTAAAATCGCTCCATGTTTAGACCTATTGCCCATATAAGGGTCCCTCCCCACAAAATTGGCTTTTACAAGCTGCGGATAGCAAATACGAAGGTATTTCAATGAAATTTGGTTCGCTGACTCACAAGGTACAAAGGACAAAACTTGTTGATTCTAGATATGATCGGTCCATAATTGGACCTATCGCCCATATGAATTTCGAATTTCGGATCCAAACATTAGTTGGATTTTAGACTGGTGTAGGGTACTACACGTTTTGGGGATGTTTCGAACATTCTACATATAGCTTTTTTTCATTTTACTTTCCCTAAGAAAGAATATATTATACCGATTGATTCAGAATCACTTGCTGAGTAGTTTTAGGATATCCGTCCGAGCTTCTGCCCATTTAAAATAAACAACCCTTGTTATGAAACAACATGTCACAATTCTGAAAATAATAGAACGAATTTTGCACATAAGTCCGCACTGCCCCAAGGACGTACCTTATCGAAAATGGTTAAAGTCGGCCACTGGTTTGATCTAGTCTATATCTGGGCTTAAATTGTGTTATAAACAGAAACGATCTTAAGTGATTTCATGAACCAGTACTCATTCTAGGCGAAAAGATTTTGAGGTCCAAATTTGTCTTAGTTTCTCCCGGCTTTTTTAAGAGTTTTTTGATGGCCGAAAGTTTGCATCCTTTATTATGACATCGTTGAATAAGTAGTGACGAACCGGAAAGCTGAACTCGAGTTCCAGCTGATAGACCAACTTTTGGATGCCCGACTTTAACAGAAACACTCTCAGAATTTAGTTGTGGCAACCGAATTCGATTTCAATTCGGTTGCGACAACCGAATTATCGGTTTCCACAACTGAATTCGGTTGGGGCAACCGAGCTAATTCGGTTGGACAAAATTAGGTTGTCACAACGGAATTGTTTTAAAAGTGAAGTCAAGAGTTTATACTCATAAAAACAAACATATAAAAATAGCAAAAAAAAACTAATACAAATTTGTTAAAAATTACCTTGCAGAGAAAAGCTGTCGAAATTAGCAGATTTTTTTTCCCAAATACTAGTAAAATAAGAACGGCAGCAATACAAGAGCTTGAGTTGCAGAATTTCAGTTATATTTCAGTTAAGATTTAGTTATTTGAAAGTGATAAATACTACTGTAAAATCTGCAGAATATTTTGATAAATATTACTAGCCTAAAAACGACAGAAAAAACTGTTTTATCTTTAAAATTTTATTTGCATTAAAAAAATCACAAAAAAAAACTTTTTAAATTTTTTTGTGATCCTTTATGCTGCTAATTACACTATGCAACAGTCAAAATCGGGATGGGATGAAACCAACGGGAAATGTTATATCGGTCAAAAACAAGTTATACGTGTCCCGGCGTTTCGCTGGGTCACCCCTAGGAATCGAGATATATCTTTTTTTTGACATAACTCGAGAACCACTAGTCCGATTTTGCTAAAACAATTTTAAAAAAATTAAAAATTACAATTCCTTTAATCTGTTCATATAACGTTTTTCTATATACTGAACAGTTTTGCCGGTAAAAATAAATATTTGTTACCGCTACCATAAAAATGAATAACCTTTTGTTTATTACTTTTTTTTAATATTTTAGGCAAAAAATATTTTTTTCTTCATACATTTATTTTTACCGGCAAAACTGTTGAGTATATAGAAAACGTTATATGAACAGATTAAAGGAATTGTAATTTTTAATTTTTTAAAATTGTTTGAGCAAAATCGGACTAGTGGTTCTCGAGTTATGTCAAAAAAAAGACCACCAAAAGTCAATGTGTGTAATGATTTTGTACACTGGGATACAATACGGAATTTATTAATATTAAGGACTGTCACTTAACAAATGTGTTAATACAATCTAACTTTAATCTCTCAACGACTATTTATAACGGCAATATCTTGTAATATCACTGCAGGATGTTCTTTTTGTTTCACTTGACTATTTTTTAACAAAAAAAAAAAAAAAATCTTAAGTATCTATTTATGAAATGAGTTATTAGTTTCGTTAAAAAAAGAACAACATTTAACCCTACAGGAAATATTTTAATGTAAACTGAAAACAACATTGACATTAATAAAGTGTCAAGAGCATGATAATGTCGAAAGTATAGTTTATAAAAAATTCGTCACACGTTATAAACACATATATCTAGTTTAAAAAACAAGAACAAATAGGCAATAGAGAAAAAATGATACCCGTGGTATACTCCGAACCCTTCAATATATATTTTGCAACCGAAAATAAACAAAATCATAGGAAAATTTGTTTATGAAATTGAGTACAGACAAACTAACAACAGCTTACAATGCCATTAACACTGTTGCTAATTAAAATAAATGATCGAACGTTGTCAAAGGCAATATAGACTAAAAAAGAAAAAACGACAAAGAAAAACCCTTGCGAAAAAAATTAAAACAAACAACCCTTGTGAAAATCGACAAAAAAGTATAACTTAAGTTTGAATCATAAAAAATCGTGTGAATCTTGTAAACATTTTATAGAAACAAATTATTGACTTAGGACGTGGGTTGTAAATATCTTCGTAGTACATCGTCCACACTTATAGACAAAATCCCATATAAAGTAAAATCGAAACAGGAAATAGAGTTAACGTTTAATAAAAAAAATCATACCATCGTTTTTTCAAATTCCTGTTTTTAGATTTTATTTTAAAGATTGAAATCTATTGATACCTTTTGTGTTTATATTGTTAAATAATCAATCATTAGCAGCACCTTTTCAAAAAGAAAACAAATTTCATTCTAAAGACAACATTTCACTCATACATCATCTCAATTCTCTTTTATGTTTAAAAATCACATACAAAGTAATATGTAAATAAAGTTTTTTAAGTAAATATTTTAAAAATTGTTGAAATTTCCTCTCTCATCATTAAAAGCACTAAAACTATAGAACGTTTTTACCTACACAAATAAATAAACAAATGATCTACTTTGGAAAATATATGAATAAAAGGCTAAATAAAGAAGACAGATGCACGTTTTAAGATTGACTTGTGTGGACTTAAGAAAATAAAAGCAAATTAAATGAAATATCAAATTTTAATCGGCTATTGACAAATATGCAATACCCTATATAACAAAATTTAAAGAATTCGCATTTAATCCGATTGGTACTTTCACTCAGAGAACTATGAATGTAAAAAAGAATTTATATTGTAGTAATTCTTGATTGATGGAGAAAAAAAAAGCCAAAACGCAAAGTTTAGACTATTGAAATATGAAAGAAGAAAATCACAAAAAAATTTGGAGAGCAAATTAATTAACGTATTTATAAATTTAAAAAAATATATAAAAAATATTATTATATTTTTGTAGGAAATTTTTATTTTCTTAATTTCGGAGAACCCCTTATAACAAAAACTACATAACACATCGGCTCAAAAGTCCGTAGAACAACCAATAAAACAAAAATTTTTTGGCAAAATTCGACTTTATTCATGCTTCAAGAGCGATGCAATCACTCCATTTCGATAGCTTTTTTATACAATGATATATCTTTGGCATCAAAACAGGCCTTTGTTTCGGCAATCATCTCTTCATTCGACTCTGGAGTGAAGTGGCAGATCCAAACGCGGCCCCGATTTCGGAAACAGCTTTTTCATGGACAAATGTTCATGAAAAATAAAGCCGACACGTTCCTTCGATTTATTTAAGGTATTAGCTATCTCCTGCAACTTCAGTTTATGGTCTGCTAAAACGATCTTGTGAACTTTTTTTATGTTTTCCGGTATCACCACCTCTTTTGGGCGACGAGAGCGTTCGGGGTCATAGGTGTTTTTATGACCACGTTTAAAGTCAGCAAACTACTTTTCTACCATTTGTCTCTTGGAGCAGAGTCCGAGTAATACTTATCAAGCCAAGCTTTGGCTTGAACGGTATTTTTTCCCATTAAAAAGCAAATCTCAAAAGTAGCGTCACTAATACAGCTGTAACTTGTTCACTAATGAACGAATTATCATTAAATTTTGACAGGTATCACATGAAGGTTCGTAGTTCCAAAAAATTTAATCCTACGGATTTTTCAGCCGATGTGTTATGTTCAGATCTGTTTCGATCTGATGAGATATGATTTAATGGAAAATCATTGTGGATATCATCTGGTACCAGATATTACCCACATGAGCTGGCACCAAAATAAAAATGTACAAACAGGTTTTTGTGTGAAGAATTACTAGGTAAGAATATGAAATAAATAATAAGTATTAGTTTTTTAGCTTTACCCAAGAAAATATATGTTTCAAAGAATTGGCAACTACCAAAAGCAACTACTTCTATAGCTCCAAAGTGGAACCGGTTGCCCAAGAATTAGTTTTGAAGCTAGTTCTAGACTGATTCTATGTAAGTCATACCTTCTATATAAGATCCGTGGAAATGGTTTCGGTAGCAGTTCCATGGAATCGGCTACATTGGAGCCAGTTACAGAAATAGTGTGATTAGGTACCGATTGTAAAAAATTTTCCTGGGTAGTTTAGAGTCAAAAATAAATTGAATCTGAAAACATATGGTCCACAAGGTCTTTCGAGTTCCTGTAAATACCGAGTATACAATTGATCCTTGTGATGTCATGGCGAGCAATTGGCGCCATCAAAAATCCTATCTCACAACGCTTGCTGTGAAACCAAAAGCATGTCTGGGGTTTTTAATCGGCAATCCCGATACCAGACTTCGATGCTATCGGGTAACCACTGGTGCATCTTAAATTGCAAATGATTACTGAAGCCACAGAAAATTTTGTAATAACGGATCGATTGATGACTATTGGCATAAAAAAACGTATAAGAATTTGAGCATGGAATGTAGGAACGCTGATTGAACCTTCCGGGCTTAATCAACTATGCAGTAAATTTTTGAAATACAACGTGATAATTTTAGGGCTGAGTTTTGCTCTAAGGGCCATTGACCTCAAGTATCCCGTTATAGTAGTTACCCATAAGATCTCAGTTGCTACCACCCTAATGTGTGAAAATTAAAGCTCGCAAAATATCATTAAACTTTTGCAAAGGAAGTTTTTCGATAAACCCAGTAGAAATTTTTTTTACATTTTGGTTGCCGAACGTAGGGTTCGCCTTTATAATTTTTTTTTTCATTGAATTTTTCCTTTCCGGCAAAACACTGGTCTTCTCGAGGCAAAAAAATCGATATATCACACTTTAAAATCCAACTTTAAATGCCGAAGCTATAACGAGAAATTGAAAAAGGCGACCCTTACGCTCGGCGAACTTTTTTTTTGAGGTACGGCCTAATGCGCATTAAGCTAGCAGCTACCACAAACCCTAGCCAGACCACTGCACGTAAGTTCGATGTGGCTAAACTATCGCAGGCCCCTGTTGCAGCACAATATGTCGCCACACTCCAAGCTGCGGTCGAAAATAATGACGTAATTATGAACGACTGGGAGTACGTGAAGTAGATATTCCTGGACGCTGCTGAGAATTATCTGGGACACAGGCAACCTTAAAGGAAACCGCGGATGTGCGAAATAACATAGCAGCTGATTGAAAATAGGAAATCAGCTAAAGGTTTGCTAAATAGTGCAAAAACGCGCATCCAGAAGTCTGAGAGTGCAAGAGCACAAGCAAGTCAAACGAACACGGAACAGCTTGAAGCACCAAGCCAGCCCAATGCAAACATATGCAACTGTGCTGGACACACGGTAAGCTCTGATATATCAACTTCTGATTAATACTTCAGTGATGGAAGTTACCAACGCCATCAAGGACTTAAAAATGTTGAAAGCAGATTCCAACGTCACTGCTTAATCCTCCCGATAATAGAAGAATTTTGGAGAACGGAGCGCCTTCCCGATCAGGTTAAAGAGGGTATTATTGTTAAAATACCAAAAAAAGGAAATTTTTCGGAGTGCACCAACTGGAGGGGAATTACACTTCTGAGGCCGACTCACAACAGCCTTGGAACCAGAACTTCGTCCGGAGCAAGCTGGCTTTCGATCGCGAAAATCCTGTGTGGACAAAATAAACACCCTAAGGGTAATCGTTGAACTGTCTGTGGAGTGGAGATCACCTTATATCTCGTATTGATAGACTTCGAAAAAGCATTTGACAAGCTCGCTCATGACACCATCTGGAAGGTACTTGTATGCAAAGGCACCCCACTAAAACTTATCTCGCTTATTAGAAGTCTATATAATGACTCTACTTGTGAAGTACCCCACATTGGCGGACTTATGCCTGTCTGACACTGCTTTTTGCCCACACCAGAATTTTAAAGAAATCTTTCTATAATACTAATAACAACTTCCAATAAGGATGTTATTTCCAACTAAATGCTACTATTTTGATGAAATTTCAATATGTTGTAGAAACAAAAATTCTAAGTTGAGCATCTCACGGTTTTTGACAACCTCAGTTAAGTGATTAAAATATGGGGTTAGAATGGGTTCGTGGGCGGAACAATAAGACGGGTTGTTCTTAGATTACTTTTCTCTATCAAATATCCAAATTTCATACTAATTTGAGAATACATTCCTTTCCTTGAGATTGGAAGTGTTTTTCTATAGAAAAGTTTTTAGATTTTGTGTTTTTTTTCGTTAGCAAAACGTTGTCAAATTTATAGAATTGCTCTAAGTTTTCACATTTTGAGATATTTTCTCTAGGAAAAGTCATCAGATTCTCATATATAACCCTTCGATTGATATAGAAAACCCCTTCGATTCTGAGGACTTTTTCTTACATAAAAACTGTTGGAACCCTTCTTTAAAAAAAATGGATGCACTTTTCAGACACATTTTTATATAAACATGGAGATTTTGATAGGATAAGCTGCCAGAATTATTGAATTTTGAAAATTATGAAAATTTTATCAGAAGGGAGGAGTAATTTTTAAAGATTTTTTTTGTATGGATACGTTATGTCATCTCTACTGTTTAACATTGTTATTGATGTAGTGATGAAGACAGCAACAGAATACTCGACCGGTAGACCAGTAGACCTATATGGCAGGCTTCCCATATATCCATTAAACCAAAATCTGCTTATTTGATTCCAACGTGGAGTCAATTCTTTTGTATGGATGCGAGACATGGAATACCGCAGCCCGTGACATAAACGCACTTCAAGTTTTTGCCAATAGGTGCCTGAGGAGGATTTTAAAATTATTTTGGCCTAATGTGATGTGCAATAACGACCTGTTGACAGCCACCCATCAAGATCCTCTGCGAACCGAAATATTGAGACGTAAGTGGAACGGCTAGGTCACACATTACGTAAACCAGCAGATGACATAGCACGTGCAGCCTTTGAATGTTATCCACAGGGCACCAGAATAAGAGGAAGGCCCGCCCACACGTGGAGAAGACAGTTGGACTCCGAAATAACAATGACAAGGAAGTCCTGGAATGAGATTAAACTAATAGCTTGTAAAAGATCTCAATGGAATACATTTGTAATGGCCCTATGCTCCAACTTGGAACGACGGGAATAAATTTATATATAGTGCCCCAAATCTTCACGTCTAATTAGATCTGAACAATCATATCTGATTTTTTTTCCACAGGACTTTGGATTGATAGAAAAGTATGTGTTTTGTAGGAGAAAACCAAATAAATTTGGATCAAAAAACCAGAAAGCTTCTTAGTCCCTTAATTTATTTACCTCGTTTTGTAACTTTTTTTTGCGTGTTTAATTAAGCCACAACTCATATAGAATTGTCCTAAGTTTTCGATAACAACCAACATTTTAATGTCTTATAAATGCTACCGAAATCTATAAAGTGGTTAGAGAAAAATACGTAAATCTGTGATGTCATGTTTAATTCAATGAAAAGTTTTCCAAATCTTTATTGTAAAAGAGGGTTTCTGAAAGGAGAAATAATCTTAAGTTGGTACGTGACATATTTTTACAAACAAATTTGTCGTTTTTGGCACTCAACACAAAAAAGGCTGGCCAGCCCTGGTGTAGGGTATTAATATGAACTATTTAACAAACGTTTTACCTATATGAAGTGTAGAAAAGAGTGGGACCCACATACGTACAACTTAAAGAGATTAAAAACTTACACAGATTGTACTACAAGACAGCACTCCTTCACTTATGCTCGTATTTTTCAACAACTTTGACAATCCACACATACAATAAACAACATACAGTACATAATATTAAAAACATAAATCAGTATATAACAAAACAATGATATACGACCAGCAGTAACAACATATAAGATCTTAACAACTACAACGAAAAACGATTCTACTACATCATTTTATTATTTCCAAATGAACCCCTTCTCTCATTTTATTCAATTTGTTTGTTTGGACATTTAAATATGTCTGTCTGCATGTTTCTCGTACTCCTAAACAATTGTTGTGGTGCAACAAGACATGATACTTACTCAATAGTGGCATGCAAATGAAGCAAAACGTCAAACACGCCTGCACTTGCAAAGAGTTTTTTCTCCACTTTTTTTTTTGTTCCTAAAAGGTTTACTGATGGGTACTGCTGATGATCTTGCTTCCATTTCCGTTTTTGTTTTTTTTTTAGACTTTTGAGTTTAAATTAATGCATAAATATTTATAAGCCACATGCGTAGATTTTATGTGGGAGATTATAGTGTAAACAAATTGTGATGTATTTTTTGTATTGTGTCATTTATTATGTTTTATTTATCATGAGTATATTATGCAGCATTGTAAATAAACAACCAACTAACCAAACAATATCGTTTTGAATTCATAAAGATATTATTTGGTTGATAAATTTGTCCGAGAATGATATCATAAACGATACATAAGTAAAGAGTGTGCAACTAAAAAATGTTATATACAGAAGTGTTGCTAATTGTTTTGGAATCAATATCAATTCTTTCTTATTTCTGTCCGGAGTTTTCTGAACTTTAAGTGCTAGCTTTAACTCTGCGCTTTTTTTCGATTTGGCTTTGGCGCGAATTTGACCAACCGATGTGATTTTGTAATCTGATATATTTCTCAAAGGAATTTTGATAAAAAAAAAACTTATTATCCTTGACTGGTCAAAGCGGGACTGGTCTAAAAGTGCCTACATCTAGACTAGTAAAAATATGTATTATTAATTATAACAAGAAGCATAGAGACTAAGAGATGCAATCGCTATCGGATCTGACATCAGCCAAGCATTAAGACGTTGTCAGACAGTCGATCGAAAAAATTTGGAAAAGTGAAAGTAAATTGGCAGAAACTAAAAATTACAATAAAAATTAAAAAAAGAGATGCAGGAATTGATAAAATAAAGAGCTATGAAAATATAGTTAAAATAACAAAAATTAGCGTTCAAATTTCATTCTCAAAAATTTTAAATTTCACATATTTTATAAATTATTGCATTTTTTAATTTCTAATACTAGCAATATATTTCTTATTTTTTCCTCATAATTCAGAGATTTTTTCCCCTTTCAAACTCGTGTGCAACCATGGCATGATACCGTCATTGACGCATTTGTTTTCTCCGATACCCGGTCCGATGTGCTATTGGGATTCCTAGAATTTTATACTTCTTGGTTAACAGGGTAGTATTTTGGAAGATGACAAAACAAAAAATTTCTGTTATCATTTTTATATTATCTTTAATATTTTAATCGTTTAATAACGCTCCTAGAAGTTAACAAAAAATTCTCGTTGAGTTTGTAATTTAACTTAACAAATTCTAAAAACGCCATCCTCTGACGATTTCATTAGGCACGAATGAAATCAGGAGGCATGACTTTAAAAGACTGTTCTTCACAATATGTTAAATAAGTTTAGGATTTTAGCACATTAAATTCCTTTAATGTACGAAAGAAAATTAATTTGCCTAAATTTTCCATAATTAAGTTTTAAATATTTTTATTTTCAATGGAAATCTCACAAACTAGAAGAGAGTATACTGTTGGGCCCTGACTAGTACTTTCAATTGTTCATAGTAGTGTATTTTTTCTAATGTTGGTATCAAATCATCGGCAGATTATTGGGATGAAGTAGAGACCAAAACTCTGTTTCGAGAAAGAAGGATTTGCCTTGATAACTACACAATAAATTATATTTTTTTTTGTCCACCATTACTTGTGGCATATCTAGTAAGCACAAGTACCTTCTGAAATAAGCAATCAACTATATTTTAGTATATATTTCTGTTAACTTTAGCACAATATACTGTTATTTCTATTCACTTAAATTAAAAGCTTGAATATTAAATACAATATACAAACATTTGCCGTACTACTAAAGGAACTTTGATTAAAGCAACAACTATAACATAGAGAAAAATAACGGCTTTGTAAAAAAACATGTAATTTTCGTGGCAATATATAAACGACCAGTACGAATGTTTTAATTTATTTCTCAATTCGCTATTAATTGGGAGTTTACATAAAAACAAAAACTTAAATCTAAATTTTAATCTAGAGAGAACCCCATAAAGACAATCTGATGGTAGTGCTTGGTAGTACTGAAAAATGCATTAATTGTCAACCATTGGTTCTAGGAAAGTTTTTTCATAAGTTTGTTTCACTATTTTGTTGTAAAGTATAACAAATTGACAATTCTACTTGGAATTTGTCATATTCGATCTTAAAACCAAACAAAAATAACACTCATTGTAACAATCTTCAGATCAACTAGAAATCTACAATAAAAAATAAATTTAATTTCAATAAGGGGTAGTCCAACCGTAATGCACGATATTAATTGTGAGTCACACTTTTACGTCAAGTTTTTTGCTCAACTTAATTTGACATTTCTTTGTTTCAGTGTTTGACAAATTCAACCATGGAGAGATACATAATTGGCGCTGCTCAATTATTAATTTTGTTGAAGTCTTTTACGAAAAAAGTTGACAACACATTTATATTATGTGTGTACTTTTTTCCTAGAATCGCAAAATAAAGCAAAACACAAGAGGCAGCTAACGGTGATCTTTTTTATGAAAATAATGTACAACTGCCAAAAATATGAGACACTAATCCTAAATGTGCAGTTACAAAAAGTGCACTTAAAGAAGGCAAGCATTTAGACCGCTTTCTTTACCACAAATTAATTTGTTTTCTGCATTTCAAGCAAACAACTTATCTTTTATTTTAAGTTTATCGTCTCTAACTATAACGTTGTGTTTTTTGCTGACATTCAACAGTTTTTTCTTTATTTGTAAGAATACTTTTTTCTTCTCTTGTTTTAACAGGAAAATATCTCGTTAAACCGAGATTTTAGTGCCCACCAAATTTTTTGTATTTTTGAATAACTTTGCAACTTCAGAATTAGATTCAAATTCAACGACTACTGACATTCGATTATCTTTTTCAAAAATTTTCTTAGCAGAGAAAATACCGATATCAACTTTTAAAATATCGGTGCAGATGCCGCAAATAGCTTTTTTGGGGCTGTTATTCTTTTTATTTTATTTTTATATTAAGATATATTAGCCGTGTTTGTGCGGCAAGCTATCAATGTTGGCTTTTGTCATTCCCATACATATATGACATTAGCCAACATTTAGTGTCAGCTCTTAACGTTACTAATGTCAAATTTGTATGGGAATGACAAAAGCCAACGTTGATAGCTTACCGCACAAACACAGCTATTTGAAGTAAACATACACTTAAAATAATACGTCAGTAGAAATATCTGTCGAACGGATTTTAGTTATGTATATTCATTTAACAGTATACTAAAAATCCACAGTACTTTAACTAATATTAATTTTCAAAACTATTTATAACTAATTTTTAAGAACACATTCGTTAAATTTTACGCAATTTATTGTTAAAATATAATATTTTCCTGCTTCTGTTATTACCCGGTAGATGGTGCCAATAGGGTATCCGAAGTTTTAAAGATGGCGCTATTTCTTTCACTTCCGATTTTTTAAAATGGCCCATATCTCGAAAACTAAGAGAGATAGAGCAAAGTTGACGAAAATTTCGTCTACCCCTCACCATATAATACCCCGTGAAATGGTTATCTCTATAAAAAATGGACCGTAGTATGGCCTTGAATCATTGGAAATTTTTAATAAAATTTTCCACTTCATAAAATGGCCCATATATCAAAAACTAAGCGAGATAGGGCAAATCGGCCAAAATGTTTGCTCCGTCGGATACGGATTGAGCACAAAGAGGGTCCCGAGACCCCAAATTTCAACAAATTATACAAATCAGTATAATTTAGTGTTTCCAAACCGGTTAACCGAAAAACCGGTTTTTTGTCCATATTTCGGTTTTTTTGCAAACCGGTTAATATTAAAAATTTTGTTTTTAGGCCCTGTGTGAGGTGGGTAAATAAATTCTAAACTAAGTACAATCAGAGCTTTAAAGAATTAATTCCTTTTTGGAATGAATTCCCAAAAATTTAATTCAATTCTTTAATTCAAGGAATGAATTCATCAATAAGACATAAGCAGGAATTAATTCCTGTGAATGAATTCAAAGAATTCAAATTTATAGAATGAATTCCCTGACCAAAGCGTAAAGAATTAAAATTAAATAATTCATTCACTAAAGAATTTATTCAACACTATTTAACTCAATTTGAAGTCAAGGAATTCATTCTATTCTAGTTAATTCAACTTTTGGCTAAGGAATTCATTCAACTGTGCACTTAATTCAACTTTTGATCAAGGAATTCATTCAATTCTAGTTAATTCAACTTTTGGTCAAGGAATTCATTCAATTCTAGTTAAATCAACTTTTGGTCAAGGATTCATTCAAGTTCAACTTTTGGTCAAGGAATTCATTCAATTCTAGTTAATTCAACTTTTAGTCAAGGAATTCATTCAATTCTAGTTAATTCAACTTTTAGTCAAGGAATTAAATGTATTTCGTTTAATTCCCTAAGGAATTAAATTTTTTTCCTTTAATTCCCTAGGAATTAAATTTTTTTCGTTTAACTCCCTGAATTAAGTTTCAATTCCTAGGGAATTAAACGAAATAAATTTAATTCCTTGACTAAAAGTTGAATTAACTAGAATTGAATGAATTCCTTGACTAAAAGTTGAATTAACTAGAATTGAATGAATTCGTTGACCAAAAGTTGAACTTGAATGAATTCCTTGACCAAAAGTTGATTTAACTAGAATTGAATGAATTCCTTGACCAAAAGTTGAACTAACTAGAATTGAATGAATTCCTTGATCAAAAGTTTAGTGCACAGTTGAATGAATTCCTTAGCCAAAAGTTGAATTAACTAGAATTGAATGAATTCCTTGTTGAATGAATTCATAACATTTTATGAAGGCATTAGAAAAAAATTAGTGAATTCCTTTAATACAAATCGAATGAAAAAAAAGTAATTCATTCAATTCCTTAAGTTTGGTCAGGGAATTCATTTCCAAAATATAAATTCAGTTCAAAAAAGGGAATTTAGGAATTAATTCTTCGAAGCTCTGAGTACAATTTGACAAAAGGGTTTAAAATTTCTTTGAAAATTGTTTGAAAACTTTTTTTAATTTCATACAAATTTTAATTTAGTTTAGATTTTATGTAGCCAGTTCGCACCCACCCTTAATACCCAAAATATTTATTTAAATATTCTTGATCAAAAATTCAGAAGAAACAACCCAGCAAAAAATACTGCTTGCTTGGAAGCAGGTTCGTCAGGGAAAGAAAATAGTGTAGCGCTTGCATTATTGGTGATATAAGGCATGATTTTTGTTCGAGATAGCTCGCGTGAAAACACTTGTTTCGATATCCGATATGCGCTTCTATCATAGCTGCAAATAATGGCAAGAAATCACAGCTTTTAGCTAGTAAATTCTATTATCATTGTCATTCTTTTGTGCTTTGTTAGAGCGATAAAGTGTGGTAAACAAAACTCTATTGCCTTTTTTAACACACTACTGCAAGCTATAAATCCTCAGAAGCAGTAGACGAAGCAGAAAAGCAGCACTTATCATTTTTACCGCTTCCGAATTTCTGCTGGGAAATTTTAAGATTTCTTGGCCTTTTCCTGCAAGAAAGATCTGAGGTGTAATTCACTTCATTTAAATGATATTTTGATATGAAAATAAGAAAACGTATGTTTTTCGGCACATTCTCACTTTAAGTTGTTAAAAGGAGTAGTAAAAATTACATCTTTTTTCGTTTTTTGGATTTTTCATGCTTCTTGGAAATAAATATGTAAATATTGGGTATTTATTGTAAGGTATCGTGAAGTACTACGAATGTAAAAATGTTTTCAAATCAAAAAAATAAATTTGAACTCATTCAAACTTATTTTTGCTTCTTAAATATCAACTTCGGCCGACAAGATTAGTAGCGAAAGTTTCATAATTTTGTCTTTCAAATCATTATAGAAATTTCACCAAAATCTACCGAAACTCCAAACCTTGTTAGATGAATCTCTTAAAATATAAAATACTGATCCCGAAGTATAACGGTCAGATTTTAATATATTCAATATAAAACGTCTCATACGTTGAAAAGTTATATATTCCAACAATCTGCAATAAGAATACTCAGGTTTTGATAAATTTGTTGTCCTGAAAAACTCTGAGAATATATTTGTCACTGTTACCGTTTTCTAAACAATATTTGTCGCTTTTTTATTTAATTTTCATTTTTAGTGTTTTTTTACTGTTTTTTATTTTTGTCGGTTAACCGGTTTTTTCACAAACGGTTAACCGAAATCCGGTTTTTTGAAATGGTCCATTTTCGGATAACCGACAAACCGGTTTTTGAAAAAGTCGGTTTTTCGGAAACACTAGTATAATTACAAATAAAAATGTAGTTTTACTAATTTCTTACTTAAATTTAGATTTTTTAAAATAAACAAAAAATGTTTTTAAATCAACAAATTTTATTTTAAGCCAAAAAAAAAAACAGGAAAAAATTTTGTTAAAGTAACGAATTTTTCTGTTCAGCCAACAAACTTATTTTAAGTGTGGTAGTAGTTCAAAATTTGGCATTTCCACCAATGAATGTAACAAGTGCGTGTCATAAGAAAGAACCGACACCGTTGTAAATTTAAAAAATTTTCAGTAGAAAACTATGCTTGCTGTATTTAATGTTTGCACTATCTTATTTTGAATGTAAAGAAAAAAATCAAAAAAAAAATTTTTTTTTTTTTGCAGGGATGCAAAGTATTATAGCGATTCTGACTGTAAATAGGGTTCTTTTTGTTATTTCTTTTTGTTTCAGGTTTTAGAATATGATAAAGAAATTGTTAAATTCGATTGGCCTACGTTGCCAACCTTTTTACATATGACATAATAATTATTTTTCAAAAAACTACTTTAATTGGAATGTAAATTTAATTTTTTTAATTGAATTTTCTTTTGTGATAGCGTTTACTTAAGAAACAATTAAGATTTTTCTTAGATTTGGTAATTAAATAAACATATACAAAACCATTGCCAAAAAATTCATTAATGCAAAGTTTAGTTTTTGTATATAAAGAGGAAAACCTACAATATTTTTTTTTTATTAAAATACTTGTATATTATTATAATGTTGTCAGTTGTTTAAAGGCATTTGTAGTAAAATTTGTCGATTAATTTTCTAATAGTTTTGGTTGAACAACTGCAGTTGTTAGTTTTTTTTAACAGTTAAAAATAACTACCGTCTTCGTAAGTCTTACGTCTTTGTTGCCTTTTTAATTGCATATATCTTTGCTTTTAGCGCATTCTACCAAAATTTTTTTCCGAGTGTAGACTGATTTTAGTTTTATTTTAATTGATATACTTACAGAGTAATATTGTAAAAACCTCTTTTTGTTTACTAATTTCAGTAAGCAATAAAACTATACTAAAATCAGTCTGCATATGTATGTATGTAGGTGTTACCCTTAACTTAAGGATATGAAAATAAGCTAGGAGACTATTATTAAAAGAAAGACTTCAATTTTTTTTGAGTTAACCCAAAATTTGATTTTATTTAAAAACTATTATTATTACTATTATTATTATAAAAAAAACCTTAAGCGACAGGAGCAAAACCAACACGGTTGTTACCCAAATCGAACTCGGTGTAATAGGCGCCAATGAATACATCACCCAAAATCCATAAATCGGAATCCATAGTAGTGAAGCTAGACATGCAATAGGTAGTTCCACCATCAACAATTTTAACGATGTACATTTCGGGAGTCAAATCGAATTCAGTACCACCAATGGTAAGGGAAACAGTAGGTAAGCTACCAATAGCAGCACAGTCAACAAAGTAATTACCACCATCATCGCCAGAAGCACCAATCAATTCATTGATAGATTCATAAGCATCTCTGGGTGCAACAATCAAACTGGTGCCAGTATCAGCAATAGCTTGGCAACCAGAGCAAACGGAAGAACCAGAAACGCTAATGTCATCAACTGAAAATTGCCAATAACCTTGTTCGGAAACATCGACATAGGAAAGATCACCGGTGTACAAGCTGGAATCCGAACCACCCAAAATTAATTCACCACCATGGGTAGAAGAACCATGACGAGTCAAATAGAAAGAAAATACATCGGAGGAAACTAAACCTTGTGAGTACATGTTTTAGAATGGAGGTACAACATTATCAACAGCAAGCGAATCGTAACCCATACCAAGGATACCATCGAAGTTGGAATCAACAAAAGTGTTACCAGGTTCAACCATAGCTTCAGCAAAAGTTTGGGATTGAATAGGCAAACCTTCAAGTGTAACGGTGTCGGTAGATAAAATACCGGTCAAGCTTCCGGTACCATATGCAATGGAGAAGGATTCGCCATTAGGGACATAAGTGCTAGAGGCAGAAGAGTGGTATTTGTTATGCTTTTGGCAGGCAGTATTGCTGGGATGGCACTTGGCAGATGGAACCCACAAGTTGGAAGAACCAGTATCGAATAAAACCAAGAAGTTCTGAGCTGGTGTACCAATGCTGAGTTTACCGTAATACTCCATATTGAGATTATTCGTCAACTGCACTTGGGTGTTACGGGCAGTGGGTAAACCATATTTGCTGCGCAGTACTGATAATTCAGATATAACGTGGTTGTAGGTTTTAACAAAGTTTTCCTGACGATGAATTGGTACACGTACCAATTCAGCGCTAACCAAAGCGGCAAGTGTGAAAAATAGCAAGTACTTAAACATTTTTACTAAAATAAAATTAGAAGAATTAAAATTTTTTAAATCTTAGATTTTTTTTAAAATAAAATCTTTGTAATTTACTTACTGGAGTGACTACACAATGACAATTTTACCAATTTTTACGCACGAATTTATACTATGGTTATCTGGTTTTTGGCGAAAACTTTGTTGGTCTTAAGTTTTATTTAACCCTTTAAAGTACTAGGCCGCTATTTTTACCTTTTGGGCTGTAGCGAAGATTTATAATTTCTTATAAAAGAGTTTGAAATTTTTTTTGAAATACCAAAATTAAATTGATTATACTTAGAATGTTGAAGCAAATCAAGAACAAATACATATTTTTAATAAATTTTAAATGCTTCACTCTCAGAACAATTCCGTTGTGGCAACGGAATTTTTTGCCAACCGAATTGATTCGGTTGCTGCAACCGAATTCAGTTGTGGCAACCGAATTAGATTTCAATTCGGTTGCAATAACCGAATTATCGGTTGCAATAACCGAATAATCGGTTGCCACGTATGAATTCGGTTGAGGCAACCGAATTACGAGGTTGCAGAAACCGAGCCAATTCGGTTTGAAAAAAATCGGTTGTCACAATGGAATTGTTCTGAGAGTGTTGTTTTTCTATTTTTAGTACATATTTTATGTACATAAACAACGACAATAAATGCGTGAATTTCCGAGCCCTAACAATTACTTTAAATTTTAAGCCCTTGTTTATGTATTACGAAAACACTCTTAATGATAACGAAAATTTTTTTTGGTTTCCCACGTATTTTCGACGAAAGTAATTTCTTTCGTTTAGACTATTTTCGTAATATAAAAATAAAATAAAATGTATATTTCTTGTCTTTATGAGTGACTTAAACATTCAAAATTGCCGTTAAACTTCGTCAGAAAGTTAGTTAATTAATTAGAATTTTTCTGATATGCTTGAATATGGGCAATATTTTTCTAAATCATTTGTGAACATTTTCGGCTCATATCTCGTTAGCTATATGATAAATCGAACATTTTAAAACGCTTTCGGTGTTTGCTTCATTCCAAATAAAAATTAACGCACTAAGGGGTTAACCATACTATCACTCAAATATTTGTCGCGCATGTTGCTTAATTAATCATTAAGATGTTTCATTATGATTATGTCTAGAAATTTACTTTGTTGTTTTACTCTTAAATGATCCATTTAATAATAAATATATCAATATTTGTTTAAGTTTATCTCTGAACTACTAATTTCAAAGTTTTGGATTTGTAGGAAATTGTTAATGTAGAGGGATTATATTCAATAAAGGCCATTTGCGGTTTTTAAGGAAATAAGTTTATGTAATGTAGTGAAATAATACCTCTAGAACCAGTTTTGTTTTTGTTATTGTTGTTATTCGTCTAACTACACTCAAATTAATACAACAGTAAAAAAATCTGTCAATCGGGTTTTAACTATTTTTAATAAGTTTTTAGTTGAAACACTGACTTAAATAAAGATTTTAGTTAACTTTATTTAACGCAATACTAACATCGACAGTACTTTAACTACCTAATTTCGAGTGTTAATTTTCAAAATTATTTATACGAGTAACTAATTTTTAAATTTTATAAGATAATATAGAAACATAAACAATAATATATATGAATTAATAAATTTCTAATTAATCAATTAAAAAGGTCGAAAAAACAATTTTTATTTTTTTAAATAAAAATTAAAAACCAACATTTTGACAACACTCAGAGTACGGAGAAATATTTTTTGCCTCTTCTGGTATTGACAAAGAAGTAAGGTAAAAATAAAATTTGTATTAACTTATACCGACGGTATGAAATACAAAAACAAAAAAATTTCATAATATTTCTATGGTTGGTTATGTCTTTGCAGAAGACTTCGAAAACATATTTTATCATTTTGTTGATGTAGCAGATTACATTTAATATGAGATTTTGATGCTTCAAATTGCATTGCACTACTGCCACCACTTTCTAAAGAAAACTGAAGAAGGGGACCTGAGAAATCCCCGATTGTTTTTCACCGCATAAATTCTTCTATATGGGCATTGCCAGCATGTCGAACGGGACTGTCGAACACCTTTAAAGTGAAAAAAAGTCAAGCTAAAACGGATTTTTATTTTGACAATTGGCTTTACTTATATCTCTTTATTAGCCCTACAATTGGTGCTGAGGTTGATTTTTAGCAATTTTTCGTTTTCAAGATAATTGTAAAAAACCAAGGTTTTCGCGGCTAACAATTAAAATACCGATTTCAGCGAAACCTGAGGCAATATTTCAATGTCGCACGGGACATCGAAATATGCGACAATGCAAATCAAAAACTTACAGTTATTTTCAATCGCATTGTTTCTTATGCATTCTTTTATGACTCTTTGTACCTTTAGAAATATTTTAGAGAGAAAAAGTCAATGCATAACGTCTCTGTTTACAAACTTTTATCAAAACAAAATTTGCAATAGAAATATCCAAATAAGAAGAGATGCGCTTGTGCGACTTTGCATTCGAATACCTCGAAATGGGTTATGAATAAATGCAAAATCTTTTTACGTTATTTAAATTTGATTGTTTCCCTAAGAAAATATGATAAAACAAAGTGTTTTCAAGAACTTTTAATATTTTAGTCTCGGTGGACCTTTCGGTGGAAATGCCCATATATGAAAGATCATTTAATGTCAGGATAACTAGAGTGTGGAATTCCCTACCTAGGCATCTGAAAAATTTTGCCTTTTCAAATACTACTTTAAAACGCAAACTTAGACAGCATTTCGACCTTCTCTAGAAGTTTGATAATTCAAGAATACGTTTCCAAATTTCTCTTATCTATATTTCTCACAGCTACACTCAGAAAAGTTCGGCAGTTACTACATGACAGTTATTTGTGTAGTAATGCGGTTGTAGTTATTTTAACTAGAATTGTAGTTAATTTACTTAGAGCAAAATATTTCAATGTTTTTATCAGTTATTTTTTCAAACTAACTACAAAAACTACCACATTGTAGTAACATTTATTTTATGCAGTTATTTTGAATTTTTTTTAAAAATACTTATATTTTCAAGTGTGTGTGCACACACACACACACGAAGCAATCAGGAGCATGTGTATGACGCGCTTGTTTAGAAATTTCTAGTGAAAGAATATGAGTAGAACATGTTTTCTCTTGTCTTAGTCATAAAACAACGCCAAAGAGAGAGGACGCGTAATACGGAAAAGTTTATACATTTTTTATTAAGTTATTAAAATAATAAGGTAAGTTTTATAATATAAATTTATTTACGGGATTATTAAAAATTATTGTATTTATTTTCTTTCAGTTCTTTTATATTCTCATCTCTTTCTACCCGGAGAAAAAAAGGAAGCCAAACAACGCCATATTTCATCCCTCACAGACGGACATCTACAACAATATCTTACTAGTGAAAAATAAAAGTGACATTAGTGTAAATTTTGATTTCTCAATTTTAAATAGAATAAAATTAAGTTAGGAGTGTTTACATAAATTTGTTTTTTATTAAATTAATAATTTTTAAAATAATTTTTATTTATGTTTTTTAACTACATTTGCAGTTGTTTGTACAGTTTTACAATAATTTGCATGTATGTTGTTTCAATTGCATTTGTAGTTGTTTTTACTACATTTGTCAGTTGATTTTTAACAGTTAAAAATAACTTCATATTGCAGTTAATTTATCTGAAAATGTAGTCTACACCTTTTTAAGTGCAAATGCAGTTATTTTAGCTGTCATTTGCAGTTGATTTTACCTACATAATTCCCTGAGAGTTCATTAGGGTGGATCGATTTAGCAATCGATATTGTGCCATCGATTTTTCGATAGCTTTTGGCATGAGGGAAAAAAAATTCCACTACGACATATCAAAAAAATCATTTTCGAGGCGCCCAAATTTCAATATTAGTCCATACAAATCGCCCCACTCTAATCTACATTCTTCCCAATGTTTTTATTGCTACACGTCGGACTGTAAAAAATATATAGTTATAATTCCATTTTAGGCATATTTTATAAATATAGTTTATTTTATTATTGTAAAATGTTATATAGTATTATACAAACCGTATTTGACCCACAGGGATTGATTTATAAATATTTTTTGAAATAAAAATAAAATAAATAAACGATCATCTTTTCATTCCTGAAAGTGTAGAGGTTTTTTGAAAGCAAAAACTCTGTTAAGTGTTTGTCAGGAGAATGTCCTGATGAAGAAAAATAGCAGTTTTTGAAAAAAAGTACTTATTATGTTAATTCATAATAAGGAAATTTGCCTCGAACTGAATTAATAAATTTCTAATTAATCAATTTAAAAGGTCGAAAAAACAATTTTTATTTTTTAAATACAAATTAAAAACGAATAACAAACTTTAACAAAGGGATTGGTTGTTTCATGTTGCAGCTCACGCTCTCGTGAGCATCAAGTAGAGTCAAGAGCGACCCCGGATTGAAATACAAATAACAAATGGGTAAATAAAAATTATTTATAAATAATTTTAAAAATTAACAACCAAAATTTGTTAAAATATTGAGGATTTTTAGTATTGCATTTACTAAAGATAACATTTTGTTTAAACAAGTGTTTCAACTACAAATGTCTTTAAATTAGTCAAATAGATTTGAAAACTTTTTAAAAATTTTTTATTCACAATTAACCCTAATTGAATATAAGTCCACAATACAGATATATTTAGATATAGATACATATGTTTAATAACAATAAGGCATCGCTTTGAAGTGTGGATCTTGGGGGAGAAGGGTGAGTTGGAGATAAACATTTTTTTACCGCGTGTACTCTAGTACTACTGTCTGGTAATTAGTACACTAACAAAATAAATACAGTCACTTTTTGTTAGTTGTTTCTGAAGTTTTTCCGTTGAGTTGTTTTTAAAAATAATAACAGTTTTTCGTAGAAGAAATATAATTTTTAACTTTTTTCACAAGTTATTTAAAAATTTAACTAAATGAAAATACGGATATTTCGTAACAGTCAAATTTTCTAGTAAATTTTTATTGTTTTATAGTAAAACTAAAAAAATCAACCAAAAAAAGGTATTTTGTAGTAAAAGTTGTTTGAAATAAAATAACAACAATACAATTATTTGAATTGTTTTATTTTAAATTTTTTAGTAAAATCAAATATAAATTTAGTTCTTCGCACCATTTTTCTTGTTATTTTTATATGTAGTAAAAATCAATTAACTTTAAGTTGATTTTACGGTTTCTTATAGTCAATTATTGATAGTCAAAAACCAAATAAAAAAATTGTTCAATTAAATGAAAATGTGAGTAGACCGGTTTTTAACTGAATTTTATTCGTTTTAAATTGTATTTTTTGTTAATTTTACCTTCAAAATAATTTGTGTGTAGTACTAACTGAATCAAAAGAAAATGCATGCTATACGCGATTGAAAAAAATTGATATGGGGCTTTATATAGTTATAAAACATCGTTCGAAAAATCCATAGAATGACACATGGGTAGCGCTAATGATGAAATATCCATATGATTTTTTGGAACTACCAACCTTCGGATGATACCTGTCAAAATTTAATAAAAATTTGTTCATTAGTGAACAAGTTACAACTGTTTAAGTGACGCTACTTTTGCGATTTTGAAAACAATGGATTCTAAGCAATTTCGTGTGTTAAATTATCATTGCTTTTTAATGGGAAAAAATACCGTTCAAGCCAAAACTTGGCTTGATAAATGTAATTTGGACCCTTCTCCATCGAGACAAATGGTAGAAAAGTGGTTTGCTGACAAATACAAATACCGATGATGCTGAACGCTCTGGTCACCCGAAAAAAATCAAAAAAGTTCACAAAATCGTTTTGGCAGACCGTAAAGTGAAGTTGCACGAGATAGCTGATACCTTAAGATATCGAAGGAAAGTGTCAGCTTTATTTTGCATGAACATTTGTCCATGAGAAAGCTATTTTCGAAATGGGTGCCGCGTTTGCTCACAGTGCACCAAAAACAACAACGTGTCAATGATTCTGAGCGCTGTTTGGAGCTGTTTCGGCGATATAAAAAGGACTTTTTGCATCGGAATGAAATAATGGGTGAAACTTGGATCTGCCATTTCACTTCAGAGTCTAATCGGCAGTCAGCTGAGTGGACAGCAACTGGCGAACCTCGCCCGAAGAAGCCAAAGACGCATTAGTCAGCTGGTAAAGTTATGGTATAAGTATTTTGGGTTGCGGCTGGAATTTTGTACATTGATTACCTTGAAAAAGGCCAAACTATCAATAGTGATCACTACATGGGCCAACTGGTGTGTTTAAAAGAGGAAATCACAAAAAACGGCCCCATATCAAGAAGAAAAAAGTGGTCTTTCACCAAGACTATGCGCCGTGTCACAAGTCGTTGGCTACCATGTCCAAATTGCACGAATTACACTTTTAATTACTTGCGCATTAATCACATTTGGCTCCCAGTAATTTTATCTGTTTTCAGACATAAAAAAATGCTCGCTAGAGAGAGATTTGGTTAGAATGAAGAGGCCTATTTTGAGGCCAAAGACAAATCATTCTATAAAGGAGATATCGAAATATTAGAAAGGCTTTGGAGTGATTGTATTGTTCTTGAAGGAGACTGTATTGATGAATAAAATCGAATTTTGAAAAAAATTTGTTGTGTTATTGGTTATCCTACAGACTTTTCAGCCAATATGTTATTTATATTAAACTCAAAAATATAAACTGGTATTGTTTATTTTAGAACTGGTATGGTGACTTGCAATTTGGGATGAGTTCGTGACCTGTTCTGTTTGTGTCATAACCCAAAATATCAAAATTTTAGGTAGTTTTGAATGGGGATGTATTTCGGTATAAGTGTCAAATTCACATATAATAATCCTTATAATATTTAAGTGAGGGGTGTTTCGGTTTTTTCCGTTATTTGGCCTACTTCGGGTTTGAGAAGAATTTTCCCGAAGGCCTATATTTTTAAAGAATTGGCAATATGGGTATCAAACACAGGCAATATGGGTATCAAACTTTTTCTTTTGAGAGTAGAGTCCTCCCTAGTAAAAATGATTTTTATATATTCATATATGATTTTTATACAATCATTTATGATTTTATACAATTATAACTTGTCGAGGATTGTCAAACATATATTTTTATATGATTATATCAAAAGATATTTAATTATATAAAATTATATTAACCAGATCCACCATTTTTCGGATCAAATAATATATTTTTTATATAATTATATTAACCCATACATGATTTGATCCGGAAAATGGTGGATCTGGTTAATATAGTTTTATATAATTAAATATCTTTTGATATAATCATATAAAAATATATGCTTCACAATACTCGACAAGTTATAATTGTATAAAATCATAAATTATTATATAAAAATCATATCTGAATATATAAAAATCATTTTTACTAGGGCTGTTATATAAAAATAAATTTCAAAAATTTCAGACATGTCGCCATACAAAAAATATGAAAAATTTAGTTCTTCACAAATATATATCTTTATTAGTTATTATTAGTGCTTATTTTTTGTTGGACTTTTTGATTTCTCGGGACAGTGTGATTTTAGGTCTCCCAAATATCTTTCGTTTGACATAAAATTTTTCTATTTTTACTTTGGAACAACTATAAAATAATCCGAAAAAACGAGAAATTGGGCAATTTTTTACCCCATTTTTAACTCTTAAATATGGGATTAGGCAGCTAAAAACAAATACATGCCCTTAGGATTTTTTCGGTCCGTTTCGTATAAATGGACCTGCCCAAGTACCAGTCCCTGTCTCAAAGGACCAGTCTCGTGATGTCCTGTGACAGGTCCGTTTCCCACAGGCTTTTAACACCATAAAAAATTTCAACTTTTCACTTTTGCAGACAATTGAAAAATCATCAGCTTATTTATTGAGTTATGAATAAATTCCATATAACTTAAATATCCTCTTTCTGACTCCGCAACCCGCTTCATGATATCTCGTATCATTTCTGAGATATCCAGTATCGACTTTGGTGTACCTACCCATTTAACATACAAAAACGAAAAAATGTAAACCTTCTTTATCGTTTTTCTCCGTAATAACTTTTTGGTACATGGGTCAAGCCAAGCTAACGAAATGTCAAACCATTTGCTATAAACTGTCTTTTATTTCTTAAGGCACATCTACACGGTATAGAAATCTCATAGAGTTTGCGCTAAATTTGTCATCTCTAATATTGTTGGCACTAATTTTTATCGTAAAAGTACCATCTCTAGTTGTCAAGTATTTGTTTTTATTAAAATTGTTGTATTTCAAGAAACAATTTTTTCTCAAAACACCAAAGGTGATATTAATAAACTGAAATGTTCAATAATGTTACAAGATATTTTAAAAATTGTTACTAATTAAAGAAATTGTATATGACAACAATTGTCAATGGTCTAGAGATTACATTTCGTAGAGTAATACAGAGCTGCATTTTCATAAAATCTCGCGAGTTATCTATCCCGTGTATATGAGCCTTTACTTCAATGGTGCTACAAATTCAAAATAAAATTCCATTTGTTATTAAATAATAAATGAAAAATAAATATAAATACGATTCATACACAGAGTGACACATAAGCTTTAAAATATTAGTCACATATATGTAATGCCGTTCAGGTAAGGCTTAATAATCTCTTTAAACGACATCATAATTTTTCATCTTTAATAATAAATGGACACTTTGTGTCATTTGAATTTGAAAGTTTTATTTTTGTTTTGAAAAATTATTTGCAAAAGTTTTTTGGCAAAATCTAAAAAAACAATCATAACAAATCTTTGATTGTTGCATATCTACAAACAGTATAGTAATCTATATAACTTAAGAAAATCCTAAAAAAGATGTCATAAAGTTATGACTACAATATGTTGTAATTTATATGAAAAGAAAAAATTTAAACAAAAAACAAAATTGTAATCACCAAGACAAACAATGAAAATAAGGATAAAATATTTTTCTATTTGTATGTTATATTCACACTCATTAAAATAAATCTGTTCAAATAGCAGGAAAACGTACTAAAAGTTGCTCAACAAGGGTTAAGTAGAAAAAATTTCTTAAATCAGCAAAATATGTTTGCTAAATATTAGTAAGATAAAGCCAGAAAAACAAAACTGCTACATTTTAAAAATGTTGGTTTTTTTTTGAGTACAATATTTCCATATGAGAATTGATGCTGCTAAAATGATCAATAAATTTAACTGGATGTTATTAAAACAGCAAAAAATATTGTTAAATAAATTATATTTGAATACAAATAACAATCTATTATACATACAGAATTTAGAGAAAATATTTGCTAAATATTAAAAGACTTGAAAAACAAAAATTAATCAGGCCAGGAGACTTTTTAACTAAGAGACCAGAGTATACTTTTCTATAGATTCGAGTTGCACTAAATCTGAATTTATCAGAATTTCTGCACAGCAAAAATATATATTCGTTATATTATATTAGGGACCTCATGAGATTTATTTTATTAATAAAATTCTCATATAACATTGTATATGTCATATTTCTTTTTTGAGAAATTGTCTCATATAATAAGTAAGATATCTTAAAATTACGGACAGTTTCTTTGAGAAGGAATAAGATATTGAAAAGAATTTTGCAGGCAGCAGGTATCAATTTTAGATAACATAATAAAACAAATTTGTGAGTAAAGCTTAAATTGCGATGTTACTCGCATAACGTCCCGAAAATACTTAGGGTATTGACTTTGTGTAAATTTTGTCGACCGGTGTTTTGGTTAATATTTCTATTAATTTTAAAGAGTAGATTGTTAATAGCCTTAAAAGAAAAATATAAATTATTTTGGATAAAACAGTTTGTTTTGACAATTTTCTTAGAAAGTTTTTGCTAATTTAACAGATTTATTTTCTTGCAGTTTTTATTTTGCTAGTATTGAGAGTCTGTTAATTTGAACTAACTTTTAGTAACAATAGCCAAACTATTAAAATACTTTTAATAATTTTGATATTATTACTAAGAATACTGTGAGTGTATTTTAGCTTTTTATGAATTGTAAATAATATTTAATATGGTGCCATATTGGTAATGTTGCTCTAGATACAAGTGCATACATATGTAGTAGATTGCAAACTTTTAAATGTGTGTGTGTGTTCTAAATATCTATTATATTTAATACCCTACAAAATGTGAGGGTGTCTTATAAATTCGACATTATCAAAATTTATTTTCCCTCGAAGACCGCAAATATGAAATCATTTTCCAGCAAAAGTTGGGGATTTAATGCATGGAACCTTCTTCTTAATATAAAATTACCCATAAATGCGTCAAATGTATTTTTTATAATTATCAGAGAAGAATTGCTCTTTTTGCTTTTCTTTTAATCATATTTGCTTCTTTTAGATTTTCTTGGATTTACCGATTTTTAGCTTTAAAATAGATGTTCCGAATTGCTTTTTTAAGTTTTTTTTCCGCCGAAAAATTGTTTTTATACTCACAAAAATTTTTTTTCGCTTTTAAAAAAAATCTGTTGGTTTTCCAATTTTCTTAACTTTTTAAATTTTTTTTTCTTGTAACAACATTTTTTTGCTTAAACCATTGGATTTTACTTTTTTTTGTCTTCTCTGATAATTATAACCACCGGCGGATCCTTGTTGCACTCAAGGGGATGGGGGAGGAGGCTAGACATCTTTTATATCTTTTACGGTAGTCCTATTTATAGATGTTTTATGAACTAGAAGATGAAGATTTAATCATGTTTTAGCACAGGTTGGCCAAGTTGTTCCAAAAAGTACAATGAAGGGGGTACAGGAGAAATTCTTTAAATCCAGAATGCAAAGGAAACTCTTTTTCAACAATTCAAAGTTTAAAAAATATTCTACGCAATAAAAGTTTATTTTTTTATTTTACGCAATTTGTTTTTATTGCCGCCACCGAGTATCGGACTTTCGACCTCCAGATTCCTAGTCCAGCTCTCTACCGCTGAGCTATTCTATGATATGAGAGTTGACTGGCATAACTACACCACTTTGTCATTGCGAGACATTGTACTTTATTTTCTTCAATAAATGTTATTATTAAAAAAGTTCAAAAGATGAACTACAATTCAATATTGTTTTCCGTATTATTCCCAATACATTGGTCCATTTGAAAAGAATTGAATTAAAATCACTTTTTAGGATCACTTTTAGAGCAATTATATTTTAGAAGCAATACTTAAGTTATTTTTTGGATGTTGTTCAAAATTACTGTTAACCCTTAAATGCATGATCTCTTCGAGTTTAACCATTTTTTCATATATGATTTCTACATTGCAAGAAAAATACAAAAAAAAATATATTTAAAAAAAGGTGATTTTTATTGAAAAATATGGTTTTTCGGCAAATAGCTAAATTCTGATTATTTTAACGTGTATGAAAAAAAAACAAAAAGATCTATGAGCTATGAATTATGCATTTATTGTCACCAAAATGACTTTTATTACAAGAACACCACCTTAAATATTTAAACAAACATTTTTGAATATTAAAATTTTTGTAAAAAAACGTGTGTTTTAGATTTTTCACAAACATACGAAGCAAAACTAATATTTTTCCTATAACGGTTTAAAAAATATGATCTAAACTATAAGAACACTTTGTACAGAAGGGGCCCCAGTGCCCAAAAATGCAGTTTGGTGTATCAAGTGGGCTTTGTTATTAAAAAACTGGTATGTTGCCAAATGGCTACACCATGCATTAAAGGGTTAAAAAAGCTGTAAAAATATATACTCCCTTGACAGTTATTTATGTAGTAATGCGGTTGTAGTTATTTTAACTACAATTGTAATTATTTTAATTTGGGAGGAAATTTTTTATGTATTTGACAGTTATTTTTTTAAACAACAAACAAAAACTACTGCATTTTCGTTACAGTTACTTTACTCGTATGCAGTTGTTTTTTAAGTTTTTAAAAAACACATTTATTTTTAAGTGTGTGCGTATTTGCCTCTCCTTCAAATATTCCACACATAAGAAATATGTTGCGCACACACACTGTCGCCATAACGGCGATTAGCGATTTTATTTTGCACCTAGCGGAAAAATTGTCGAGAAACTATTAGCCGAAAATCTATAGATTTTTCTATCAGCCGTAATATAATTTTTAGAAACCAGTTTTATGTTAAAAAAGGATCATAAAATTCGCACATTGATAGTCGTTTATTATAAAAAACAACTTGGTTGATTTTATTATAAGAATTTTCTAAAATTTTAAATTTTACAAATTTGGTGATTTTCTAGCGATTGTTGATCGGATCTAGATATTTTTTTTTTAATTTGTTGGCAACAGTTAGCACAAAAAAGATGGCGTTTAAAAATTTCTAGTAAAGGATTATGAGAAGAATATTTTTTCTCTATGTTTAAGTTGATCCCTGGAAACAATAAGAGGACTATCACTAAACGGTTACTTTGTAGGAGTTAACTGCATTAATTTTAAACATTAAACTTCTCCAAATCCTACTTTTTTCTTTTATCTCTCTAAAGATTTACAATATTTCTTATTTTATTTAAAATGAAAAAAAAAATTGTAAACACCCTCAAGTGATGTAGGGCTATTACATTATTCATCCTGGCCTACCGTAAATTTATTCTATAGTCTTTTATAAAGTTATACATATGAATATTTGTTCTTGTTCTTATTATATATTATGTAGTTCTGCTTTTCTTACTACATGCATGGTTCATTATTTATATATTATGACTATATTGCACAATAATGTTGTTTTATATATATTTTTTTTTCTCTGTTGAAAGAAATCTGAAGGCGTATTTAATACAGAGGAAAAGAAGAATAAGAAGAAAAAATATAATACATTGGCTCAAAGGATAACAAATAGTCTGTGTATTTGTTTTGGTATGTGAATGTTTTTACAGTTCTGCAAAAGAAACAACAACAAGAAATGCAAGTAAACATAAAGCATGCAAATATGTAATTGTCCTTTTTTTCAATTTTGTCATGAATGTTTGTACAAGTGTATGCGTGAGCAAAAAATAAACAATGTAATTGTAGAATGTACTGTATGTAGGCGACAAATAGACCAAATATTTTTCTTTGGAGTTCTTATTATAATAAATTGTTTACAGTGGTGAAAAGAAAATATTTGGAGATATATAAGTATGAACCCAGTCATAAATTGCCGGTGGTACAGAAAACCAAGCACTAGCAAACTGCTTGGTAAACTGGGACGACTGTCGACTAACGGCATTTATTTTTGTTGTTTTTCATTTTATTGTACTTAATTCAACTTTTTAGTCCAATCAAGATAGAAAAAAAGGGGAAAGTTTACAATAATTCGAATAAAGCTGAAAAATGGTACAGGTTTTAAATTCACTGTTACGAATAAAATGTCAAAAGTCCACATCGACCAAAAATGTATTCAAGTTCAAAAATATCGATTTGCTATCGTAAAATTAAGTTGACAAAAGTTGTAGATCATAGAATTGTACACAAAAATGTTAAAACACTTTTTCTCCCAAGGATCACCATTCCTGAGATATTTCGATTAAAAAATTTCAAGTAGTCGTATTATACATATTAGAGTTCGTCACAAAAATTTAATTTTCGGATTTCATCACTTTTTTTAAAGTTTTTGCATAGTAAAAAAGAATGGCGTTTTTTTCCTTTTTATTTCAACTCCCTCCACTGGCGCAAGTCGTCCAAAAACGCTAATTTTAAGACCCTTTTCCTGTAGAGCAAAAACAGCTGCATTTATAGGAAATCTGATTTTACCATTCGATTCTACAACAAAATTTAATACACAAAACTTTTATTTTTGAATTTTCAAAATACACCAGATAGCCATTAGAGTGGTTCGTAAATCCGCTTTTTCAAAAACTTCTAAAAAGTAATTTTTTTATTACACACAATGAAAATGTATTTCCCGAGTACATGGGTAAAAAAATTTTGGATATACCGCGAACCGTTAAAAAGTTATTAGCTAATCAAATTTGGATTTTTTTTTGTAATTCAATGCAAAAGTATTTCAGCTAATTAAAATGCAGCTTTCAATACTCGCTGCCACATTATAAATGTATTTTTTAGTAATGATAAAATAATTTGTAAATTTTTTAATATTCATTACAAAGATTTTTTTTACTAAACATATTTGATTACTAAATAACTTTTTAACGGGTCGCGGTATATCAAAAATTTTCCAGTACCAATATTCTCAGCAGGGAATACATTTTCATTGTGTGTAATAAAAAAAGTAACTTTTTTGAAATTTTTGAAAAAAGTGGATTTTTGGACCACTCTAATGACTATCTGCTGTATTCAGAAAACGCAAAAAAAATGTTTCTTTTATATTAGTTTTTGCTGTCGAATCGAATGGTAAAGTCAGATTTCCCAGAAATGTAGCCGTTTTTGCTCTGCAGAAAATGGGTTTTTGGCCGACTTGCGCCAGTGGAAGGAGTTGAAAAAAAAGAAAAAAAAACGCCATTCTTTTATTCTATGCAAAATCTTTAAAAAAAAAAGTGATGATATCCGAAAATCAAAAAATTTTTTTTTTTTTTTGACGAACCCTAATACATATGTAAATATATAAGATGGACACTAGGGTGAACCTTATTTTTAAACTTGCAATTTAAGGCTTTCGCTCCCTTGGAAATGTTCGTTTGATGAAAAAAAATACATTATGCAAAAATGAAGGTGATCGTATAACGGGAACACGTGCTGCATCGGCCCTGAGATCAAAATTTCTTTTTTGGTTTTTTCTTTTGAAAATAACTGTATTTCTGGAAAATGTCAACAGAATCTTAATCTAGACTGAGTTACTTTTATAACAAGGTATAAAAATCTAAAATCGATTAGAAAACACTTATTGCTTTATATTAATATACTTACGCAATTGCATTTCACCCAGGCCATTGTAGGTTTAAAATGAAATAAATATGAAACTCGTAAAAAAATTAAATATGTTTTTTCAAAAACTTACAATCCCAGTGTAGAAAATCATTACCAGATATGTGGTTATGTAACTAGATACTTGGTAATGGGAACTAGTTACTTTTGTTATTACATTTCTTATTACCTTTATATGGCGATGTCGCGAAAAATAATGAGTTATGCTTACACACCAGCATACGAAAAATCTAAAAATATATCATTACCTATATGCTTACCAGTACTGACAAAAATAATGAGTCTATAAACAGATTTTCAAAAAAATAAATTATATAAAAAAAAATATTTTTTATTGTATTTTTTTTTTTTAATAAAATTTTCTGGTGCGGGAATCGAACATAGGTCTACAGATTGCCAGTCAATAGCTCTACCATCTGAGCTATATTGACATGTAATATTTAATAGATAAAAACACAATTGACCTGCTGCACACAAGTAAGCTTACTCGCCAACATACAAAAAACCAAAAAATATGTGGTTACATATATCCTTACCAAAGTTTAAAAAATATTGAGTCTAAAAATAGATTTAAAAAATTTTTCAAAAAAATCTAAAAAATTATTTTCTATTTGAAATAATGACAAAAATAAGTAATTATAGTATATAGTATAGTAACTCATTATTATATGTTTTAAAATGATACAGAAGGTAAGTGGGTGTCATTACTGGTAGTCCAAAAAATAATGATATGTCATTACCGTTTCTACACTGGGATAGCTTAAATATTAAATGAATTATAACAATGGATAATATGTAAACATTGGCATAACGTCGACTAGAACTCACTTGCCAACGTTGATATAACGTCAGGAAAACAAAAATATCGTATAGATGGCCAAAAAAACTTAAGAAAATTATTTTGTAAAAAACAATTAAATTTAATAAAAAAAAATTAATTTTATAAAAAAAAATATAAAAAAATAAAAAAACACAAAATTGTATGTTCATGACCGGAATCGGACTCGAGACCTTCTGATTATAACTTATTTTAATTTTTATAAAATCAGTTATATGCCAGTGTTTTGTTTTTGGTACAGTTTGCAATTTCTGTCTGGATAGTTATATTATGCAATAGCAATAACTTGCTACTTTGGCCCTTATTAATATATAATAACACAATATCAGGTTTCTAAGTAAAACCAAGGGTAGGGGAACCCATTGCCAGGCAATGTATGAAAAAGGTACAAGGTAAAAACAAGTTAAAATTTTGAAAGTTTGAATACTAACTTTTATACTCATTTTTTTATGAACCTAAGATGTTATTCTGATACTACTTGCAATTTCGATCTACAATATTAGTACCCAGCAAGCATGGCAATACGAAGAAGATTTCCCGATCATATTGCCAGGAAGAAAACATTTATTGCCGGCAATATCAATTTCGTATTGCGGAAGTCTTTTCCGTCGGGAATAACTGTTACCCGAAAGCAATACTTCCAAGCAACACGAAAGCAATACCCCAGGAAGATAAATCAGCGATATCTCTAAGTTATCACCTGGAAGATAAAAAGGTGATATCGCCAAATAAACTCCCCGGTACAATATAAAGTATTTATTTTTTTCATTATTAAATTTAAGCCTGAAAAAGAACATCTGCATACATAATCCATTGACCACCACATTAATTATCTTGATTTCATCGTAGCCGATTTTTTTCGCGCATTAAATCTTGATTTTTTCGAGGAATTTCTTTCCTATGTATCTGTTGATTGTTTTTATACAAATTTTGTTTTAATTTTTTCCAAAATGACAAAGAATTTCAAACAAATTTTCTTTATCTTCCGGATGATAAAAAGGTAATATTGCCGCAATATCATCACAAAAACTATGACAAAAAATTAAATTTTTGAATTATTTTTTTCCAAATATCACCGAATTAACTTCCAAGTAATAAAAGGAAGACAATTTTAAAATACTACTTGATTATTTTCATTCAAATGAAAAATCGAAGATATCGCTTTAATATCTTCTTGGAAGATATCTTCTAAATGCTTGCAGGGTAGGTATATATGATAATTTTATAGAAAATTAATATTTATGCAAACAAAATGTTGTTGGCCTCTGATTAAGGCTGTAACTATATTGCAAAAGTAAATAAAAACGAGTAAAAAGGTTAAAGTCGGGCATGCCGACTATACAATACCCTACACCAGTCTGGTGTATTGTTTGGATCCGAAATTCGAATGGGTTAAAATGGGGCTTGTGTCAAAATTTTCTATAATGTGAGTCAGCGCACCAAATTTCATCAAAATATCTTAATATTTGCGACCTGCAGTTTGTAACCAAGCCAATTTTGGGGGGACCCTTATATGGGCACTAGTTCTAAACATGGACCGATGTTCATCAAAATCAATAGGCTTCGTCCTTGGGCCAACATAGGTCTATGTACCAAATTTCATCAAAATATCTTAATATTTCCGACCTGCAGCGTATAAACAGTATAATTTTGGAAGGACCCTTTAATGGGCACTAGGTCTAAACATGGACCGATGTTCACCAAAATCAATAGGCTGCGTTATTGGGCCAATGTAGGCCTCTGTACCAAATTTCCTCAAAATGTCTTAATATTTACGACCTGCAGCGTATAAACAGTATAATTTTGGTAGGACCCTTATATGGGCACTAGGTCTAAACACGGAGCGATGTTCACCAAAATCAGTAGGCTGCGTTATTGGGCTAACATAGGTCTGTGTACGAAATTTCGTCAAAATATCTTAATATTTACGACCTGCAGCGTATAAACAATATAATTTTGGTAGGACCCTTATATGGGCACTAGGTCTAAACATGGACCGATGTTCACCAAAATCAAACCTGTTCGTCCTTGGGCCAACGTAGGTCTGCGTACCAAATTTCATCAAAATATCTTAATATTTGCGACCTGTAGAGTGCGCACAATATTGCATGGACAGACAGACAGACGGACGGACGGACAGACAGACAGACGGACATCGTTAAATCGAAATAAAAAAAAAAATTCTGAACCGATCGGTATACTATAAGGTGGGTCTACGACCAATATTTTTTGGTGTTACAAACATCAGCACAAACTTATAATACCCTGACCACATAGTTGTGTAGGGTATAATAAATCTGTAAAAATAGCAGAATTTTAGTTATATTTAGGCTAACTTTTAGGTAATTCAAAATAGCAAATTGTACTGTAAAATCTGCAGAAAATTTTGCTAAATATTTGTAGACTAAAAAAAGAAAAAATAAACTGTTAAATCTACAAAATTTTTGCTATTTTGAAGCTAAATTTAGTTGAATGCAAATAGCGGTTTATTCTGCTAAAATCAGCAGAAATATTTGTAAACTGCTGTTTGCAAAATGCTCGAGTTTTATTTGCATTAAAAAAAACTTCTAAAATTTTAAATTTTTTGGTGATTTTTTAGGCTACTAATTATTTAGCAAAATTTTTTGCTGACTTTAGCAGGTTAATTTGCTATTCTCCATTTATAAAAATCAAATATAACTAAAATTCTGTATATTTAACAGATTTATCTTTGCTGTTCCTATATTACTAATATATAACAAAAATTATCTGCTAATTTAACAGTTTTTTTCTGCAGCATAATTTTTAACTAATTTTTAGTAGTTTTAACTAAATTTTTTACGGACTTTTTTCTATCAGTGTAGTACTTCGTAGGTATCTAAGCACTGATAGGGACCTATTGATACACTCAGATAAAAAAGTTATTAAAAAAAATTATAAATAGTTCCCAATCGCACTTTACTATTTTTATACTGTTTTTTAGTAAAAATTTTTTTTTGTAATCACTCTTGCTTTTCTCTCATAACAAATTACGGATTTTTTTAGTAGTTTTCGCTGCTGATTTCAGCAAAACATTTCACTAATTTTTCAAAACCGAGTGCTAAATTTATCAGAAAAATATACTAATTTAAAAAATTTTATTTACAAGAATTCTTTGATTTTTTACAATTCTTATTTAGTTTATATTTGTTACTATTGATATATTCTTAGTTTGGAAATAACACTCAGAAAATTGTATTGTATCTCCAATGTATAAAAAGCTAATAACTGGAGAAGTGTTTGCAATTTTGGCTCCAAATTTAAAGTACGACGAAGTAATTACACGCTTGTTACTATAAAAAAAAAAAAATTTTGTTTTGTAGATTTTACAGTTTGTTTATTTTTTAGTACACTTTTTTGGAACTAATTATTTATAGTAATTTCATTGAACTAAAATTATTGATAATTATTAAGTTTTTTAACTGATTTTAGCAAATCGATTTTGAATTACAGTTTACAACAATTCTGCTTAAATTTGGTAGCGACTACTATTTCTACTAATTTTGTTGTACTATAGATCATGGGTTGCTAAAATTATCAAAAAATTCCGCTGGGCTCAAAACAGTTAAATTTCCCGTTATAACAGCAAAATTTTCAGTAGCTATTACAGACTTTTTTGGTTGAGTGTAGAAATTACGAGCATAAATCGAATAAAGGAATACAAAATGTAAAAAGTTCGATCTTTCAATAAGAATTTTGAGCACTCACTGCAACGATAATTTTCCTGGTTGTAAATGAAAGTTTGATTACTTTTTCCAGCTATTTGACGAAATGGGATTTATGATATTTTTATAAAGTTCTTTTAGTATAACATAGTTTTAGTTTTTTTTTATTACTTAAACCACTGTTTTATTTGGTTTTATTATAAACATAACAATAATTGATAACTATTTATTATCCTTAAAAGACTTTATGAAAAATTGTAATAGAAATTTTAGGAATTTGTGAGATAAATTTTAAAATTTAATTAAAATGTTATTTTTATAAATAAAGTTATATTTTTCATAAGATGCAAGTAAGTTATTCTAAAATAAATTGGCAAACTATATAGGTTCTAAATATATTTTAATTGAAAACAAAACAAACCACATACAAAAGAGTATTCAATAACTTTTATATATAGAACAAATTCAATTTTTATAAGGCTAATAAATTTTCATTGTATTTGGTTCAAGTAGTTGAATGGATTTAAATTACCATGATGGTGGTACCATCACCACCACTGACGACGCTGCCACTTTAATTGAAAAACCTCATCGTGGCTAATGTCTGTAGAAAAGAAAACAAATTTTTCAAAACTACCCTACTGCTGAAAAATGGTCAATCATTTGTTATATTATACGAATACCAACCTTTAGTTCCAAATTATGATTACAACATGCATTTAGAATTAGCCGCGTGTCCTTTTTTCCATTGTTATTGCTGCTGCTACGGTTGGATATACAGATGCATCACATCATGCAATACGGAAATCCTGATAATTCATTGTTTATTTTTTCTTACAGCATTCAAATATACACTCTGCACTTGAAAATCACAATAAATATTAAGTAATTCAAGTGGTGAAAGAAATATACAGTCCAAAAAAAGTTCAACTAAATGAAGTTTCGCATGTTTGAAAGTTATAAATCATGAAATGGTATTCAGATGTTGATAATATCTCGATTAATATTAAGGATTCTGCTTTGTGAAAAAAAACTTAACAAAAGGGGAAGGATAATGAGTTTTTCAATAACATAGAAGATAATAAGCCACATTTAAAATTTCCGGGAATTTTAACCAAGGCATTTTGTAAATTTTATTATATTTCCATTAAAACTAAATAAAATATTGCTTTTAAATTTATAAATTTTAATTGCTTTAAAATCCACTTTTACTAAAAATGTGGTGAAAAAATCCCACCATTTAGCACTTTTTTTGTTGAACAAAATTATTGCAATATTTTTTTCTTTTCCAAAGAATTTTAGTGCATAACATAGAAAAAAACTGCATTAATAAAATCATGTACAAATTATTGCTGATAAATTGTGGCAATAAAATTATTAATTACCACAGTTATGTTGCAAGTATGTGCAATATATTTTTTTCTCGCTGCTTTCGATCTCTAGAGCTCATGAGTTTATTGTACTTGTATCGTGTTTTTGCTACACCCGCAAAAGAAAAATAAAATCATAAATTTTAAGAAGCAACACTTGCTCACACAAAAACCATATAGGGAAGTTATGATAGATCCAGGACGACTGCAAGGCACTTTATGGCGAAAAAGTACAATAGGTAAAATCTATCGATCGCCGAATTTCATATTTTAAAAATGGATATATGGCTTTTTTTAATGAAATATCAAAATAAAATCTTTATACAAGCAGAATAGTTTAATGCAGAGAATCTGGCGATTTTCTACGGTCTATTATTTTTTTATTGGATTATTTAAATCACGGATCTATAAACGCAAGCCATAAAGCTAGTGGTGGTAATACAATGACACAATATGTAAACAGCCGCCATCGAAATCGGTTATAAAATATCATTATTTTTTGGACTACCAATAATGAATCCAACTGGAATTTTGCATTTCTTAAAAAAAATATAAAATTAGTTACTAATAACTAGTTACTTTATCTATTATTCCAAAACAAAAAGCAATTCGTTACCAGTAATGGCATGTTTTTATCATTATTGAAAGTACAAAGTAATTTGCTAATTTTTTTTTTTGAAAATCAATTTTTGGACTAAATATATTTCCAACACTTGTAATGATATGAATATATCACCATATAATTTTAATTTCTTATCATTGTGTGCAGCAAGTCATTTATATTTTTATCTTTTAAATAAAACATCTGCAGATAGCTGAGGTAGTAGAGCTGTCGACTGGTAATCTGGATCCCCAGGTTTGATTACCGGCACGAGCAAATTTCATTAAAAAATATAGAGCAATTCCATATGAAACCGATCACCTTTTGGACGACCCCGCTCCGATTCTAAAATAAATAGTCTCAATCGATTGCCCAGCAAAAAATAATGTACCTACATATTTTTTTTTTTTTTTTTTATAGTGACTGGCTTAGTGGTGGTGTACACCACTGTCATGTGACAAAATTGAAGAATTCTTCATAAGGGACCTCATTGAAAGTTGTTTTGAAAAAAAAACTACTAAAGCGATCGCAACGAGTGATAACTCGTTGGAAAGGTATTGAATCAGGCTATAATTGAAAAATAAAATTTTCCTAATTTTTCTCAGAAATTTACCTTTTTTCCCATGAAAATTAAATTTTCCCATGAAAATTAAATTTTCCGATTTTCCACAGAAGCTCCTAAATTTTCCGGTTAATTTTTTTTTTTTGGATTCCTCATAATTTTTGCTTTAAGAATCAGCAATAAAAAAATGGGCCCCGACTCCTTGTTTGGACAGGAGAGGAGCATTTAAGAGACCACCTTGTTCTCATTGTTTTTATATTTTTTATAATTGAATTATTTGTAATTATTTAACATTGTTTTATTTTATTATTAAAAATACATTTTAAAAATTATTTTACAGTTAAAAATACTTTTATGAAGAAAAAATCTTTCTTATTTTGCTGCTTATACTTAATTACAATATTTATTAAAAATTTCAATTGTCTTGGCATCATTATAAAATTAAAGTAACTTTAAATTTAGCACGTCGGCAGACGAAGAGTACCGCTTTACATTAATTGACATATCAGAAATATTTGGTATGAAGCAATGAAACTTTTGCGTTCCAGTTATAGTTTTGACATTATTATATCTGTTTTGAATTCGTCGCTCCATGGCATCGTGTTCTTTTTGAGTGCATAAAACTGTGTTAATGGCAATTTCCTTGCTTTGAATCCACGAAAACAAATGTTGTACATTTAAGATCTGGTCAGTATATGGCCTTTGCAAACTTGCCTTAGTCGCCATGCGTTTTAGGGTTCCCCCTAACGCATCCCATGGGCCCTTACCGTGGGACGTCGCAAAAAAGTGCCACTCGACCTTGCAGTTTTGTTCTTCTTCAATTATGCAAAGATTGTAAAAATTTTTTTTATTCTTGTACTGAGAAGCCGCGCCGTCTGAGAAAAACGTTACTTTGTCGATTGCATCGAATTTTGATCTTAAGAATTCAAACAGTTTCATTTGAAATAAATAAACGGACACATAATTATGAGCTAAACTCTCCGCGACAACAACAAGGCTTACGGTCTGTAGTTCGTTATCTTCGTTTTTGAAATAAATGCAAAAAGGATGCACCGTGCACTGGTCGTTTGCCCAGTGATAAGCCTGATTTTCATCCTGAACGAGAAAAGTGTAATTCTCGGCAAAGTCGCTTATCACAATGAATTCATTTTGGGCTAATTTCTCCTTACTTTCCTTTAGAAATTTCGATTGCATCTCGGATATGAAATGGTCCGCCTTCAGTTCATTCAACTTGAATCCGAATTCCTCGATGAATTCCGGAATCTGCTTTACCACGGTCTCAAGGGAACATCTGCCGCTGCTAATTATCCACTGTTTGAAATGCACCTCCTGAATTAACAGCTGTTCAAACTTTTCCGCCAAATGTTGCTCTAGCTCGTCAATCTTCGGACAATTGTCGCATTTGGACAGATGACAATTTTCCGTGGGGTATGCGCACAACGACTTCGACAGGAGGTCCCTATATGTTTCAATTTCACCGTGAAATACTTTCAATTTCTTGCATGGAAAGAACATTAATTTGATGTTTTGATGAAACATGCAAACGCAGACTGAATGCGTTCCGTGCCTGTCTAATGCCAGCACGAATTCTTTTGGTCGTAGGATGGCAAACTTAGAAAATCCCACTTTTTCTGCTGGGTATTTCTCTTTGAACTGATGGTATGCTTCGGATAGATTACATAATAATAATCTGCGCTGCTTGTGTACTTTTTCTCTATCTTCACGTGTGATAACATAGTCACGTGTACCTGGGTAGGCGCGGGCTGTTGTCATCATTGCAGTAAAAATCTTGAATCAATTTCACCGTTGCTTCGCTGAGGGTCCTTGAGCCAAATTTCTTGGTGGGAGTCGCCAATATGCCCTTCTGTCGAACTAATTCTTTGCTTCTTCTCGCGATGTAAAAAGATGTTTGAAACTGTTCAGAAATCATAAATGTATTTTTAACTGTAAAATAATTTTTAAAATGTATTTTTAATAATAAAATAAAATAATGTTAAATAATTACAAATAATTCAATTATAAAAAATATAAAAACAATGAGAACAAGGTGGTCTCTTAAATGCTCCTCTCCTGTCCAAACAAGGAGTCGGGGCCCATTTTTTTATTGCTGATTCTTAAAGCAAAAATTATGAGGAATCCAAAAAAAAAAAAAATTAGCCGGAAAATTTAGGAGCTTCTGTGGAAAATCGGAAAATTTAATTTTCATGGGAAAAAAGGTAAATTTCTGAGAAAAATTAGGAAAATTTTATTTTTCAATTAAAGCCTGATTCAATACCTTTCCAACGAGCTATCACTCGTTGCGATCGCTTTAGTAGTTTTTTTTTTAAACAACTTTCAATGAGGTCCCTTATGAAGAATTCTTCAATTTTGTCACATGACAGTGGTGTACACCACCACTAAACCAGTCACTATAACAAAAAAAAAAAAAATATGTAGGTACATTATTTTTTGCTGGGCAATCGATTGAGACTATTTATTTTAAAATCGGAGAGGGGTCGTCCAAAAATTTGCCAATTTTGATCGTTTTCATATGGAATTGCTCTATAACAATAAGGAATTTTTTTTTTAATAAAACTTATTTTTTAAATCTATTGCTAGACTTTAAATTCAAATCGATTTCCACTCGTTCGCAATTGAGTTTCGTCACTTTTCGTACTTTTCTTTCCCATTGCTTAATGTTTTAGGTCAATTCGTTTCAGTTGCATTTAATTTCGTTTCCAATTTCATTGTCTAGATTTTCAATTCCACTCTTTCTCCGTTCCCCATTCCATTCCATCCCTTTCCACTTGCCCGGTCTTACAATTTCGCACTTTTATTATTAATATTATTATTATTATTATTATTATTATTATTATTATTATTATTATTATTATTATTATTATTATTATTATTATTATTATTACCATTATTAAGTATATGGAAATACAAAAAATTCTTACAGACTAATCGCAGCTAAAGTTTACGTAATATTGCTTAAAACTATCTTTAGGTAAAGCAAAATCGAACTTTTTTCAATAATAGTGTTTGAATTGCCCCGAAATTCCAAAAGGTTCGTTATCGGCGGATTAGCATATACTCCATATTAAACGTATTAGTTTCCTTTCCCTTTCTTTCCAATCCCCGTAAGAATTTGCAAAGCTATTTTCCAGCGGATGGCGAATCATGTATATCAAATTTCAACTTCTCAAGCGGAAGCCTTGGAACAAGCTTTTAAGCTGAAGCCTTTTCCCTTTTTCTTCCAAAAATCCAGTCTTAATTGTTTAAACTTCCTAGCTCCAGTCGTTTAGGCAGTCAGTTAACTGGTGATAATTTACCCTTTGAACCCCAATTTTTAGCTCGATCCTGTCCAAGATTCCAAAAAGTACCTTATCGGTAAGTTAGCCCGTACCCCAAGGAATACTTGGTTTAAATTTCAGGTTTCTAACAAAAGATTTTTGGCAGGCCTTCAAGGGGGGAAACTACGAATAAACTAGCCGCCTTAGCAGATGTCTTCGAGAAGGAAACTTCATATCAAATTTCAACTTCCTAGCTAAAATTATATTTTTGTACTTTCCAAATTTTTTTATTGCCACCACCGAGTGTCGAACCAGCGACCTTAAGATTGTTAGTCCAGCTCTCTATCGCTGAGCTATTCTTTGATATGACAGGCACAAAAACACCACTCTGTTGTTTCGAGATATTGTGCTTTGTACTCTTCAATAAAAGTACTTATCAAACAATTGCAAAAGTCGCACTGCAATTCAGTATTGTTTCCAGTAACTACTATTTTTACAAGTATATTAAAAGTAATTTTTGATAATTTTTTTGTATATATTTTTAAAAATTTTAATTTTAAAAAATATTGAATATAAACAAAGAGTATACATAACACTATGTGACAGTCAAAATCGGGATGGGATGAAACCAACGGGAAATGTTATATCGGTCAAAACCAAGTTATACGTGTCCCGGCGTTTCGCTGGGTCAGCCCTAGGAATCGAGATATATCTTAAAACCACTAGTCCGATTTTGCTCAAACAATTTTGCCGGTAAAAATAAATGTTTGTTACCGCTACCATAAAAATCAATAACCTTTTGTTTATTACTTTTTTTTAATATTTTAGGCAAAAAATATTTTTTTCTTCATACATTTATTTTTACCGGCAAAACTGTTGAGTATATAGAAAAACGTTATCGGACTAGTGGTTCTCGAGTTATGTCAAAAAAAAAGACCACCAAGGGGGTGACACAGCGAAACGCCGGGACACGTATAAGTTCTTTTTTACCGATATAACTTTCCCCGGTAGTTTGAACCATTGCCGATCACTGACCCCTACCATTTGTCTCACATTGTAATAAAGAGATTGGGGGACTCTCTGTCACTGAGAAAGAGTTTGTTCTATTATGTGCCTTGGAACAGGAACATACTCAAAAAAATATCACCCAGCAAACATGGCAATACGAAGAAGATTTTCCGAACATATCGCCAGGAAGAAAACATAAAAGAGATATCGCTAAATAAACTCCCGGTACAATAAAAAAACGATTTAATTTTTTCATTATTAAATTTAAGCCTGAAAAACAATATCTGCATACATAATCCATTGACCAACTTATAAATTATCTTGATTTCATCTTAGCCGATTTTTCCGCCCAATAAATCTTAACTTTTCACGAGTTTATTTCCTATATATCTTTTGATTGTTTTTGTACAAATTTAGTTTTAATTTTTTCCAAATTGGTAAAAGATTTCAAACAAATTTGCTTTCTTTTTCAAATGTTACAAAGGTGATATTGCCGCAATATTGTCATAAAAAGTTATGACAAAAGATAAAATTTTCAAATTATTTTCTTACAAATATCGCCGAATTATCTTCCAAGTGATAAAAGGGAGACAATTTCAAAGTAAATACTACTTGATTATTTCCATTCAAATGACAAATAAAAGATATCGCTTTAATATCTTCTTGGAAGGTATCTTTTAAATGTTTGCAGCGTCATTATATGCGCTCTTTGTATGACTAAAAACATCGATTGTAACCGGGGATGGAAAATAATAATTTAGTTATAAAAATCAAGAATGGAACTATACTATGGAATTATACTATTCCAACAGTATTATAGCCCTAGATTATGAATTTTAAAAAACCATACGTAAAAAATTGCAAAATAATATCGGAATGCGAAAAAAGGCTTTGGGGTTCAAAAAATTAATACATTCTGCAAACGATGCCAAAATTTTCTTTTTTTGCAACTAACCACCAAACTTTTTTTTATAAAATGGGCATTATACTCCGTAGATTATAAATTTAAAAACCCGCACTTAAAAAATTGCAAAATAATAGAGGAATGCGAAAAAAGACTTTGTGGTAGAAAAAAATAATTAAAAAACTCAATCAGCGATTAACAATCTGCAAATGAATACAATGATGCAAAAATTTTCCTTTTTGCAAATATTTTTTTTCGCGATTTATTTTTTTTTTGTTTTGCAAACTTAGCACCAAACTTTTGTGTATCAAATTGGTACTATAGTCCCTAGATTATAAATTAAAGAAAAACACACTTAAAAAATTGCAAAATAATCGCGCAAAGCGAAAAAAGGCTTAATGGTACAAAAATTAATTAAAAAACTTAATCAGCGATTTATATTCTGCAAACAAATATATTGATGAAACAATTTTTCCTTTTTGCAAATTTGATTTTTCGCATTTTTTTTCCAGCTAGCCACCAAACTTTGTTGTATGAAATGTGTATTATAGTCCCTAGATTATAAATTAAAAAGAAACGTACTTAAAAAATTGTAAAATAAAAACGGAACGCGAAAAAAGACTTTGTGGTACAAAAAATTAATTAGGAAACGTAATCAACGATTTAGATTCTGCAAACAAATATATTGATGCAAAAATTTTCCTTTTTGCAAATTTTATTTTTCGGGATTTTTTTTGCAACTAGCCACCAAACTTTGTTGTATGAAATGTGTATTATAGCCCCTAGATTATAAATTAAAAAAAAAAAAAAACGCACGTAAAGAATTGCAAAATAATAGCATAAAAAAACTTTATGGTACAAAAATTTAATCCCTAGGTTATATATTTAAAAAAACCTCACTTAAAAAGTTGCAAAATAACGGCGGAATTCGAAAAAAGCTTTATGGTACATAAAATGAATTAAAAGAGGTAATCAGCGATCGACATTCTGCAAACGAATTTATTGTTGCAAAAATTTCGCTTTTTGCAGATGTTTTTTTTTTTTGGCAATTTGTGCTAATATTTGCTAATATCCAAATATTTAATTTAAATTTTTTTTAACGAGCCAAAGAGGAAGCTATTTTTTAGTTACCTACATTTTTAAATATGTAAGAGCGATCTAACATTTTTTGGTATAAGAGCCCGATTAAGTGAGCATTTTCCATCCCTGATTAACCAGTCAGAGTTCGTTCCTGTTCCAAGCCGCATAATATTTTTTCAAATAAAAAATATTGAGAGAGTTGCAAGGCCATTGCTTAACCATACACAGAAAAAACAGTAGGCACCAACAATGGGAATTTGTAAAAGCAATCACATTTTCTTTTAAATTTAAATTTTATTCTCAAAAATTTTTTTGTTTGAAATATTTGTAACTCGTTTGTAAATTGTTATTTTCATATAAAAATCAGGGACGTAACAGTTATAACTTTATTCAAAAAAGTGATTGTTTTAAAATTATTTCTTGTTTGAGTATTTTTAATTTTCTGTTTATTTGCTCTGTTTGATTTTTATTTTTAATTCAAACAAAAACAATCCAAACACGATTTTTATTTTTTCGAAAATAATAAAAGTTATTTTGTGATTGTTTTTCTTTATCAAAAAATAACAATTAAGAATATAAATCAAAAGCCATAGAACCAATGACTTCACCAATTATAATATCCTGATGATGTCAATTGGTGTTAATAAAAGATTGAACAGTGATTTAAAGTGAGTAAATATGTATATTCCAGCAACTTCCGGCATCCAATTTAGGTCAATTTTTAATTTTTATTTTATTATCAAATAAAAAAGGTAGTGCTTAATTTTTTCAGAAAAAATATTCTGTGACTTTTATAAAAAGTTTTAAAATAAAAATCAAAAAACAACAGAAATTTATAGAGTAAAATATAAAAATTTAAAAAATTTAAGTCTTTGCCAAACTTTGTGATTTTTTTGTGCAATATGATTTATAAAATATAGTGCATTATTTAAATATTATAATTAAATAAATTTGGATGGTGACTTTTTTAGAAATACAACAGTTATTTTGGGTCTCTGATAAAAATTGTTTAAAAATAAAAATTCAAAATTACAAAAAGAAAAAGAAAATTTTTTTTGGATTTACAAATTTATTTGTTGGTGCCTTTTTAAAAAGTTTTTTTTTGTATTTACAAATTTGGTATGAGAGAGGTGTTTAAAAATTTTTATCTTTGCAATTTTTATCTGCACACAAAAAATTGAAAACCAGTTTCAATTACAAAATTTATAATATCAATTATATTTTAATTGATTTTGCACCTATCATGCAAATGATACTATCAATTGCTAAAAATTGTAAACGATTAATTGAAACAATTCATCAATTCAAATATTTAGCTGATTCAATTAAATATTTGTTTAAAAACTAATTTTATTTTAAACAATTTTTTACCTGGATAATGTACGCTAATAAGTTTTTGTGTTTCATAAAAATTAGAAAATTTTAAGGCGGTGTAACTTCGAAATAAAAATTTGTATTAACCCTCTAATGCCCAAGGCCGCCTTTTGGCGGTCTTCAGATTTTAAATAGTTTTTGGATAAATAACAATATTTTATTAAACAAGTTGTATTATATCCATAGAAAACTCAACTGCCTACTTTTTTCGCCTTCAAACTTTTTTTGTATAAGGAACGGTTTTCAAGCGAGCAGCATGTGAAGTGAAAATTTATAAAATTTGAACAAATTAACTTTTTAAAACAGAAAAAAGTATTGAAAAATTGCCAAAAATACATTTACGATCTGGCGTACATTACCGATAATAACAAAGCTAGGTTAGAGCCATAGTATAATATAGTAGCTTTATTCATTTTCTGTCATTTGAAAAAATGAAGTAGTGTTTGTAATTTTACTTGTACATATGGTTCTTAATACCACTACAACTACATGAGATAGGGACAAGCTCTCAATTTTTTAATGAGTGGGGCTACTATAGTATACTATGGTTAGAGCCTCTAACTTGTTGAAATTAAACACAGATTATATACTTAGAGGTAGTAGTAAGCAGAACTAATTTCGTTAAAATTTATTGATGTTTAGTGCCAAATTCTCCAAATTTCGTAATTTTCAAAAAGCGAAAATCGCCATAACTTTTGAAATAACAACAATTGATCAACAATTTTCGGTACGTGATTTTATTTTATTGATAGTGTTATTTACAGCAAAAACCGAAATTATTTGACTTCTGGGTTTCAAGATACGTCTCCGACCATTGTTGTGCTATATCGCCTAAATAAAGCGATAAATTAAATAAAATTAAAATTTTAGTATTAGTTCCATAGTAGATTTTCAACGCCAAATATATGGTTTAAATATTATTGTAATAAGAAGAAAGAGCATTAGAGAGTTAAAGTATTAAAAATATACAATTTATACCTTAAGGGATATTCATTCTGGAGGTTACATTAGCCATTAGGAAAGCCATTCTGGAGGTTACATTAATATTTTTTTTTTGTACCAATATGTAGGGTACCGAATATGCTTGTAATATAAATACGAGGGAGTTGAAACGGATACAAAGGATTAAAAACGACTTTTTAGTTCTTATTAAGACGGATGAAGAATTAAACACATTTTACAAAAAAACATCGAAACAGATTTAACTCAAAATGTCAATGTTTTTTAAATATTTACACTCAAAACTACATATTAAATAATGAATGGTTGTTACGAATGCCAAGAAAATATAATTTAAAATAGCAATGAATTTGTGCAATTTTAAAACGGAAGCTTCATAGTATGATGTCATCGTAAAAAAGTGCTACACTTACTGATTTTAAAAAATCAATCTTAATTTTTATAAGATTCAACCATCATAAAAATCAGTTCCACTTAATTATAAACCTTTTTCCGAACAACAAAACCCCATTGAGTATAATAAATTGTTATAAATGGATTAAGTAGTAAAATATATTTATAGACTTTTTTGCTTTGATTTTTTCCAAGATTTTTCTTTCATAATTTCTTATGGCCATTATATTGGATTGTCACCCGCACATTTCATGGTTTAATTTTGAACACAAGACGCACTTAAATATTTTCTCATACATTTTCTACATTATTAAGATTAACACATTGTCACAGTTATGGAAAGAAAATTTAACCGTAACATAAAGGCTATATTTTGAAAGTGGTATAACTCCCATTTTCTTCAAACTAAGATATTAAAGGTTATGCATTTCAGTTAGTGGCATATTTTCTGCGTAACTCGGTGACTTTCAAAGCAATAAATGGTATGAAATATAAAAACGATTGTAGATAAATGTCAAAATGATATTAAATTGCACTGCAATGGATAAAACTTGACCATGTCATGACTAAGAAATATCATAGTTTTTTCGCCTAAATTGCAGTTTGTGGGGTTTCGTCAAAAAAATATAAAAAAATATGACCCCCTCTGAAATTAAAAAGAAAAAAACCGAAATTAATTTTGGGAGTGGCTCGGCCTCTGGAGGCCCGTGGGGGGCATAGTAACATGTAAGCGAGGGTACCCAAATTAAAGGAAATTATCTCACGATTTCAAAAATGTTATTTATTTTTTTAATCCATAAAACGTAGCCATATCTAGGGACTAACTAGAGCCATTTTAGTCCCTTAAGATGGGGGACTGAAAATTATGAAATTTTTTGTATGGTAAAATGGTACTCAAATGATAGAAAATGTCCCCCCACGACTTCAAAAACTATTTGTTTTTTAATAATCGATAAACGCATTAAAAATTTAGACATTTACATAAAAAAAATAAAATTTTTTTTTGATAAATTGCATTAAAAATTTAGACATTTACATAAAAAAAATAAAATTTTTTTTTGATAAATTGCTCGATTTATATATGTATATATATTTATTGCAAAAATCTTCCTTTTCAAATACTGACTGGACTTATTACAATATATGGCTATTAAATTTAAAACTTTACAAAAACAATTGTTGTTAAAAAATATTTGTCCAATTCTTGTTAGTTTTATTCGAAAATTTTGAAGAATTTTGTAAATGAGCAGATATTTGAATAATAAGTTAGTAGGCAGAATAAGATTTAATAAAAATTTATCAAGAAAATACCTATGGAAAAAAGTGCAGGAATTTATAAATTTCCATAAAATTGTAAGTAGGTGCTAAATAACTGTAATACCAGAGAGGCAGCAAATCAAAGTCTATAAGAAATAATGAGATAACTCACAATACAATAAATTCATTAAAATTGCTCAGATATATTGATACAAAACTTTTATTAAGAAAATGCGATTAATACTGTGGAATGCCATCATTAATACACAGGTTTTTTTTTTTTTTTGACTTATACCATTTTCGAAATAACCCCTCTCTGTTTGTTATTGAAAATACATAAATATTCCAATTTTATTTGGTTAACCCTTATTCATTGAAATCTATGTGTTTGAAGTTTTTGCAAGAAAAATAAAAAAATTAAACGGAAATAGACATATTAAGAACAAGAAAATATATTGTTTGGGCCAGGGTGGCAAACTTACTTTAGTTTAGTAACGGAAATCAGTATTTTATTGTTTGTTAACTTTCGTTTATTTTTTGTCGTTGGTGGGGAATTATAATCAAGAGTGTGTAACAAATGTCATTTTGAAGAACATCTTTTTAGTGTGAAAAATCAATCATCACTTCTATTTTTGGGGAGTCTTAAAGAATTCATAAAAAAAAATAAATTTCATTATGGTACTTAATGTAATTTGCAGAAATGTATGTTAAAGTATGTGAAGATTAGTTTATTTTTTTTGGAAACAAATATTAAGGATATTAACTTCTTTGAAAACATGTCGTGTAAACTAATAACACAATACCAATTCAGCATAATTCAGCTCTTTCTTGTACCCTAGTGAGATTGGCATATAATTTAACAAGTCTATAGCCCATGTAATGTAGAGTTTAAGTTTGTAAGAGGGATCTCACAGGCATACTGAGATCTCAAGCAGTCAAGAAAGTGTTGGAAAGTTGCCATTTCTGATTTATGAACCGATTTTGTAAAACGTAATATTTATGTAAAGATATAAAAGAAAAATTTTTTTATGTGAGGTACCTCTTAAAGTGCCTAAATTATTCGGATTTAAAAACTTAAATTTTATATTTTCTCAATTACCTGAGGAGCAAGTTTTGTCTTAAAAACTTCTTAAGTAAGAAATTTATAAGGGTAAGATCGATTCTTCCTTTAAATATCTTTTAAATAAGAAATCTTCAAATCAATCTTAGTTCTGACTATAAAATTGGACCTAATTTTTTATCTAAAAATTTTCAAAATAAAAAACTTTAAAAAACTGCGAAACAATATATTAAACAAAACTTAAATAAAACAAATAGCATTGTTAAATTTCGTTGATGTTAGTCTAAATTGAGTTGGTGATAATAAATTCGATTTGCTTTCAACAGTCACATAAGTAGACGATTATCAAAATATTAACCCACTCAAAGGCGAAAGGCACTGCGCATTCTGCCTTGCTGGTCTTATCGAATTCTTTCAAAAATTTTTATTCTTTGTAATTTACTTGTATAACTTGTATCATCTTTCTTTGATTTGAAAATAATTTAAACAGAAAGTGATATTAATTTATCATCTAGAGTCAAACTAAAATAACATTCATTTAAAACAAAATAAATCTAAATTTAAATTTCAAGAAGGGCCGCATAAAAATTAACAAAGGGCTGCATTTGCCCACCACGAATCAGTTAAAAAAATTTCATTACAAACATGGATCGATTTAAACATGGATCGATTAAAACCAAATTCAATAGACTTCGTGCTTACGCCGATAAAAGTCGGTGCAGTAACTTTCATCAAAATATCTTTATATTTGCGACCTGTAGCGTGCGCACAAGAATACACGGGCAGACGGACATCGTTAAATCGAAAAAAAGGTGATTCTGAGTCACCCGACCTCAACCGCATTGTCATCTTGTAGGAAAATATGGACCGGAAAATAGGAAAAAATTACCAGAAAGGATTAAAATCAGTAAAAATAGAGGAATGGCAAAAAATTTCTAGAATCTTGCATAACTGAAAATCCGAATTTGGATTCTAATGCTTTAGCATTAGGACTTCGCACGAAATTTTGTTAGCTTTGTGTTATGCTTCATGGAAGTCTTGATTATAGGGAAGTACAATATTAAGGTTGCAGCAATATGTATTAAACGACGGGGATTATTTCTTTTCTTCTTTATAATCTTATATTCAACAAAATCCGCAGTCAATGAATGCCCCTACTGCAACAACCCCATATCAATATTATTTGTTATGATCAACACTTGAATTTAAAGTTAATCTTTTGCAGACAAAACCAAATAGATGATTTGAATACCCAAGAAATAAACAAATGTGAAATCAAAGTCAAAATTTTACCAACTGACATTAAAAAGCAAATATCAATTGAAAAAGGGATTGCGTACAAATAAATCTCCAAAGAAGGGTGTATTTTCTAGCAAAAAAAAGACTTGAAGTGTTTAAACTGGTGCTCTTATCCATTCATACATATGTATGTCATAATAATTAAAACAATTTTATATTCTCAACAATTTACACATCAATAACATTTCATTTTCTAATTTATAACTCCCCCAACATATGCCTCAATTCCATCACTTTTACTACATTCAATAATACTTGTCCGCTTTTTTGCATTCAAACTTTGTAATATTCAATATTTATTTTATTGCAAATTAATATTTATGTTAGATTGCATTTGCCCTCTGTCAAAGCGGTCGGACATCTAACAACTTAATCATTATTATTATACTCATTCAAATCATGTGTATATAAATTTTAATTGCCTTGATTTGTATGCAGTTGTTGCCATGTAAATTAAACGTTTAATAATCGCAAAATACACATAACCCATTCATCATTTACTTATAGTGATTTGTGTGGTATTTTGTATTTGTAGGGGAAATCAAGTATTAATCAAACAAGAGGTTTATGGTTGGTTTTTCAATTCGTTTTTTTCTGTCGATTTTTTTTTTCTACTTTACGCATGATTTTGATTTAATGATGCATAAACGTATGCATATGTTGAAAAAAAATTATCAAATGGATTTAAAATGCATTTCCGTTTAAAAATATTTGAAGAAGATTTAGAAATGTAATATTAAAATAATTTCGGAATCTATGTACAATAGAAAGAATTACTGGTTAGAATTTGCAAATATATGTAATGCTTTAAAAAAAAACTGGCAAAAGAATACATGAAAATGTTTAGTATCCCAAGGTGCATTTCTGAGAAACCCCCTTTTTAAGCCCACTCTGCAATATTTATATTAATATCTAAATAATAAGTAGAACACTCAAAATAATAAGTCTGTTGTCTGAACAGAAAATTTGTTACTTTACTTGTAGTCTACACGAGACATCGATTTGTTCAACCAACGAACAATTTCTTGTTCGCCCATGAATTTGTCTCGTGTGGACCACTCTTGTTCATGTTTTGTTCTTGTTCAGACAACGTTGTCAGCACAATTGTTCTCACAACTATGTGCAACAACAACCACGATGCCAGATCTAATTTTTACTTAGTGGCATTACTAAAAAATAAAGAAACTAGAAAAAAATGAATAAAATGTTAAGAAAAAGTAAATAATTTGTATTATTATTGAATTTAATGCAATTTACTTTTTATTATTGGAAAAAAATTAGTGAAAAACACATTGAAAACATGAAAATAAATAGTTTCGTTTGTGACCTACTCCAACAAAAAACAAAAAATAATGAATTGTCTGCCATTACGTATTCTCCACCCAAAACAAATGGACAAATTTTTCCCCGCTATTCTGCTGACGATTAGTTTTTGGGCAAACAAATCAATGTCTCGTCAAGACGCTAAGTTAACAAATTTTATTCCTATTTCTTGGCTTAACAACAAACAAATTCTTTTGTTAAATTTAACAAATCTAAATTTAAGTAAAAAATTTGTAAAACCACAGTTTTATCTGTAATTATATTGAGTCGTAGAATTTATTCAATTTTCGGGTCTCGGGATCCTCCCCGGGCCTAGTCCATATCATGTGAGCGCATATAAGGACATTTCCAAGGAGCAAACATTTTGTCCGTTTTGCTCTAACTCGCTTAGTTTTCGAGATGTGGGCCATTTTATGAAGTTGGAAAATTTTCACTAAAATTTCCTATGGTCCAAGGCCAAGGCTGGGGTATTGTATGGTTAGGGGTAGTCGAAATTTTCATAAATTTTGCTGTATCTCTCTTAGTTTTCGAGATATAGGCCATTTTAAAAAATCGGGATATAACAGTAACACCGCCCAGCAAAATTTTTATGAACTGGTTGCCTTTGAATCTGTTCTAGAATAGCTGTTTTTACCTCTGGATCCGTGGAACAGGTTCTAGAACTGATTCCTGGAAGTCAAAATGGAAGGCCTCACTATCGCAGAACCGGTTCTATAACTGGTTCTAGAACCGGTTCCAAAGCAATCTGTTCTAGTTTGGAGGAACATAACCTGTTGCTTTTGGGACAAACTCAAACAAAAATCACCGATGATAGAACATAAATTAGAACAGGTTGCATGCAAGAACAAGTTGTTCTACAACCGGTTCTTTGCATCCGAACCCGTGATGAAAATACCTGTTCTAGAAAAGACTCAAAGGCAAATATTTAAAAAAATTTTGCTGGGGTATTAAAAAGGCAATTCAGCCAATATTAGGGTTCTATTTCATTTTCCAGAAATACAAAAAAGGATTTTTTCCCCCTGTAAATCGTATTTCAAACTTCAAGGCCGATGCGGCATGTGTTCCCATTATACCAATACCTTAATTTTTTGCATGATATATTTTTATAACAAAGTGAACATTGGCAAGGGGCGAACATAGCCCCCTTGGTAATGTTCTTTAAAAAAAGGAACAGAAGCAACACTCAGGAAATGCTTCCTATTAATTACCTGTTGCTTTCTTTGGAAAAGGGATAAAGAAGAAGTGAAAGGTGGTGAAAGGTGAAGGGCTTCAAATATGGCAACACTGTAATGCGTGAGATGTCGAATCTTAGAACAATTATTGCGCGCCATCTGATGAAGGGTTAGCGAACTTTGTTGAAGCTTTTTAGTTTATAGCCCTGTTATATTACTTTACTTCGGTGGGGTTTACTGCTATGGGAACACCAAAGGAGGACGCTGCGGTAGGTATTAAGCGGGCCATACATTTTGGTAAAACTTTCCAAGTGGTGCAAGCATATTTACCGTGTATATATTAAATTGAAGGTTGAGCAATATTATATAGTGAATCAAAATACATTTGATTTTTATTGGACAACTTGAAATATTGCATTATCTATTGGCAACACTTTGCAATTTTAATTTTCCGCTGTTTATGTTTGTGTGCATTTTGAGGTTATGTTGAATTCATATATTGCATAAAATATTGTGGCGATCTTTTGTTACATATATGTTGCAATTTATTGTATGGTGTGTGGCAAAACTATAAAAATACAGGACACAATATTGCAAATGTATGGGGGGCTTTAGGGATAGGCAGAATTCATACATATTATTATTTTTCATAAATTGATGTTGCCTTGGCTGGGGATTAAACCCGCAACCTTATGTGTTACAGTCCAACGCGCTAACCATTACACAACTGCGCCCCTGTTTGGATCCACATATGAAAGTTTTTAGCCAGATAATCTAAAAAAATATTTCATTATCGCTCTTACTGTCGAAATATTCCAAATGTATATTTTTGTTAATGCCGACTTTAATTCAAATTGTGAGTGGTAGTATGCTTCGAGTTGGTTTATTTTTGGATTATTCTGTTTGGTTAACTTATTTTGAGCCAGTCAAAATGTTTAAAAATATAAATATTTGTGTAGAGGTTTCATTAAAAAAATTAACAAAACTGTATGTTTAGAAATAAAGTCAATTTAAAATTTAAAATATTCTTTTATAGTAAGGACCTATGTTTTTAAACTGCAAATATTTAAGTAATGATATCATTATTTAATATTTTTGAGCTTTTGTTTTTTTTTAAATGACACGTACAGTTGTTAGAAATGACAACTTAAATAGTTATTTCATAACTCTTACAAAAATCCTAAAACTCAACTATAAAACAAAAGTCCATATATGAAAAGCCACATCCAGAAAATATAAGTGATATTCTCAACATGTTACCGTTAACTAAATACAATCCCTTTTCAGTTTGTTCAACACAAAAAGACCATACAAATATGAAGGCATTCCAAAACATATATAAACTACCATTAAGTAAACCTACCATATTGTAACCATAAATTATATCAAAGTCGACAATGTGTCTATTAGCACCCTTAAACTGACAAACATTTTTCTTTTAGTTTTGTTAAAGCGGAGTAAAAGTGAGACATAAAGTTCCTTTTATCTGTAAAGCTCTTCTTTTGCTCATATGTACAATGAAACAAACAAATATATTACTTTCGGGCCTACTACAACGTACGTATGTCTTATTGCGGTTTTAAATACTCACGAACTTTGGGTATCGTCATTTTTAACCGCAGTGAGACACCCAAAGTTTAAAACCTTTAGTAATTGATAACATGCTACCAACACAATTGTTGATTGCTCCAATGTTGGGGGTAGTCCAAAGACAAACAAATGTAAGACAAACCTTCGAGTAAAAGTGGTTTGGGAGTTTTAAAAGAGAATAGGAATTGTAAGTTTTAAATATTTAAGGTGTCCCGATACATGGCTTTGAATTGGCTATGAACTGATTGAAGCTATATCACTCAGATGATGCTGATTAAAGAGCTGAATACGGGAAAAAAATCAAAAAAATTTTGGAATGCATCTTTAGTTCCCTACCAGCGACTAAAGATTTCGTTATTAATTTATTTTGGGGGAAAAAAAGTTTGGAAATTTTTGGCAAAATTAATATCAAAAGTTACGTAACGTCAAGCTTATTTTTAGAAACGGTTTTATTTAATTTTGATGGAGCAACTTTAGTCCACCATTGCAATGGTAGAATGAGTGTTAAAAATTATGCACTGACCGGTCACGTGACGTGTCCGGTGACCGGTTCCTTTTCCAACAGTGTGGTTATCCTACGCACTTTTCAGTCAATTTGTTATTTCATAGATTCTATGAAAACTTTCAGTGAATTCCAGTGACAATTTTCATTGAAACTATGAAGAAATCATTACTGAAGTGAAGATAATTCTCTCAATCTAGTTGCATTTTAAATATATTTTATTGCAATACTTTTAACCCATCCTAATTCATTATTTCAAGTTAGTTACTGCTCTTTTAAAAATATGGGACAATTAATCAAAAAATTAAATATGAGATGACATGTGGAGGAGCATAGGCTTTCAATCATTGTTATTTCGACATTAGCGATTTCGAAAATTGAGTTTCTTCCTAAATCAACCTGCCCCAGTGTGAGGCGTTGTCATTACAAAAGTTTTTATTTGTATTTAAGACTTTCTTTTACCAATATACATCAACATTGCCAACTTTAAACGCTGGTACACCCATAGAAATAAATCTGTAACAATAGCAGAAAAACCAATTAAAAATTAGTTTAAAAAAATCTGTCAGAAAAAACTTCTTAAATTAGCAACTTTTTTTCGCTAAATACTTGTAAACTAAGAACAACAAAAATAAAACTGTTAAATTTACTAAAGTGTATTTATGTTTAAGTTAAATTTTAATTAACTTAAAATGACAAATTGTACTGAAAATGCAGAAAATTTTGCTAAATATTAGTGGACTAAAAATAGAAAACTAAAAAAAATCAAAATTAAAAAAGTTTTGTTGTTTATAAGCTGAATTTAGTTAAATAAAAATAGCAGTGCATCCTGCTAAAATCAGCAGAAATATTTGCTAAAAAAATTATGAACTCCTGTTTTCAAAAAAAAAACTTTCAAAATTTAGATCGTTTCCGATTTTTAGGCTCCTAATTATTCAGCAAATTTATTTGCTCATTTCAGCAGGTTAAATTTTTATTTTCTGTTAACAAAAGTTTAACTCAAATAAATATAACTAAAATTTGAGTTAAATTATTTAACAGTTTTATTTTTACTGTTCCTATCTTTCTAATATATGGCAAAAATAATCTCCTAATTTCAGCAGTTTTTTCTGGCAGGTTCATTAAAAAAAAATTTTATAGTTTTAACTAAATTTTTACAGACCTTTTTCTATCAGTATAGGAAACTAAAGATCATCTCCAAAATTTTGTTACAAATTTTTCCCACTATAATACCTAATTTTAATTGTATTAATGAAAAATGCTTTTACCGGGACACCCTTATTTGCATGTGTACATGGGTTTAACAAATACTACTACAAAGAAACATTTATCAAAATGACAGAACAAAAACTTGAACTTTTAACTGGCAGCAACATGAAATTTCAACAAGGAATAACATACAAAAGAACATCTTTAATATCTTAAATACATATGAATAGTTCTAACAAAATATGTAAGTTGTTTTGATATTAAACCAATTGTTTTTTATACCCTACACTATTATGTGGCATAATTATGCCATTTGCAGCCAACAATTTTCGAACATGCAAAGCAAAGTTGCTAGAAATATAACAGAGAATTCTTTCTTATCGGAAAAACTTTTATTAACAAAAAAGTGGTCATGTAATGAAACTACCCAGGAAAATTTTTTACAATCGGTAGCCAAACACACCCATTCTACAACTGGTTCCACTGCAACCGATTCCATGGAACTTGTTCCGGAACCAGTTCCTGGGATCCTATATGGAAGGTGTGGGTGACGTAGAATCAGTTCCAGAACTGATTCTAGAGCAACCGGTTCCACTTTGGAGCTATAGAAGGGGTTGCTTTTGGGACAAATTCAAACAAAAAAAATCGATGTTAGAATCGACAGTAGAAGGGGTTGTGAATGAAAAGAAGCTATTCTACAACCGATTCTTTGGAACAAAAAATTTTCCTGGGTATATTTTTTAACTATTTATAATTCCGAATTAGTACTCACTAGTTAATTTTGTCAGAAAAAGTCAATCTAATAATAAGCCTAGCATACGCGCGACTACTTATTGAATTATAAAAATGATGTGATGTGATTACCATATTAACCACTTATTTTTCAACAAAGGATTGTAATAATATTTTTGAGAAATATGTAAGATTTTAAAATGCAGCAGTTTGTCAAATTTGAGTGGTTCCTAGTTAGCAAGCCATTTGTAGTTGCAAAAAAGGAGTCAATATTTTATACACTGTGCTCAATAAACTCAGATATTTATATTAAAGAGTGTTTTCACAAGAGATTATTTCTATTTCCAAGACAACATAACTTATCCTACTCGTAATTTTTCTGGCCAGATTTGGCATTTTTCCATTTCAGCAAAAGCACAATATAATGGTACAACTAAATAATGTTACTTTTAAACCAACTTACCAAACTGCCCAGAACTGCGGCCAGATACCGGGCTCTGGTTAAGAGAGAACTAAAGAGGATTTTATTAGTGCCTAAAACTATTACTAATTTCAGATACAAATAGACATCTGTTGGCATAAAAATCACCAAACAGAATGAAACATTGCTGACGGGGTACATACTCGTATTAAATTAAATGAAAATTACTTATCATGAGATAAAAATATCATGTAAAATTACTCAGTGTAGAAACGTTAATGACATATCATTATTTTTTTAACTAAAAGTAATGACACGGACTTACTTTCTGAATTGCCTTAAAACATATGAGTTACTAATAATATAATACCTAGTTACTTCTTTCATTATTTCAAATTAAAAAATAATGCGATACCAATAACAATTTATTTTTATCAATATTTGAAACACAAAGTACTGTTCTGAATTTTTTATACGTTTTTGAGAAATATATTTTTAGACTCAATATTTTTTCAATGGTAGGGATATACGTAACCACATATTTATTGATTTTTTGTATGTTGGAGTGTAAGCTGACTTGTGCGCAGCAAGTTAATTATATTTTCATCTATCAAATATTACATGTTGAGATAGCTCAGATGGTAAAGCTTTTGACTGGCAATCTGGGTCCCAGGTTCGATTCCCGTATGAGCAAATTTTATTAAAAACTAATTTTACAATAAACAAAACTTTTTTTATAAAACTTATTTTTTGAAAATCAATTTTTAGACTCATTACTTTTGTCAATATTTGTAAGCACACAGGTAATGATATATTTTTTGATTTTTTTGTATGCTGGTGTGTAACTCATTATTTTGCGCGATATCGCCGTACAAAAGTAATAATAAAAGTAACTACCCAGCAAAACCTTGGTAATATATGGGTGAGCGGGTGCACAAATTTTCTTCGTTTTTTCATGCAGCGAATATGGACAACTACTTACGAAAACGACCTTGTCGAATAAAAATAATGAGCCTTGACCCTACTGCTACTGCTTTTTATTAAGATTTTAGTAATGGGCACCCATTACTGAGATTTTGCTGGGTATGTCTACTACAAGCTTCATATTCTAAAGATATTTTTCTCCCGAAACACATCAGATTCTTAATACTTTTTCCCAATGTAGATTTTTCTTAAAGAACATCATATTACACTGTAAGACAAATGGTAGGGGTCAGTGATCGGGAAGGGTTCAAACTACCGGGGAAAGTTATATCGGTAAAAAAGAAGTTATACGTGTTCCGGCGTTTCGCTGGGTCTCCCCTAGGAATCGAGATATATCGATTTGACCTTCGGTGGTCTTTTTTTTTGACATAACTCGAGAACCACTAGTCCGATTTTGCTCAAACAATTTTAGAAAAATTAAAAATTACAATTCCTTTCATCTGTTCATATAACGTTTTTCTATATACCCAACAGTTTTGCCGGTAAAAATAAATGTATGAATAAAAAAATATTTTTTGCCTAAAATATTAAAAAAATGTAATAAACAAAAGGCTATTGATTTTTATGGTAGCGGTAACAAACATTTATTTTTACCGGCAAAACTGTTGAGTATATAGAAAAACGTTATATGAACCGATTAAAGGAATTGTAATTTTTAATTTTTTTAAAACTGTTTGAGCAAAATCGGACTAGTGGTTCTCGAGTTATGTCAAAAAAAGATATATCTAGATTCCTAGGGTTGACCCAGCGAAACGCCGGGACACTTATAACTTGTTTTTGACCGATATAACATTTTCCGTTGGTTTCATCCCATCCCGATTTTGACTGTCGCATAGTGTTATGAGAGTCTTTTTCCTATAAAAAAAAAATATTTCCTTAGGAAAAGCCTTAGATTCTGTGTTCTTTTTCAACAGAAAAACATCAGATTCATAAGATTTTTTGGGATTTTCTTCTATGAAAATGTCTCGGATTCAGCAAACTTTTTGCCATAGGAAAAAATTTTTAAAAAGTGAGGGATATTCTGTGGAAAAAGTTTTTGAAACCTGGAGTTTTCTTTTTTTTTTTGGGAAGGCTCCTCAGAATCCGAAAAACTGTTTATAATTGCAATGTTTTTTATTAGGAAAATGTCCTCCGAGAATTAGAGTTTGTCTATAGGAAAAAATCCTCAGTCTAATCTGAGGCTTTTATGAAAAATTTTTCAGTTTTTTTTCCTGGAATCCCATAATTTTTCCGCAGATTCTTAGGGTTTTTTAGAGGAAAATATCATCGCAATCATAGCCTAATATTTTCAGAACTTTTTCTTTTTTCCTAGCAACAATACACTAACGATGAACTTTCCTGATTCGGGAAAGTAAAAGTTTACAAGCCTGAAAAGAAAAACAAATATGTATCAACATATTTGCTACAGGTTTTAGGTTTTTATAAAAATCTATTAGAAAACAATTTATTTTTACAATATTTTATTTTATATTTTTCAATTTCTTGAATTTTTCTAACTATCGCCCTTACTATCTTAATTTTTCAAATGTATATTTTAGTTAAAGTCGACTTTATTTAAAATTTTGGGTGGCAGTATGCCTTGACTTGGTTATTTTTGTAGCATTCTGATTGGTTAATTAATTTTCAACCAATCAAAATGTTTGAAAATATAAATATGTTTGTAGGGTTTTCATAAACAAAATGAACAAAACCGTTAGATTAAAAATAAAGTCGACTTTAAATTTAAAATACTCTTTTATAGTAAGGGCCTATCAATTTGCATGTATTTTCATTACTATTACAATACAAGTTAGTAAATTTACAAAACTTGTGCGTAAAATTTCAATTTATTAACAAAATAAAAAAAAATGTACGCACAACATGTTTAATAATAAACAAATAACACCTATAATTACATTATATTTATGATTATTGAATATGAAGGTGTCTACAAAATAATTTTTCGCATTTTGTGTTTACGATGCGTTAAATTATACAACAATGTACTCATTTTAAAGTAGTGAAATTACAAGCATTTTCTTGAGTGTAGTATTTAGCAGAAAAATTTGCTAATTTCAGCAGTTTTTTTGCAATGTCAGGTTTATTTCTATGAGTCTGTACAAAATAAATATCAATAATATTCCACAAGCCCTGGTAAAATTACATCTACATCTCTAAAGAGCCAAAATTTCTTAGTTTGTTAGACAGATTAATTTAGAATTTTTTGCGATGATTTTTGAGGATTTCAATTTGCGAAATGCTAATATGAGCTAAACAAAATAAAGGAAATAGTAAGGATAAATATGAAATAGATATAACTCTGCACATTATTTCTCATTATTTATAATACCGTTTGATTAGCTTCGCCAACAACCAAACCCACGAAAACAAACAGCAACAAATTTAACTAAAACTTACTAGATTTACTAATATGTTTTGGTGTTTTCACTTAGCTAGTATTTACAAAACATATTCTGCTGATTTTAGCAATTTTTCTTTCAAGGTATTTTTAAACTAATTTCTAGTAAATTTTCTGCTTTTTTTACAGACTTAGTTTTGTGAGTGTACCCTACTTTAAATTTTTATAAAATAACTCGGTACAGATTTTTTTATATGTTCCATTAAAATTCCTCTCTTTTTAAATATTATATGCCCCATTAATAGTTTAGGAGATTCAGTATTCGTTTTTGCCAAAATTTAAATGCATTTTTGTTGTTTGTTTTAAAACTTGTATTCGAATCTTTATTTTAAGTACATTTCATGTAAAAATATCCAGCGATGAAATGTAAACTATTGTCTTTGAATAAGTTAGCTTGTTTTTCCATGCCACTTTTTCGGTTTTTTCTCTAGTGTATTGTTTTTTGAAAATGCGTAAAGTGTTCTTGGAGCATATCTATGATTGTTTAACATTTTATACTCTCTAGTATTGTACAAGATACATTGTGTACACATTTTGTTTACAAAAAAACTTTAGTTGTTTGTGTTTTTTTTTTATCAAATTGCATTTGGAGAAATTATGTCTCTAATGTCGTTTTATAGTTTTTGTTTTAACCACTAGAATTTAATTTGCTCTGGTGGTATTATATTTATAATTTTAGTATGATACTTAAATTTTGTTAAGTTTTATTGTCGAAGAATTAAATTTCTTTTGTTTCTAGAAACTTTAAGGAAGTCGAAAGAATTGTTATGATTGCCGAAAACTTTTGATTATATTAAATATCAAAAAAAAAATCGGGAATTTTGCTTTCTTTATAAAAATAGATTGTCATGGTCTTAGATCCCAGAATCGAATAACTCTAGCAATACATTTAAAAATATTTTTACTATTAAAGCAAACAACTTCAGACATCAGTTACGTTAATAAAACCCCAGAATATATATGGGAATAATTTTCTTAAAAAGTAAAAACCACATTTGCACATACATACATTCTCTCATACTTGCAAATACCGCTGAAAGCCAAAGAGATAAAGTTATCACATTAAAACTAAAGTGATTAATACGCAAAACTTCCGTTGTCTAGAAAACCGCATACATATATACAACCAAAACATATACAAATACACACAATATATGAACAACATACATTGTGTATCTATGAAAAGGAATATAGAAAATACCGGAAGGTACAAACAAAAAGTAAAAAAGAAAGATTTCTAACAAAATTATAAAGATACATACAGAGTTGAAATACATGAAAATACATTGAACGCCATTTAACTAAGCCATATGTTTTTAGAAAAACAAAATTATTCAAGAGAATTAGCGTAAAAATAACAAACTTGCCTTTTTAATAATATTGTGAAATGTTGAAAGTTCAATGTTTAAAAATTTGATATATAGGAGAGTTTGAGGTTGACAGTTGTTTGTGTAGCCATCAGTAGTTGTTTTTAACTGTATTACAGTCATTTTTTCTATGATAAAATACAAAACAAATACTTTGCCTGTTATTTACTAATGAATAGTACTGTATTTTGTAACAGTTGTTTCAAGTAGTTATTTTTAACACTATAGCAGTTAATTTAGTTAGTTATTGTTAGTATTCTTCTTCCTATAAATCAGCTTTAAAAAAAAATCATTAAGTATTTGAAATTGTGGATTAGCTTATATTTGTTGTTATCGATACAATCTTAGCTTGCAAATTGAAATTTAAAAATTTTTATTGTTTCACAATGCATACACTCACAGAAATAAACCTGTAAAAATAGCAGAAAAATCTACTAAAAATTAGCTAAAAAGACCTTGCAAACAAACCGCTAAAATTAGCAGAATTTTTTTTACTAAATTTTAGTAAAATAAGCACAGAAAAAATTAAACTGTAAAATTTAGTTATTGGAAAATCACAAATTATACTGTAAAATCTGCAGAAAATTTTGTTAAATGTTAGTAGACTCATAAATGCTTTATAAAGTTATAGGAGGCTTATGAAACAAATTTTGTATGGAAAATTTGTTTTGTAAGCCTTCTATACTTTATAGAACATTTATGAATTTACACATTAGTGTTTTCAAAGTACCCCATAAATTAATAATTTGTTTCTCGAATAATTTTGTAGCAGGCTAGAACCCTTGATTGGTGACTTATAGGGTTTTGTGAAAACAAAGCACAAGAGAAAAAAAATTAAAAAATGTTATGTTCTATAACCTTATTTTTTGAACAAAATCCATTTTATCAACTTGGTATTCCCCTTCAACAAATCAGAAAAAAATCTGAAAAATCGTTTGGACCATAAACCATAAAAATCCCTAAAAATTTTTTGGTGAAAAGCCCTAATATTGCAATTGTTAGATTAAACAAAGGGCCAAATTGTTCATATTAGGACAATGATCTTAGCCAAATTTACTAAACTTTCTTATACGATTTTTCTTAAAGAAACTTAAAAACTTTATTGTACAAAAGAAAAACAATCGAACTCATTGCCAAGTAATATATTTATTTTTGTAATAAAATATTACTAACAGCAGGTTACCAACTGAAATCAAATTTAACTTAAGCCATCAACTAACCCCCTCAACCCAACAGTTATGAAATTTTTATACAATATTTCATATGTTACTTGTTATCAATGTAAAGAAATGAAAATAAAAGAAAAAAGACAACCAAAAACTTATTCGCACATAGAGAAAACATCATAAATTATGAGACGTTTGTCGCTAGATTACGTGTTCTCTATAAAAAGAAAGATGCAATGCCAAACTGAATAAAAAGATTCAGACCTATTATCAGGAAAAAAAAAACTCTTTATACCGAAAATGAAAAACGAATTTATTGGTATAGGAAAAAATATTGCCAACAACACATGTGACTTAAGAACACAAGACTAATACACACACACATACACCCACCATTTATCCTTTAAGTACAATACTGTCGTAGAATCCAAAAGGAAGAATTAAATATAAAAATGATGTATAATTTCTTATGTGATTTTTGTTGAAAATAACTACAATTTTTTATTTACTTTTGCCATACTCATGCCCTTGTAGCAAGTGCAATAGTTAGTGGCAACAAATTTACACCAGCTGTGACCTTTGACATGATTTGAAACTAAACTAGAAAATATAAAAAAACAAATGATGATCCAACCCTCTCCCATTCCAACATCTACTTTTTTAAACCCCCTTCTCAAAGTTCTTTACATTGATAATCAGCTTAACACCAGGAAAATACACCCTTAACAATAAAAACATCAGAAATAGAAAAATTGTAACAACTTAAAAAAAAAATAATCTCTTGAAAATAAAAACTTTTTCAGACTTTGTGAGCATTAAAAAATATCTTTTGGAAAGTTAAAACTTTTTTGTTACTATTCTTTGTCTAGCATAAAATTGCTAAATCAGTTTTGGTTATCATAAAAGTATTTTGTGTAAATGTCTCACATTTAGTTTTACGAGTGTAAAACAAAGTTTCTTTTGCATTCATTTTTATAGCTGATTTTCTTATTGGAAGTTAACAAAATTTTATTGTAAATGTTTATTAAATACTGTCGATTTTATATGGAATATTTTAAATTGAATTACATAAATTTCTTATGTTTCAGTGCAAGGGGCTATCTTTAACATTGTCCATTGTAATAATTATGTAAATAAATTATAAATGGTTCATTAACAAGATTTATTACAGTTATTTTTAAAATATGCATTCAGAAATTGTTAATGAATTAATATATTCAAAATGATGTCATATCGCCAATCGCAAGATTTCACTTGTTTAATTTTTCAGAAATACGAGGGGACTAACAAATGTTCATTGAAGCGTATATGACACTTGCTAGTTTCGGTATTAATAATCCAAAATAGAAGGTAGCACGAATTTTGTTATGTGAGAAATAATGTGTATGAAGAGAACAACTATATCGAAAAACTATCAACCTGTCAAATTGATGTTGGTAATGCAGTACCCTTCATATGATTTGCATTGATGGTGCAAAAAAATAGAATCTAAGGAGTGAGATCATAAAAATGTTAACACACATAAAGTTAAATAAAAACAAACCACTGAATTTTAAGACTACAAACCAAATTTTTATTAAATGAAATTTAATACAAAATCAAACAAAAAAAAACCGCATGGAATTCTAACCACTACGAACAAAGTTATCCACTTTTTTCGGAAACCCTACCATTAAGGCTTTTATGGTAGTTTCTGTCACCTTTTAAGAGCAGGTGGTCCATCTACGTTTGAAATCTTGCTGGTCCTGGCAGACCTTTTTTGTGCGCTTTAATTCTCTTTTAAAGAGCCCAATATCTCTCCACTGGCCTGAGCTCCGGGCAGTTTTTCTTATTGGATTTGCCTCTCTTGTTACAAAAACCACATTATTACCATTATACCACTCCAGCGCTTTCTTGCTATAGGGACAAGATGCTAAATTGGGCCAAAAGTAAGTGGATATATTGTGCTGACTCAAAAATGGAAAAAGTCTCTTCTGCAAACACTCCTTGATATAAATTTCGTTGTTTATAGAGCCAGATGTCACAAATGACTGGCTTCTTCGGCCGCAGCTACATATGGCTTGCCATACTAGGAATTTTTTAGGGAATTTCGTTGCTTTTTTGACCTAAATTTTTCCGCAACATTTCCTCGAACATCGGAAACATAAAATTCTTGACCAGGGAGCTGCGAAAAATCAGCCAGGACATAAGTTTCGTCGTCCATTACACAACAGTTGTATTTTTGTATAAAATTTGATTTCAATTTTCGAGCTCTGGTTTTGGCCTCCAATTTTGTAAAAGCGTTTCTATCGGGAACTTTTTGAACTTCGTAGGATTTTAGTCCTGCCTTACGTTTCACTTTACGTACAAAAAAGTCCGAGCATTGGGCTAACGGAGCTGTTTTTCTGCCAGATGTGTTAGGAGCTTTCTTCACGATGCTTTTAACTTTATATGCATTACCAATGTTATGATAACCAGTCGTTGTTCCTGTTCCCAACTTCCATTCAATTGTTAGATGTTCCAGATACATTTTTACCACTTTTGAGACTGTTTGGCGGCATACATTAGTCCCTTTGACAATTTTTTTGTATGTCCATGTTTGGTTTTGTTGAAAATATTTAATTATTTTTGAACGCATTTTTTTTCATCGTTCATTGTGTAAAAAATTGCAAATTAAAACTCATGATGAAAATTAATTTATTAACTGACATATTTTTAAAATGAAATTGTTCAAAAAAAAAATATGAGAAGCTTTAAACCAAATTTATAGGCACAAATGTGTGTTAACATTTTTATGATCTCACTCCTTAGAAACTAGCAAGTGTCATATAGGCTTTAGTAGGTTGGAAAAATTCAATAAATTAAAATTAAGCTTTAACTCCTCATTGACCTTCTTTTTTTATTTTCTCAACATAAGTACATTCATATAAAAAAGTTAGTAAAAAAATTTGTAAACAATTTCCAATCGAACTTTACTATTGTTTTACTGATTTTTAGTACAATTTCTTTTTTTAGTAATCATTTTTGCTATCCTCTTATTACAAATTACAGATTTTTTTACTAATTCTCACTGCTAATTTCAGCAAAACATTTTACTAATTTTACAAAACCGATTCCTAAATTTAACAGAAAAATATACTAATTTAAACAATTCTTTGTTTTGACTTTTTACAATTCTTATTTAGTTTATATTTGTTACTATTGATATATTCTTAGTTTGGAAATAACACTCAGAAAATTTTATTGTATCCCCAATCCATAAAAAGCTAATAACTGGAGAACTGTTTGCAATTTTGACTCCAAATTTCAAGTACGATGAAGTAATTATACGCTTGGTACAATCGGAAGAAAAAAAAATATTTTTTTTTTAAGATTTTACAGTTTTTTTATTTTTTAGTACACTTTTTTGCTAATTTCAGCATATTGATTTTAAATTACAGTTTATAACAATTTACTGAAATTTAGTAGCTGCAACTAATTATTTATACTAATTTCATTGCACTAAAATTATGATATTTAGTAAGTTTTTTAACTGATTTTATCAAATCGATTTTGAATTGCAGTTTACATAAATTTTATTTTTTTAAATTTTAAATTAAAATTTTTTTTTTTTAACTGATTTTATCAAATCGATTTTGAATTGCAGTTTATATAAATTTTACTAAAATTTAGTAGCGGCTACTAATTTTTTCTACTAATTTTATTTTACTACAGATCAGCAGACAAAAATACCGCTGCCTCAAAACAGTTAAATTTCCCGTAATAACAACAAAACTTTCAGCAGCCATTACAGACTTTTTTGGTTGACTATAGAAGATATTTTTTTTTCGATTTTTTTTATATTTTATTCTGCTCTGAAAATTTCAGTAATTTCAGTAAAAAATGCGGGGAAATAGAATTTCCACATGTTTTTTTGTAAAATATGTTTTAGTCTCAAACAATATACTAAACGTTAAATTTTTTTGTTTTTGTGGAAATATTCTTATATTCTTACCCCTCAATTCATAAATGCTTTGTAAAGTTATAGCAGGTTTACAAAACGTCATTTTCATACAAAATTTGTTCATTAAACCTCCTATAATTTTACAAAGTGTTTATGAATTTAGGGGTTAGTGTATATATATATATATATTATGATGTTTATAATCAAAGTATATTTTGCCACAATTAATGGAATGTGGCCAACCATATCAACTGAGAGGAGCTGAACCGCCCAATTTGTGTATAACATTTTTTGCAATTTTACTTACTTTTTTATAATTTTATGTTTATTTAATTTTTTTATTTACTATATCGCATAACAAAAAGATACAAACTAGTACATCTAAAGAAGGATTGCACGCAGTCTTTAAAGAAAAGCCAATGACGATTCCTCGATTGTGGTCAAAGGCACGTTATATGGTGCAGGTACTGATGGCTTTTTAGAAGCCATAAAAGTAATCAATGTAAGTATATAAGAAATAAAAATCAAATACAAAACAAATTATAAAATATACTAAATAAAAGCATTTTGACGGAAATGGAATGTCTAATAAATTCCCTACCATCGTTTTTAAGAATATTTGGGTTAATATATAAAATAATCTTCAAGCGATTCTTCCCAAATTTGATACACATGTAGAAAACTTTAAATCCGTTTTCCCACAACAAAAAACTCTGGTCCTTATCGTGGTCCTTTTTTTTTTAAATTTTGGTCAAATACATTTTATATCCCCGAGCAAATGTGTTTTTTCTTGCCTTTTTTGGAAGTTTAAAGGTTCTGTGGCAACTTTGTTGAAAAAAATCTTAAAAATAAAAATCGCGACACGATAAGGACTAGAGAATTTATCTGGGATTAAAAATCACTTTACATTTTTATTTTCCGATAATTAATTAAGGCTGCACAGTGGCAGCCGATTTTGTTTTTTTAAAAAAAGGTCAATAGTGAAGTGGCAACCCACTTGGTTGGCATAATTTAAAACTAATAATTTTTCAATCCACTGCAAAAACATATATTTTAGATAGAGAAATAAAATTATATTATAAAAATATTGTTATTTAAATTTTTGAAACCATTCAAATATGCCCTTTAGAATGCTGGTGATACAGTATTTACCCCACTTAAAAAAAAAAAATGTTCCTACAGTTTTTGCAAATTCTCTTTTAGTTTGTATTGATATATCGTAGACTGCAAATAGAAATTTGTATTGTACTTTTAATGCATATAAACTTAACAATTAGATAACCATTTGGAATGTTTATTTAAAATTTGAAGTAAGATGTATAGTTGAATATTTGTTTATAAATTATTATTGAAATATATTTTTATCGCATAAAAACAAATTAACTCAATTATTTTAAAATACATTAAGCATTTTTTTTTTACTACGTGCTTAGTTTTTTTTAAAGAATTTGTTCATTATTTTTTAACATCCAAAAATAACTACACTTTTAGTTAATTCAAAGGCAAATATATTTGTCGGGTTTTTAATTGTATATACCCCTGTTTCAACTGTAATTTTCAGTAGATATTACTGAACAACTTTTTTGAATGTAAGAACTGACCCGAACATAGTGAAATTTTAAGGCAGTTTTCCAAAAAATTAACAAAAATACCACAAATTTGACAAACAATTTTTGCATTTTAGTTTTAAAATCGAAATATATGCCAATCGGTTCGTACGAGTATTACCAATGTGTATAACAGTCTTGATTGAAAATTATATTTATTTAGCTTCAAAGCCAGCAGAAGTTAACAGTTTTAAGAGTTTCAACCTTTTTATAGAATTTTCTTTTGTTGAAATATACATTTTCCCTTGCATATTCTAGGTTATTAATCACTTTTTAAAATAAACAATGTGATTAAAATGTAATCTTATTTACCGCATATAAAACATGTTACAAATAATACAACACCATTAGTATTCCTAATACCATATCAGTGATAAATCAAATTCCATTCTGTTTTCATTTTTTGTTTTTGGAAAATCCTTCTTATCAACAACTTTCTCTTTAAAGGAATCTCTATAATCTTATGTGGAAATAAACAAAAAATATAAATCCATTATTTATTTTCTTAAAATAAGTTATCTTTGGAATTTTTTTTTTGACATGAAAACAATGTTTTCTTTTTACTTTGACCCTTATAAATGTTAAAAGTTAAGCTTGTTTTACTGTACTCTAATACCTTATCAAAGCTTAGGTTTTTTTTTTAAAGGTTTATGCCTTTTACTTTGATAAAGGAGATTTTGTAACAAATCTTGCTAATTAATAAATAAATGTCAAAAGATTTGTTTTTCTCGAAATTCTTACATTGTAAAGGGTGTTTTTCTAAGCCCCATAGAACTTACGAAAGGGTTAACTGTCAAACGAACTGTCATACTGCGCTAACTTTTTTATATTTACGATCAGTATACTCTGGTAAATAATCGTGAATAGATTGATGTTTGAACAACGCTATCAAATTATCCCGATTAACTAGGGAAATCAGTCATCAATTCGCGCGACTTATAGATGCAAAATTGTGTTCAGTAATGATGCTCATTTCAAACTTGCCTGCCGCATATGGAGGAAACCAAACCATAACAGACCCAAAAGACTCCATTACATCCAGAAAAATGTACTATTTGGTGTGGTTTACACGCTGGTGGCATCACTGGACCTTGTTTCTTTACAAATGAAGCCGGAGCTCACTACGGCCAATAGAGAGCGCTACTACACCATGATCAATGTTTTCAACAGTAAGGCACTACGCGCCATACGACAACCGCAGACATCGACTTATTGAAATCAAAATTTGGCGATAAGTTGATTTCGAGAAATGGACCTGTCAATTGGCTTCCAAGATCTTGATACCTCTCGATTATTTCCTGTGGGGCCACGTGAAGTCACTGCTTTATGCTGATAAACCAGCAACAATAGATGGCTTGGAGGCCAACATTTTTCGTGTTATTCGTGACATACGGCCAGCAATGCTCGAAAAAGTGGCCTAACATTGGACGTCCAGAATTTTTAATTTTCAGATGTTAAGGCCATGTATTGGTCTTTGGAAGAAAACAAATTTTTGGATTAAAATTTAACTTTTTGTATTATTTTTTACAATTTAAAGATCTATCGGGCTTAAGAAAACACCCTATATGTGAAAGAGCTTTATTTTACTAGTTGACCAAACCAAAATCATTGATTTCAAATCTTTGGGATATAAAGGATACACAAAAACAGAAATGTAATATAAAGATTGTTACACTTTGATACGGTTTATCATATGAATGGACGGGAAAGAAAATGTTATTAATTATACTAATGGTATTTAATGACAAAAAGGATTTTATAAAAAAGGTAAAATGCTTTTGGAGAAATTTAAATCTTGTAAAAAAAATTTAGATAACTTTTTTAATATTAATCAGGATTGTTTTTCTGAACTAAAAATGAAAAACTGAATTAATTTGATTTCTCTTTCTAAATTATTTATTTCTAGCCGATCAGTAAAAGTGTTAACAGCAGATTTGAAAAATCCAATATCAAATCTAGAGTTTGCTGTTCGGTTTTAATCGAAACCGAAACCGCGGTTTTTCAAGCCTCAAAACCGAAACCGAAAACCGACAAAAATAAGTCGGTTTTTAACAAATACTTTAACCAATTAAAATAATTAATTAATTGCATATTATTGAATCTTGAATTTCGAAAAGACTCAGCTTCTATTTTACAAAATATTGTATTTAATTGTAATGAACATTTTCTACATTAAAAACTGCTTTAAAGAATTTTTTGTTTTTGTTATTACAGATAACATAAACTGAAGCTTATAACACTATGGAACATTTTTGGGATTATTGTCTGGGGGGTGAGAAATTCCAAGTCAGGGTGATGGTACTAGGTCAGTATAGTAAAACCCTCAAAGGGTTTGGCGTTCGTATGTGTTTTTAAATTCATAAAAAATTTTAATTTTTAGGCAAAAAAATATTTTTTTTTCTCCACAAATTTATTTTTACCGGCAAAACTGTTGATTATAAAGAAAAATGTTATATGAACGGATTAAAGAAATTGTAATTCTAAATTTTTCTAAATTTGTTTAATCAAAATCGGACAAGTGGTTCTCGAGTTACAACTAAGCGAAAAAACATCAAGATAAGGAAAAAATTTAAAAGGTCATAAAAAAAAATGACACATACGAACGCCAAACCCTTTGAGGGTTTTACTATACTGACCTAGTACCATCACCCTGACTTGGAATTTCTCACCCCCCAGATTGGCTGTTGTACTGTGTAATTTAAGTAAAAAATTGCACCAAAAATTCAAGTGGTTTAAGAGATACTCGCCCTTACTATCTAAAATTTTCAAATGTATATTTTAGTTAAAGTCGACTTTAGGGTGGCAGTATGCCTTGACTTGATTTATTTTTGGAGAATTCTGATTTGTTAATGTATTTTCAACCAATCAAAATGTTTCGAAATATGAACATTTTTGTAGGGTTTTCATACACAAAATGAACAAAACCGTATGATTAAAAATAAAGTCGACTTAAAATACTCTTTTATAGTAAGGACCATTGAGTTTCACATATTCAGTTACGATTTTCGCCGATTTTTCAAAAAGCCTTATTTCGTATTCCGCGAAATTTATAAAAATTTTAAAATTTTTTCCGGTTTCCGCATTTATTTCTTCTCCGGGAAGGGTTTCGAAATTGCGTTATTGCCTTTAAATATTCGAGTGAGAAATTTAAAAAGATATCTTGGATGTATTAAACTGTTTAATTTTTCTGCATATTTATTTATCATATATTTAGTTAGAATATTGTTATATTTAATTATTTTAAAACAATTCTATTAATATCACAAGATAACCGAAAAATAACCGAAACCGCGGTTTTTATAATTTTGAAAAACCGAAACCGCGGTTTCCAAATTTTTCGGTTTTTAGCAAACTCTAATCATTACAACTTAGCAAAATTTTAAGGAATATTAAACTTCATTTAATAGTTGTAGAAATAATAAAATGTTACACGGAAATATAAACCATAGATTATATATGTTCTTACACTAGTAGAAAAAAGTCAGTAAAAAATTTCGTTAAAACTACTAAAACTTAGTTAAAAATTATGCTGCAGAAAAAACTGCTAAATTAGCAGATTATTTTTTCTATATATTTGTAATATAGGAACAGTAAAAATAAAACTGTTAAAAATATAGAATTTTAGTTATATTTGAGCTAAATTTTTGTTAATGAAAAATAGCAAATTAACCCTCCGAAATCAGCAAAAAATTTTGCTAAATAAATAGTAGCCTAAAAAATCACCAAAAAATTTAAAATTTTCGATGTTTTTTTTTGATTTTTTTTTAAATGCAAATAAAACAGCAGTTAACATTTACTTAGCAAATATTTACAGTTTACATTTATTTTGCAAATAATTTTGTAGATACAACAGTTTATTTTTGCTATTTTTAGTCTACTTATATTTACAGAAATTTTCTGCAGTTTTACAGTACAATTTGCTGTTTCCAATTCACTAAAAGTAAACTAAAATATAACTAAAATTCTGTAAATTTAACGGCCATATTTGAAAAAAAATATAATTCTAAAAAAAAGCTCTCGAAAACTCAAGATTTAATGCGCGGATAAAATCCGCTATGATAAAAGCAAGACAATTAATATATTGGTCAATGGATTATGTATGAAGATATTAATTTTCAGGCTTAAATTTAATAAAAAAAAAAAAAAAAATAAATCGTTTATTTTGTACCAGGGAGATAATTTATCGATATCACATTTTTATCTTCCAGGTGATGAATTAGCGATATCGCTATACCTGTCAGGTGTAGATGTTTAACAGCCATATCACAATCACTGATTCAGATGGAGTAACCACTGACAGCATTGGTTTTTATAAAACTTTATTAGAAATAAACTTTTCATTGTAGAATTTAAGGTGGAAAAACTTATTTGATTTTCTAATAAAAAAATAAAAATTAAACCAAAATAATTTTATCTTTATTTTTATAACAATTATTTTAATTTTTGCATTAAAAAATACAAAAATTGTTTTTTCGGACTTTCTATATTTTCATATATTTAGTTAGAATATTCTTCCACCTCAAGTCCAAATTCTAATATGATATTGTCATATTAGATTTTTATTTGTTGTTTCAAAATAGGGTTGATCATTTTCATGATAGACAATACAATTGTTTCGTAGACATCACTCTACTCTTCAGTTTTCCGCAATAAGAAAATGATAACTTTCTTACTCAAACCGAGTCATTACATAAGGTACAAAAAATCAACTGGACGAAAATTTTGTACTTTCGTATATGAACTGTCTGATTTGGTAAAACCAGCTATAAATCAACTCCGTTTTGAAAGCAACAATTACATAAAAGTACCCTTTGGGTACTATTTATATGTATGTCTGTTGTCAATACATTTTGTAAAAACAACTAATTTTAAACTCAAAACAAAATAAATATATGAATGAGATGATGAGATGATGTTTTGAGTTTAAAATTTGTTGTTTCTACAAAATGTATTGACAACAGACATACATATAAATGGTACCCAAAGGGTACTTTTATGTAATTGTTGCTTTCAAAAAGGAGTTAATTTATAGCTGGTTTTACCAAATCAGACAGTTCATATACGAAAGTACAAAATTCTCGTCCCGTTGATTTTTTGTACCTTATGTAATGACTCGGTTTGAGTAAAAAAGTTATCATTTTCTTATTGCGGACAACTGAAGAGTAGAGTGATGTCTACGAAACAATTGTATTGTCTATCATGAAAAAGATCAACCCTTTTTGAAACAACAAATAAAAATCTAATATGACAATATCATATTAGAATTTGGACTTGAGGTGGAAGAATATTCTAACTAAATTTATTTTTTATTTTATAATGTTTAGTTTTTAACTCTACAATTTTCTTGAGCTTAAGGCTTGTTTTTTATTTATAAAAATTTTTTTATTTTCGATATTTCGCTACTCCAATGTGTAGCATCTTCAGGAAATAACAATTAAAATGAAGATGCTACACATTGGAGTAGCGAAATATCGCAAATAAAAAACTTTTTATAAATAGAAAACAAACCTTAAGCTCAAGAAAATTGTAGAGTTAAAAATTGATAAAGAAGGTTGAATAAACGAGAAGAATTTATAACGTTTAGTTTATTGAATTTTTCAATATAAATGTATTTATTTAATATATGTGTATTATTGCTAAATTTGCTAATTTTGTGCTTATATTTACACACTATAAGTAATATTAAAAAAACTTACCCATTTTATAGTACATAGTAAATTATCAAGTATATTTTAGAGTAAGAACAAACAGTGAAAAGAGATGTGTGTGTTGTTAAAGGAGAAGAAGAAGAAGGCGAAATATCTATTTAATATATGGTTGAATCTTCCTTAATGTCAAAATTAACTTTAATTTTAAAATTGGATTTTGTCTTTATTTTCGTTTTACAAATAACGCATAAATGTTGTTAAATGTCAGTCAAATATTTTTTATACCCTACACCACTATGTGGTCATTTATACCCTACACCACTATGTGGTCATTTATACCCTACACCACTATGTGGTCATTTATACCCTACACCACTATGTGGTCAGGGTATTATAAGTTTGTGCTGATGTTTGTAACACCAAAAAATATTGGTCGTAGACCCACCTTATAGTATACCGATCGGTTCAGAATTTTTTTTTATTTCGATTTAACGATGTCCGTCTGTCCGTCCGTCCGTCCGTCCGTCCGTCCGTCCGTCCGTCTGTCTGTCTGTCCATGCAATCTTGTACGCACTCTACAGGTCGCACCTATTAAGATATTTCGATGAAATTTGGTACATAGACCTATGTTGGCCCAAGGACGAACAAGTTTGATTTTTTTGAACATCGGTCCATGTTTAGACCTAGTGCCCATATAAGGGTCCTACCAAAATTATACTGTTTATACGCTGCAGGTCGTAAATATTAAGATATTTTGATGAAATTTGGTACACAGACCTATATTGGCCCAATAACGCAGCCTATTGATTTTGGTGAACATCGGTCCATGTTTAGACCTAGTGCCCATATAAGGGTCCTACCAAAATTATACTGTTTATACGCTGCAGGTCGTAAATATTAAGATATTTTGATGAAATTTGGTACACAGACCTATATTGGCCCAATAACGCAGCCTATTGATTTTGGTGAACATCGGTCCATGTTTAGACCTAGTGCCCATATAAGGGTCCTACCAAAATTATACTGTTTATACGCTGCAGGTCGTAAATATTAAGATATTTTGATAAAATTTGGTATACAGACCTACATTGGCCCAGTAACGCAGCCTATTGATTTTGGTGAACATCGGTCCATGTTTAGACCTAGTGCCCATATAAGGGTCCTACCAAAATTATATTGTTTATACGCTGCAGGTCGCAAATATTAAGATATTTTGATGAAATTTGGTACACCGACTTATGGCAGCCGAAGGACGAAGCCTATTGATTTTGGTGAACATCGGTCTATGTTTAGACCTAGTGCCCATATAAGGGTCCCCCCAAAATTATATTGTTTATACGATGCACGTCGTAAATATTAAGATATTTTGACGAAATTTGGTACACAGACCTATTTTGGCCCACGGACGAAGCCTATTGATTTTGATGAACATCGGTCCATGTTTAGACCTAGTGCCCATATAAGGGTCCTACCAAAATTATACTGTTTATACGCTGCAGGTCGCAAATATTAAGATATTTTGATGAAATTTGGTACACAGACCTATATTGGCCCAATAACGCAGCCTATTGATTTTGGTGACATTAGTTGGCTTTTACCCAGACTGGTGTAGGGTATTCTATAGTCGGCATGCCCGACTTTAACCTTTTTACTCGTTTTCCACATTATTTTCCATATTCCATAAATTTTCATAAAATGTTCATTTCTTATTTAAAAAACAAGTGCATTGTCATTTTTTCTTTCCTCTTTAGTCTTTGTTGTCTGTTATAAATATAAGATTCAATTCATTAAATATTAACATGGCTTTGTATTTTGATAACAAGAAAAAACAACAACAATAACAATATAAATCGTCTTTATGTGTTTTACAACTATACTCGTACACATAGTCAACTAGACGTATGAGTGTTATTAACAAATCATAATCACTTATACGTTGTGTAGATTTTGTCTGCTGCTCATACGAACATGTTGCTAGTCGGTACAAATAAGCAATTTCGTTAATAGAAATTTATTACGGTGTTTATTGCTTCTGTTATTACAATGAATAAAGAAAAATTTTATAAAAGTAGCAATAATGAAATATTTGAAAGCAGAAGTGTTTTATAATCTTCTCCAATTATACAAATCAGCAAGGGTTATGGGGACTATATAGACTTTGATATCTTAATTCCGAAACTGCTTAGAAAAATTTTAATTACCCTGTTCAAAATCAAATAAATGTTTTTTTTCAAAAAATGCAGTCTCCACATAATTTTTCTACCAGTAAATTTTTACATGTTTCTTTTCGCGTTAACGTTATCAGAAAACCTTTTTAGAAAAGGGGGGGCGGGGGGTGGAGGACCCAATTTTTGAAGATGAAAGATCAATGTTTATTCATATTAATTTGTTAACCCATAAAGAAGTAATTAAGCAAAAAAATATCATCGAACTAATTACAATAAAAAATGTTGCATTCTTTTTACTAATAACATTTGTTTTTGAAAGTGCTAAAATTATTAGCCATTATATACAGTGTTATTTGTGTTTTCAAAGTGCGGTAGTGCGAACACAAATATATAAAAACTTACTGCTGGAAAAATTATATGGTGACGGCATTGTTTTTTTTTTTTTTTTTTTTTTTTTGAAAATAACTGTATTGAATGATGAACATAAAGTAGAGTACGACGTAAATGTTTGTAGCCATAATGTTACAGATATAACTTAAATTGCATTATTACACAAACAAATGTCATTTAGTAACTGGAGAACTTTTCTGAGTGTAGATTATTTAAACAGTGTTTGGAAATAAATAGAAAAATGGTTTAAATATAATGCAAAATCAGTAGTCCTCTTTTAAATTGTATTTTCAATCAATTAATTATGTGTTTTAGGTAACTTTAACGAAATAATATTGTGAGTGAGTTGTGAGTTTATCTTTAAAATTAAGTAATGCAAATGGTAGCTAATTTTTTTTTTTAAATCTTCAGCAATGGGAAAATTATTGTTTATTCAGTTTGTTTTTTTTTTTTGTAATTCTTAGTATGTTATCTTTTATTCAACGGAGATCTTCTATTCACCATATAAATAAGAGAGTAAAGTGACTTCCTGATCAACATCGCCATCCCAATTCGCTGAAGTTTGAAACTTGAAAAGGGCCATAAGGATCTCATATTGTGGTTTCTCCCTGAGTCGCAGACATACAATTAATGAGATATTATGAGATTTTTATAGAGCGCAGCAAAAAAGGAAAGTCTTCTCTTTACTTTCAGTTTTAGTCTGAAAATTCTATTTTATATAATAATCTCCCAATTTTTTAGCAAATACAGAAAAATTCGTAAAAAGCTGTTCTTGAACGAATTAACTAAGTTATATAGTATATAGTAGGGCAAGGAATTTCATGCACTTAAAAACCTAAAATATGCGCCTAAAAATGCAGCTAAAAAAGAAAACTATGCATTAAAAACATATAAAATATGCACTAAAGATACTTACCCCCGGAATCAAAATGAAAAGTAAGTTGCTTCTTATACATCGCACACAACGAGTTGTTAACTAGAATGTTTTTTAGGCCTAACAGCTTGTTAGATTAAAGTTTATTCAAAATGAATTCTTAACACACCGATTAAGACCAACCCTGTGTTTGAAAATACAAGGCTTTTTCATTATTGTGAATAGAATTTTTTGTTTTTTGGCGTTAGATAACAGAACATTAGAAGGAATTTAGCAACGATACTAGAATGAGTTTAACAACAGTATTATGAATAAAACTCATGTTAACTCTATGCTAAATTTTCATTTTGAATACCGCTGTTAGTTTCGCAAAAATTAAGCACCTTAAAATATAAAAAGTTATATAATTCCGTTATTTTTCAAATAAACGCCGATCTGATTGCTTTTCCTGTGGTCAGCATGATTTTCAAGAAACCTTTTTTTCTTTTAAAATCAAAAATATAAAAATCTATAGATTTTTTAATTTTCTTAACAAATTTAAAAAATGTTACTAAAAAATTAAAAATATGCATTAAAAAGCTTAAAATATGCATTAAAAGGGCACAAAATATGCATTTAAAGTCAATATATGCAGAAACATGCATTTTTGACAAAATATGCAAAAATATGCAACTACAAATCGATGCCATTTTCTTCTAAATTTGATAATTCAGATAAATATTTAACCCAAATCAGTTTTGGACTATCGGGAAAAAACATGCACTTGCATGAAATTCCTTGCCTTAGTTATTAGCAATGCAAAGAAAACTCAAGCAATAAAATTAATTTTTTTTATCCATTTTTGTAACCTAGAGTATGAAGAAAAATGTACAAAAAAATTAATATACATATTATCCTTGTAAACAAACTATATTTTTTATGTATGGATTTTGACACTAAACTCACAAACATACCAGGCTTACACCATTTATGGGTAGAATATGAGTTTGTATGAAAACCTATTATTTTGTTATAATCAGCAACAAAAATTAGTACAAAAAATTATATATTTTGTAGAAAAAATCAATCATTTGTACAGAAAATTTCTTTATACTAAAAAGTAGTACAAAAACTGTAAAATGTTTAACTAACTTTTCTACTAAAAAAATTCATAAAAATAAGAAAATTCTTAAGTAGGGCATAAATAAATAAATTTTTCAAAAATCAACCAATCAGAACATTTTATTTTTTAATACTTTGTTCTGATTGGTCGATTTTAAAAACATGGATCAATAATATTGAACGTGTATGTTTGCCTTTAGAAAAAAAATACAATTTTGTTCTAAATGTATTCCGATATTTAAAACTACCGGTAACGAGGTACCTACCTTTTAAACTAGTGACTACATGTTCAGGTACTTCAGTTAAGGAACTGAAAGTATGTGAACATCGATACTGCTTTTGTTACTCCGTTAACTTTAAAACTACTATATGTGAACTTCATACGTACACAGAAACTATAAAAAACAACATTTTTTCAAACACATATAAGAATGTTCATTATTCATTCACCTTTCTTTACCACACACTAACATTGGCACAGTCATACATGACTGTTTACATTTTGTATGTGTGTTTGTGTTTTCTCTTCTATCACAAACGTGGAAAATGTAATTTTTTCATTACTGTTGTTGTCTATAACAATTGTTTGTCTAATAACATTTTTTTCTAGCTGTGCTCGTCTTTGTAAAAGCTTCCGCCTTTTTTCCTTTTTATTTCCTCCAGATATTTCATAACCCCCCATCGCTCATTCACTTCCTTGTTTGTGTTGGCGGATGGAGAAAAAAATATAAGTTAAAAGGAAAAAATCGAGTGCTATTGTAATAGTTTTTATTATTTGTGTATGTGTATTTGCTGCATTTTCCATTCATTCTTTTTCACAATGTTTTGCTGATTGTGGTTTACCTATGAATGATGTTCTTTCTTTTCTACCTTTTTCTTTTTTTGTTCACAATAAACTATTCTTCATATATTTACTTTCATTTTCACTCTTTTCCAAATGTTTAAGTGGTTGTGTTTTTATTTAGATACAAGACATTTGAAGTGTTTTGCAAGCAATAATATTGATTACTACTTGTAGAGCAGAATTTAGTAATTAATAAAATGTTAAAGTTAAACATTTGTCATAGTTGATGTGAGTATTATAAGAAATAAGAAGTGCTCTATAAATTAATTATTTAAGAATTCTTCTACTAGGATATTAAGGCAAATATGACTGAACTTCGAACTTAATTTACAGATAGCCAGGCGCGGATCCAGGATTCACCCAAGGGGGGGGTGGGATAGGACTACCGTATAAGATACTAGTTTTTTATGAACTAGATGCAAGAAGAGTAAAAACTAGGGTTCCAATCGCTATCGGATCGCTCATCGAACTGGACATCGGACAAAACAATTCCGTCAATTACGGTATGATGCCATGGTAGCACACACGAATATAAGTGAATTTTCCCAAAAAAAAAATTTTAAATGTGAATAAAGAGACGAAAAATATCTCTAAATTATAAGAAAAAAAATAACAAAAAATTGGTAATATCAGAAATTAAGAAAGTGCAATAATTTATGAAGTATCTGAAAATAAAAGTTTTTGAGAATGAAATTCGATAGCTAATTTCTGCATATATTTTTATTTTCGATATTTGCATATTTTTTTGTAATTTTTTTTTCTTAATTCTAACATTTTTTTAATTTTTATTGTAATTTTAAGTTTCTGCCAATTTATTTTCACTTTTTTTCTTAATTTTTCGATCGACTGTCTGACAACGCCATAATGTTCTGTATGATGTCCAATTGCATCTCCTAGTCTTATACTCTTCTTGCTAGAAGTGGAAGTTTTAGCACATGTTTTAGCATAGGTTTGCCAAGTTGTTCCAAAAAGTACACAAAAAAGGTTCGGGAGAATCTGCTGAATCCCATTTCGACATTGTTTTAATGTTTAGTTAGTTTCCTTTACTGAAATAGTTACAAGATTTTAATGTTCTCTTTTGTAAAAATCATTTAAAAATTAAGACCCTGTGCGAGGTGGCTAAATAAATTATAAACGAAATACAAATTGACAACAGGGTTTAAAATTTATTTGAAAAATTTTTTAAAACTTTTTCAAATTTCATAGAATTTTGGAAATTCGGATTTAGTTTAGATTTTATTTAGCCAGTTCGCACCCATCCTAGATAATATTTTAATAGGAAATACAATGGGGATTCTGATATGAAAAATTTTTCAGCATATGATAATAGGAATGTGCCCTAAATTGTTTTTTGCAGTGCCTGTTATAGTTTTATAAGAAAAATTATTCCAAATACTACAACTTTCATATCAAACCTAGAATATAAAAATTGTTTCAGTGTCAGAGAGTTTTTCGAATACAACAATTTTTCCTAATCTAATAGGTTTAATTTAGAAGAAGTGCTAAAGTGGTAGTTTTATAGTCAGAACTAGGGCCTTTGAAAATTTCTTATTTAAGAAATATTAAAAAAAAAAAAACGATCTAAGAACAAAATATATAAGATAATATCAATGTTTGTTCTGACTATAAAACTGGCCATAATTATTGCAACTTTTAAATAAAAAAATAATTTTTCAAGAAGAATGTCCTAAAATTTGAAAGGTTTTCATCTCGAAAAAAAATTTTTAAAATTTTACAAAAGTTAACAACAACAAGAAATTCGGATATTTGGTAGAGCTCTGCAGCAAACGACGCCGTAAATCCAAGTCACAAACCTCCTACTATTATCCGGTAATGAGTTTTGTAAGAAGAAGTTAAGATATGTACACCCAGAAAACAGATTCAGTTCTGATAACCCCGTTTGTAGTCAATCGCATGGTTCGGTTGTGGTAGCCGAATTTTTCAGTTGTGGCAACAGAAAACCAATTGAGACAAGACTAATTTGACTATGACAACGGAATTTCAGTTGTATCAAGAATAATTTGGTAGCCGCAAACGAAAAATTCATTTGATGCAACTGAACCATTCGATTGGCAACAAATGGGGTTGTCTACCGAATCTATTTTCTGGGTGTAACCTCTTACTTCTCTATTATAAAACGTATTATTTTAGCAAGGGCACGTATTATTTTTTACTGCTGCATTTTCAATTAACCATTGAGTTTTGTATTTGAGTTTGTAATTTAACTTAACAAATCTCATTAAGTTTGTAATTTAACTTAACAAATATTTCCAGAAATTCTAAAAACGTCGTCCCCTGACGATTTTCTTAGGCAAGAATGAAATCCGGATAGGGACATACCTACAACGGATTATTTTTTACAAGTTGTTAAATACGTTTGGGATTTTAGCATATTTAATTCCTTTAATGCAAAAAATAGTAGTTTTTAAAAAATACTTCTTTTTATTTGTCAAATTCGCTACAAATTTTTAATCCAAAACTAAAATTTTTTAAAAACACCAGTTTATTTCGAATAAAAAAAAAAAATTTTAAAACACTAGAAAATATGCAATTGATATTCAATTTGTCTGCAATTTCTTTGAAATAATACGTAACAGCATTGAAAATATTTTAAATGGAGTAATTTGTGCTTAGATGTGTGATATTTTTATGAATATGAGAATTTTTATATCAAAAAATCTGCGAGCTAATATTATAGTAAACACTTAAATAAAAACAAATACTTAAGTGATATTTTTTCCGATTTTTAAGGTGTTTCTGAGCATTACTTACGGTTGGTGATGGTGATCCTAAGACCATGAAATTTAAAAACTTAATTAAGAGGTTCATTTAAGAGATTTTAATAGTAGTGCACTTAAATTTCAAAACAAGAAAAACTTTTGTTTTAATTTTAAATATAAATGCCAGTTCTATAGTCGGAACTAAGCACGATTGTTTTCATAAGTAAGTAATTTCGTTTGAAATCGATCTTTGTTTTTACAACAAAACTGGCCTTAGATATTAATTCTTAAGAAAAAATGAATCAAAAAATTTGTTAAATTGCAAAAAATGGTCAACAGTTTCAATAATAATTCTATAGAAATAAGCTCATTATAAAAAAAAAAATTGAGAATTATCTCTCAAAAAAAATGTAGAATCTGTCATGTTTTCTGAACAAAGAAATTCCTTCTTGAAATGTGTGTATATTCTTACACAAAATCTCAAAATTAAAAATGCTTCTTTAATGTGAAATTCTAAAATATCTGTTTAAAAAATTAATCGTGTTGTCCCTTATTTGCAAAAAAAAAAATTTTGTTGGGCCTCAAGCGCCATTTTTTTGAAGGTTAAGTTTTATTTAGTTTCAAAAAAATGAAATAGGTCTAAATTCATATTAATAGATTTTTCGCCGCTACCAGTTCCTGTCGACAGATTCTGATAAAGCTATTCTGTGCCTAATTATGATTATATTAGTGGTGATTATAACCACCTTTGGCGGAATATTTATACCCGACTAATATTTTTGAAGTGTAAATAAAAAGCATTTTTATACTGAGTATATTATAAAAGAAACAGGACCCATAATAATTACTATAACGTTATGATTAGTAAAAGTGCTGGTGATTATAATCACCGGACGACAAAAAATGGTTTAAATTATTTTTCTATTAGTAGTTAAAATAGACCTGCAAACGCTAATCTATTAAGAGTCAAACCCATATTCAATTAACAATTCAAATTCTCATGTATATATTTTCGAAATAATAGCTAATTTTATTTTGAAATATATTATAATATTCTGTTAACAGATGCTCATTTTTATATACCACTTATCCTTATTATTATTATCCTTATTTGGAGTCATAGCATTTTCTAGTTAAATTTACAACAAAAAAAAAATAAGGAATCATATTTATTATGTAAATAAACACAAATCATATGCATAATTGAAGATTTTTGCACAAAACAACCAGAAGGGTTTAACAAAAAAAAAAAAATATAATATAATAACGCTGTGTAAATATTTTCCAAAAACATCGCATATTGTAAATAACATAAAGTTGTGTAAGCAGAAAATGAACTTCAAAACGCACAAGCAGCTAATAAAATATTTAAAAGTTTATGTAAAGGAATATAGAAAATAAAATAAACATTTAAGCAGTAGCGTAGTAAGATCGTATATAGAACAAAATATAAAAATGTCTTTAAAAACATTTTGAAGACCCAAATTTGCTACGACACTGTTTTCTGGAATAAGTATGTTGAATACAAGACAGTATTATTTATGCTTATAATGTCATGTGTTAACATCCATTAATAAAATATATTAAGATCTTGTTATAAACAAAATTTAAATTTTATTTTTTGTGTTAAATTTTCATTTAAATACGTATTTTCATTTCTACTTGTTAAACCAATTATCGTTTTCACAGTATTTTATAGCCGTAAGCGTTTACTTAAATTATTGTTATGTTAACTATCTTCCGGGAAATTGAAACCAAGCCTCTTAAGTTTTTTTTTTGGATTTCAACAGCCTGTGGGCTTAAATTCATTCTAGGCGGTTAGTTCTACAAGGAGTAAATTTTCCCGATAATTTGCCTTCTTACTAACACCCTCTCACGTTCGTGTGAGTAAATTTATTTTTACTCAAACTCATGCGTGATTTGTATGAATCACTCATATTTATTCAATTAAATACCATTTATTTTGCACTTGAAATCTTCAAAAATATAAACCCATGTGAAAATCGAAATATATATGAACGTACATGATCATACATTGACTAGTATATGATCATGCATAGGCATATATGATCATATACGTTCATGCATAGTTCAATGTATGACCATACATTATCTCATATATTTCCATATATCTTTGGATCCGAAATTTGAGGGTATATGACCGTACATGTTCATATATGACCATATATGCTCACATATGATTCATGTGTGCTCATATATGATCATATATGGCCATATACCTCCATATACCCTCAAATTTCGGATCCGAAGATATATGGAAATATATGAGATAATATATGGTCAGACATTGAACTATGCATTGACGTATATGATCATGTATGCCTATGCATGATCATATACTAGTCAATGTATGATCATGTATGTTCATATATATTTCGATTTTCACATGGTAATATAAATTAAAAGCAAAAAAATCCCTACATATCCGAGTAAAAAAGAGTATATCGTTAGCTGAAATGCAAAACCACGTAACTAACAAAAATACAAAATCGGTTTTTTGATCGATTATGATGCATATCAACGAGGTCCACGTCTTCTCCAATTTTTACTGTCATATAATAAAAATTAGACATATTATTAGCGAAAATCGAAAGTACGTAACTACCCAAGTAAAAAAAAGTGATATGGAGCCATATGAAGTTATATTTAATTATATATAATCTTTTATGTAATTAGATATAATTATATCCGAAAAATGAGAACATCTTATTGTATCTTATTGTATCGAATTGTATACAATTGTATACAATTTGGTACAATTTGATACAATTTTATGCAATTCGATACAATTGTATCCGAATTTTGTCCTCATCCAATTACATCAAATTATATCTTTTTGTATAAAATTATATAAAATGTTATAAAAGTGGACATAGTTTGATACAATTATATCTAAATATTGACCTTATACTTTTTATCATATTATATAGGACCATATCTAACAATATACAAAAATTATTTTTTTAAATAAAAAAGAAATGCAATATCTGGAGATCAGACCTGGGGGATTTCAATTACAATTGCAAATAAATGTAATTGAAATTAAAAAAAACACAATTACATTTCATGTAACTGTAATTGAAAATTTTCAATTACAAGTAATTGTAATTGAAAGTGATTTCAATTACAAATTTCAATTACATTTAGAATTAAAGTGTTTTTTGTTAAAATTTTGTAGAAAAAACTGACTGGGATAGGTTGGAGGCGTGGATAAGTATAAAAAGAATACCCCAGGTGAAAATGTTCATATATATTCATATATTGTCATATATGGTTTCATGTATGGGCATATATCGTTTAATGTATGATCATATATGAACATATATGTTATGTATGAAAGCATATATGGGTAAATACATTAAAATGTATGAATCCATATATGATAATATACTGCATTTATGGGTCCATATATTGGTTCATATATTCCATATATCTTCATATATGAATTCATATATTATTCTATGGGTAATGTTTTAATATCTTTTTATCATGGGGGTAACTACGTGAGCGGATTCAAAAAATATTGAAATGCAATACATTTGATAATTTCTTAAATACAGTTGGCAATTTCTAAAATACAATTGCCAGTTTCTGAAATACAATTGATTATTTGTAAAATACATTTGATAATTTCTGAAATGCAATTGCAAATTTCTGAAATACAATTAATAAATTTCTGAAATACATTTTTCAGTTTCTGAAATACAATTCTTAATTTCTGAAATACAATTGGTAGTTTCTGATAAATATGAAAATCAATTGATAAATATGAAAATCAATTGATCATTTCTGAAAAGCAATTATAAAACTGGAAATAAATTGATTATTTCTGAAATACAATTGGTAAATCTGAAAAACAATTCATAACTTCTACAATACAATTGATGAAACTGAAATTCAATTGATTATTTCTGAAATACAATTGATAAATCTGAAAAACAATTGATAACTTCTGAAATAAAATGATAAATTTTGAAATACAATTGAAAATGTTGCAATAAGATAAAAACAGCAAAAATAAAATTGCTAAATTTAGAAAATCTGCAGAAAGTTTTGCAAAATATTAGTAAACTAAAAATGGCTAAAACAAACTGTTGTATTTAAAAAAATGTTTGTTACATTTTGTTCAATGCAAATAGCAATTTATAAAACCAACAGAAATATTTGCTAAAAATATTAAACTCTTGATTTCAGAAGGCTAGATTTGTATTTCCATTAAAAGCAAAAAACGAAAAAGGAACTTTGAAAATTTAAAATTTTATGTGATGTTTTTTTGTCTACTACTACAATTTAATTTTATTTTCTAATAACTGAAATTTAGCTCAATTATAACTCAAATTTTGTAAACATATTAAAAAGTTTTATTTTTGCTGTTCCTATCTTATTTATATTTAGCAAAAATACTCTGCTAATTCAGCAGTTTTTCATGTCCATTAAAAATTTCATAATTTCTCAATTTCATTCAAATGTACAACTTCATCAGTAACGTATGAATAGAATTATAATATTTACATTTAATTTGAATAAAAAAAGCAATATTTTTATTAAAAAATAAAAAAAAATTTTATATGGGTCTACAGATTGCCAATCAATAGCTCTACCATCTGAGCTATATCGACATGTAATATTTAATAGATAAAAACATAATTGACCTGCTGCCCACAAGTAAACTTACTCGCCAACATACAAAAAATAGGTGGTTACATATATCCTTACCAGTGTTTAGAAAATATTGAGTCTATAAATAGATTTCAAAAAATTTTCAAAAAAATCTAAAAAATTATTTTCTATTTGAAATAATGATAAAAATAAGTCATTATCAGTAAATCATTATTATATGTTTTAAAATAATGCAGAAGGTAAGTGGGTGTCATTACTGGTAGTCCAAAAAATAATGATATGTCATTACCGCTTCTATACTGGGTTGTAGTGTACACTGATGGTAAAATCATTGAAATCGGGCTATATGCAATTTGTTAAAAATACCAGTAATTTTAACTGGTGTTGGTATAAGTGGTGTTGAGAAATTTATTCAAGGAAACTGTGTGAGATACAAAAAAAATGTACCTTGTTCATTAGTGTACTAGTTTTCTTAATAATATTCAATTAATATTTCCAAACCAGTCAAAATTACTCGCCTGGTACACGTAGTGTTAAGCATAAGCCTAACTACAGGCAATGATATAATTCTGAATATATATGTCAGGTATGGGCACATAAATGGCTTAAAGGGCCAAATTTGGGATTTCACAAACTTACAGAGGGCCACACTAACCGATATATTACTCGACAAAAATGATTTTTTTATACAGCCTTCTGCTAAAACCTTTTTTTTTTGAGTATGTTGGTTTCCGGATCTAAAGTCAAAAAAGGTCCACTGAATAGCCTTCGAGTTGTGGGAGTTTCTTTTTTTATTCCCTCAACCAGGAAAATACATAAGTACATCAAAATCTCTTATATTTTCATGATTTTTTATCAAAATATATTGCCCTTCTTAATACGCATCTGAAGTCAAAAACTTTTGTCGAATTAATCTTCGAAAATGTAAGGTTTGTTTTTTTTAGAATTTTGTATAAATATTCCATACAAATTTAAGTATTTACAAAACTTTTAAGTAGATATAAATTTAGCTTCTTTAAAATTAAGTAGTTGTCAAAATGCTACCAAGTCCTGAAAATCTTGGCTTTTCTCTTTAAAATGTAAACAATAATATTTGTCATAAAAATATTTAAAATTTTAGAATTTTACAATGAGTGTTATTTTTGTTCCGTTTAAAATCAAATATTACAAATTCCAAATAGAATTTACAATTTTTTTACAACAAATAGAGAAATAAAACTTATGAAAAAACTTTCCTATAACGAATGGTTGACAATTAATGCATTTTCAAGTGATACCAATTCACTATTGTCAGATTGTCTTTATGGGGTTATCTCTAGGCTATAATGTAGATTTTAGTTTTTGCATATATATGTTAACTTTCAAAGATAAACCTTTTGGGAAGTAAACTCAAAAATTTTTACTTATCCATTTCATATTATGTACAACGAAAACCACATGTTCCTTAGAATTTTGTATTTAATAAAATATGAAAAACAACAAGTACTAGCAAATTAATTATGCGTTTGTTAGTAAATGTAGAGCAGCTCACATATGATAATTGCTTAATTTCGCGTTCCGGCGATATCTTTGTACGAAAACAGCTTTTCTACAAAGGCGACTCCAAATGTTTAAATTTTATTTGTTTACAAAAAATAATATAAAAGTTAGGTAAGTACGAACCATACATGGGAATTTTTCAATACCATTGAAATTTCATTACCATTAGTTCATACTAATGACAATGAAAAAAATTTCATTACCATTTAATGGTAATGAAATATTTTTCATTAGAAAAATCATTACTAATGGTAATGAAATTACACTAATGTATAAAAAAACGAGTAAAAAGGTTAAAGTCGGGCATGCCGACTATACAATACCCTACACCAGTCTGGTGTATTGTTTGGATCCGAAATTCGAATGGGTTAAAATGGGGCTTATGTCAAAATTTTCTATAATGTGAGTCAGCGCACCAAATTTCATTAAAATATCTTAATATTTGCGACCTGCAGTTTGTAACCAAGCCAATTTTGGGGGGACCCTTATATGGGCACTAGTTCTAAACATGGACCGTTGTTCACCAAAATCAATAGGCTTCGACCTTGGGCCAACATAGGTCTATGTACCAAATTTCATCAAAATATCTTAATATTTGCGACCTGCAGCGTATAAACAATATAATTTTGGGGGGACCCTTATATGGGCACTAGTTCTAAACATGGACCGATGTTCACCAAAATCAATAGGCTTCGTCCTTGGGCCAACATATGTCTATGTACCAAATTTCATCAAAATATCTTAATATTTGCGACCTGCAGCGTATAAACATTATAATTTTGGTAGGACCCTTATATGGGCACTAGGCCTAAACATGGACCGATGTTCACCAAAATCAATAGGCTGCGTTATTGGGCTAACATAGGTCTGTGTACCAAATTTCGTCAAAATATCTTAATATTTGCGCTGACTCACATTATAGAAAATTTTGACACAAGCCCCATTTTAACCCATTCGAATTTCGGATCCAAACAATACACCAGACTGGTGTAGGGTATTGTATAGTCGGCATGCCCGACTTTAACCTTTTTACTCGTTTATTCATTATCAATGGTAATGAAATTTAAAATCATTGTCATTAATCAATGAAATTGAATTTGAGAATCATTACTATTAATAATTAAAAAAATGGTAATGAAAATAATTTTATTACAATTGATATCAATGCAATGGTAATGAAATCATCAATTAATTAGTCCACCTAATTAATTATTCCCATGTATGGTACGAATAGTAGTTATTTTACAAGTCGTTATAGATATGAAAATCGAAAAAAAAAACAAAACTACACTCAAAAAAATAATTTAGTAGAAAAATTAGTAAAACATCTTATATATTAAGTGTACCAGTTTTCAGCAATTTTTTTTGCTGAAATTCAGATTTCCACGAAAGTTTTAGTTATATATTTTTAGCACTAAACTAATTTTGAACTAATATTTTACTAATTTATATATGGCCATATACCCTCAAATTTCGGATCCGAACCCATATATGTTGCCATATATGACCATATATGAACATTTTCACCTGGGACGTCATGTTGGGCTGACCCCTCACTTGTGCTTTTTGTCATTATTTCTTTTCCGAAAAAAATGTAATTGTAATTGAAATTTTTTCAATTACAATTATATGTAATGTATAATTGCAAATTTTAAATTACAAATTACTTGTAATTGTTTTTTTTAATTACAATTACAAATAATATGTAATTGTAATTGATTTTTTTTCAATTACAATTACATGTAATTGTGTAATTGCATGTGTAATTAATTTCCAAATATAATGATTAACCCAAAGGTCTGCTGAAGATCCTCTAATTTCGATAAATCTTCCATTACTTTTATCCAGACTTACTTACCATGACAGTGCATTACACATGAACAAAATTTTCTTTATTTTTAGTAATTTTAAATTAAAGTTGACAAGACTGAAATTTTAAAGTTAATACGATCATGTTATATGTACAACCAAGATATAAGAAAAATAGTAAAATATTACAAAATAGTAAAAATTACTAAAAATATATGATGCAAATAATAAACTCACACGAATCATGCACGGGTTACATATTCTTATTCACGCTCACGCACGAATCACTTGAGTATAGTAATTATTACTCACGATCGCGTGTTATTCACAGAGATGTTCGTGACTCACGAACATTTCTAGTCACGCGCCAATCCCTAGTAATTACTAAATCTAAATTTAGTTCAAAATCAATTTTAACATAGAACCACATATAATATAATACGGTTTTATATGGACCTTATATATTTTTATATAAAATCACTTTGAAATAATTGCTTATGTGGGATGATATATAATTATAGATGATTTTATAAAGAACGTTATATTGTTATATATTAAAGAAATCATGAAATATTGTAGATATGGAACCGTATTAAGTTGTATATGGGTTCTTATTCGTCAATATATAATCATATCTAACACAACTTATGAAATATTTCTTATATGGCTCCACATATAGTTTTATATTATTATGTATAGTGTCATACTAAATTATATATAAACGTATATGTAATTATATCTGTAATATGTTACTTTATGTACTTATATATAGCACATGCAATTATATGTAGGCCAGTATGTAATAATATAAAATCCCATATGCCTCCATATTAAAACCTTTGAGGAAAAAATATCTAACATATGACTATATAAAAGTATATCTGCTTGAATTTAAAACCATATCCTGCCATATGTAACTATAAGTTACTAAATGCAATTACATAAAATAATATATGATTATATCAAAACTTTTTTGCTCGGGTACATACTTGTTGCTTGAAAATTGTAACTAACACATATTTATTTCTATTGAATTTTATTTATTCATAGTAGGATTTGAATTTTTATATTTCACTAGCGGATAGTGCTACTACGCTCCCCACCCCTCGTAGTCCTATTTTCTCATAATTATAGTGATTATAGTTTGAAATTTTTACTTTGTTAATTATAATAATTTTTTTTTTTGGAGATCCCACAGTCAATATGATTCGTGTATTAGCGTATGATCCCTCTGGAGTAATTTATTTTAAATTAAGTGCAATAGATGAGTATAAGGAATTTCCACAAAGAATTGGAAACAAATTAAAAGCGTTTGAAACTTTGAAGTTGCATTTACAAAGAATAAAAATTTCAAGCAAAAAATGGCAACATCTTCAGGACCTTAAACTATTTCTTCCACCCGATTGTCATTATTATTACAATGAAATTCCATTTGAGAAGTAAAGGTTTAATTTTTTCCTTTATTTGTATTGTAGTTATTGTTGTTAATTATCTTTTGCTTTTGTAAATCATTTTTTATTTTCATATTTAAAAAAAAAATAAATATACAAAGCGATATATTAAATAACAAGAGAACAACTTCTTTTATTTTACATTTTATGAACGCAAAACAAAATTTTCGTTGAAACTTAAAAAAAATTCATTGTAGTTACGTGTTTTTGTTTAAGAAAATACGAGTTCAAAAGTGCATAACTAACTTAACTCTTTGAAACATTAATAAATTATTACTTTTATTCCAGAAATGAATTAATCAGTCTATATTTATAAAATCTGCGATATTTGATTACCAAAACTCCATTTATTTTTCAATATATAACATTTTTTGTTTCTCCTGTAAAATAGTAAAAATGTTAGTTACGTGGTTTTGCATTTCAGCTACCGATATGAGCAACTCTTAAAAGCTTTCAATATTTGGGGTCAAAAAAAAGAAACAATTTTCGTTTTGAGGGCACATTAATGGTGTTTTGTGTACACATAACCAAACATATTCAAATTTGTTCGCGTGAATGATTTTATGAACGCTCATAAAAGCTATGGCGGCTTAAAGTTGAAAATAAAAAAAAATCCAAAAAATGCATTTCTTAACCCATTTCGTACCAGGTATGGATTCCGTGGGAATTTTTTGACAAAGCCCTTCATCTTTCACCACCTTTCACATCTTCTCTATCCCCTTTCCACAGGAAGCAACACGTTAATTAATAGGAAGAATTTCCTGAGTGTTGCTTCTCTTTATAAAAAAAAAAAAAAAAAAAACTTGGTTATAGGATAGGAAGGTTTCATGGTGGTGGAAGGTTTCATGGTGGTGGTCATGCGCGGTTCCAGCAATTAAAATAAGGGGAAAAATCATACGCCACAGTAGACAAATACATTGAGTTGGCCACTGAGGCGTATGACTTTTCCCTTATATTAATTGCTGGAACCGCGCATTGTGGTGGTAAAAGTAATTTAAATTAAAACTTTGACGATATAAACGCACTTAAATAGTTAATATTTTTGAAAAATTAAATTTTTATTTTTTGATAATACAAATTTCTGTGGAAAAATTGCAAGAAATTTAAATCATTTCTTTTGCGATATTTTTAAGAACTTTTCAAAAAAAATAGGTATTTTTATAGATTTTTTAAAAATTGTAATTTGGCAACACTAATTTCTCAGAATTGTATGCTTCATTGGCAGTTGAGAGGAAATAGCGCAGTTTTAATATATATATGTTCCATCCAGTGTTGCCAACTATTGAAGGCAGGAAAGCACCGTGAGCCTTGTGAATACGGGTAAAAAGAGTAAAAATTAACCAAAAATGGGGTAAAAAAGCACGATATTAATTTTTTGAAAAACTTAAGTCAAGAATTTAAAAACACATTTTAGCTTTGTAAAATCGTATAAAAAAGGTTCAAAAAAATAGCCAAAAAAGAGGTAAAAAAGCACCAAACTAACATCAAAATTTTGAAGATGAAATATGTATAACGAAGTTGCTATTTAAAATTATACTACAAACATTGTAAAAAATGTACTTTTTGTATGGTTCGTATTATTTTTTCAACTTTTACAGAAAATTCAAGAAAAATTAAAAAAAAACGAGAACAAATACCAAATATATAAACTGTACAGAAAGCACTAAAAGCACTGCCAGAAATCTGAAAAAGCACTGTAAATACCCGCTTTTTTCAAAAGGGTATTTGTAAAATATCACCGGGTACGGGAAGGAAAAAAGCACCAAAAAATACCCGAAAAGCACTGAAATGGTAACACTGGTTCCCTCAGTTCCTCTAAGGAGCATAGAGAATTTATAATATAACAAATAAGAACGGATTAATTTTCTACATAAGTACAAATCTACCAATACGAGTAACCCTTAATAAGATCAGTCAATTTATTTTTTAAAGCACGAACAGATTTCAGAATTTTCTTAAATATTTTTTTTTGCAGGTTGTCTTTATTTTTAAATATGTTTTGAAGAAAGTGCTTTGAAAAATTCAAAAATATTTTTTTCAAATCATTATATGGCAACGCTGGAAGTCAAATTTTTTAGTTTTTTAAATATCGTTTATAGTCAAGACCTTAAAATATTAAATGCTTTCTAAGCCATTGTAACATCGTCTTCGTATCAAAAGTTATAGGCCTTTAAAAGTAGATGTGATTTTAAAGTAACTTTGGTAAGAAATGGGTTAATCTAATTGACATTTTTTTTATATATTCCCTGTCCCAATTAATACCTATAAAAATTCGTTCAAACATATGTATAATAAAACTATTACTGAAGTTTTGCAATTTATTCGAAGTTAATATCATAATTAGTTTACCCATAATAATTATTTTAATTTTGGGTACAGTCAGATAAAAAAATTAGTAAAAAAAATTTGTAAACACCCAGTCAGAAATCGCCAGTGGTACAAAAAATCAAGCACTGGCATACCACTTCGTAATCACGGTGTTAAAAATAAATGACTGGCAGAACATTCATTTGGGACGCTTTGCCAGCGTTTGCAAAAAGCGTTTTACCAGTATTTGTTTTACAAAAATTTCGGTGGTTTATAAAAACAACCACTGGCAAAGAATTGGCATAGAGTGATATGCCAAGGTTTGCAACCAGTGGTTATCCAGTGCTACCTAGCCAATGCTACCAGGCGTACAAAAATCAATTCACTGGTAGACCAATGATTTTATAAAAATGCTGACGCTTCGTTAAAAAATGTTTGTAGTCAGGAGGTTCCGAGTTCAAATCCGGTTGCAAGCAAAAAAATTTGTTTGGATTTTTTTTAATTTAAAATTTTTTTTGTTTTATAAAATCAATTTTTTTGTTTGTGGGAAAGCTTCTTCAAGACCAACTTTTTTTTTGCCCTCCCAACACTGGCATACTAGTTACAAAAAATTGTTTGCCAGTCTAGCATTGTGGCACAGCCAGTAGTTGTCCAGCTATTATCACACATTTATGTGTTCAGCCATTAAATATTATATGTCGCGTTAGCTCAGTGGGTAGAGCAATCGTCTGCCAATCTGACGGCCTGGGTTCAAATCACGGCAGGACAAAAAAAAATACATATGAACTTTTTTTAAATTTTATTTTGGAAAATATATTTCCAGACCACCTGTTTATTGGTTTTGCCAGCGTTTTGCCAACGTTTAAAAATTTTGTTCCTCCAATGATTTTCCGGCACTTTTTGAACAGCCGGTCCTTTTATCTAATGATGTTATCATTTTGGAAATGGGAAAGCACTTTTTGCGAGTACTTGTACCACCTGTTAAAGTGCTTTGCCACCGCTTTCCCGTTTGTATTTTTCTGACTGGGCAGTTTCCAATCGCACTTTACTATTGTTATACTGATTTTTAGTACAATTTTTTTTAGTAATAATTTTTGCTATTCTCTTAATACAAATTACGGATTTTTTTTTACTAATTTTCGCTGCTGATTTTAGCAAAATATTTTACTTATTTGTCAAAACCGAGTGCTAAATTTAGCAGAAAAATATACAAATTTAATTTTTTTTTTTTTTTTTTATTTTTTAAAATTTTTGTTTAGTTTATATTTGTTACTATTGATATATTCTTGGCTTGGAATTAACATTTAGAAAATTTTATTGTATCTCCAATGCATAAAAAGGTAATAACTGGAGAACCGTTTGCAATTAATTTTGACTCCAAATTTCAAGTACGATGAAGTAATTATACGCTTGTTACAATCGAAAGAAAAAAAAAAATTTATAATTAAAAAATTGTTAAATTTTTTTTTTTTTAGATTTTACAGTTTGTTTATCTTTTAGTACATTTTTTGATAATTTCAGCAGATTGATTTTAAATTACAGTTTACAACAATTTACTGAAATTTAGTAGCTGCAACTAATTATTTATACTAATTTCATTGTACTAAAATTATTGCTATTTAGTAAGTTTTTTAACTGATTTTAGCAAATCGATTTTGAATTGCAATTTACAACAATTTTACTAAAATTTATTAGCGGCTACTAATTTTTTCTACTAATTTTGTTGTACTACACTTCAGCAGACATGTGTTGCTAAAATTAGCAAAAAATACCGCTAGGCTCAAAACAGTTAAATTTCCCGTAATAACAGCAAAATTTTCAGTAGCCATTACAGACTCTTTTGGTTGAGTGTATTACTTGTTCCATATGGAACTGATCGGACTTTTCGTCGCACACGCGCCATCATCTTTTGCACGAGTGCATCATCGACTTTTCGCGACGCCGACAACCACTTGGTTTTGAATTCTGCAACATGTTTTACCAGTTCACCTGTCTTCTTCAATATTCCCTTCACTATTGACCAATATTCCTCAATAGGGCGTAGCTCTGGGCTATTGGCTTGCCAGGTCCGGCCAGAACAGTTGTTTGGTGACCTGACTCTTAATAAATGGCAGAAGACACTTTTTGAGGCACTCATCCCGATAAATTTGAGCGTTTATTGTTCCAGATGTGATGAAAGGGCTGCTTTTGCGACTACAGGAGCAAAAGGCTTGCCAAACCATGTATTTTTTTGGAAACTTGAACTTCATTTTGAATTTCAGACCTTCTCTGTAGCGATTTAAAAACCTGGAAATTGTCGAGTGGTGCACTTCTACATTTTTCGCAATTTTACTCGCACTAAGAACCGGATTTTTTTATATATTCGTGCAAAATAATTTGCCTCGTTTCTAACTCGGTGGTAATTTTTGAAGAAACTAAAAGCCAAATTCGAATGAAATTTCTCATACATGAAACTTAGATCATGGCCTACTCAGGGTATTTGAATTTCAAAATATATAAATTTTTTTGAGTAAGTTATAAGTTTTTTAAAGTGTCACAATTTTGATGTGTTCACCCTTTAGTACTGCAAACTGAGACTCGTTCGCATTAGCTTGGGCTGTTTATCATTATTATAAGTAGTTATTATTAGCATATTCCATTAACCAACTACTGTAGAAATGGGTCTTCTCAAATTTTTTTATGGTAGTCTTCTATTTGCTATAGTTTATACTTAAACATTAAAACTATCGCAATAAATAACAAACACCTTGTGAAAGGTGGAATCGCAAAACAAACAAAAAAAAACTCTTATACAAATATTGTTATAACTCATTCTACTTTAAACAGTTGAATTTATTTAAGATGAGCGCGTGTGCTAAATTACAAAGAATTTGTTTTCAAATCCCGAAATTTTTGCAAGAATTTTTATACAAAAAATTTCTGATAATGCGAAGTTGGTAAAATGTAAATCCCAAAATCTTTTTGGGCTTGTCTCAATTCTATATCGATTATAACTAGGGATGGGAAGAATTTTACAATAAAAACGTGTTTTTCTATAACTTATTTTTTTTCATCTGTTTTTAGACTTATTATTTTTGTCAATACTGCTAAGTATCCCAGTGTAGAAAATCATTACCAGATATGTGGTTATGTAACTACATACTTGGTAATGGTAACTAGTTACTTTTGTTCTTACATTTCTTATTACCTTTATATGGCGATGTCGCGAAAAATAATGAGTTGTCGTTAAACACCAGCATACGAAAAATCAAAAAACATATCGTTACCTATGTGCTTACCAGTACTGACAAAAATAATGAGTCTAAAAATAGATTTTCTAAAAAATAAATTATATAAAAAAAAATATTTTTTATTGTATTTTTTTTTTAAATAAAATTTGCTGGTGCGGCAATCGAACCTGGGTCTACAGATTGCCAGTCAACAGCTCTACCATCTGAGCTATATCGACATGTGTTATTTAATAGATAAAAACACAATTGACCTGCTGCACACAAGTAAGCTTACTCGCCAACATACAAAAAATCAAAAAATATGTGGTTACATATATCCTTACCAGTGTTTAAAAAATATTGAGTCTAAAAATAGATTTCAAAAAATTTTCAAAAAAATCTAAAAAATTATTTTCTATTTGAAATAATGATAAAAATAAGTCATTATCAGTAACTCATTATTATATGTTTTAAAATAATACAGAAGGTAAGTGGGTGTCATTACTGGTAGTCCAAAAAATAATGATATGTCATTACCGTTTCTACACTGGGATATATAGTGATTTTTCATACTGTTGTGTAAGCAAAACTCATTATTTTGCGCGAAATTCTCATAGGTATGTAAAAAGAAATGTAATAAAAAAAGTTACTAAATAGCCATCAACTGCAGACTCCACCTCTTCATTGTTGGCATATTTTCTACCGCTGAGGCATTTGTTCAAGTTTGGAAATAGAAAATAATTCGAGGGAGCCAAATCTGGCAAATAAGATTCGTGTTGATGTATTTCGAAATTTAATTAATTTATTTTGGCCATCATCATTATCTTGATGAAAAACTAACTGCGCTAACTACGGCCGTTTTTCCTCAATTTCATTACTTAATTGCTGCAATAAGTTTGTATAATAACCACCGTTGATTGTTTTTCTTTTTTGAAGGTAACAACCTGCTAGTTGAAAAATCCGACAAGCGAAGCACCCAGTGGGTATACTTAATTTGAATATGCAGAATCCAGTGGTGCTAACCGTTTTTCAAGATAAGCTCTTAAAAAAAGATATTTCTGTTTAAAAATTATGGTTCCCTTTGGAACCAGACTAAAAAACCCGACTTTTCTATACAAAATGATGCAATTTATTGCTTTGTTAAAATTAATCGTAAACAAATTAAAAAATCACGTGATCACGTGATCGATATCCTTCGTATATCCAGCATTTTCTTTAAAACATACATTTTTAGCAAAATAGGCATTTATTGACAAAATATGCCAAAATAAACATTAAAATATTCATTTATATCAAAATAGATAAAAATATGCTTTTTTAACAAAATTTTCAAAAATATTCGTTAACAAATCAATGACATTTTATTGCAAATTTGTTGATTCGCAAATATATTTTGTTAACGATGTTCTGCAGCTAACGACAATAAATATATATTTACATGAAATTCCGAGCCCTACTTATAACTAACTAATTTTTCAGTCCCATCAATTCGTCATAAGCGGGCTTCACTGTATGTATTTTTTTAAAAACTATGCATGTATTACTTTTCTGCCATATTTTTTATAAAACTCATGTTTTATATAATGTTCATATAGCTGCTTAAACTTTCAAGTACACTTTAAGTTAAAGTACTCTCTCTTGTACTACTCCATTGAGGGAGGTGAAACAAATATATACCCCAGGATGAAAAGGAAGAAACAAGTGTTGCTTGTTAGTTTAAGCATTATTTTTCCGTATTTAAAATAAGTTTTCAGATTTTTTTTTAGTTATTTATTTCGTAGTCATATTTCTGTTGTTTAAAAAATCTACAATCGCCCTTACTATATAAATTTTTCAAATTTATATTTTAGTTATAGTCGACTTTAGTTAAAATATTGGGTGGCAGTATGCCATGACTTGGTTTATTTTTGAAGTATTCTGATTGGTTAATTTATTTTCAACCAATCAAGATGTTTGAAAATATAATTATTTTTGTAAGGATTTTATATACAAAATGAACAAAACCGTATGATTAAAAATAAAGCCGACTTTTAATTTAAAATACTTTTTTTATAGTAAGGGCCAATATTTTTATTTTGGGGCGTAACAAGTAGATTTATGTTGGAGATCTGTTAGTACCGTTTTTCTTTTCTTTTTTTTGCTGTATTGCATTGTTGTAGATTTCTGTTGTATATTATAACTAGGTATTCTTTTAAAAATGCAAATATATGCATATATTTCCGGAGGATTTTTATAATATTTAGTTATGTTTTTTTCTCTTTTTCATTGGACTTATTTTTATTTATACTGAACACAGATGAAAACAATGTAATCTCTAGCTAAATGAATTTCATATTAAAACTTGTTATTTTTAAGACGGAAGTGAGATAATTTAAAACAAAATATAAGTTAAAAATAAAAATTGTTGTAAATCCTCCATTTTTGTTCCGTTTAGCCTCAAATCCCAAGTTTAAGCATTTATAGATTAAAAGTAATATTTACTATTATGGCAATACACTTAAAGGGAAACCTACATCATATATACACTGGAGAAGTGCAGAAATTGGTAGCGACAATGAAAGTCACAAAATATTTGATGTTGAAAAGTTAAATTCTGAAACAAAGAAAAATACTGAAACAGATATACAGCTTCAACTTGAAACTCTAGCAGACTACGAAATAAAAAACTAAAGAACTCTGAAAACTTATTCTAAATACGGAATAAAATAAATAATAAAAACTGTGCTGAAGAATTTGAGCCATATTTGTTAGAGCTATTTGTAGATATTTTTATTATAATTGCTATTTTTTGTATGTTTTTACCAAAAGGGCTGGTTTTTGCTAATTTCGTTAATAATTGCTGATTTTTAAGTAAAATTTTTAGATTTAAGGGCTAAAAGAAATGAAAACAGCTTATTTTAAACCAATACTTCCTTTCATGTTCCATATGAGTACCTATTAAGAACAAAGCATATGTATTAAAAATATACAGTGGTGGCAAATTTAATAGGAACGATTCAATTTTTTCTATTTTTTTTTTCGTTGCCTTTATTCTTAAAAATCAAAATAGTGGCTAAATTCGCCCCGGGAGGCAATTATGTGGTTTAGAATATTGTGGAGAATTTTAACATAATGTCTGTTTTTTTATTTTGTCACTTGTTTTAAGTGGGCGTGGCTTTCAATGAAAAATTAGCGATATAGACCTGTTATCAAATTACAGAGTAAAATTTAGCGAATACTGATCGGATCTATAAAGATGAAGATTTCAAATGGCAAAACAAAATTTATAATTTTCCAATCCCTTTTTGTATTTACATATATAAAAGTAAAGAGATATAAGAGCTTTATTAAAAAATTTTGTATGAGACATTTATTAAAACTTTTGGCTTCCCAGCCAACAAAATTTGGATACTTTTTTGAGGGTTCTTATTCTATGAGTCAATAATTACTCAAATAGAATATATTTTTTATGACCTTTTAAATTTTTTCCTTATCTTGATGTTTTTTCGCTTAGTTGTAACATTTTGGCAAAAACGTAGTTTAACATAACTCGAGAACCACTTGTCCGATTTTGATGAAACAAATTTAGAAAAATTTAGAATTACAATTTCTTTAATCCGTTCATATAACGTTTTTCTTTATAATCAACAGTTTTGCCGGTAAAAATAAATTTGTGGAGAAAAATAAATATTTTTTTGCCTAAAAATTAAAATTTTTTGATTGCTGAAGTAGTCCAGATGATGATGTAAATAATGGATTTTCAAGGACATGTGGACACCAATTTCCGAGAATGCTCTTAACATCCTTGCGACAGAAACATCGTAGTTGTTAGAACGATGCTTTCCCAACAAGCCTTCTATTACTTCTTTGATTGCCTGCCATGCATTCAATTCAGCGTCAATCAAAATATTGTTGAATGCGTCACTTTTAATCAGCTTTCGTATATCTGGACCATTTAGTACGCCTGATTGGAAAAAATTAATTTGTTAAGATGGAAAATCATGGGAAATGAATGTGATATTATAACTTACCTTCTTTAATTTTACTTTCGCTGAGTCTCGGGTAAATTAGTTTCAAACACAAGAAAACTTCATCTCTTTTGGCGACAGTTTTGTTAAAATTCTTAACAATTCCAAGTTTAATATGCAGTGGAGGCAGCAATATCTTCTCCTTCGGCACTAGAGGCTCACGAATAATATTGGCCGTTTGTAACCTGCTGTGCTCTCTGAGTTTCCATCCGTGGCATGCATATTGGTCACCGGAAAATCGTGTGTCCCAATCGCACAAAAAGCACATATATTTTATATAGCCGCTTTGAAGACCGCAAAGCATTGCTACAACTTTTAAATCGCAGCATATGCGCCACATATGTTTGGCGTAGTTAACCATTTTTAAAATATTTTCCAGTGCATCATATGTTTCTTTCGTTTCTGTACTGTAGGCGATTGGAACTGAAGGTTTTTTATTGGTCTTATGCAGTAAAACCGCCTTCAAGCTGAGTTTTGAACTGTCAATAAATAATCTCCAGTCATCTGCTTCATATTTTATTTCCATTGCGTCCATCAATTTTCCTACATCCGGGCAATATGCAGAAGTTTTTTCATCATTCACAAGGAATAAACTTTGGAGTGTTGCCTGACGACTTCGATAAGCTGTGACTTTCACACCGGGTGCCAACAAATTGTTTGATTTCAAAATGGAAGCCAGCTCTTCCGATTTATGCTGTGTTAATTCCAACTTGGCAACAATTGAATCAAGCTTATTTTGATTTATTAAAATTGGCTCATTGGATACTGATGGCTCATATGGGGAATCATCACGTGCATGATATGTCGGAGCAGTCGTAGAAGAGAAAATATCTGGGCTAGAAGCTTTTGGCACAGGAATGTGGTCCGAATGAGGCAATGGTGTTGCGGCACTTGCAACACCAACGTAATTATACGATTTTCTTATCCTTTATTCGCACATGCATAGCAATTCAATGGATTGTGACCTTCGCCAGGATTAGTCCAAGTCATTGGGATACCGAATGGCATACTTTCACGTCTTCTATTTTTCCAATCCATTAGACGGTTGTAGCAGCTTTTACACACTATATTTGGTACCCAATTTTCGTTCACTATAACATTTTGGTTGAAGTACATCTCGTATGTTTGAACAAAATCAGTACTGAAATTTCCCCTTTTTTTATGTGTTGAGACATATTGCCCACAGCAGTAGCAAAAGCTATTTATATCTGGCTTGCACAGTTCCATATTCTGTTCTCTTTTGTTCACTTTTAAAAAACTGGAGAAAAATCACTTTTACTGTTCGCGTTCGTCGGCACTTGTTGAATGACAAAAATCACAGAACCAGTGTGAGAAAGAGAAGAAGTATAATGACAATGCATGTTTTATGTGAACATTACAGAACCAGTGTTGCCACATCAATATTTCTCTTTTAGTACAGTAGAAAAATATGAGAGAGTTCGGCTTGTGAATGTCAATGTTTTCTCCAAATAATGTTGTGCATATCTAGAGCAAATTTTTGAAATTCATACATTTACCTAATTGTGAATAAATGAGAAACGCGTGCATCGATTTTCATGATCTATGCCTTTTTTTGCTCATGAGTTATTAGTTTTGGCACTTTTTTCCATTTTGGATTTTTTATGAATTTTTAAAAAAAAATATTTAAATTTTTAGGCAAAAAATACTTTTTTCCCTTCATACATTCATTTTTAACTTCGAAAGTGTTGCACATATAGGAAAACGGTATAGAAACAGATTAGAGAAATTGTAATTATAAATTTTTCTAAATTTGTTTCATCAAAATCGGACAAGTGGTGCTCGAGTTATGTTAAACTACGTTTTTGCCAAAATGTTACAACTAAGCGAAAAAACATCAAGATAAGGAAAAAATTTAAAAGGTCATAAACATACGAACGCCAAACCCTTTGAGGGTTTTACTATACTGACCTAGTACCATCACCCTGACTTGGAATTGCTCACCCCCCAGACAATAATCCCAAAAATGTTCCATAGTGTTATTAAATCCAAAAGATCGTTCAGAAATGTAAATAAATTTGAATATTTTGTGTATAATTCGAAAAAGGCTCAACAAAAAAAGATTAATTTTTGAGCCTTTAGAGTTTTTTCAAATCTTTTTTTTTTTGAGTAATTTTTAAATATAAAAAAATTTGAACTTTTAATAATATTTTTTGAACTCTTTTTTGATTTATTTTTGGGCTTGTTTGTGGGCTGGGTTTAGTAAGTGTTTGTAAATATAGGCCTTATAAATTAATCAGTAAATTAAAAAAAAAAATTTATAATTATTAGTAGTATTTTTTTTTTTTAATCTTAACAATTTTGAGGTCAATTTTTTAGTTTTTTGGTAAATTTTTTGAGGTTTTTAAGGCTGATTTTTAGATCTAAAAATCAGGTTTTTAGAGCTACATTTATGTTGCCTTACTCATTAAGCAACATGATTTTATTCATATAACTTTTGTACTATTATCGAAATAATTTTTGTTAAGTATGTTATTGTTGGTTTTAAATTAAAATCTTTCCTTCTTAAATACTAAAAACTATTTAATGCTTATTGTAGTATCAATTGTCCCCACAAGATTGTTTGCCGCTTACATTACATTTTGTATATGATACAAAATTTCCGTTATATAAACTTTCAATTCCTTACCACATATGGTTAAACCATAAATTACAAAAGACCTACTAAATTCAATTATATTTTTTCGAAAATAAAAAATTCAACTAACAAAGTTAAGCACCATCTATCATATCGCATACAACTCATTAAAATCCACAAAAATATATAACTGCAAAAAGCCTTTAACAATGGACCAAATCTTCGGCATAACAATGGCATATATTTAACCATATATAGCACAGAGTATTGGAATATTGTTTACATTGTAAGAGATATTTGTTTAGAGTCTTTAACAATTGAAAGTGTTTACCTGATTTGTTAAACAAAAACACTTGTGTAACAAATATAAAAAAAAGTAAAAAAAATACAAATAATAAATCGTGATTTATAGTCGAAACTTTATGCTAAATATGTGTTTAATACAAAATACTTACTTCATAGATACTCACCTTTTAGAGTGACTTATACGAATAGACAATTGTTAAAAATTTGTTGGTGGAGGATGCAAAACAATTGAACTTTCACCTTACAAACAAAAACTTAAAAGGAACTTAAAAGAACTGCTAATAATTTTTGTTTGACTTCCGACAAATGTTTGTTTTTGAAAAACGTTAAAGAATTTGAATGATTCCTCTTTAGGAACTGTAATTTTTTAAGCTGCATTTTTAAAATTTATTAATCATTACAAAGTTTATCCTCCAATTTTTACGAACATAATTTTTAAACAAGTTAAAAAATTAAAGTCGGCATGCCGACTATATGAAGCTCAACACTGCAGTATGTCACACTATTTTAAGAAACAGATAAATTTCCGGGAAGGGTATTCGAAGTAAAGATACAAAAAAAAATAGTAATATATAAAATAATTCATATGTGTAACAAAAAGTGGTTCTGTGTAAAATATTTTTGGTAGTACGAAAGCCCAAAGTGATTAAACCCTACACCCATATGGTGTGGTAATAAGGTTTTTAAAAAGTTCAAATCCAAATTTCTCAAATATCTGAATGAATCAGGGTTCCGTATTTGATGTATTCTATTAGGCCAGATATTGTTTTTTTTTTTTTTTTAAGAGAAGCAACACTCAGGAAATTCTTCGTATTAATTAACGTTGTTGCTTCAAATTTGGCAATACTCTAATTGCGCGAAATGTTGAATATTAGAACAGTTGCTGCGCGCCGTCTGATGTAGATTTGGCGAACTTTGTTGAAGCTTTTAGTTCATATTATGTTATTTTACTTTGGTAGGGTTAAGTGCTATGGGAACACCAAAGAAGGACCTTGCGATATGTATAAGGAATAGAAAAAACTCATACATATTATTATTTTTCCTTGGTTGGGGATTAAACCCGCAACCTTATATGTAACAGTCCAACGCGCTAACCATTACACCAGCGTTCCTTTCAGATCATTAACTCTTTCACCACCCTTGTACACTACAGTGTACACATCCTTAAAAGAATATATAAAATTTGATAATGGAAAAAAAAACTTTTTTCTTTATGTAAATAAGTTTATTAGGACCTTGGACTTCAAATAAAAATTATTATATGTATAAGCTGTTCAACATGGCAATATGGTCGCGATATTTGTTAACCCTCTAATGCTCTTTCTCCTGATTACAATAATATTTAAACCATATATTTGGCGTTGAAAATCTACCATGGAACAAATACTAAAATTTTAATTTATCGCTTTATTTAGGCGATATAGCACAAGAAAGGTTGAAGACGTATCTTGAAACCCAGTAGTCAAATAATTTCGGTTTTTGCTGTAAATAACACTATCAATAAAATAAAATTACGTACAGAAAACTGTTGATCAATCGTTGTTATTTCAAAAGTTATGGCGATTTTCGCTTTTTGAAAATTACGAAATTTGGCGAATTTGGCACTAAACATCAATAGATTTTGACGAAATTAGTTCTGATTACTATTACCTCTGAGTATATAATCTGTGTTTAATTTCAAGAAAATATGTTGGCCAGTTTTTGAGTTAGGGAAATATTTGTAAAACGTATCCTGGCGGCATCCTGTGAGTCCAGGAGAAAAATTTTTAACTGATTTTACAATTAGAGACTCTAAACTAGCTTTGTTATTATCGGTAATGTACGTCAGATTGTAAATGTATTTTTGGCAATTTTTCAAATAGTTTTTTCTGTTTTAAAAAGTTAATTTTTTTAAATTTTCTAAATTTTCACTTTACATGCTTCTCGCTTGAAAACCGTTCCTTATACAAAAAAAGTTTGAAGGCAAAAAAAGTAGGCAGTTAAGTTTACTATGGATATAATACAGCTTGTTTAATAAAATATTGTTATTTAGCCAAAAACTATTTAAAATCTGAAGACCGCCAAAAGTCGGCCTTGGGCATTAGAGGGTTAATGAAGTCTAACTATTTTATAATATCATAATCTCCGTGAAAAGGGGGGTTTTGGTGTTTCTCTTAAACTAATGAAGATATATAATTGAAATTTGGCATATAGCTTCGTTTAAGGGGTAAAACGGGGATCAGAAGTTTGAAAAAATCGAATTTCGAACGTCATTTTTGGTGGGTAGGAGGGACTCTTAGAACTCTTAACAAGAATCTGAAGTCAAAATAACGATACATCCGCAAACAAAAAGTCGGTAGTGAAAGGGTTAAAGTCGATGCATTTGCCTGTTTGGTTAAATACAAGTGGTTTCCCAAGAAATTTTCAAAGCGTTCGATGGTGTGTGGCATGGCACACTGGCACCAAAGCTTATTGCTATTTGTCTCGTTCATGACTTCTCTCGATTTATTCCAAACGTTCTCAAAAATCGCACTATGCATGTTGTTATAGATAGGATATCATTCAACGAGTTTCTCCTAAATTCATACACTCAAAATAATAAGTCTGTTGTCTGAACAGAAAAATTTGTTATTTTAACAAAATTTATTCCTGTTTTTTGGCTTAAAATAAAATTTGTTGATCTTAACAAATTCTTTTGTTAAATTTAACAGATCTAACAGATCGTAGAATTTATTCAAATTTAGGGTTTCGGAAGACTCCCCGGACATAGTCCACATCATGCGAGGGCATATAAGGGCACTCCATTTTGTCCGTTTTGCTCTATCTCGCTTAGTTTTCGAGATATTATATGAAACATTTTATGAAATTATAGTCGAAATTTTCATAAATTTTGCTTTATCTCTCTTAGTTTTCGAGATACGGGTCATTTTAAAAAATCGGGAGGGAAAGAAATATTGCCGTCTTTAAAACTCCGGGTACATTGGTGGCGCCATCAACCGTGTAGTAACAGTAACATGAAAAAATTATATTTTAACAATAGATGTTGTAAAATTGAATGAATGGATTCTTAAAAATTAGTTTTAAATAATTTTGAAAATTAACACTCTAAATTAGTTAAAGTACTGAGTATTTTTAGTATTGTGCACACTCAGTCGGAAACTCTCGACAATCTCTGAGTGGGGTCTTTCCAAAAAGGTCAATTTCGATGTACCTACATAATACCCTGTGTTGTAAGTTGACCCATAGGTAGGTGTGGGGAGTCGTTAATGTCAACAATCATTATGAGTGGTATCGATATTGAAGAATCCGATACTTTTGATATTCCGGACATGTGAATTCAATGTGATATCCCTTGGAATAAATACGTATTTGAAGTGTCGAAAGAAGCATTCATGTGTCTTGGGTTCTTAAAACGGTATAAAAATATGTCACTTCATTAGAAATGTATATCCACGTAAGTACCGTAGACGGAATACAACTGCCATATAAGAGAAGCAGTTTCAAAGGCTATTTTGGGGCTTTCGGATCGTGTTCAATTGAGGATGTTATGGGTCATCAGTGACAGTAGCTTATTCAGCCAATGATCTATAGACATTAACATGTGAAGTGTAAATAAATTAACTTCAACCGTGTTGTTCATTGGTCGAGCGTGTGCCGATTTAAAAACATTTATGTTGTACTATTTGTTATGTCCGAAAAGGAATGCAGTCTTCTCTAACCCAGGAAAATTTTCTGTTCCAAAAATCGGTTGTAGAATAGCTACCCAGGAAAATTTTCTGTTCCAAAGAATCGGTTGTAGAATAGCTACTTTTCATTCACAACCCCTTCTACTGTCGATTCTAACACCGATTCTTTTTGTTTGAAATTGTCCCAAAAGCAACCCCTTCTATAGCTCCAAAGTGGAACCGGTTGCTCTAGAATCAGTTCTGGAACTAGTTCTGGAACTGATTCTACGTCACCCACACCTTCCATATAGGATCCCAGGAACTGGTTCCGGAACCAGTTCCATGGAATCGGTTGCAGTGGAACCAGTTGTAGAATGGGTGTGGTTGGCTACCGATTGTAAAAATTTTTCCTGTGTACCCAAGAAAATTTTCTGTTCCAAAGAATCGGTTGTAGAATAGGTACTTTTCATTCACAACCCCTTCTACTGTCGATTCTAACACCGATTCTTTTTGTTTGAAATTGTCCCAAAAACAACCCCTTCTATAGCTCCAAAGTGGAACCGGTTGCTCTAGAATCAGTTCTGGAACTAGTTCTGGAACTGTTTCTACTTCACCCACACCTTCCATATAGGATCCCAGCAACTGGTTCAGGAACCAGTTCCATGGAATCGGTTGCAGTGGAACCAGTTGTATAATGGGTGTGGTTGGCTACCGATTGTAAAAAATTTTCTGGGGTACTTTTCATTTACAACACCTTCTACTGTCGATTCTAACACCGATTATTATTGTTTGCAATTGTCCCAAAAGCAACCACTTCTATAGCTCCAAAGTGGAACCGGTTGCCCTAGAATCAGTTCTGGAACTGATTCTTCGTCAATCACAGCTTCCATATAGGATCCTAGGAACTGGTTCCGGAACAAGTTCCATGGAATCGGTTGCAGTGGAACCAGTTGTAGAATAGGTGTGGTTGGCTACCGATTGTAAAAAATTTTTCTGGGAATGAAATAACACATTTGGAAAAAATTCGGGTCTATACTTAAGATTCTAAGATGATCGAATAGGCGAAAAAACAAAAATGTTGGTTTAGTGGCCAAATAAATATTACCTCAAAATTGAAAGAACTTAATTAAATTGCAAAATATTTTCTTTACTTTAACCACCCTTTAGTTAGCACAAATTATATAGCCAGGCATACATACTGTTTGAGAAACTAATAATAGTTTTAGTTAATTTATGGTTTGGGCCATTTTTCATCATTACCACAACCATACGACACCACTAATAAATACTGGAGTATATATGTAGTCATAACAACATCACTTAAATTGTTGATCTATTGTTATGACAGCTCATCAACTGTCATCACTTATGACACATTCCTACCATGCAATAATATTCTGGGTATATATGTAGTTTGCCAAATGCTACATACAGACCAACTAACTGAAATATAAAAATATAGTAATTTGGGCTCGACTATTCTATTCTCAGCTCTCATATGTTCGTACCTATGTATATGTTCAGCGAAAACTGGCAAATTTTCTTAAATATTGTGTCTGTTTAATACAAAAATGTTCTGTGTTTTTATATTTTCAGTTGAGATTTTTTTGTGTGTCGTCTACACATTCTCTATAATGGCATCTTTTCTTGTGACAAAAGACTTTTAGTTTGGCTTAATTACATTTAATGATGCGTAATGTGCCACTAAATGCAACAATTTACTTCAACTACTTCATTTTCACATATGAACAACCAATTCAAGCAGGAATATGGTTAATATTGTAGGAATAAAAAACTTGCAAAAATGGGGAGGTAAAGTTTGTTGAAATAGCTTAAGGTTATGGCCAGGAATGAAATGGTTTGCGTTAATGTTATTATAGTTAAGGAATTGTCAGTTAGTTATGGAATGGCAGCAACAATAACAAAAAGTTGTATGTATTGTTGTTCTTTAATGAAGAGCCAGAGTTGCTGAAATTCCTTTAACCATTTTTGGACAAAAATATGATAGAGCTGGATGTCTTATGAAATGACTTAAATGTTTTGTGAAATATTTTTAATTAATTTTTTGCATAGTTAACTTTAAAAGAAATTTTAGACCATAAATGGTCCTTATGTCAGCGAAACCTCGAATGTAAAAATTTTAGAAACTTACATCTTGAAAATGACAGAATTAATTAAAAACTTCATTTAATGTACGGGAGTTAATTTTTGAAATATGTCTATATAGTCCGTAAATTTCTTGGTGCCACCTTAGTTCTTTCTACTTTTTTTTCAAACTTCACTATGGGATTTAGTTCTTGTGCTGGTAATAAAAGATTAGAGGGTATCGAGTATTTGATTTGATTTAATTATTTTTTTTTCATACGCGCTATTTAAAATTAATACTCGTTGTTTTCAGAGTTATAATTTGGACGGACAAAAGACCGCAAATACAAAACTCTGCTTAAAAAAAATCAGAAGTAAAATGCTTAAAGGTTGATAAACACCCAGTCAGAAAAATTTAAACGGAAAAGCGGTGGCAAAGCAATTTAACAGGTGGTACAAGTACTGGCAAAAAGTGCTTTCCCATTCCCAAAATTATAACATCATTAGACAAAAGGACCGGCTGTTCAAAAAGCGCCAGAAAAGCACTGGAGGAACAAAAGTTTTAAACGTTGGCAAAACGCTGGCAATACCAATAAATAGGTGGTCTGGAAATATATTTTCCAAAATAAAATTTAAAAAAAGTTCATATGTATTTTTTTTGGTCCTGCCGTGATTTGAACACAAGCCGTCAGATTGGCAGACGATTGATCTACCCACTGAGTTAACGAGACATACAGTGATGTGCAATAAAATAGAGCCATTCAAGTTTTTTTTCTAATTTTATTCTCGTTGCCTTTATTTTTAAAGATCAAAATAGTGGATAAATTTGCTCAAAAATGCTAGGAGGTAGTTCAGAAAATTATGTATAATTTTAACGTGACGTCTGTTTTTTTATTTTGTCACTTGTTTTAAGGAGGCGGGGCTTTTATTGAAAAATAAGCGATATCGACCTTCTATCAAATTACATAGTAAATTTTAGCGAGCACTGATCGGATCTATACAAACTGTATATTTTTGGAAAATCTGTAAAATTTCCTTAAATTCTGCATTATCTTTATCCACAAACGGTCTCCAGACTTAAAATGACAGTGCCTTAAACATGACCAAATTTTTCTTTGTTTTTAGCGATTTTAAAATAAAGTTAACAACACTGAAACTTTAAAGTGAATGGGCTTATTCTTTACTTACCACGATATTAGAAATCAGTCAGGCCTTTTTTACGTTATGGTATAAATCGCTAAAAACAAAGAAAAATCTGGTCATGTTTAAGGCACTGTCATTTTAAGTCTGGCGGCCATTTGTAGAAAAAAATAAATCAAGACTTAAGGAAATTTTATAGGAATTCCGAAAATATACAGCTGTTTCAGAACTGATCAGTACTCGCAAAATTTTACTATGTAATTTGATAGAAGGTCGATATCGCTTATTTTTCATTAAAAGCCACGTCTACTTAAAACAAGAAACAAAATAAAAAAACAGACATCACGTTAAAATTCCACACAATTTTCTGAACTATCTCCTCGCATTTTTGGGCGAATCTATCCCCTATTTTGATCTTTAAAAATAAAGGCAACGAGAATAAAATTAGAAAAAAAACTTGAATGGCTCTATTTTATTGCACATCACTGTATAATATTTGATGGCTAAACACATAAATGAGTGATAACAGTTGGACAACTACTGGCTGTGCCAAAATGCTAGTACTGGCAAACGATTTTTTGTAACTAGTATGTCAGTGTTGGGAGGGCAAAAAAAGTTTGTCTTGAAGGAGCTTTCCCACAAACAAAAAAATTGATTTTATAAAACAAAACAAATTTTAAATTAAAAAAATCAAAAAAAAATTTTTTGCTTGCAGCCGGATTTGAACTCGGTACCTTCTGACTACAAACATTTTTTAACGAAGCGTCAGCATTTTTATATATTCATTGGTCTACCAGTGAATTGATTTTTGTACGCCTGGTTGCAAACCTTGGCATATCACTCTATGCCAATTCTTTGCCAGTGGTTTTTTTTATAAACCACCGAATTTTTTGTGAAATAAATACTGGTAGAACGTTTTTCGCAAAGGCTGGCAATGCGTCCCAAATGAGTGTTCTGTCAGTCATTTATTTTTAACACCGTGGTTACCCAGTGGTATGCCAGTGCTTGATTTTTTGTACCACTGGCGATTTCTGACTGGGCAAGTTTAAAAATATGTTTCTATAATATACTGAAATATTAAATTAACTTAAAATGTTTTCAAATAATTTTAGTAAAAAAAATTTTAATTTAAAACCCGTTAAAACCCAGTAAAACACCACTTTTGCAGCTGGTTCCACTAGAACAGATTTCGTGGAACTAGTTCAGAAATCCGTTCCACTGAACGTATATGTAAGCAAAAAAAGAGATACCAAAGCAGTAGAAAAAGCACTGCAATTGATGATTTAGATGTACTTCTTTTTTAACATAATCTCTAATGAAATTTAACATTGGGAGTAATACTCCCACTTCAACATTTCTTCAGTACTTTTTAAACTAGTTCAAAGGAAGCTCTTTTTCACCAATTAAAAGTTTAGAAAAATTCTTTGCAAAAAAATTATATTATTTTTTATTTTACAAAAGTTTTTTTAATTACCGCCACCGGGGATCGAACTTGCGATACCCAGTGGCGGGTCCCTACCGCTAAGTTATTCTTTGATATGAAAGTTGGCATAAAACTTCCTTTATTCCCTTCAATAAAAGTACTTTTTAAACAAGTGCAAAAAGTGCACTGCAATTCAGTATTGTTTTTAGCACTATTTGTATAAGCGAAAAAAAGCAGTTTTTAATCACTTTATATATTTTTAAAAAGTAAAATATTAAAAAAAAAATTTTTTTAAATATTGGTCTCTCCAGGAATCGAACCGGCGATCATCTGTTTAGAAATACCAAATGACACAAAAATTACTTTTTAGGATTACTTTTAGAGCAATTATGCTTCAGAAGCAATACTTAATTGATTCTTTAGATGTTGTTCAGAAATAATTCCAAAAAAGCCGTAAAAATATACTAACGGATACTTTGGAATAAATGAAATTAGGGATTTTTTTAAGTTGTTCCGAATTAAATCTAAAAACGCAGTAAAAATACACTAACGGATACTTGTGAAGCAGTGAAAGAAATAGTCTGTAAAGCATTACTTAAATTGTTTTGCTGGGAACCAGTTCTTTTGCAGATTGAAAGAAAATAACCTATTGCTTAGAGGTCAAACTCCATACAAAAGGAACAGATTTTAGGAAAAAAATTAGAACATATGTTAATGCAGTATAAGGTGTCTGCAACCAGTTCATTAGATTTTACATATTCGCTGTGAAGCAGTAAAGCATATTGGTGGAACCTGTTTGAAGTTCGGTGGAACCTGTTTGAAGTTTGCCTTCGTATTGTATTTTTTAAAAATTTTATCTCGGATTTTCGGACTAGATATCGCTCAAAATTTCGTAGTGCTGAATATATTATAGGAAAGCTATTTTAGAAAAGTCCGCAGACTAATTTTTGTCATTGAGTTTGCAAAAAGCTGTTTTATTTGTTTCGGTTTAGAAATGTATTTAAAAATTTTATTTTTCATTATTTTTATGAAGTGACGTGGTTATTGGCTTCTCTAAAATAAAAAAAAAAAAATCAACAAACTAAATGATGCCCTGGTGGACCAAAATTACTCCATGGAATTTTTAAAATATTTTTCCCATAAGGTTTAACCCAAATTTGGCCTTAAAAAATTTAAAAAAAAAATAATCTATGAAGGCGAATTTTAAAAACACGGGTAACAAATTGTAGGTAACTTCGACATTTTTTTTTTGTTTTTTGTTTGTTTTTCCCATAATGATTTAAAAATATTTAAGTCTGTGAAGTTTTAAAAAACCTTTTTTTTGCCCATAACTTCAGATTTTAAGGGCGTATTCAAAATTCTGAAAATTTAAAAGTGATTTCCTCAACCAGACCTGCAACTTACACTAGGCGATTTTAAAAGTATATTTTAACTGTAGCACCGTGTAATCATAAAAAAATATATTTACCCTTTTTTCAGTTTGTAAGGCAAGTGCGACAAACTTGATCTAAAAGACTTGTTCACCCACTACTATCTCAGAAACTACATAACAAACATATGTAGGAAAAAATTTTCTTCTATGGATTGGTCCAAATATTGTACTCGTCACTTTAAACTATATTTTAGTAATTTTTCTCTATTTTTCTTTAATTTCTGGGCACCATTACCTATATTTTCTCCTTTCGTTTATTTTGTGATCTTACTTTCAAAGGTTTCTGAGTTTTTAATTTTAAATTCAAAAATGTTATTTATACAATTTTAAGCGCATACTCACTCGTAAACATGTTATCCCATTTCCTGAAAAAAATCCGTATTTGACCCTGTAATTTTTTCCAAGACAAAAATAAACACTTGATTCATTTTTTTTTTAATAACTTTATCCCTGGGATTGCGAAAAATATTTTTATTAAACAAACAAATATTATTGGCCAACTAAACTGTATATTGTAAGTTTATAAGTATATTGTAAGCATTAGTTGGCTGCATTGTTTTGAAGTTAATTTCGCTTAACACATGATTACCGTTTCTACACTGGGGTATGAAGTCCAACTATAGCTCTTACTATGCGCACCAAAGTTTCCGAAAATTGTACGCACCGTGCCATTTCGCGGCCAGAAATTTTTGGAATAGCCTTTTTGGCTTTGGTCTTTTCTAGGTCCCTTTGCTTTACACGTTCCAGACTTTCTTTAAGTTTTTAGCTACTTGTTGAACTTTTTGACCAATCTGGAAACACATTGCCTGGTCACGCATACTTATGTTGCAATTTTTGTATGAGTCCACAATCGATTATTTTGAATAGTTTCCATAATTTAATGTAAACTAATAAACCACTCGAATTTAACAAACCGATGTATTTTGAAAACTGACATATTTCTCGAAGATATGTTGATCAAGGAAATTATTTTTATTTAACTTAGGCTTGTGTATAATAGAGTTGTGTCGTTCTTGAACCAACCAGTTCAATTGAACGATTCACATTATTCGATTTTGCAGCAATTGTTTGTATCTGTTTCCAATAAATTGTTTGAAATTGACCTGCTTTTTTACAAAATAATAATATTTTTGTTCTAAATTAAGAAAACCCAGTCAGAGTTTATAAAAAGAGCAAAAATCAGTTTTTTTTTTTATTTTTTAATTTTATTTCATCGGGATATACATTAATTGCATTAAAGGAATTAAATATGCTAAAATCCCAAACGTATTTAACAAATTGTGAAAAATAATCCGTTGTAGGCATGCCCCTATTTTTAATCACAAAACAAGAAATAATGATTTGAACTAAATAGTTCATTGGCTCGAATTGACTATAATCACAGAGTCAGTTGTTTTTAACAAACAAGTTTAAGGAAAGAAAAAACTTGGAAACTTGTCATATCAACAAAACATTAAATTGCTTCAATTAGAAACGTTCTTGAAATGGAAATTATATTTTAACAATTATTTTTGTCAAATTAGAAATATATTAATTCTTGTTTGAGGCCAGTTTCCGGAATTGAATGAATTCTTATTATGAATTAACATAATAAGTACTTTTTTCCAAAAACTGCTATTTTTCTTCATCAGGATATTCTCCCGATAAATACTTCACAGAGTTTTTGTTTCAGAAACGTCTACACTACCCGGGATGAAAAGACGACCGTTTCGGATATTTTCCAGTTTCTCTTCATCAATTTTCTTTAGAAAGTGGTAGCATTACTGCAAATAATAAGCATCAAAATCTCATATTATTGTAAATGTAGTCTACTACATCAACAAAATGTGAATGAAGCAAACCACAAAATATGTTTTCGAAGTCTTCTGCAAGCATAACCAATAATAGAAATATTCTGAAAGTTTTTTGTTTTGTATTTTATATCATTGGTATACAAATGTATACAAATTTTTATGTTTGCCTTACTTCTTTGTTAAACAAGAAGAAATATTTTTGTCACTAAAATTTGGTGATAATTTTCTCTGTGTAGTGATCACGAATATGACACTTACTGATCCAATTATGATTAGTGATGATGAATTTATCATCATTTAGGATCATACTATTATCATTAGGATTATATTATGATCATTACGTCTTCCCACCATTAAATAATGCTCTTAAACTTTCATAATATTATATCCTTGAAACAACTTTATTGTTGTTCTTAAAACCTTAGAATCAAGATCCTAAACTCAATGAAGTTTGTTATTTGTTTCAGTTGTATTCCGCTTTTGTTATTTTAAATAAAAACGGATATTCATTTGTAGAAGTAATGTACATTGTAGATGGAGGATAGTCTTGATGCCTACACAAACTTACCTTGCATTTTAGTAATATTATGTTATGTCCCTAATTGATCGAAAACCTTCTGAATTACTTCTCATATCGCGGTGTCACATAATAATTTCGCATATAAAAAGTCATTTTCCTATCTTATATATAGTATGTGCATGAGAGATTGCATTTATTGTTTTTTTTTACCAAAGGATCACTGTAGAGGGAGGTCGCTTATGAATGTGAAAAATTATACTTTGTTTTAAGAGAAGCAACACTCTGGGAATTTTTCCTATTAACTAACGTGTTGCCTTCTTTGGACAGGGGATAAAGAAGAAATGAGAGGTGGTAAAGCTGCCTACACACTAGGGAACATGGTTGAGGGAACAAAAAATATCAAAAAATTTTGTAAACACGAAATGCACGCTCTCAACACTCACACACACACAAACGCACTCACACATTCACAAAAAATGCTCTCTTTTTTTAAGTATGTTCCCTAGTGTGTAGGCAGCTTAAAAGATGAACGGTTTGAAATATGGCAACACTGTAATTACGCGAGATACTGAATCTTAGAACAGTTGATGCGCGCCATATGATGCAAATTTGATAAACAGTTTACGTTATTTTGCTGGAGGACACTGCGATGTGTATGAGGGATATAAAAAAATCATACATATTATTTTTCCAAATTGATGGTGCCTTTGCTGAGGATCGAACACTCAACCTTATATGTATCAGTCCAATATGCTAACCATTACACCACAACTCCCACAACCTAGTATACGCTCCTTCAGATTCTTAACTACCCAGCAAAAAACAGACATTACCAAGTAAGTAGCACACAAAATTTTCACTACTTACCATGCGATTTACTCGCTTAATTACTTTTGTTTGCGATGTCACAAAATTCATGGGTGGTCATTAACCACTCGCTTACAAAGAAACAGTGAGAATAACGAGTTACCACCATGGAAATGAAATAAGTGGTTATCCAGAAGTTAGGGAGTAAGTGGTTACTCTGCATTGTAAAATAATTTATTGATAGAACTGCGTGGAGAAATAAGTTTAACTGTTTAAATAATTAAATATAAAAATAAATAAGAACATCTAAAAAATTAAGCTTCTCTTAAGCGGCGAATACATTAAGGAACATTGAGTAGGTAACAAAAAATATCAAAAAATTTTGTAAATACGAATGTCAACATGAACATTAACATACACAAATCAACATTCGTAAAAAATAGTGTTTTCCCCGCTTTAGGAACCCTTTAGATTTTTGCAAAACAATTTTTTGCCTTGAAAATTTTTCTATTTAGTTAGAACTAATTAATAAATGTACTAAAATAGAAAAAAGCTATTAAGTCAGTAGTTATTTAATCAATTACCAGTAATTAATTATTTTAGTTTAATATATCAGTACTTCTATATCTTAAAGAGTGTTCGTTTACTCACTACAAGTTACTACTTTTACTATAGCTGGAAAAATTCAATACAAAACTTTCCAATTCTAGTAAAAGTAGTAAGAAATTTATATTTTAATCAGTGTGTTCATTTACTCAAAATTCTTACTACTTTTACTACAATTGGAAAGTTTTGTTTAATTTTTGTATTGAATTTTTCCAGCTGTAGTAAAAGTAGTAACTTGTAGTAAGAAAACGAACACGCCTAAGGTAATGCAATGGTTAACGCACTATCATTACTTTGTAATATGTACGGTAATGACCTGTCATTACCACAGTATTGTTGGATAGAACTCAAATTGGATTAAGACATTATACTATATCTTGTTTGTAACTAAAAATATGGTAAAGGGTTTTTCAATAAGAGCGCTACAAAAGTTGTTTTAAATAAAACAAAAACGGTTTTGGATATCAATGAAATTCTTTATTCCTGTGAAAGTACGTTCGATGCCATTATGTATGGAAATCGATCTCTTTTGCATGGCCACCACGGGCACGCTTGCAGAAGTCCAGACGCTGAACCCAATTTTCGACGGTTTTCAAGCACAAATCGGCCGATATTCGTACGAAGTTCATCAATCGTCGCTGGCTTGTTGGCATAGACCATAGATTTGACGTAGCCCTACAGGAAATAGTCCAACGGCTTCAAATCGCACGACCGAGGCGGCCAATCGACTGGACCATTTCGTGAGATAACACGTTCTCCAAACTTGGTTTGAAATAAATTGATTGTGACATTCGCTGTGTGGCTTGTGGCGCCGTCTTGTTGGAACCACATGTCCTCCAAGTCCATATCATCCAATTGGGGCCAAAAATATTCGGTTATCATTGAACGGTAGCGATTCCCATTCACAGTAACGTGCCGGTCTTGATCATCACGGAAGAAGTACGGCCCAATGACGCCGCCTGCCCATAAACCGCACCAAACCGTAATTTTTTCGGGATGCAATGATGACGCATGGAGTACGTGTGGATTGCTGTCTGACCAATAACGCATATTTTGTTTATTGACGAAGCCATTCATTATGACGACCATAAATTGGATGTAGCGCTCTTAACGTTGAGGCCACTGACTCCGAATGTCGGTAGTAAATTTTAATAATTTCGACTCGTTGTTGGCTCGTATATCTTTCCATCATGAAATGGCAAACCTTACTTACGAGAAATGTCAAAAGAGCGGCAAGAAATATGGCGTCGTTTGCTGTCCCTGTCTTTCTACTTTTGTAGCGTCTCTGTTGAATAACCCTATATAAAACAAATTTAGACTGGTGGGTACTTTGCAGCTCCATCATTAGTCAAAAAATATTGACAATTTACTATGTCAATATTTAAATTTTATTAAAAATTTTTTAGTTTTTTTTCTTAAAAATTATTACTTAAAACTGCTGACATAGAGCACAATCTCTTTACTCAGTCATTGTGATTGATCGCATCCTTTGATGATTTAAAAAGATGAAATCATCAATCATATTTTTCTTAAAACTATTAGTAATGATTAATAAAGCATAAATACTTGGAATTGATTTAAAGGAATTTTTAACAAAAAAAAAAATAAAAAACAAAAAAGGGAAAAGAATAACGAGTTCAGTCGTAATAGGATGTTAATATAAATGACTTTGAAATTTAATCTTATTATAAAGTCACCAGAAGATCCTCACTGCTCAGTCATGTTGGAAAAAATAAATACAAAATAATAATGTTTAACAACATCATTAACCCTATTTATTAAAATTAAATGGCAAACAAAAACAACAACAACTGCAAGAAGTAAACATTAACAATCTGGTAACAAATGTTGTTGTGTCTCTTCTAAATGAAAGCAAAAAATAAAAGAAACAGGCCACATCATGTCCATCAACTGTGCGAACATTTAAAATAATTAATCATTTACAACTTGTTTAACATTACCTACGCAATTTATTTCATGTTTCATGCAAACAAACGAACAAACAAGATCACTTGCATGAACAAACAAAACTAAACTAGTTTTAATAGTTAGCAAGAATGAAAAGGAATATTAATGCCTTAAATAACTTAACTAACTAGAAGTAGAAACTAGTATTAAATGCGATCTTCCAAATACTAGGTAACAGAGTTACCTTGTAGAATTTAAAGGCAATACATTAGGGAAATTAAAAGTACAATGAAAAATATTTTTAGTAGACAATACATAAGCTTTCCCAATCAGAGTTTATTGTATTGAAACTGAAAATGGTGAAACTGGTTCAATATTTTCCGCCACGAAAATAACATTTCTGACGCATTTTCATTTCTTGTGAACTTTTACCTAAGAATGTATTGATGAAGAGTGTCCTTCGCAATTAAAGCCATTTTAATTCTCGTCTTGGTCCAAAAGCCAAAAGTTTTTCTCCTGGGACTTGAAAATGTGAACTACTAAAGATAATCAATCCAATTCTTTTTGTGAGTAAAACCATTTATCTCTAAATATCTGAAAGCAATTTCAAGTAGGATCTGTTCCGTAAATCGATATCCAGGCAAAAAGGAAATCATGATATAATTTTAGTGGGGACTTGAAGCCCAGTACCGAAGCTACAAGACATTATTATGATCTTTCTATATATCTTAGTCCACAATGCATTTTCTATGAATTCTGAGATAAGAAATTACAGCTTCCCGGTATTTTTACTGGTTGTGAGGTGTTTGCGTAAATAAAAAATTTCGAATAGCCTTCGCTTCAATATACTTTGGAAAGTGTGCTCTTATGCACAAACTCAACAATGAACAAATAGAATTATATCTACTCTTCTATGGAATCTTGTAAGATACGCATTTCTCGAATAACTTTAAGAAGCGGGAGTGTAGTTGGTGTATATGCTAGTAGGTCTTTTTATATGCTCAGTAATCGCACAATAATGGAGATTATGAATCTATTAATATATGTAAAACAAATTTTCGACTATTGAATCCTGAAACATATTACTAATATATTTTTTTGGCCTAAATTTAATTTAGCGAACAGTCTCAGAGATTAATAAAATTTATTTTCCATCGGCTAAACTTTTGATCTATTGGAAGCCGATATTGGGCACACCCCAAAGGTTAAAACCCACAAGAAAGCTTAACTCAGCGAAGCCGCCTTCGGATCTAACACATAGTAGAAACCCTTTAAGCCCGGCCGACGAAGGGCGTGGTCGACAAAAAATGTTGCACCACTTAACTCGGAGTGTCCATTTTAGTCGATGCACAAACTTTTATCAGTTTTTGAACTATTTCGGTAATCCATGTTTTTTCACAAGCAAAAAGGAAAATCGTTAGAAATGTTATCGCCTAGAGCAAATATTTAATTGCCGCAATTATCATATTACTGTAATACTTCTTTACGATAGCTCTGGAAGAAAATTCCGCCACATTTAAATTACACCCCCACCCTTTTGGAAGAAAATCGGGTACTTCTTAGCAATACCACAGCAATACTTCTGGAACAAAATTCTCGATGACCTGCATGTCCACCGAAAGCATAAATAGGAGTCGATTTATATCCGCTAAATCACAGTCTGGGAGCTTAATCCGCTTCGTTTTAATACTATTATTATTGCCAAAGTATAATCTGTAAGATAAATCAACAATCTCGCAAGTAATTTCATTTAATTGCAAAACTTTTGTCTGAAGAAAAAGATATAATATTAAACTGCCTATATTTAAATTAATTCCGACTTCTTAATTTCCTAAATAATAAAAACCATTTTTTATGTATTGATTTATTTCCAATACAACAAGATAAAAAATCTTATACAAATATAAAGCAATGCATTTCACGTAAGCATATATCATCGGCTGATCAGAAATTGTTCTCTCTATTAGTTTCTGTGGCTTCATTTCCCATAGATCCAGTAAATATCTTACTCATCTTTTGTCAACAAATATATTTTTTTCAGACACAATCAAATATTCCATTAGAGTTCACAGCTTATGAAATACTGTTGAGGTGCACAATTCTCGTTAAAAAATACAAGATTCATTGATTGTCGCAGTTATAGCTTCTTCCAAGTAATATTAGTCATCCCAAATCAGGTGGCCATTAGATTAAAGGGGATGGTTACATTAAAAGTTGTGCCACCTTAATCGTTATATGGAGATAAGCGTGCGGACTGGGCGGAGTACTCTGTTATTTTGGAGAATAATATTGTTACGAAATTTGATTAGTCTAGTATAGAAAATTCTGGAATTTTGGAAGAAAGATGTCCCGAGAGTCGGGATTTACTAAACCATTCAAACTTGCAGCACCACATTTAAGTATAATGTCAACTAGTTGGGCGCTCGGTTATGAATAACAACATAAGTGCTGTAATTTTAGAAGCACGGGAATTTTCTACATTCACGGTCGTTAAGTCATATAAGACCACACTTAACGAAGGAAGGGGAAGTCGCGCATTAACATTTGTGGAGTGAAGTTGATTATTAGCATTTTTTTTGTTAAGTTGCGCTAAGACTGTGTATACTTAGTGGAGTATTAGAGTGTATTTAGTTAGTAGCGCTCTAGTAAATCGTTGTATTGCAATCATTTGAGTTTGTGTGTGTTAAACTGTTGTTGCAACCGAATTCAGTTGTCACAACTGACTTAGTTTCTCATTTAGTTGTCACAACTGAATTATGGGGATTAATTCGAATTTCACAAATGAACCGAGTCAATTCAGTTTGAAAAAATCGGTTATCACAAGGGAATTATTATGACGGTGTGCCAAACTCTTTAGGATATTTATTATCTTAGTCTTAACGCTGCTGTGAAGATAAAGAAAGAAAATCGCAGTCGCCTGCATGATCTCAAAAATCATATCGGCGGATTTATATCACCGCGCAATTTGTATGTTAATAAAATACACCATTATATCTTCTTAAATAAGCAAAATAAAAGTCTATTGGCAACTCTACTTATAGTTCGAACTCTTAGTAAATGTACATAATATTTGCATTTTTAAACAATTCAACATGAATTATGTCTTTAGCTTAAGATACACATACACAATTTGATACGAGCATACAACCGATACAAAGTATGTGAAACATAAAACGACAGCTGACTGATCTTCTACAAAAGACGAACTATGTAGAGAATATGAACTATACGTAGTAACTTTTACATGATGCAGTTAGAATTGTGTGACTATGTCTTCTTCTTATTTCTAAATTCAAACAACTATACTCCTTACTCCCTAGTCATCTTCATAGCCTAAGCCAGGGCTGGCAAAACTATGACCCGCGTGTCAGTAGTGGCACAAGAGTGGATTTTAGGTGGCACGCGACGTTTTGTTGGATATTTTCAAAAAATTTAAGCTATTAGAAGACCAGCAAAAAATTCAGTTAAATGTTAAATTTCGCTACAAAATTGTGTGATTTAACTCCATAATGGTGAAATTATTCATAGAGCTTGTAAATCGTCTTTTAAAATGAATAAAACCTCATAAATAAAAAGTACCAGAAAATTGCACAAAAATGGAAAACAACTTGTAATAAATTTGGATCTAATTTTTTTTTTTTTCAGGGAAAATAGGTGCCACGAAATAATCCTCAATGAAATAAAGGCTGAAAATAAGTTTCATAATGAAATAACCTTCTTTGTTGGAATTTGAAATTGGGCTTTGATCGAGCCATTTCATCTGAAATAGAAATTTCTCTGTTCAAATTCATAATATTCGATTTTTATTCATTATTGTGGTGATAAAAGCCGCGCGATTTATTTCAACAAAATCAAATTTTTGCCCGAAGCACATTTTTGAACTACTTTCTTACGTACTTAAATAATTAATGGCGCCCAATAATTTAACTTTTTTTAACAAAATGCAATATTCACCAAAAATGGAATAACCCCCCAAAAAATGAAAAGGCAAAAATGTTCAAATTGTTTTAATTTTATTGGAGATTTTTTCATTTTATAATAATCTCAATATTTAAATATTAAAAAACCCCCAAAAATTAAATAACGGTCAAACATTTTTCGTCATTTCTTGGATGTTATTTAATTTTTTCCTTTGGGGGTTATCCGTAGCATTGATAAATATGTGCATCTGCGATAATATTTTTAAGAGCAATTTTAAAAATTTATAAAAAAGAACTTTAAACAGACAACTAAATTTTAGGTGGCACGCGAGAAATTTTTACAAAAAATTTGTCCGTTTCTGGCTTGCAGCGAAAAAAGTCTTTCCACCCCTGGCCTAAGCTATGATATGCAATATCATGAGGCATGACTGATGTATGCCTAAACTAAAATAACTGACTTCATATGTCTATTTGAGTTGTTATTGCTGCAGTTATTGTCGTTGCTGTTGTTTGTGTCTTGGAAATCTTTTGCGATCAACTTCAGAAAATGTCAGCACAACAGCATGATCATTAACAAAAACCGCTGTGAGCTGTCGATATTTATAATATTCAATGCTGCTGATGATGCCTCATCAATGACGAGGACGAATACAATGATGATCATGCTGAATGTTGATGCTTGCAGCTCTTAATTCCAATGCATTCTTCATAGCCACAATGTACACACGAAAGAGACTTAAAATGGTATTGACATTGATGCCTTTAATACAGGTATGCACTTGTTATTGCTATTGCTCTTACTGCTGATGGTGCTGTTTGTTTCTTCCAGTACGAAAGAATGATAGAAGAAGAAGATTTGCATCATGTTATTAATAGAGTTTTGTTAAAGTGATTTTTCATCACTAATGATAAGCACGTTTTATACTTTTTGAATGATTTGATATGTTGTAAATCGACTCAATTTCAAAGACTAGACAGTAGTAATCATCGATGATTATGAATTAATAATAATAATAAAATGAAGGGGATTTCTTAGGAAGGTACAGAAAAGATTTGGATTTGTAAGATTCTTTTTTTAATTTTAAATAAATTTCTATTAAGAAATGCAATACAAAGTATTACTTCAAATTAGTTCAATTTCTGTAACTGAGTTCCAAAATCTATTATAAAATGACCCATTGCTGAAATTACTGACATTTTCAATTCAAAAGAATTCTTTATAGTTTTTAGTATACATTTATCTACCAGAGTATCATAAAACACGTCTGCACCTAATCCGACCCGGGTTCCAACGTGCTCTACTTATGAGGAAATACCCCTCCATTTTTCAGGCGGAGGTTTCTGCCATTTGTGTCTGTACGAGCAAGTGCCAACGGAGGGTTACGTTCTTTCTAACAGTCAGGCTGCACTATCATCTGAGGTATCATCTGGGCTGCTCATGGAATGAATGTGGACTCTCAGAGATGTTGGCGGGAGCAACTCCTTTAGGATGGATTCCGGGTCATGCGGAGCACGAGTGTAAAGAAAGGGCTGAATATTTACACATTTTCGGCGCCCGTCACCCTTCATCGCCCTGGAACCATTCTGCGGAGTACCCATGTGGTATTTTAGGAGGGGAAACTTCTCCTGGCCATAGACAGGCCAAGAGTTTTATTTCTCTCTCAGGTGGGGGATCGGAGCAATTTTTGTCTCTCAATAGGGGAAACTTGAGAACTCTAACGGGATACTTCACTGGATACTGTGGTCTCAGTTACCAGCTTCACAATCAGGGTCGATAGGACGAGGATGTCTGTAGGTTTTGTGAGCTGTATGTTGAGATATCGGAGCATGTCGCCTGCGAATGTCTGAGGCTGTGTGATATGAGACTTAGGTTCCTAGGTAACAGTTTCTTGTCGCCTTCTGACATTTGGGATAATTGTCCTTATAGGATTATTGTCTTGATCGGTAGCTTAAATCTTTAGGAAACTCTAGGCAGCGCAAATGACCTATATTGGTTGTGGAGTTTTGTGCCTCTTGATTTCATCTAATGTAATTTATCATTAACATTGATTCCAATTCCAATCATACTGATGAATTGTTGGAATACTATTTAGATAATACTATGATCAATATTAAAATATTATGTTCATTTCATGCACTTTTAAAATTTTTTTAATTTGTATATTTTTGTTCCACTATAGACATCCCTTAATTTATTTTCCTACGGAAGTGAAAAAAATTAAAAAATTAAATTACTTTTTTTTTCATTATTTTTTACTTAATTTATAACACTAAGAACTTTTATGCATAATAAATAAACAGAAACTGGATCTAGTCGGATTTGCAAATTTAATGTGTTTATAACTTTTGAAGAAAATGTTTATTCTTCTTCTTCACCTCAAACCTACTAAACAACAATTTTATTTGAAGGTTTCTTGGAAATCTATATTTTGCCCAAAATTCATGGGTAGCCCGCATTCCTCGTTTTGAAAATAACCTCACCATTCAAGTGAATATCAAGAATGAAGCTAACTGATCGATGATGCTCATACAAAAGATATACTGACCATCTTATAGTTGTCGGACCTATACTAATATCTCTCCCAATTCAGATAATAATATGATTGCAATTCGAAGAGAGAAATATGATTGTCCAGAAAATATATGATAGCAGACGAGAGAATAATATGATAACAGAAAAAAGAGAGATTTTAGCTATAAAATGAGTATAGGCGACCACATTATTTGCAAAGTATGATTAATATACTAATAATTTGATTGCAAAAACCATGTTTGAGTATAGAACGTAGTTCTGTAGCCGTGATCATATTGCAACCATATTTTTTCTCTGCGATTGCTGAATTATTTTAATCTAAATTCATATATCACTATTTATGATTATATCTGTGGGCACAACATTTTATTCTATGACCACCAACAATTCTAGTTTAACCAAGGTTTAACTATTACAACAGCTTTCATTATTTTTTTTTCAATCCCTATCGATATGCACATAAATTCATTTTGATGACTATGTAAATAATAAATAGTATACTACTATTACTTTGTTTTGTTAGTCTTCAAAAGTGACAACAGGTATTTTAATGCGTATGACTAGAATTTTTCAAACATTGTGAAATTTAGATTTGCTTTAAAAACAAGAATCTGGAACACCTCAAAGCATAAATCTAAATAAATGTCAACCTACACGGAAATAACAGCGAAAAGAATTGCAACATGTCATTACGAGGTTGAGGCATAGCATAAACTAAAATATTTACTATTTCTACACAAGACAAAGTGGGCAAGTTAATTTTTGCAATTACACTCAGAGCAAGAAAAGGAAAAAGAGATATAAAGTCGTAGCTATATTTGTTAATAATATTATAAACTCAGGAAAGAACATTAATTATTTAATTAAAGTATTAAGACAATAATATAGCTAGCAATAACTATTTCTATTTGCTTGTGGCTGTCCAGTTTTTATACTTTCATTTAATTATCAGCAGTCAGCTTAAGTTTTCAAATTCTTAAAATCTCATTTAAAATTCAGAAAATATCATTAGAAACTAAGAAATTTTTAAACTGAATTCAGAAAAAATAAATTGTAATTCAAAAATGTTAACAATAATGAGAAAACATCATTCGAAATTTCGAAAATATTAACTCAAATTCAAAAATCATAAATTGATATTCAGAACACATAACATGGATTTTAATTTATGGTTTCTGAGTTTCAATTAATATTTTCTAAACTTCAGTTGATGGTTTCTGTAGTCCAATTCATATTTTCCGAATTTCTTCTGAATTTTAATTGATGATTCAAATTATATTTTCAGAGTTTTAAATTAATATATTTTCTGAAATTCAAATGGTATTTTCTAAAATTCAAATGATATTTTCTGAATTTTAAATGGAAAATCTAAATTTTCATTTATGTATCATAATTTTGAAATGGAAATTTTAAATTTCAATTGGTGTTTCCTGGATTTTAAATTAAAATTCTTAATTTCAATTAATATTTTCTGAATTCCGATTCATATTGTCTAAATTACTATTTGGTTCCGAGAAAGAAAGTATTGAAAAATAAATATTTTCCAGTTTAATAGCCAGAACTAAGAACGATTTTGGCTTTAATATTCTTTAAGTTTGAAAGTTTGTTTAAAAATGTCTGATTTACAACGAAGGTATCCCAATTGGATCTTTCCAATCGCAATGAGATTCGAGTATGTTATAGAGCAGAAAAAATAATGTACATGTTTTTTTTTTTTTTTTGTTAGCGGCTTAATCTCGTGTTTATGGGTTAAAAAGGAGGGTTGAAAATGCCCCAGCTTTTGGTTTTTTATTTAACTTGCTATTATCTCAAAGCAAAATAGATAGACCTACCGGTCTAAGCATGTCCAATAGACCGTACTACTTTACAGGCAAAGAAAAGTGTGCGGTACACTTTCGACTTTAAGGTATTTTTGAAAAGCAATTTGCAACTTTTTCTTTTTTGCCGCACGTACCCAAGCGCGACTCTATTTTAATTTTTCGTTATATCTTCGGCATTTATAGTCAGATTTTTATCGATTTTTTTTTTGCCTCAAGGAGACTAACATTTTGCTATAAATGGAAAATATATAGTGTATACTTCGGCCGCGGGACGAAGTGTAATAAAACTCCTACTGGATTCAAGCTCTCCCTGTGTCGCACAACTTTTTATTATATGCAATAGGTTTTATTAACGTACACTAATAAAAAAAAGTTAGTACAAAAGTCTGTTAAACGCGTTCTGATTAAATTGAACTAATTTTTCTGTTATTTTCTCTAAAAAAGTCCGTACAACTAGGTAAAAATTCTGCTAAAATAACTGGAAATAGTACATGTATTTGCGCCACCACAATTTTGACCTATTTGTACGGACTTTTTTTTATGAGTGTAGTTAGAATTACTAGAAGAATTGTCTATACAAGCGAAAATAGATTGTTGGTTAGGGGTATCAGTATTTCCATTAGGTATATCAATAAGTAGGCTATTTGTAACGGTACGTTACAGGGTCAAATATCCAACTTTTGTTGTTATTCAATTATTATTTTTTTCGAATAGCACATTTATATGAAAATTGGCAGCCCCGGTCCTCGACATTAGCATTATAAGAATCAACATTTTTATTTTCTCTAGTATTTTAAATGCTAAATAAATTTAAATTACCTTTGTCTGTTAAATAAAAATGTTCAATAAAAATATTTCCTTCTTCCTGTAAATAAACTAAATTTCTTAAACTTCACACATGTTTTCATAGAAAAATAGGTTATTTTGATTTCACTTTTAACCCTTAAATGTGAGATTTTGCCGCTAAATTTTTTTCTCCTTATTACATTTCCAAATTTCATGAAAATCTCAGAGAACCCATTGCGAATCCGTCCTTGTTAAATAAAACTTTAGAGAAAATTCATTCTTAGTTCCAACTATAAAATCGGCCATATACGGTATCTTCCATACATGCTTTTAATCACTACAGAAGCACTAGTGGACCAAAATTAATCAAACAACTATTGACAAAAAATTTTAGTATCCGAACCAGGGGTATGGCATCACCAAAAACAAAAGTTATAACGACATCGTTATCACTAGGTGGCACTTTGTTCAAAAAATCGACAATTTTCTGTTTTTATTTAAATTGAAATAATAACAAACAAAAAAGAAAAGAAAAAAAGTAATTCCCAAATTTTATTATTTAAATATATTTTGCGCTTGATTTTTTCCTATTTTGCGCAGTTTTCAGCAATTTTTGAGTTTTTAAATATAGGCTCAGCTGATACTAAAGTAATACTAAATAGTTGCTGAAGTGATACTAAATTTCAGCGCCCCCTACATATGAGTAGTGTAAGTTTTGATTTCCTATCTCTATAATTAATAGTCTCTGATCCGAACAGTTCGGCCAAAAAGTGACATTTGGTCGATTTTCTGTTATTTAGAAGCAGGGACGTAACAGTTATAACTTTTATTCAAAAAACTGATTGTTTTGCAATTATTCCTTGTTTGAATATTTTTAATTTTCTGTTTATTTATTTTTAATTCAAACAAAAACAATCCAAACACGATTTTTATTTTTTCAAAAACAATAAAAGTTATTTTGTGATTTTTTTTCTTTATTAAAAAATAACAATTAAGAATATAAATCAAAAGCCATAGAACCAATGGGTGCGTTCGGCAGAAACAATTTGACAGTCAACAGTTCTACAACAGTTGTGCAACTATCTGCTGAACGACCTTATAACCGCTAACCGCTCAGTCTGAGCGCTGTCATATTTTGGTAGCGTAAAAAATGTTTGCTACTTTTGATCAAATAGTGATACATTTGTTGTTGTTGGTTTTAAAAAATTTTTGTTTTGTATGATTGACAAATAAAAGCATACAAATATAATTCAAAAACAAAAACTTTTAAAAAATCAAAGGAAATATAGAAAAAAATTATTTAAAAACAAAACAAAGAAAACATCGTTCAGCAGAGTAAGTAATCACAAAGCGCTACAAGTCACCGGTATCAGTTTAAGGTTTCTCTGCCGAATGCTACCAATGACTTCAACAATTATAATATCCTGATGATGTCAACTAGTGTTAATAAAAGATTGAACAGTGATTTAAAGTGAGTAAATATGTACATTCCAGCAACTACCAGTCATTCAATTTAGGTAAATTTTTAATTTTTATTTTATTATCAAATAAAAAAGTTAGTGCTTAATTTTTTCAAAAAAATCATTCTGTAACTTTTATAAAAAGTTTTGAAATAAAAATCAAAAAACAACAGAAATTTATAGAGTTAAATATAAAAATTGAAAAAATTAAAGTCTTTGCCAAACTTTGTGATTTTTTTGTGCAATATGATTTATAAAATATTAAATCATTATTGAAATATTATAATTAAATAAATTTGGGTGGTGACTTTTTAAGAAATATAACAGTTATTTTGGGTCTCTGTTTAAAAGCATTAGGGAGAAAATTTCATACTGCTAAAATATTTGTTGAGTCGATCTAATTCGATTTTGAGTGTCAGATTTAAGGAAAATTCGGTAGTTTAGCCGTAAAGTTAACTGTTTGGTGGCCGAACTTTTTTCAATTTGGCCGAACAGTGAATTTGTTGCTTAACCTCGGACTTTTTCTTAAAATTTACACCCAAAATGCACTCTAAACAAACATTTTTCCATAACCTAGTGTCTTCAAATGCAATGAAATGTGCAAAGAAATTTGAAAATAAGATACAAAGCAACAACAAAATTATTTTCGTTGTTGTTGTTTTGTGTGTTATTTTCAAATTTCTTTGCACATTTCATTGCATTTGAAGACACTAGGTAAGCAAAATTTATCCGTAATGCTTCAACATACCAAATACACTCTCAGAACAATTCCGTTGTGGAAACCGAATTTTTTGCCCACCGAATTGATTCGATCGGACACTAAAAATTTTATAAAACATTTTAAAATTTTTTTTTGCCATAATACACTAATATGAGATTTTTAAGCCGTTTATCGTGAGACTCTGAGAAAAATGCGCAGGGAGAATTGAGGTAGGAATGACTTTTGGGACATCAGAAAGTATATGTGCGGAAAATCGGATGAGGGCATGGCAAAAGGGGTTTTAATGCAAGGCAAAAGCAAACTGGCCAATCTAATGGAAATCATAACCAGCTGCTTAACCTAGTGTCTTGACATGCAATAAAATGATAGCAAGCAATTGTCAAAATGTTCTCATCTCAAGTGAAGACACTCAATTTCAATTTTATTGCAATATCATGATATCGCTGACATGCCATCGGATCTTGCAATGATGCCAGAGATCAAATGTCACTTTTAGTTTTAATTTTAATTCTGTAATAGAAAAACAACAAAAAATTTGGTAAGAAGGAATGGAAAAGTGTTTAGTTTTTTATTATTTGTCGGTAAACATTATAGTTTCATAAAATTTGGTGTTTTTCGAAGAAAAATCTATGATATTTCTTATCCATGAAATGGTCAAGTGTTCTCCACCACTCTGTAATTGATATCATTTCGACGTTTCGCTACAATGGTTTTGATATTTCATATCATATAATTTATTGTATTTGAAGACACCGGGTAATACTTAAATTACACCATTCAGAAATAAGAAGGTGTGATTCTAGGGTTTGTAGGGATGGTGCGATGGACAAGAGACCTGGGAATACTTCCGTTGCTTTTGCCCAGCCTTCGCGGGGGGCGTTGCTGCAATGCTTGCTTGGATTGGGTTTGGGGGAAATTTATGGGATTCTTGAAAAATACTGAATCCGTCAGATAGACCAAAATGTTTATGGAGGCGAACTGTGAGGGCATACGAGTACATAACGCCGATTTTCTGGCATAGATTGCATTTCTTCTGAAATCAATCAAATATAATTCTTTGTCTCTTTACCCATATTTTGCTTTAGGTGTAAAAATATAATGTTGTTTTAAAAACCAGTAGTTGTTAGAGAATGACAAAAGAGAATGTTAATAAAACGTTTGACAAAATTACGAAAACGTTGCATTGATAACTAACATTGTATTGGGTGTGATTTTGAAATTTTCATATGACCCAATTTTGATATGAACATTATTTGAACAAAATATAGACAGACAGGCCCTTGTCGTTACTTATTCTAACTTAAACCGTACATTGAAAATGATATATTCTAAACATGTTGCCACAACAAACAAAAAACTAAGAAAACATAACATTAGCATACGACGAGTCTTTAAGTCTAATGAGTTGTAAAACGATGCAATATTTTTTTTTTTTTAATGCATTTAAAATAGAGGCTTTAAGAAGATATTGTTAGTTTAAAATTCTTTGTATGTTTTTCACTTCATACAAATTCTATTGATTCCAATGGATTTCCAGGAATTCTTTAAAACCTATTTATGTATGTAAAAGTAAAGTTGAAAACAATTCTAACAAATCATGTTCTTGTCTAGAGAGTCGACTATAATAGAAACATTAACATGTGTGGTGGTTGAAAGAATTGTTTATTTAAATTTCTCATAAAATAAACCGTATTACAACATGATCTAAGATTTCTTTAGTTGAATTGTGGAAATACACTCCTTTCAAAAATGCACATTTCGTAAACCTCTTGTATTTTATGTTTTTCTTTACTCGAAAAAACCTTTTGTTTGGCCGCTTTACGTTTAATTTTTTGTAGATTACCCAAGTAGAGCCATCATTTATTGTTCTTTTTTAACATTTCAAGTATTTATTGTCTTATATGATTTAATTTTCTATTCTTGACTTGATTACTAATTGATTTAACATGAATCGGCATAAATTAATATGCTGTGGTGATTCACTTATCTATATTTTTTTTTGTACCTACTCAATTTCAACAAACCTCCATGGAATACATAGTACTAGTACTACTCTATGGAGCTTTTTCTTTACACATGTGCCTTATTGTTTACACACTCGGAATGATTTGAAATGAAAATCACCTAATGAGTTACACAGCATGTCGAATCAAATTGATGTGCTTTTATGGCTCTTGACGGTATTTTGTTGACGATATCAAAAGAAAAATCCAAAGTGTAGTTTCTTTTTGTGCTTGAAAAAGAAAAGTTCTTGTGGTGAAATGTTGTCGTTTGTTGAATTTTAAATAATTTAATTATGTTATCATTATTTTTACCCCAATTAAGCGTGTATTTGTTAAAGTATATTAACTTTTTTGAATACACCTATCACTCTTATAACGTCATTTTATTCAATGAATTTTCATTATAATGCTCTGTACTAGTAAATTCGTTCCTTCGTATATATATGTACATTAGAGTTCATCAGAAATATATAAAATTTCTTTGATTTTGGGATATCATAATTTTTTTTTTAGTGTTTTCATCAAAAAAAAGTATGGCGTTTTTTTATTTCAACTCCTTCCACTGGCGCAAGTCGGCCAAAAACGCTGATTTGGAGACCCATTTTCTGCAGAGCAAAAACGGCTGCATTTCTGGGAAATCTGACTTTACCATTCGATTCCACAGCAAAAATTAATATAAAAAAAATTTTTTTTCGTTTTTTTAATACAGCAGATAGTCATTAGAGTGGTCCAAAAATCCACTTTTTTCAAAAATTTCAAAAAACTTACTTTTTTATTTCACACAATGAAAATGTAATCCCTGCTGAGAACATTGGTGTAAAAATTGTTGATATACTAACGGGTCGCGGTTATTTACTAATCAAATATGTTTCATAAAAAAAAAATTGTAATAAATATTACAAAAATTACAAATTATTTTGTCTTAACTAAAAAATAAGTTTATAATGTGGCAGCGAGTATTGAAAGCTGCATTTTAATTAGCTCAAATACTTTTTCATTGAATTTAAAAAAAATCCAAATTTGATTAGCTAATAACTTTTTAACGGTTCGCGGTATGTTCAAAATTCAAAATTTGTACCCATGTACTCAGCCGGAAATACATTTTCATTGTGTATAATAAGAAAGCAACTTTTTAAAAGTTTTTGAAAAAAGTGGATTTTCGAACCACTCTAATGGCTATCTGGTGTATTTTGAAAAAGCAAAAAAAAAGCTTTTTATATTAAATTTTGTTGTAGAATCCAATGCTAAAAACAGATTTTCTAAATTATAATTTATTTCCTATATAATATAAATTCGGCTGTTTTTGCTCTGAAGGAAAAGAGTCTTAAAATCAGCGTTTTTGGCCGACTTGCGCCAGTGGAAGAAGTTGAAATAAAAAAGAAAAAAACGCCATTCTTTTTTGCTAAGCAAAAACTTTAAAAAAATTGATGACATCCGTAAATCAAATTTCTATGACGAACTCTAGTATTTTTATATAACTTGATGCAGTTAGATAGACCCATTTTTTTGGATCCAATTGTATCAGGTTAGATAACATGCTTATCTCGCTTGATATAATTGTATATATATTCCAATATTCACATGTAGCCATTTTTTTTGCCGATATAACGAACGTCAACCCTAGTGTACATTTAATATTTAACCCTCTAACTGGCCTAAGCTTATTTGGAATGAATTTTATACCACGTGTCCCTCACAAAATGTAAACACTAAGTTCTTCTACAGCATTTTTCTTCGTTGGCGATAATCGCCTAAATTAGGCGATATGGCCTAAAATAAGTTAAGAGTGAATCTCGAAAACAAGAGTATAAATATTACTAGGTTTAATCATAAATTATTCCTCTTACAAAGATGTAATTACAATAAAAAATTACATCTTTTGTACAGTTACTTAAGGATTTTCGTTTTTTGAAAAATGCTAAATTGAGCGAAAATGCACCACAACTTCAATATACATTATTGAAACTTATAAACTTTACTACATATACCAAATATATTCGTTTCACCAAATTAAAAAAAAAAAAAAAAAACTTTCATTTGTTTCTAAGTTAAGGCGATGTCTTTTCAAGGTATCGTTATGGAATCCTGTGTGTCCTTCGACCAAAATAAGGAATTTTTTTTATAGTCAGGGAAGTCGCAGAAGAGGTCGACCAGCGTACACATGGCGAAGGCAAATTGAAAGGAGAATGAATAAAAGCTGGAGTTCTTTTGCGTTAGTTTTGTGACCTATTTTTTGCGTTAGTTTTTTGACCTGTTCTTTGGCGTTAGTTGTGTGACATGTTATTTTGCGTTAGTTCTGTGACCTGTTCCTTTGCATTGTGACATGTCACAAAGCGCAATTCACCTCCTCCTATGACAAGCCCATGTTAAAATGACCGGTATTTTTCATATAAAAGAACCGGTTCAAAGAATGGTCCCGTTCCCAATGTACCAGCTACTTGACATGTCCGTTGACATGACAGATCCGTTTCCATAGAGCCATAGCTGTAAAAATTTTCGTATTAAGAAAAAATCATGTAGGAAAATCTCAGAAGAAACTTTAAAAAGTTAAAATCTGATGAACTTTCTTGTTCAAAATATCAAATATTTTATACAGCTAACACATCGGCTGAAAAGTCCGTAGGACAACCAATAAAACAACAATTGTTTTTTGGCAGAATACGACATTATTCATCAGCATAGTCTCTTTCGCTCCAACGCCTTTCTAATATTTCAATACTTTTTTTATAGAATGATTTATCTTTGGGCTCAAAATAGGCCTCTGTTTCGGCAATCACCTTTTTATTTGAACCAAATCTCTTGCGGAGCCAAATCTCGGTGCGGAAGTAATTGAAAGTGTAATGCGTGCAATTTGGCCATGTTAGCCAACGACTTATAACACGTCGCATTTTCTTGGTGAAAGAGCGCATTTTTCTTCTTCATATGGGGCCGTTTTTTGCGATTACCTCTTTCAAAGCATGGGGCCATGTAGCGATCGCTGTTGATGGTCTGGCTTTTTCAAGGTAATCAAATTCCAACCCAATCCAAAAATACTGATGCCATAACTTTACCAGCTGACTGTTGCGACTTTGGCTTCTTCAGGCGATGTTCGCCACTTGCTGTCCACTCAGCTGACTGCCGATTCGATCCTAGAGTAAAGTTAAAGATCCAAGATTCCCCCATTGTTACACAACGACGCAAAATTACTTTTTATCTCGCCGAAGTAGCTTAAACCGGCTCTCAGAATCATCGGCATGTTGTTATTTTGGTGCAGTGTGAGCAAACGCGGCACCAATTTCGAAAACAGCTCTCTTATGAACAAATGTTCATGCAAAATAAAACCGACACGTTACTTCGATAACTTTAAGGTATCAGTTTTCTCCTGCAACTTCACTTCACGATTTGACAAAACGATTTTGTAAACTTTTTTGATGTTTTCCGGTATCGCCACCTCTTTTGGGCGACCAGAGCGTTCGGCGTTGTCGCTGTTTGTACGACCACGTTTATAGTTAGCAAACCACTTTTCTAAAAAACAATAACAGAAAGTTGAATAGGAAAAAAACTATGAATTGGCTGCATTACATTCGAGGCCAAGGAGTGAGATGGCTAAGCTGTCACACTTTAGTATAGTTACGTTTGTAATGTAGGAATAGGTACAGGTTCGATTCCTACAGCCGACGGGTTGTTGAAAAATTATCATATAGAGACAATCTGACAATAAAGTATAAATAATAATACAATTTAATGGAAAATCACTGATGAAGCCTGTTCATAGAAAAAGGCGGAAACTAGATCTGGTCTGTTTTGCAAATTAATGTGTTTAAGTTTTTAGAGAAAAGATTTTATTTGTCTTCTTAATCTCAAGCCTACTTTTCTACCATTTGTCTCTATGGGACAGAGTCCTAGTAACACTTATCAATCCAAGCTTTGGCTTGAACGGTGTTTTTTTTTTCCAAATAAAAAGCAATGATAAATCAACACACGAAATTGCTTTGAATTCATTGTTTTCAAAATCGAAAAAGTAGCGTCACAAAACAGCTGTAATTTGTTCACTAATGAATGAATTGTCATTAAATTGTAGCAGGTATCATCTGATTTCTGGTAGTTCCAAAAAATCATATCGATTTTTCATTATTGGCGCCACCTATGTGTCGTCCTACAGACTTTTAAGCCGATGTGTTATATGATCTGACAACGCTTCTACTCATTTATTTATATCCACAAATTAACTACAAGTATAGAAACACAAAACAATAACTTACATCAATTAAAAAATAAATCTACCATAAAGTTTAAAAATATCTTTGGGATTGCGTGTGTCATTCATATCAAAATATATAAAAACCAAAGATTCAAAGTGCAAGAAAAATATAATACAAAAAAAAAAAAAATAATAAAAAATAAAATAAAATCATTTAATTCCAGTTTAAATGCCTATTTAACGCCTTTTAACTTTTTTGAAAGGAATAAACAAACAAAATAGATAAGCACGCAATGTTCTTTAATAATGTTCCCCCGTAAAGGAACTGTCATTTAATAACAACCCGCCCAACCAACTCCAAAAATTCAACTCTTTATTTAGACACTACTCGTACTATAATAAATGCATGAGGTAAAAAAAAAATTTTAATTTTATAAAAAAGTTGGTTGCATGTGTCACTTGTGTATCTTGAGAAGATGATACGCACGTGAAATTATTTAACACTCACACTGTGTGTGCCAATGTGATACAAGTGTAACACGCAACATGAAGCCAAGCAAGCTAGCGAGCATGAGGCATGCCACTAAAAGACATAAAATATTGTATATTTTATTATCTACAAAACACTTTTTAAAATGTTGTTTTGCATACATGCGTTACACTGTCTTGCCGAATAAGTGACTGACATAAACCCACCCCAATAGTGAAGGTCATCTGCTAGACCAATTGTCAGTTGGTACAAAAGTGGGAATTTCTTGCAAAGACTATTGTGCTTTATCTTATCGTCGACAAGCAACGTAGCAGTGTTGCCAAACCATTTTGTAGAAAAATCGTCAATTTTAGGATAAAAAATCGTTAAAATCGTCATTTTGGGAATGAGAAATCGTCAAAGAATCGTCAATCCAAAAATTCCATATATTTCAATAAAAAAGAATAAGTTTACCAAACACATAGTTTTGATAATTTTACTATTCGTAACACAGACTTACATTAACTAACAAGAAAGGTATCCAAATTTTAATGAAATTCAGATATATGATAGAGGAGGAAAAAATTTAAGGGTTAAAAAGTGGGATCAAAAACTAACCTATATTTCTATGAAGTTCACCAAATTTAGATATGAGGGTTGATTTAAGGTACTCGAGAAAACAAACATTTGATACCCATATTGACCGTATTGTGAGTTCAGGGTTGCTGCTTATTTGAAATATTGAAAAAGCTCTATGGAACGACAACGAATATCGAAATAAGCTCAGACACCCCCCTAGATGAAATTGTAAAGGCATAGTTATGTGTACATTTGAGCTAAAACCAACAATAATTTCTTATACAAATCTGATATTCGAACTGTTCGGGCATGTTTTTTATATCTCTAGATACGTATCCAAAAAAGTTTACAATTGGTACCCAATTTATCTTTGAAATTATAAAAAATAAATTAAGAAACGAGGAATTGGGTCAGTTTTAACCCTATTTTTAACCCCTAAAAATGAGATTTGGCGCCAAAAAATACGTGCACATTATTTATTCTCCGTATATCATTAAGATTGGAGAGAACGTAGTGGGGAAACCCCTAATTATACAACTATATAAGTTTCAAATTAGTTTTACAATTTTTTAGCAAAATGCATTTATTTTATTAGAAAGCTTTTACTAGACATACTCGGAATTAAAATAGTAAAATCATAGGCTTGTTCGTTTACAAGTTATATAAGTTACTACATTCACTATAGCTGGAAAAATTCAATACAAAAAGTAAACAAAACTTTCCAATTGTAGTAAAAGTAGTAAGAAATTGGAGTAAACGAACACACTGCATATTTTCAAATTTGTCAAACTAATTTCATGATAAGTTGTTATAAATCTGTTTCAAAAAATACTCTTTCTGTTGAAAAAATTTAATTTTTCCCACTTTTGGTATTTCGTTTCACGAGATTTAATAAAAATTGTATTTATTGTAAAGAGTGAGATCATAAAAATGTTAACACACAGTTTTGCTTATAACTTTGGTTTAAAGCTTCTCGTATTTTTTTTTCGGCAATTTACATTTTAAAAATATGTCAGTTAATAAATTAATTTACATCATGAGTTTTAATTTGCAATTTTTTACACAATGGACGATGAAAGAAAAGTGCGTTCAAAAATAATTAAATATGTTTAACAAAACCAAACATGGACATACAAAAAAATTGCCAAAGAGACTAATGTACGCCGCCAAATAGTTTCAAAAGTGGTAAAAATGTATCTGGACACCTAACAATTGAAAGGAAGCCGGGAACAGGAACAACGACTGGTTATCATAACATTGGTAATGCATATAAAGTTAAAAGCATCGTTAAGAGAGCTCCTAACACATCTGGACTAAAGTCCTACAAAGTTCAAAAAGTTTCCGATAGAGACGCTTTTTAAAATTTGGAGGCCAAAACCAGTGCTCGAAAATTGAAATCAAATTTTATACAAAAATACAACTGTTGTGTAATGGACGACGAAACTTATGCCCTGGCTGATTTTTCGCAGCTCCCTGGTCAAGAATTTCATGTTTCCGATGTTCAAGGAAATGTTGCAGAAAAATTTAGGTCGAAAAAGCAAACGAAATTCCCTAAAAAATTCCTAGTATGGCAAACCATATGTAGTTGCGGCCAAAGAAACCAGTCATTTGTGACATCTGGCTCTATAAACAGCGAAATTTATATCAAGGAGTGTTTGCAGAAGAGACTTATTCCATTTTTGAGTCAGCACAATGTATCCACTTACTTTTGGCCCGATTTAGCATCTTGTCACTACAGCAAGAAAGCGCTGGAGTGGTATAATGGTAATAATGTGGTTTTTGTAATAAGAGAGGCAAATCCACCAAACTGCCCGGAGCTCAGGCCAGTGGAGAGATATTGGACTCTTGTTAAAGGGCACAAAAAAGGTCTCCCAGGACACGCAAGATTTCAAACGTAGATGGACCACCTGCTCTAAAAAGGTGACAGAAAATACCATAAAAGCCTTAACGGGAGGGTTTCCGGAAAAAATGGATAACTTTGTTCGTAGTGGCTAGAATTCCATGCGGTTTTTTTTGTTTGATTTTGTATTAAATTCTTAAAATTCAGTGGTTTGTTTTTTATTTAACTTTATGTGTGTTAACATTTTTATGATCTCACTCCTTATTTAAGAACAACGTAAATTTTATAGATTTCAAATTTAAGTGATTACAAAAATTATAAGTTTCTGCATTTCCGTAAAAAATTATTTTGAATATTTTTATTTCTGTCGTTTTTAATATAAATACAATTTGTTTTAACAAAAAATATTAAAAATCATGCCATTTTAAAAAATCGTCATTTTTTATACATGACATTTTGAAAAATCGTCAATCGTCATTTGCTCAAATTTTGCTTCAAAAATCGTCAAAATGGAGACAAATCGTCAAAATTGGCAGCACTGCAACGTAGTGTCAATGCATTTGCTATAAGAAGTGAGCAGTTAAAAAATGTAACACACATTTTTTTTAATAACTTTCTCCAACTTTGAAATTGAAATAATTTTTGGTGATCAAAATATCTTTGAGAAATATGTCAGAAATGCATCGGTGTGTCAAACTCGAGTGATTTATTAAATCATGTGAACTTAAAAAAAATGCAACAGAAGTACGCGTAACCAGGCAATTTGTTTGCAGAGTGGACAAAATGTTCACCAAGGATGTAATAATTGAAAGAAAGCCTGGAACGGGTAAAACAAAAGAACTTAGAAACCAAACCAAAGGCAAAAAATTTAATTAGATATTGAGGACGATTCCAAACATTTCTGGTGGCTTCAAAACTTCTCTGTGTTAATTTTTTTAATGGCGCACTCTTTATTTGGAAGGTATTAATAAATTTTAATCTGTTGTATGTTGTTTCTTCTATAACTGCAATTTATACTTTTATGTGTACGAGTCGTTTTTTGGTGGTTAATGTTCTGTTGCTAGTTTTTAGCTACGGTGAACTTTTTTTATCAAATAAGTGTTATGTTACCCCTGGGATCAGTTGAATTTAGTTTTATGCAATTACATTGTTTAGGTTTTTTTTTGGGGGGGGGGGGGGGGGAACTAATATTTAACCTAAGATTGTAAGTGTGATTTCTTTATGGCAGTTACTATAAAATTGTGATTTGTAAATTGTTTTATAGGTCGACATAGGGTTATGAATTGGGTAGGTTGTACCGCATGAGACGCACTGAATCTGATCCAAATTTAAATCAGATCATAACTTATATATAAAAGTTTGGAAATTTTAGGTACACGGAGAGAAGTTTGCTGGTTTTAATGCAATTTTTCACTAAACTAATGAAGTTTCCTTCATAAATTATATTTTATGATTCTAGTTTTAATGAAACTCTTTCTTTGAGTGTATGACTATTTTAATAAATAAAATATAAATTAAGTAGATTTGAGGTTAGGAAGAAGAATTAACATTTTTTCAAGGTTATAAACACATTATCAATTTGCAAATCCGACTAGATCTAGTTTCTGCCTTTTTTGTAGACAGGCTTCATCAGTGATGTTCCATTAAATTGTATTATTGTTTATAGTTTGTTGTCAGATTGTCTCTATATGATAATTTTTTCAACAACCTGTCGGCTTTAGGAATCGAACCCATGTAGAGTTCGACAGCTTAGCCATCTCACCAACGTAAGGCCTTGCTCATAGTATGGCTAATTCATAGTTTTCTTTCCTATTTAGCTTTCTGTTATTGTTTTTTCTCTCAGGAGTGTTCAGACACACAAACATTATCTTTAAATTTTTTGTTTATCTGCTTATCTCCTTCGCAAATCTTGCCACACTGACGTATGGTTTTTACGTTCACATTAATAATTTGCAAATCAGACTAGATCTAGTTTCTGCATTTTTTTATTTTTATTATTATTATTATTATTATTATTATTATTATTATTATTATTTTCACAATATTTTATGAAAAAATTCCATAAATTCAATGAAAAGTTTCAATTGGCGGGTTCCAGTGAAACTTCATTGGCTTTATGCAAAAATTTATTAATATCATGCACATAATTTTCTCAGTGTGTGTATTTTCAAAAATTTTCTGAAATTCTTTAATCTTGTTTCTCTTGTTTGTTATTAATTATAAGCGACTGTGACAAGTCACTTCTTCAGAATTAAAACCGTGCATTAAATCTGAAAATGTAACAAAATTTTTTCAAGTTGCCACAAAAAAGGGTTACTCCTTAAAAAATCTGGAAAGCCTGCAAAAATTTTAGTTAGTTGAATTAACATATTCGACACTAGTCTCCTCGAGGCAAAAAAATCGATATATCATATTTTAAAATCCGACTTTAAATGGCGAAGCTATAACGAAAAATGTAAAATGACGACTCCTACTTTCGGCAAAAAAAAATTTTTTTTTTGGAATTGCCTTGTACTTTATATTTGAAGGTGTACCACGCACTTTTTTTTTTGCCTGTAAGGTGGTACGCTTTACTACCCAGGAAGACAAATACGATCAGCAATGTGCCGGCAAAGCGACGCCGATGGTCTTAAGATAAATAAATTTTGTAGAAAGTTAAAAAAATCAGTTTGTGTGTGAGTTAGATGAAAACAATAAAAACGAGTAAAAAAGTTAAAGTTATACATGGTAGGCATTATATAGCCTTACACCAGTCTGGAGGAGGAGCCGAAATTTTAATGGGTAAAAATGTTGTTAAAATTTATCTATAAAATGCTAAAAATTAAGAAAAATCGGAAGGGCAGTCTGAACATGAAATCAAATGGCTTCATCATTGGGCCGATAAAAGTCAATATACTAAATATATGTTCTGACAGATGGACGGACGGATAGACGTACACCACTAAATTGTATATAAAAGTGATTCTGAGTCAAAATTCAAGACAAAAATAATTTTTTTTTACGAATTTCAAAAATAATTTTTCTTTTTTTTCATTTTGTTAATTTTGTGCGAAATTTACAAAATTTAACCCGTTTACGACAGTTAAATACTTAAGAGATTTTGGCTTAAATTTTCACCAGAAACTTTTAAAATTACATATAACAAATAAAGCACACCCAGAAAACAGTCTCAGTTGTGGCCACCGAATTTGTTGCCAATCGAATTCGTGCGGTTATGACAACTATCTTTATATTAAATTATATTTTTCGTCGTGAAAGCCAAAATCCGGTTGTCTAATTCAATATTATATTCCACATAAATATTATTATGTTCCAAAAAATTTTATTGAAATTAAAAAATTTTTTTTTCAATTCTCCGGTATTGAACCCGGTCATTCTGATTAATAATCCACACTCTTACCCAACTACTTTTAATTTTCTTAGCCATATTTACTTTTTATACTTAAGAAAATTTTATTTTTATTAAAAAAACAACATCTAAATTTTTGTCTTTTCCGGGATTCGAACCCGGAAATCTGGCGTACTAGGCCAACTCCTCATCCACTAAACCACAAACACTTATTAATTTTAATGTCTAATTTTGAACTTATATGTTTAGTTTGGAAAACAAATACAGTATAAACTTCGTTTACCAATACCAATTAATAGTTGAGTGTGTTATCAATACAATCCACAATTCGGTTGGTTCTACAGAAACTCGACTTTATTGATTAGGATACCCGTATTTGTAGGTACCACCTTCGAATATTGAAATTTTTTTAATAAAGGTGATAGATAACACCAATTTTCTTGTATATTCACTAAATAAATGGCTGCTTCTACTGCATAGAATTACTAAACTGATACTAATTTTAAAATTGATTGGAGACACCAATAATTTGTTAAAAGGATTGTTTTTTAGTTTGCTTTCCCTATTTTTAATACCTAGTAAAATATTTTTGGTTTAGTATTCAATTATAGGTAACTCCAAATAAAATAACGTCCTGGCAAATTCATTTTAATAGTTCTGATCGAATTCCCACCAATATTTTTCCTGGGTCCATGAATACAATTGAAGCTTTCTGGATATCAATTGATATTTTCTTAATTAAAATTGATCATTTTTGAATTCGAAATGATATTTTTTAAATTTAAATTGATATTTTCTGAATTTCAAGTGATACTTTCTTAATTCTGAATAATATTTTCTGAGTTTTATACAAAACATCTGAATTTTAATTGATTGAACAGTTGTTGACATTAAAATTTACTTAATTTTAAATGGAACTTCTAAATTTTAATTGACATTTTCCGAATTTTAGATAAAAGTTCTATATTTCAACCGATATTTGCTGAATTTTTGGTTATTAATTTTTGAATTACAGTTGCAAAAGTTGTAGGGCTTCAAATTTACTGCCTGTTTTTATAAAAAGAATCAGACGAGTTCGTTAAAACATTTGTGTGAAAAACACAAACTTGAAAAGATTTTTCTTTAAATTTTTTTAGCCGCATTTATTCTACATAGAAGTCCTAACAAATTTGTGCAAAAATTTTGAAACAAAAACGTTTTTAAATTAGTGATTTTCACACAAATTTGTTTACGAATTCGTCTGATTCTTTTTATAAAAACACCCAGTTAATCAAACAGAAATTTTAAAAATATTTCTCGTACCCCTTTTGTATTTATTTGAAAATTTTTATTAACAAATGTCCAATGAAACTATAACGTGCCTTCTATGAATTAACTCGACCCGAAAATATTAAGCGACAATATACGTAACTAAAAAATCGCATTTAAATATTATAATTTATTCTCCTATTAAATATCTTTCCAAATTTTTTTATTTATATTTAATACTTCAGTTAGTAAGCATATTAACTTTTTAAAACCACATAATTCATAATGACGCGTGTGTATAGAGATTAAAGTTTTCTTTTTTGTCGTTTTGGTCATTAAAACCTAAAATGCCATAAAACATTAAAAATAAGAAAAAAAAATCTTTAAAAATTATGACACAATAGATTTTTAGTACATAATATGACATTTATTGGTGTTTTCTTCAGAACGGAAATCACATTATAAAAATAGAATAGAAAAGCATTGAAACAAATTTATGAGGTCCCAAAAAATTAAATTTTTTTCAATATTTAATTTTGTTATCATTAAAGTCAAATACGGAAATTCATATATTGTAAACTCAATTAAAAACAACTATTATATCCACAATTTCTGCAACTTTAATTCAGAAAATAACAATTGAAATTCAGAATTTTCAGTTTGAAAAATAAAAAAAAAGAAAAGCAATTAAAATTCAGATTTTCCATTTGAAATTCAGAAAATATCAACTGAAATTCAGAATTTCCATATGAAATTCAAAAAGCATCAACTGAAATTTTGATTTTCCATTCCAAATTCAGAAAATATCTATTGAAATTAAGAATTTTAATTTGAAATTCAAAAAATATCATTTGAAGTTTATAAAATATCATTTGAAATCCAGTTTTATGAACTTAACAATTGAAGTTCATAAAATATCAACTTCCATTTATTCAGAAAACATCAATTATAACTCAGGCAATGTCAATTGAAATTCAGAAATCATAAACTGAATTAAAATACATTTCATGAAAAATGAATTAAAATACAGAAAAACCATGAATTTCACTTCATGGTTTTTAAATTTCTGTTAGTATTTTCACTTCATGGTTTTTAAATTTCTGTTAGTATTTTCTGGATTTTAATTGCTATTCTCTGAACTACAATTGATGTTTTTTCTGAATATCAATTGAAATTTTCTGAATTACGATTAATATTTTCTGAATTTCAAATAATATTTTCTAAATTCCAATTGATATTTTCTTGATTTCAAATTATATTTTCTAAATTTCAAATGATATTTTCAGAATTTAAAATGAAAATCTGAATTTTAATTAATGTTTCTGAATTTTAGATTGAAATTCTAAATTTCTGTTGATGTTTTCTGAATTTCTAATGGAAATTTTGAATTTCATTTAATATTCTTTGAATTAAAATTGCAAAAAGTATATATTGTTTTACTGTCTTCTTGGCTTTTTTCAATTCAGATAATTTATACACTGCTAAACTATTTAGAATTAAATTTCCAATTAATAAAACGAATATTAATATTCCAGTATATAAATAATTAACTTAAGGTTATCCCCTGCGCTTCACTAAAATACATATGTAATTCGATAGTCCTATGCGTAGAGACAACTATTTTAAATGAATTAATTTGACGTTAATTTGTGCCCATAAATTTCTAAAAATTCATAAAAATCGAAGAATTATAACCATACTTAATTAAAACCATAACATTTTGAAAAGGGACCAACATAGTTATAAGGAACAAGAAACAAAAACTACTGATTTTACTGCAACCTAAAGGAGAGGAATTTCAGAATACAAAACGAAAGAACTAAAAGTCATGATTGTCAATGATCATTAAATTTTCAAATTTAATAAAAGAAAGAAACCTTGCAGAACGAAATATGAAAAAATAAAAATACGCGTTAAGAAATGCCACTAAAATAAAACTCAAATCGTGGCTTTAAAATATTTTCTACTGTATTTATACAATATATAGAATGCCTTCCTGCCAAACAGTCAGTCAATTGTGGACACACTCAGTTTAGGCGACGAGCATAGTATTTTAAGAGTATTCATGCATCTCAACCTCTATCAAAGTGCTCTGGCAAACATTTCAATAAATTTTTACAGAAACTTATAAATGGACCACTAAAAAGGTAAAATCAAAAATCTGGTTGCAGAACACTTTATACTGCATTAGCATAGGTTCTACAACCGGTTCTTTTTATATAGAATTTGACCTAGAAGCGATTCGTTCTTTTTTCCAAACTAGAAAAGGTTGATTTCAAATCGGTACTAGAACTGGTTGTGGAATTGGATTTGGGGCAGCAACACCTTACATTTCTTTCAGGAATTAGTTATAGAACCAGTTCCATGTAAGTGGTGGTGAGGTAACCGGTTCTAAAACATTTAGCTGAAAGGTTAAATTTTATTGTATTATTAATTTTTAATATATAATAACATTTTTTTTTAAAGACATACAAAATATGAAAAAATGTTTAAAAAAAAATCAAGTGAAGAAGTTAATAAAGTCTAGCATGCCGACTATATGATACCCTAAACCAGCCTGGTTAAAATCCAACTAATGTGACAATGTCAAAATTTGTCTATATTGTAAAATTTTTGTCGTTTATTTAAACTTATTTTTTAATTTTTAACTCCACAATTTTCTTGAGCGTAATGTTTGTTTTTATAAATAAAAAGTTATTTATTTTCGATATTTCTCTACTTCATTGTGCAGCATCTTCAGGAAATAACAATTAAATTAATAAATATCGAAAATAAAGAAATTTTTATATATAAAAAACAAACCTTACGCTCAAGAAAATTGTGGAGTTAAAAATATATTGTAAAATTATACAAAATTTAATAACGGTAAAATATTTTGATTTTAATGAATGTTTTAATGAATAGAAAATCGGATATATATTCCATATGCGCAATAGGTTCAAATATGGACTGATCCTATCTATAATTAAAAGTCTTTGTCCTGTGAGTCAGCGTATCAAACATGTGAGTCAGCGTACCAAATTTCATTCAAATATCTTCGTATTTGCGACCTGTTGCATGCGCGGACTTTTATATCGGCACTTTGTCTAAACATGGACCAATTCCAAATAAAATCAGCCGGTTTTGCCTATGAGCCCATATAAATCAGTGCACCAAATTTCATTAAAATATCTATCTTCATATTTGCGACCTGTAGCGTGCAAAGTGGCCAATTTTGGGGAGAAATTTTTGTGGCCACTATGTCTAAAGGTAGACCGATTTTAACCAAAATATATAGGCTTCACCCTTAGACAGAAGCAAGTCAAAATATCTTAATATTAACGACCTGTTTAGTGCGCAAAAAAATACATTGACAAACAGACAGACGGACGGGCAGACAGACGGACATCGTTAAATCGAAATAAAAAGTGATACTGCATCGATCGGTACACTAAAAATTCCCAGCAAAAACTCAGTAATGGGTGCTCATTTCTAATGTCTAAATAATAAGCAGTAAAATTTGAGTCTACTGTATATAATTCAGGGTCAAAACTAATTACTTTTATTCGACCAGGTCGTTTTTGTAAGTAGTTGTACATATTCGCCGCATTGAAAAACGCACAAAATTTGTACACCCGCTTACCCGCTGCATTAAAAAATATAAAAAATAAGTAGTTATTCGTATGGGGAAAATTGAAAAATAAGCTTACTTATATACTTGTTAGTGGTTAAATAAAAATTAGTTACCAATACCACATTATTTTTTTAATTAAATAAGTAGTCGCGCATTAGCTAGATTACTAACAAAAAAAACGCCGAATTATAACGAGCAAAAAATGTTAATTTCATTATATAACCACTAGAGCGTACCACCTTACAGGCAAAAAAAAAAAAAAGGAGGTTTCAAAAAAAATTTTTTTTAAACCTCCTTGCAAAAATACTTCATATTGGAGGGTGTACGGCGAACTGTTTTTTTGAGGTACGGTCTAATAACCACTCTTTGGTAATGAAAAATTTTGCTGTCTAGGTCCAATATTTGTTTGTATTAGAAACACCAGCTCAAACTTATTATACCCTATCCACGTAGTGATGTAGGGTATAACTAAACTCTTTTGCTACAATTTAACTTCTTGAAATCTCATCCGGTCCCAATAAAAGAGTATTTAACAATAGCTGAGTGAACTGCATAGAGCCAAGTTTAAGTAAGATTAAAAGGAAAGAAATATAACAACTTAAACGTTTTTTTTTAAATTAGTTGCAAACATGATGTGCTAAACAAAACACTAAACGGAAATTCAATAGCAATATGAACTTGATACACTTTTTCAATGTTCTTAGTGAGTTAAGAGAATCATATAAGATTTAAAATGTGCTCGAGAAATATTACGAAAAGAAGGGTCTGTTACAAAACATGCAACTAAATTTTATCATTGACTGTGACAACAGACTTTCGATAGTCTTAACAAATATTCGACAGTCGGAAATAAAAAATTCGTTACTAGCAACTCAACCGTCTGATTTGTGACGGATTCGGTTGTCCTAACGAATATTTTCTTGGTTCATATACTTGACAAATTTAAAAAGTTAAATCCTGTTAATATTACTTAAAATGTGTCAAAAAAAGGTAAAATGTAAAAGTTGGGAATACCGAATATATATTACACACAGGCACGGATAAATTGTTGAATATAGAAAATATATCGTTAACTTATTACAATAACAAATTTTTCTAAGTTTATTTCAATAGTTTTTTGGTTAAATCTTACATTTTCAAAACAACTAAAACTCAAATTAATTTTGTTGGTTCTAATAAGAAATTACCGAATAAACTTTAACTCAACCGACAGTTGTCTTAAGTTAGAAGCTATATTGATAAAATCCCTACCCGGATCGTATTCCGGATAGGGAATGTCAATCAAGAGTAAAACTTATAATATGGACAGGGTATAATAAGTCTTGTGCTTAGTTTTCAAAAAATCATTACTCAGGGGATCCATCCTGTTTAGGGGACACTTTGAAAATATTAAAAATATAAATTCAGTATTTGCCAAAATCAAAACTTAATAAAACGAGAAATAGGCAAGTAGGGGCGTGAAATTGAATCCGTTGGACAATGTCAAGAGTAAGATAAGGATGAAAAAATTTTTAATTTGGAAAATTCTAATGGTTTAATTTGAATTCATTAAAATGACCCTTGAGTAGTGATTTGGCTGGTTTTGTAAAAGCAAAGAAGGAAAAAAATAAAAAAATTTTTAAATAATTTAAACAGAAAGTGATATTAATTTATGATCTATAGTCAAACTAAAAAACATTTATTTACCAAAATAAGAGATCAACTAAACATTCCCCTCATTCAGAAATGTATACTTCACAACTTAATTTTTTTAATAAATTTAAGCAACACAGTACTCCTCTTCAAAAAGCTGAAAAATTTTCAAAAATCTTTTGAGCCGTAAGCATTCATAAAGCAACAGTCGTAAGGATATTTTCTATAATTTGAGTACAATTTTACCATACAAAAAAATTTCATTATTTTCAATCCCCCCTCTTAAGGGACTAAAATGGCTCTAGTTAGGGCTACGTTTTATGGATAAAAAAAATAACATTTTTGAAATCGTGAGACAATTTTCCTTAATTTAAGTACCCTCACTTACATGTTAAAATGTCCCCCCGAGCCCTCCCAAAATTAATTTCGGTTTTTTTCTTTTTTAATTCCAGAGGGGGTCATATTTTTTTTATATTTTTTTGACGAAAACCCATTAACTGCAGTTTAACCAAATTTTCTATAAAATGATAAAATAAGAGAAAATCTGAAATATAGCCCATATGGGCGATAGGTCCAAATATATACCGATTATATCTAGAATCAATAGGTTTCGTCCTTGGTACCATGTGAGTCAGTGAACTAATTTTCATTGAAATATTTTCGTATTTGCGACCTGCAGCGTGTAAACAAGCCAATTGGGGACCCTTATATGTGCACTAGGTCTAAACATGGACCGATTTTAACCAAAATCAATTTGCTTTATCCTTGGGGCGACATAGGTCGGTGTACTAGATTTCATCAGAATATCTTAATATGTGCGACCTGTAGAGTGCGCACAAGAATGCATGGACAGACAGACGGACGGACTGACATCGTTAAATCGAAATAAAAAGTGATTCTGAGTCGATCGGTATACTATAAGGTGAGCCTAGGTTCAATATTTTTTGGTGTTGCAAACATCAGCACAAACTTATTATACCCTCTCCACGTAGTGGTGTAGGGTATAATTAACCACGTCCCCAGAGATGGCACCATCAATTTGGAAAAAATATATATATGATTTTTCTATACTTGCAAAGTGAAATGTGGGACAAGGAATATTTTATGTGCTAAATTAAGAGCTTAAAACTTCAACTACCGTAAATATTAAGGACAAAGTGTATCCTACATGTTTGAGCATACTTGCCTTTATTGACTTCTTTATACCTATGTTGTAGAATAAAATATGATGACTGACTTCTGTTGAGCAGTAAGTAGTAGTGTGGTGTTGGTTTTCGGTTTTCTTGTTTTTAGTTTTTTTCCTTATATTAAACATTTAAACGGCTATAAATTGATTATTTAAAAACTTCAGTTTAGTGTTTAATTTTTTTATAAAAAAAAAATACTTCAACTGATAGTGAAACCTAAAACGAACGCAGAATAAAATAACGTAACTTCTTTCGACACAGACAAGAAGTCAGTCATTATCATCACTTTATCCTCTTGTTTTAAAGATGAAAAGATCGTTTTTTTTTTTTCTTAACACACACTCCAAAAAAATCTCTAACATTTAACTTAATTACAGCTTTAAAAAGAGTTGCTCCTAAAAAATACACGAACGAATACCATAGAGCCATTAGTCGTTAGTAAATAACTTAGTTGGTGTGCCAAAATTTTAGATGCTTTTTGATAAATTCCCAGAAATGAAGCGTAACTTTTGATAGTTTTTTGATATGTATTTTTTTAGGAGTTTTTTTAAATTAATAGTTTTTATTAAATTACAAATTTATGCGTAATTATAAAAACGAAATGTATATTGATGGACCTTAAATATAATCAAGATAATTGGTTAGATATTCTTGAGACAGACATGTTTTTCATAAACATAAAACGTGTTTAAATATGACTCATAAAAACTTTAAAATATTTATGAGAATTAAGATCTACTATTTATATGGTACTCTGGATCTGGTTTACCTAGTTTATCGGTAGTATTTGAGAATGAAGGTAAATAAAGGTAAATGAAGGTAAATAAAGCGCCGAAATTTTTATGCACAACTAATATACGTCTATGATACTTACAGCTGTTAACAACTAATTAGAGATGCTCTCTTCATAAAAATGGTTTTTAATTATTTACAGCATTTAAACCAATATGCCAACAACAGCGCACACCCACCGAATGATAAAGTGAATCCCCAAAGCCGATATAAATATATCAATCACTGACATCCAAATTGATATTCAAGAAAAATTTAATATCACGATATCCCACATCACTATTACACGCGGTGTGGTAGAAGCCGCGCTGCATGCAAAGATTTAAGGGAAACGTCGCACAGAGGAGTATTTGACCCGAAAAGCTGGCAAAAATTATTAAACGTGTTTTTTGAACTAAAACTTCGGGGATTTTAAAATTTTAGGTTTAAATTGATAAAAAGAATCCAGTGGCGGATTTTTGGAAAGTTCGTGCTGATTTTGACCCCCCTCTCTCTCGTACTTCGCAGAAGAATGAGAGTTTCTAATTTTTTTTTATTATTTTGTATTTTAATCCTTTATCGGCCAAAGTTTGAAGATACATATAATTTAAGTATTTTTTTTTAGTATTTTAGATTATTTTTTGCTTTTGCAACGCCCCCTAGTGGAAATATTTGGAACTAAAATTCAAATTTTGACATGCTGTATCTCCGGAACTAGTCAAGATTTTTCCAAAACTAAAATGCGGAATGCGGATTGGTCTACACAACCTAGTTGAGAATGGTGTTAGATTTTGTTATACACTCAAAAAATTTTGACAGTTACTACATGAGACTGGTTTGCGTAGTAATCAATAATTGTTGTTTTTAACTGTAATTGCTGTTGGTTTTCTATGGAAAAATAGAAAGCAACTGTTATGACAGTTATTTAAGGAAACAACTAACGAAAAGTACTGTAATTTCGTAACAGTTGTTTAAAGCAATTATTTTTAATATCTTAATGAACAAGTACCAAAACAGTACTTTAACAGTAAACAGTTATTTTTGTTAGTTATTTAAAAAACAAAAAATTTCGTTAAAAATTCCTGTTTAGTTTATATTAGTTATTATTGACATATTCCCAGTTTGCAAATAAAAATCAAAAACTTGTATTGTATCTCCAATGCATAAAAGCATAATAATTGGAGAACCGTTTGGAATTTTTACTTAAAATTTTAAGTAAGGTTAAATTAAGGGTTAGCAAATTCGAGTGTTTTCTTAGTTTACAATTAAGGAAAAATGTTTTTGAATGATAGTATGATATTTTTTAATACTGCTCCTGATATATTTCGTCATATTTGTTATAATTAAAGCATAAAATTTATCAACTCATCTTTGTTTTTCCTTAAAACTAGCCCGTTTCCTGTTAAAACGAAGTAGTCACTGGTTTAAATAATTTGTGTAATAACTTTTTTTATGAGTGTAAAAGTAAGGAAATATATTGATGTCTTATGTTACAAACATCCCTTTTTCCCATTGCGGTTTTCTTCCTGGTGATGTTTCAAAAGGAAAATAAGAAGAACCCCTGAAAAATGGACTCTGGTTCTGGAAACTTTCTTCTATAAAAAGTTTTTGATTTCAAACTTTGTCTAAAGGCACATGTGCTGAGAATCTGAGTATTTTCCTTTAATGAAAGGGTGTTAAAATCCAACACTTTTTAATAGAAACAAGTGGTCAGAAACTGGTAATTATCTATGGACTTTAGAAAATATTAATCAAGAAATCCCGCAAATAGCGCAGAGCTTAGCTATAGAAAAGCTATTGGATTATGAGAACTTTTTCTAAAGCAAAAACCTAAGATGTTATTACAATCTTACAATCTTTTCCTTCAAAAAACCCCTCAGATTCCTGGAACCGAGTATAAGGAATTACTCAGCATCCTACAGAATAAATTACTGAGGCTTTTTCTATGAAAAAACATCAGATTCTGAGGTTTTTCCATACAGAAATCTCCTCAGGATCTGAGGTATATATTAAGCTTTTCATGATGGAAAATACAATTGTTTCGTAGGCATCAACCCAACTCATCAGTTATCCGCAATAAGAAAACGATGATTGGAACACACAAGTCGAGACATTACATAAGGTACAAAAATTCTACGGGGCGAGAATTTTGTACTTTTGTGTCTCAAATTTTATTGAAATAAAGGGTTGTACAACAGGGATGCTACAAAAGTAGAAAGACAGGGACAGCAAACGACGCCATATTTCTTGCCGCTCTTTTGACATTTCTCTTCAGTAAGGTTTGCCATTTCATGATGGAAAGATATACGAGCCAACAATGAGTCGAAATTATTAAAATTTACTACCGAAATTCGGAGTCAGTGACCTCAACGTTAAGAGCGCTACGTCCAATTTATGGTCGTCATAATCGTCCTAGCAACAATTGAGCGTGGGGCTACGTCAAATCTATGGTCTATGCCAACAAGCCAGCGAAGATTGATGAACTTCGTACGAATATCGAACGTGAAATTGCAGCAGTATCGGCCGATTTATGCTTGAAAACCGTCGAAAATTGGGTTCAGCGTCTGGACTTCTGCAAGCGTGCCCGTGGTGGCCATGCAAAAGAGATCGATTTCCATACATAATGGCATCGAACGTACTTTCACAGGAATAAAGAATTTCATTGATATCCAAAACCGTTATTGTTTGATTTAAACTTGTTTACTTTTGTAGCGTTCTTATTGAAAAACCCTTTAGTTTTCTTTGAAATTAATTGAAATCAACAGGTTTAGTCCTTGGGCCGGTATAAGTCGATATACGAAATTTCGTAGAAACATCTTAACCTTTGAATGCCAAAAGCTGCTAAAAATCGAACTTCGCTTTTTAAAAATTAAAAAAATGAAAAAATTAACTTTTTTTATATTTTATTTCGATAGAGCATACTCTTCAGTACATGCTCAGAAAATATCAATAAAAAATTCGAAGGAATAAAACTTCCACATGGTTTTTTGTAAAATATATTTTAGTCACAAAGTAATATTCTATCTCATCAATTCATAAATGCTTTGTAAAATTATAGCAGCCCAGCAAAATCTTTCATTACCAAATAAGTGGTAATATAATAGAAATTCATAGCTCCGCACAACTTATTTTTTGGCGTCTAAACTCATTATTTTTGTTTGGCGTGGTCGTTTTTATAAGTAGTCACGCTTACCCGCTCGCTTACGAAAAAATGAGAAGTAAGTAGTTATGAGATTCTGAATAATAAGTGGTTACAAACATGCTTAGAAAAAGTTGAATTATAAGTGGTTATCCGACTGCTTACTTGATTCTTAAAAATAAGGAGTTTCACAAATTCACTATTAGCTTCAGGAAATACATACAGAGAAATTAAAGTTTTTGTTAGTATGTACCCTACGGGAAAAGGGACCGGTCCCAGATGACACGCAGGATAGGTCTCAAGGGGGCGGAGACCGGTCGTTGATCCGTCTTTTTGTTTGAAAGAGACATATCACTTTAACATGGCGTTGTCATTGGAAATGACCAATTGCCACAGTTTAGACACATTGTGGCAGTAAAATTAAGAATTAAAAATAATCTACTTGGCGTCGAAGTAGGGCTCGATAACACAACCCCCTGCTTGTAAGGCAAACGCTCTACCGTCTGAGCTAATGTTGCTTATGGTTAAGTTATATATTTTTCGTTTCTTTTCAAATAAAAAAGAGAAAGGAAAAACAAACACACACACAGCAAATAAAAAAAACATGGAAAAGAAAAAAATAGAAAAGAAAACAACATGAACACACACACAAATATGGTGGAAGTGCCTTGAATATGCCACCGATTGACCGGTCATGGGATAAGTCCCTTAATGGCAGTTGACTTGTTTTTTGCGTTGGCCATAATTAAATTAAAAAATCAATTAAAAATTAGAAAATTACCTCAAAAACTCTGCTAATATAAATAAAAATTTATAAAATTCCCCTTAAGTTAAAAAGAAAAGTTAAATGAAATACCAATTGTTAAAACTAAAACAGCTTTGACATTAAAAAAACGTTGAAAATACAAAACTTAAAATTTCGTACCAAAACATTATAGAAATTTAAAATAAGAGCTAAAATAAGCAAATCGTGAAAATATAAAGTTAAAAATAAATAAAAGAGAAAATAAATAAAAAATATTTTTAAAAATATGCCGCGAATTTAGTTTTTTTCGGTATCGGTCAAGTTTTTTCAAAGCAACAGTGAAAATAACGGATCAGAAAATACTTAGAATATTAATTCATTTTCTTTTGTTCATATTTGTACTAATTTAGTAATATGCCTTCAGTTGACCGGTCACGGGATAGGTCCTTGGAGGGCAATTGACTCCTCATCCCCCGTAGGGTATGTACTAGTCATAAAAATTTTAATACAAAACATATTTACATGTAATATAAATGTATAAAATTTAACTATGTAAAAAGTACTTATTTAAACTATTGCGAGTAAGTCATTATTTTATATTTAAAAGCAATGACTACAATAGGCCGTTATTAGGAAGTCATTATTTTATATTACAAAGCACTGCAAAAGGTAATGATATATCATTATTGGTAATGCAGACAGCAATCAGGTGTCATTACCAATATTTTGCTGGGAGGTTTACAGAACGTCATTTTCATACAAAATTTGTTCAATAAACCTCCTATAATTTTACAAAGCGTTTTTGAATTTACGGGTATGCATTTAAATTTGTATACAAAATTTTTTGGGAGCATTTTTATTTCATTGTCTTTATTAGAAATCTTATTTCGCATAATACAGTAGTACAAAAAGAAAAAAACTACATCCAAAGATGTAAGAATTGCACGAAGTCTTTAAAGAAAAGCCAATGACGATTCCCCGATTGTGGGCGGAGGCACGTTATTTGAGGCAGGTATTGATAGCTTTATATTAGCTACAAAAGTAATCAGTGTGTATAAAAAATAAGATACAAATACAAAATAAATTAAAAAATGTACCAAATTATAGCATTTTAACCAAAATGAAATGTATAATAACTTTTCAGCCATCGTTTTTAAGAATATTAGGGTTGGTATATCAACTACATATAGAAAACGGCGAGATATAAATTTTCTTCATACACTTCATAGCGTAAAATTAATTTTAAACTTTAAATGCGTTTTCTCACAACCCTGAGTTCAAAATCGGCTGCCACTGTACAGCCAAGGCGGGTTAACCGATTTCGATCTGGGTTTTTTTTCATTCGTAGGCAACAAAAAACTCTAGTCCTTGTCGTGGCCCTTTTTTGAATTTTGGTCACATAAATTGTATATCCCCGAGCAAATGTGTTTTTCTTGCCTTTTTTTTGGAAATTTTAAGTTTGTGTGGCAACTTTGTTAAAAAAATCTTAAAAATAAAAATCGGGCCATGATAAGGACTAGAGAATTTATCTGAGATTAAGAATAACTTTACATTTTTATTTTCCGATAATTAACGAAGGCTGCACAGTGGCAGTCGGTTTTGTCTTTTTTAAAAAAGGCCAGTAATTAAGTGGGAACTCTGGCGATTTTGGCTGGGGAAATATAAAGCTGATATTTTTTAAAAATACTACAATAGCATGATTTTTAAATAAAAAAATAAAATATTAAAAACATTGCTAATTGAATTTTTTACAACCGTTCAAATATGCCCTTTAAAATGCTGTTGTTACAGTATTTACCCCCCTTAAAACAAAAAAAAAAAATTTTTTAGAAAAATTATCAAAAATACATTTACTATCTGCCATACAATATTAATAATAGCAAAGCTAGCTTAGAGTCTCTACTTGTAAAATGAATTGCAATTTTTTCTCCAGGAATCACATACTTATAGAAATAAATCTGTAAAAATAGCAGAAAAAGTTACTAAAAATTAGTTAAAATGATGCTGCAGAAAAAACTGCTAAAATGAGCAGATTTTTTTACTAAATACTAGTAAAATGAGAACAGAAAAATTAAAACGGTTAAATTTACAGAAGCTATTTTTTAGTTAATTGAAAATAGCAAATTGTACTGTAAAATCTGCAGAAAATTTTGCTAAATATTTGTAGACTGAAAATAGCGAAAATAAACTGTTATATCTAAAAAATTTTTGCTATTTTTAAGCTAAATTTAGTTGAATGCAAATAGCAGTCTACTCTGCTAAAATCAGCAGAAATATTTGCTAAAAATAGTAAACTACTGTTTTCAAAAAGCTCAATTTTTATTTGAATTTAAAAAAATTTATGCTACTAATTAATTGGCAAAATTTTTTGCTGATTTTAGCAGAATAGACTGCTATTTGCTATTTCAGCAGAATAGACTGCATTTGCTGTTCTCCATTTACTAAGATTTAGCTCAAATATAACTAAATGCTGTATATTTAAGTTTTATTTTTGCTGTTCCTATATGGCAAAAATAACCTGCTAATTTAGCAGTTTTTTTTCTGCAGCATCATTTTTAACTAATTTTTAGTAGTTTTAACTAACTTTTAAACGGACTTTTTCTATTAGTGCAGGATAACATCTGGATACGTCTTGCGAATATTCCTCTAACTCAAAAACTAGAAGACAGTTTTTTTTCTTAATTAAACATGGATTATATACTCAGAGCTAGTAGTGAGCAAAATAATTTCGTCAAAATTTATTGATTTTTAGTGCCAAATTCGCCACATTTCGTAATTTTAAAAAAGCGACAATCGCCATAACTTTTGAAAAAAACAATTTTCGGTATTTGATTTTATTTTACTAACAGTGTTATTAAGTGCAAAAACCGAAATTTTTTGACTATTGGATTTCTTTATTCGTCTTCAACTTTTATTGGGCTATATCGCCTAAATAAAGCGATAAATTAAAATTTTAATATTTGCTCCATAGTATATTTTCAATGCCAAATAAATAGTTTAAATATTGTCGCTATCAGAACAAAGAGCACTAGAGGGTTAATACATGTAGCGTGCCCACAAGAATACTTGTACAGACAGATTCTGTGTCATTAAGTCGAAACAAAAAGAGATTATGAGTCGATCGGTGTACCAAAAGGTGGTTCTAGGTGAAATATTTTTTGGTGTTACAAACATCAGCATAAACTTGTTTTACCCTGTCCACATTGTGCAGGTTTGTGACTGTTGAAAATTTTTTGGTGTCTATTCCTCCTTGTGACTTATTATGACTGTCTTAAGACTATTTTTAAGACTAAAAGTTACAACTTTCCATAAAAAACAACAATAAAATTTCATATTTTATTTGTCATTATTATTATTGCATCGACGACAGGTCTTAATTTTTTAAAAGTTTTCAAACAAAAATTTTAATAAATATAATTTATTGTGACTTTGCAATAACAAACACAAGGGAAATACAGTCAGAACTAAGAGTCACAGACTTTTCGTAGGAATAGATAACTATTTCTTAAATGCTTAAAATTCATTTTTTTTTTGTAACGCAATTATTCTTTGTAAAATAGTGTAAGTGACCAATTGGCGCCAACAACTCTGCAAAATTGCGGGCATTGATTGTCTCAGGTGTTAAGAAGAAATTTATTTGTTATTCGCCCATTTATTAAATTTAATATGCAATTAACATGATAGTGTAAGGTCTTCTTGGAATAAGTGTTTATAAAACAATAATAGCTTGAATTGACCATCAGCCATATAAGAAAGTAGTTTCATAAATGTTCTTTTGGTTCATTTCCTTCTGAAGCTTATGCCTATGTAATTCATGTCAAATTTATTCTACCACACGAAATGAGCATGTTGTTAATTCTTATCACTTGAAACAGAGAAAGAGAAGAAGCAAAAGAACAGATAACATATGATTAATTATACAAAATAATTTAATACCGCCGCCACCAACTACCAACAGAGCCATATGTTTGTTCTCCTACAAAATTAAGCCTATATTTAAGCTTTCCGTACTTACTATAAGTTTATGTTCGACGATATATTGTAATTCTCCACCGTTCATACTCCTTATACTTTATGTGTGGTCATTTCACATGCTTGTCATCACTACATGGAAGCAGCATGTGAATTGTGAATGAATGAATAAATGAACGAATGGATGGATGATGTTGAGATTAAGCTATTGCGTGATTCATCTGTTTTTTGGCTTGTAATCCCCACCTTAATTATAATTGTGTACAGATACTTAAGGCATGCCTTTTTTTTTGAGAAGGATTTTTTTTTTCAAGCTGACCAGAATATCTTGATAAATATCATATTCAGAGGGAGCAGTAATTTCTTTGGATAACCAACAAAATATGTACATATTTTGAAAAACAAAAAAATAGAAAATCAAATCTTACTTGAGATTTAATTTCCAAGTGTGTGGGGGCAGACGCAATTTATATTATTTTGCTAATGACATTTAAAAGGTGTCAATTAGTATTGAAACATGATGCTACCTTTAAATATAACAACATGCCTCACCTTTTTTTTTGTGGCGGGTACTACAGTCATCGTCATCCACATCGTCAACATCATCAGCATGATGCTCATCACCAGTGTTATCATTGTGTAATGTTTTGCGGCAGTGATGATATACATTAATTAGCATTTATTTAATTTTTTTTTTGTTTAAGCTTAAGCTTCTCATTCTGATAAATTGCAAGTAATAAATTAGTCATCATCATTGTGATTTAATGTTTTCAAAGCAGATTAATGTGAAGTTTCAAAATGTTGTTTGTGTATTTCAATATAAACAGATAATTTTTTTATAAATTACCACAGTTTGACCGATTATATGGAATCCGATATTTAATAAATGCTGACATTACATTTGTTAAAAAAAAAATACATAATTTGGAGACTAGTTTTGATTATACTTTTCACACTCATAGAAATAAATCTGTACAAATAGCAGAAAAGGTTACTAAAAATTAGTTAAAAATGATGCTGCAGAAAAAACTGCTGAAATTAGAAGATTTTTTTGCTAAATACTATTACAATAAGAACAGCCAAATTCAAACTGTTAACTTTACAGAATTTTAGTTGTATTTAGTTAATTCAAAAATAACAAATTTTATTGTAGAATCTGCAGAAAATTTTGCTAAATATTAGTACACTAAAAATAAAAAAATAAACTGTTATATCTACAAAATTTTTTTCTGTTTTTAAGCTAAATTTAGTTGAATGGAAATAGCATTCTATCCTGATAAAATTAGCAGAAATATTTGCTAAAAAAAATTGTAAACTTCTGTTTTTGAAAGGCTGGATTTTTATTTACATTTAAAAAAAAAAAGAGAAATCGAAAAAAACCTCGAAAATTTTATTTGTTATTGCGATTTTTTAGGCTACTAACTATTTAGCAAAATTTATTGCTGATATTAGCAGGCTAATTTTTTCTTTTCTATTAACATGAAATTTAAGCTACACACAGAAAACAGATTTGTAGTTCCAACCAAATTTTTCGCCAAACGAATTTTTGTAGTTCCAGGTACAATCACTTTTATTAATACCGTTGTTTTTACCGAAATATATCTACAATTTTTGAATTTTTGTAATGTTAATATATTACTTTAATGTTTGTGGATTTTAAATTCTATAAATAGAATAATACGTTCCACAAAATTTATTTAAAAATTAAAATTTTTTATGTCGCTAACTGGGATAGGACCTGCGACCTTCCGCTTGTCAGCCCATTACTTTTCCTCTAAGCTAAGTTGTATTTAAATTTTTTTAATCAAATTTCAAATTTGAATTTCTTCAGGTTTGAATATTTTGTCTATAAATAAAATTATATCAACAACAGAAAATCCATTGTGTCTTTTAATTTGAATAAAAAAAAAAGAAAAAAATTAAAACAAAAAAAATTATCTCGCGAACCGGGATAGAACCGGCGACCCTCCGTTTGTCAGCCCATTGCTTTTCCTCTAGGCTAAACTCGATATAAATTTGAATATTTTGTTTTTGAATAAAATTATATGTATTAAAACAGAAAATTTGTTTTGAATCAATAAAAAAATTATTACAAAAAAAAAAGAATGCCTTGGTTGAGGTTTGAACTTAGATCTCTAAGGCAATAAGGCTGTGTCTCTATCCTACGGGGAAAGGGACCGGTCCCAGATGACACGCAGGATAGGTCCCAAGGGGGCGGAGACCGGTCATTGATCGGTCTTTTTGTTTGAAAGAGACATATCACTTTAACATGGTCTTGGAAATTACCAATTGCCACAGTTCAGACACCTTGTGACAGTATGGTGGTGTGTCTAATAATAGCTTTTCAAATAAACTAATAAAAGATTAAGAATTAAAAATTAACTTGGCGTCGAAGTAGGGCTCGATAACACAACCTCCTGCTTGTAAGGCAAACGCTCTACCGTCTGAGCTAATGTTGCTTATGCGTGATGGTTGGCTGATGGTAAAGTTATATATTTTTCGTTTCTGATCAAATAAAAAAGAGAAAGAAAAACAAACACTACCAGCAAATAAAAAACAATGGAAAAGAAAAAAATAGAAAAGAAAACAACACTAACACACACACAAATATAATGGAAGTGCCTTCAGTATGCCCCCGATTGACAGGTCACGGGATAGGTCCTTTAATAGCAGTTGACTGGTTTTTTGCTTTGGCCATAATTAAATTCAAAAATCAATTAAAAATTAGAAAATTACCTCAAAAACTCTGATAATATAAATAAAAATTTAAAAAATTGCCCTTAAGTTAAAAAGAAAATTAAATAAATAGCAATTGTTAAAACTAAAACAGCTTTAACATTAAAAAACGTTGAAAATACAAGACTTAAAATTTTTAGCACAAAATTATAAAAATTTAAAACAAGAGCTAAAATAAGCAAATCGTGAAAAAATAAAGTTCAAAATAAATAAAAGAGTAAAATAAATAAAAAAATATTTTAAAAAATATGCCGCGAATTTTATTTTTTATTTCGGTATCGGTCAAGTTTTTTAAAAGCAACAGTGAAAGTAACGAATCAGAAAATACTTAGAAAATTAATTCTTTATCTTTGGTTCATATTTGTACTAATTTAGTAATATGCGTTCGGTTGACCGGTCACGGGATAGGCCCTTGACTCCTCATTCCCCGTAGGCTACCTGCACCACAGATACTTACTTACATTTAAATGTTGTCTAACTTCCTATTTAAATACCCAGGAAAATTTTCTGTTCCAAAGAATCGGTTGTACAATAGCTACTTTTCATTCACAACCCCTTCTACTGTCGATTCTAACACTGATTCTTTTTGTTTGAAATTGTCCCAAAAGCAACCCCTTCTATAGCTCCAAAGTGGAACCGGTTGCTCTAGAATCAGTTCTGGAACTAGTTCTGGAATTGATTCTACGTCACCCACACCTTCCATATAGGATCCCAGGAACTGGTTCCGGAACCAGTTCCATGGAATCGGTTGCAGTGGAACCAGTTGTAGAATGGGAGTGGTTGGCCACCGATTGTAAAAAATTTTCCTGGGTATGCATATGTATGAAACGAAAAAATATGATACATTCCAAAATTTTATTATGATAAACAAAATTTCTGTTTCTAGTCTCAATATATTATTATAATTACCAAAATAACGGAAATTAATGATTAAAGCTACTAAAGTTGAACAAAAAAAAATTTTTAAATTGATTGGAAAAACTACTTAATACTTTGTATAGAGTGATCGATTTTATTGAAACACAACTGATACTAGATTTTTGCTGCCGATATTTTATTCAAATAACGAAATCTTCGATAAATTGGTAGTTGTTGGTATTGAAGGTAATGTAGAACCCAAGTAAAAAAAAAAAATGATATGGAGCCATATAAAGTTATATTTAATTATATATAATCTTCTATGTAATTACATATAATTATATCCGAAAAATGAGAACGTCTTATTGTATCATATTGTATCGAATTGTATACAATTGTATACAATTTGGTACAATTTGATACAATTCGATACAATATGATACAATTGTATCTGAATTTTGACCTCATCCAATTACATAAAATTATATCTTTTTGTATAAAATTATATAAAATGTTATAAAAGTGGACATAGTTTGATACAATTATACCTAAATATTAACCCTATATTTTTACCATAATATATATGACCACATCTAACAATATACAAAATTATATTTTTAAATAAAAAAAGATATACAATATCTGGAGATCAGACCTGAGGGATTTCAATTACATTTACTTGTAATTTGTAATTGTAATTACATTTACTTGTAATTTGTAATTGAAATTACAAGTAATTGTAATTGAAAATTTTCAATTACAAATTACTAGTAATTGTAATTGAAAGTGATTTCAATTACAAATTTCAATTACATTTAGAATTAAAAAGTGTTTTTTGTTAAAATTTTGTAGAAAAATCTGACTGGGATAGGTTGCATAGGCATGGATGGATGCGTATAAAAAGAATACGTCATGTTGGGCTTACCCCTAACTTGTGCTTTTTGTCATTATTTATTTTCCCAAAAAATGTAATTGACATTTTTCAAATTACAAATTACTTGTAATTTTCTTTTTTGAATTACAATTACAAATAATTAGTAATTGTAATTGAATTTTTTATTACATGTAATTGTGTAAATGAATGTGTAATTATTTACAAAATGTAATGATTAACCCCAGGTCTACTGGATACCCTATAATTTCGATAAATCTTCCATTACTTTTATCCAGATTTTCCATGACAGTGCATTAAACATGAACAAATTTTTATTTGTTTTTAGTAATTTTAAAATAAGGTTAATAACACTGAAATTTTTAACTTAATAGGATTGTGATATACAACCAAGATATAAGAGATCAGTCAAGTGTGCGTTATAGTATAGAGAATTCCATATTAAAGCTTCAGTATTGCTAATTTTATGGGCGCGTTATCCATTTTGACTCACGCTTCTAAACAAAAACAAATTACTCACGCACGAGTATTTCGTGTCTTACTCACGCAGACATGAGTATATTAAAAATTTACTTACAATCAGAAAATTCTCACGCAAAACAGTAAAAATTACTAAAAACATATGATGCAAAAAATAAACTCACACACGAATCATGCACGGGTTATATATTCTTACTCACGCTCACGTACGAATTATATATTCTCACGCTCACGGGCGAATTACTTTGGTATAGTAATTATTACTCACGATCACTTGTGAATAACTTCACTCACGATCGTGTCATGCGCCAATCCCTAGTAATTACTAAATCGAAAACTAGTTCAAAATCATTTTTTATATGGAACCACATTTAATACAATACGGTTTTAAAAGGACCTTATACATATATTTTTATATAAAATCACTTTGAAAAAATTGCTAATGTGGGATGATATATAATTAAAAATGATTTTATAAAGAACGTTATATCGTTATATATAAAAGAAATATTGAAATATTGTATATAAACGTCCCAGGAAAATTTTCTGTTCCAAAGAATCGGTTGTACAATAGCTACTTTTCATTCACAACCCCTTCTACTGTCGATTCTAACACCGATTCTTTTTGTTTGAAATTGTCCCAAAAGCAACCCCTTCTATAGCTCCAAAGTGGAACCGGTTGCTCTAGAATCAGTTCTGGAACTAGTTCTGGAACTGATTCTACGTCACCCACACCTTCCATATAGGATCCCAGGAACTGGTTCCGGAACCAGTTCCATGGAATCGGTTGCAGTGGAACCAGTTGTAGAATGGGTGTGGTTGGCTACCGATTGTAAAAAATTTTCCTGGGGTATATTATATAAATTATATATAAACGTATATCTAATTATATCTTTTATATATTACATTGTGTACGTGCTATACATACACTTATATGTAGGCCAGTATGTAATAATATAAAATCACATATGTCTCAATATTAAAACCTTTGAGGAAAAAATATTTAATATATGACTATATAAAAGGCTTCAATTTAAAAGCATATGTGGCCATATCTAACTATAAGTTACCATCAAAGGATTGACAGCGCAATTCAACATATTAAAATGAGTAAAAAAGTTAAAGTCGGGCATGCCAACTATATAATACCCTACACCAGTCTGGCTGTGTCAAAATTTCTGTGTACCAAATTTTATTGAAATACCTTCGTATTTGCGACCTGCAGGGTGTAGACAAGCCAATTTTGGGGGGTTGGGGGGACCCTTATATGGGAACTAGGTCTAAACATGGACCGATTGTAACCCAAATCAATAGGCTTCGTCCTTGGGCCGACGTAAGTCGGTATAATAAATTTCATCTAAATATCTTAATATTTGCGACCTGTAGAGTGCACACATGCAGGCGGACGGACGGACAAACGGACATCGTTAAATCGAAATAAAAAGTGATTCTTAGTATACTAGGTCCAATATTTTTTTATGTTATAAACATCATCACAAACTTATTATACCCTCTCCACGTAGTGGTGTAGGGTATAAAAACTTTTGTGAATATCATAAAAGCAAAAGTCTAGGGAACTGGCTATGAAATGATAACCAAATCACAACTGCAAAATTTAAGCACAAAATTGATTTTGTGATCTAGTTTTAGTTAAATTCTCCCTTTACTTGATTAGAAAATTTTAATTTCGATTGATCCAATATAATTTGTAGGGTCATTCCGATTGCCAGATATTTTCTAATAGAACTCTTTTGTTCATTTTAAATTGAAATTATACATTACAACAGTTAAAAATTACTACGTTATTGGTTGTTTTAAAGATAGTCCCCTTGTCGCCTTCTTAACTATACATTCCCTGCACATTGAATTATACCGACAGAGTTTTTAGACTTTAAAAATATTTTTTAACCAATATTTATTAATAATCACTGAAAACAATAAAATAAATTCATCTTCGAGTTTTCACTATAAATGACCCACAGGATTTTAATATCATAATATAAAAAGTTAACAAGTTTTTTAAGTGTACTATACTTATTTTTAATGATGTTTTAATTTTCAAAAAGTATCAATTTAATTCTTTCTTAAATAGCAAATTGCTAAAGTAAAATTTGTATCGTTACATTCTTTTTTAAAATTCTTAAATTCCCATCATCTTCATCATCACGATACAGTACTTATTGTATTTTTGAAGTTCATAAACCATTTTATTGCTAATTATTTTAAATGTTGATAAATGATGTAAAATGTGTGACATTTATGTCACCAGTTGACATTTTAATACATAAATCATTTCCTTAACAAAAGCTCTATATATTCGACGCTATATATTTCTTTTTGTGTTTATTTAAACAATAAAATATGAAAATTTCATTTCTTTGTATTATACATAAAATATGTATTAAAAAGAACACCTTCATTAACTTCATGACATTTATCATATACAATAATTTACTTACATATGAATAAGTATATGTTATAAGTAGGGCAAGTTTTTTTTGGCATTTGCCATTAAATGCCATTTTTTCACTTATATTATAAAAATGCCATGTTTACAAATCCTTGCCAAAAAAGCCATTTTGTCTATTTTTTAAACTTTTCATTAAAAAAAATGCTATAAAATTCAGTAAAAACTCAATCTTTGTAAATAATTTTTGGAAACATTTTACAAAAAAACCATATTTTTTTTAATATTTAATAAAGTTTCTGACAGTTCAACGGTAAATTCCTTCATTGTTGTATTTTTGTTAAAAACATTCAGAAAAAGACTTATATCAACTATTATACTTTAAAATTTTTGGAATAAGCGTGCCCTTTTTTGCGTTTTTTGTGCCAATTTTACTATTTTTTCGTGCCATTTTGTCTGCCAATTTCAACTTTTTTTGTGCCATTTTAAACTTGCCCTGGTTATAAGTTACCAGTGAAGTAAAGTAATTATAGAGATTTTTAAAATAGTAAGGGTAATCACGGATAATCTCATAAAATGTTTAATATATAGTATAGATTAAAGTTAATCCCATTTTTTAATCTTCATCGTTTATGCCCGCATTTTTTGAGAGTTAAAAAATTCAGTTTACAGTTAAAAGCTTAACTATATCAGTTTAAAATACAAAGGTGGTGCCGAAACGATCTGGAAAATAATGAATCTGGAAAGTGTAAGCGTAAGGTTAGCTTCCAGAGACAGCCGCCATATTGTCAGCTCACGTGGGTCCTGCCAAATCGTGTTCCCGTTGAGATACCTATAGAGCGGACCACATCAGGATCCGAACCATACCAGTTAGACCCCCTGATGAATAGACTTATCCTGCCAATGTCAGCATCAGAGTAGAAATACAACCTTGCGGCTGCGGATTCCGCTGCGGTGAGAAAAATAATTAAATGACTGTGGCTGCGGTGACGGTTGTTTTTATATATACATTCACACTTTCTTTACATGTATGTGTGTGTACATTTAGTGTACTTGTGGAGAGCACCAGCGATGGGAAATGATGTTTTTTTTTTAGTATAGAAAAACTTTTAAATTTTTATATATTTTTTTTTTTTTCATTTTAACTTCGGCAAAGATCATTAAATTAAAATGATAGGCTAAATGAGTTCGAAACTAGTAATAAAGATGAAAAACAATGATTTTTCAAAATAAAAGTTCAATCGTTTCAACTTTTCCATCTCTGAACATCATCATCGGTGTAGAAATTTTTTAAAAATATTAAAAATAGAGCAATGGTTGCATCGAGTAGGTAAAATTACGATCATAAAATTTTTTATTAATGTTGTATTTTGTATATGTCAATATTGCACTCACTGTAAGTGTTAAGTAGTTTTTGTATAGTTGTATAACATACAAACAAACTTACGGACACTTTCTTGTTGTATATTTTTAAAACAATATTTTTTATTGCTACATTTATGGCTGGAATTAATTCATTTATTTTTTCTGTTTAAAAGCGCAATTAAATGTGGTCATAATAATATACACTCTCGTATAATATTTAGCATCATATTTTGCGCAAATACGAGGGTGGATCAATTAGTCCTTTACTTTTTGAACTTAGCTTGAAGTTATTTACGAACCACCGCTACTCCCGTTATTCACCATCTGTTAGTAAAAAGATATCTGTAAAATTTGGCAACTATTCAAAGCATAAAACCTCGTTAATTTTTGTAAAAATGAAGAAATTGAATTTCGAGTGCTAATAAAACGTAACTTTTTGAGAAAAATTCAAAAAAGTGATGCAAAATCAGTAGAAAAAGCACTACATTTAATGATCTAGATGTAGTTCTTTTTTAACAGAAGTACTAATGATTTTTACATTGAGTTGTGGTAGGAGGCAGGTACTCCCACATAAACATTGTCCCAAGACTTTATAAACGAGTACAAAAGAAACACTATTCTATCAATTGAAAGTAAAAAAAAAAAATTAAGAAAATTTATATGATTTTTAATTTAGAAATTTTTTTTTTTTATTGCTGCCACCGGGTATTGATCTTGCTCCCTCAAGATTGCTAGTCCAGCCCTATAATGCTGAGACATTTTTTGATATGAAAGTGGATTGGCACAAAAACACAACTTTTGCATTGAGAGGTATCGAATTGAATTGCAGTGAATAAGTTGCACTGCAATTCAATATTTTTTTCAGTACTTGTTCCCAAGTGTATAAAAAGCAAATTTTCATCATTTTTGTTTCAATAATTTTTTAAAATCAAATATGACAAATTCCTAATAGAACATACAATTTGTTTTAAAAAAATGTGGAAACAAATTATGAAAAAAATCTTCCTTTGAAAAATGAGTGAAAAATTAAAAAATATAAAATTTAAACAAATAAATTATAAATACTAAAAAAAATTATAAATAAAAAAAAATAAATATAAAAAAAATAAAAGAAAAAATTAATAGAAAAAAAATAAATGGAAAAAATTAGGAAGTATTAGTTCCGCCAGGATTTGAACACGCAATCATTTGTTTGGAAATTAAATGTATGCAAATCACTTCTTAGGATCAATTTTAGAGCAGTAAAATTTTAGAAGCAACAATTAAGCGAATTTTTTGGAAGTTGTTCGGAATTACTTCAAAAAAAAAAGCTATAAAAATATACTAACTGCTTCTTTACAACCAATAAAAGAATTGGTTTTTTTTAAGTTATTCAGGATTACTTCTAAAAATGCAGTAAAAACACACTAGCGGCTATTTTGGCAGCAATTAATGGAGTGGTTTGTAAAGCATGACATCCAATTTTTTTTCTTTTGCTGGGATTACTGAACCCAGCAAAAGCTTGTACATATTTCAATGGTAAAAAAAGAGTTTACTGAGTTTCGTTAGAGTCATAAGCATTAGTGACGCCGAACGTTCTGGATGGCCAATTTAGGACTCTCGACCCGATAATGTCCAACAAATTACGATATGCTGTTAGTAGTGCTAGTAAATTCGGTTACTTTCAATACTCGATACTACTCGAAATTCTTTATTTGGAGACCCGATACTATTACATATATTTATCGGGGTTAAATTTGAAACCTTTTCAAATTTTTTATAAAATTCTTTGAAAATTACAGCGTTTATTGAATATTTTCATTTTAAACTATATAGTCACTATTCGATATGTTGCTCATAATTTTTCAACTTTTCCTTATTTTTGACTGTCTAAAATGCAACTCTGCAAATATCGAGTAGTTGGTTTTAAAAATCGAAATCGCATTTTAAAAGGCAAATGCTCGATACCCACTAATAAGTTTTTTTGACGAACACTATGCAAAGCCCCAGGAGCAAGGGCGTTAATTCTTTTATTTATAAACAATAGCTTTAGTTTAAATTTTTTTTATAAGCATAATGCTGCTAAATTCCATTGTTAATTAAGATATTACATATTAGTCTTAAGTATTTCTTTTTTTATTGATTTAAAATATAGATATACATGGTTGTTAAAAAGGATCAATAAAATAAACCTTAAACCTTTACGAACTCTAGTGTTGGCTGATGGTAGAGTAAAAGTGCTCGAGATTGTTCATGTCATAGGCATATCAAATTGCTATGTGATTTCGATTTTAAATTATCAGTTGGGTTTGAGAAAGCTAGCCGCAAGATGGTTTCCGTGTTTGCTCACAATTAGTCATAAACGAAATTGTGCAGCAACTTCGAAGAAGTGTTTGACATTGTTCCCCCGCAGTACAGATCAATGGATTTAGCTTTCGGATTTACGGATTAGGCCGCCAGTGACTATCGGAGAGGGATTTAGCTCCAACTATGAAATATATGATGAAATTAATGCCTATTTTGAGGACATTTTAGAAATCATTTTGTTTGAAATTGATAAAATCCAGAGGGATGTTGGACAAAGTGTACTGAGCTAAAAGGAGAACATATAACGAATAAACAACTGTCTTTCATTCAAAAAGTAGCGGGTTTACTGATCTACCCTCGTACCACTTCAAGTGTGATATGAATTCATTCTTTTGGTTAGGTCGTTTTTAAGTTTACTCCTTTTTTTTACCATATTTTCGTAATCATTAATGTTATTTTTTTATTTTTTAAGGCAAAATAATAAATGAAACGAATTAAATTTTGTTTGTGGTTATTTTTCGCATCATAAAAGTTCAAAAACTTATTGATGTATGCAAAGGAAACCTGATGCAACAAAACACTTTGTACTCCAAATACACAATAATTATGAATGTGTACGTTAATAGTATGATTACTTGTAAGCAAAAGTGTAATAAAAAAGTTTTCTTGCGAAAAAAATTATAATAAACTAAAAATGCACATAATTTTATTATCCATAAATTAGGATTATATTTAATTGAGTTATAGAGAGTATTTTGAATAGGACCTAACAGTGAATTAAAATGAAAAGTAAATATTTTAAATTTATTTATGATGAGGACCAGGGAATCTGAATTTTAAAAATTAGGTAAGACCGTTTGATAATAGCTTTATTTTGTATTGACCAAATATTTGAGAACGGTAAATTTCCTAAATTCTTCTCTGTTTCTAGTGTTTTTAACGATTTCTAATAATTTTTAACAACCAAAGTATGCATCACTGTTTATTTGTTTATAAATTGGATTTCTTAACTCCTCTAATATTTGTTGTTGCATTTCATCAATCCTATATCAATTGAATTCAAAATTAAGCAAGTGGCATACGGCCTTTATAACATCAATTAGTATTGAAACATGGTGCAGCTTTTGTGCCTAGTTTTCTTATCAAAAATAATCTATGCATTTGAAACTCTATTCATCTTTTGTATTTTAAAACTTTTATGTTTGCAACCACTTTTGACAAATTATTAACTGATCATTTTCGAAACAAATAGTCACATGACATAAAATTGTCATGTGATGAAGCCATACACACACATAATAATCATAGAAATATAATACAAATTCAATACAAATCAGCAAATCTTTCATTTAAGGTAATCAATGATGTAAACTATGATGAAAAGTTATACAGAACACGCTTACGAAATAAGAGTAAACTACAGAAACAACAAATAGAACTTGTTTCGAATAGCAAATACCAGGGATGGATGATGGCTGATTAGATGTTTAACAGTGTTGCAATATTATTTGCCAAAGTGATAAAAATCATAAGGATTAATTTTGAGCATAAAATTTTACACTCGTCTAATGAGAGTCCTGGTGGAGGGGGTGGTAAATAGTGGAGGATGTTTGTGTGTGCACCAGTATATTTGTGTAATAGAATAAATGAAAATTTTTGAGAAAATTTTCAATTTTCAAAATACTTTGTAAAATAATAATATGCAATAGGGCGGAGCTTATTGATAATTTTTTTTATTTTTTTTTTTTTATTTATTTATTCATTTAAAATTTGATATATATACAATTCAGTCATTACCTCGCGAAGCCATTGTGGCTTTTCCGCAGGTATGAATAAATTAAAAAGTTAGTATTTCAAATCTTTAAAACAGTTCTTAGTACAATTCAATATGAAAATTTTTTTGAAATGTTATTTAAAATTGAAAAAAGGAAATAATTTGATTTTAATTTTTAAAATTTGAGTTTCTTAATGAAGAGTATTCATTGCTGACTAATGAAATAATTTTTTAAGACGCGGTTTCTTATTATCTGATTGTTGCATTTTCAAGAACTTCCAGGGGTGTTGGAAATTTTTAAAGAAATATCCAAATCAGAGTTTTTTTACACATGATATTCTCTATATATAAAAGAATAACGTGACTGACTGACTGATTGACTGACTGACTGACTGACTGACTCAACATCGCCCAGCCCAAACCGCTGAAGCTAGGAAGTTGAAATTTGGTATGTAGGTTCCTTTTTCGGCGTAGAGGTCCGCTAAGACGGGATTTTTGGAAATTCCTACCGGAACGGGCAAAAAGGGGGAAAGTCTCCCCCTTGACGGCCTGCCAAAACCCCTTTGGCTAGAAAGCTGAAATTTAGGATATGTGTTCCTTGGAGTATGGGCTAACTTTTCTAGAAAGTACTTTCAAGAATTTTGGACAGGGACGTTGTAAAAATGGGGGTTAAAATGGGAAAGAGCCCACCTTGACGGCCTGCCCAAACCGCTGGAGGTAGGAAGTTGAAATTTGGTATAAAGGTTCCTCCACTATCGTAGACATCCACCAAGACGGGATTTTTTTGAAATTTTTGCAGGGAGGGGCAAAAAGGGAAAAAAGTCTCCCCCTTGATGGCCTGCTCAAACTGCTGGAGCTATGAAGTTGAAATTTGGTATGTAGATTCCTCGACCGGTGTAGACGTCCGTTGAGACGGAATTTTTGGAAATTCTTATCGGGAGGGGCAAAAAGTACCTTTTTCCAAAAAAAGTACGTTTTTCCAAAAAAGTAACTTTTTCCAAAAAAAGTACCTTTTTCCGAAAAAAGTACCTTTTTCCAAAAAAGTACCTTTTTCCAAAAAAAGTACCTTTTTCCAAAAAAAGTACCTTTTTCCAAAAAAAGTACCTTTTTCCACAAAAAGTAACTTTTTCCAAAAGAAGTACCTTTTTCAAAAAAAAGAAACCCCATTAACTGCCTGCCCAAACTACTGGAGATAAGAAGTTGAAATTTGGCATAAAGATTCCTCCACTGTAGTAGACAACGACTAAGTTTGTATTTTTGAAATTCCCTACAGGATATCCCAAAAGGGGGATGTTTCCCCCTTGACGGCCTGCCCAAACTGCTGAAACTATGTAGCCGAAATTCTTCTGTGTAGGCGTCCGCTTAGACGGAATTTTTGAAATTCCTATCGGGAGGGAGATAAGGGGAAAGGTATTCTCCTTGACGGCCTGCCCAATCCAACCTAAAATTTTAAATATATATTCCCTGGAGTAGGACTAACTCACCGGCAACGTAATTTTTCTATTTTGGAACAGAAACATAGTAAAAATGTGGGTTGAAAGGGAAAAATGTCCCCAATAATGGCCTGCCCAAACCGCTGAGGCAATGAAGTTGAAATTTGGTATGAATGTTCGTCATCCATCGCAGACAGCCGCGAAGATCGAATTTTTGTAAATTCCTAAAGGGAGGGGCAAAAAGAAGAAAGCCTCCCCTTGGTGGCCTGTAAAAACCCCTTCGGCTAGAAACCTGAAATTTAAAATGTGGGACCCTGGAGTAAGGGCTAACTTATTAGAAAGATAGTATTTTGAATTCTGGACAGGGTCGTTATAAAATAGGGGCTCAAAAAGGGAAAGTGGCCCCTTACGACCTGTCCAAACTGCTGGAACTAGGAAGCTGAAATTCGGTACTTAGGTTCCTCTTCCAGCCTAATTCCAACCGGGAGGGACAAAAAAGAAAAAGTGTCACACTTGACAGCCTGCTCAAACTGCTGGAACTAGGAAGCTGAAATTCCCTATCGATGGATTTTCGGAAATTCCTACCCAGAGGGGCACAAATAGTAAAAGTTGGCTAGAATCCTGAAATGTAAAACATATGTTCCTTGGAGTATGGGCTCATTTATCGGGAAGGTGCTTTGTGGAATTTTGGACAGGGATATTACAAAAATGGGGATTAATGAAGCGAAAAGTGCCGCTTTAAGGCCTGCCCAACTGCTGGAGGTAGCAAGTTGAAATTTGGTACTTGAAATTTCCTCCTCTATTGTAGACATCCGCTAAGATGAGATTTTTGGAAATTCCCACAGGTAGGGTCAAAAACAGGAAAAGTTTTCCCGTTAACGGCCTGGCCAAACTGCTTAAATTCGGTATTTGGGTTCCCTCTCCAACGTAGACGTCCCCTAAGACGGTATTTTTGGAAACTCATACCGGGAGGGGTAAAAACTGAAAAAACTTCCCCCTTGCCGAGTTGGGCAAACTGCTGGATATAGAGACCTAAGATTATCTATGTAGTAGGTTCCTCCTCCAACGCAGACGTCCTCTAAGACGGAATTTTTGGAAATTCCTACCGGGAGGGGTAAAAACGGAATAATTCTCCCCCTTGATGGCCTAACCGAACCCTTCGGCTAGAAACCTGTAATATATAATAAGTTTTCCTTGGAGTATGGGCTAACTTATCGACAAGGCATCTCTAGGACTTTGGACAGGAACGTGGTAAAAATGGTGGTTCAAAAGGGGAAAATTGCCCCCCTTCTTAACGTCTGCGTCTTTAGCTAGAAACCTAAAACTTAAAGAACAAGTGTATATGGAACAATAAACTTAAGAAACTAAATAGAAAACGAGTGGAATTGAAATTATAGACAATGCAAATGGATTGGAAGAGGGAATTACCTGTTCAAACACTATCCACGGAATATGAAACTTATGTAGCATTGAAACATACTCTCAAAAAAGTTAAACAAATTTTCTAAAAGAGAAAAAACCTTAGAAAAGGAATGGAACTTATATATTCCGATATTTAAACTTCATGTAACGAAGCACCGGTGGAAGAAACCGACGCAGTAAATTTTCCAACTGAATTTGTGAATTTACTTGAATTGCCAGGTCTACCTTTACATAAACTGGAATTAAAAAAAAAAAACTTTAAGGCACGCTAACAACCCTGCTTTACGTTATTTATTTTCATTCAAAACACAAATGAACAAAACTACTTACGGGTCTATCTACCTAAGTTCGCACTTTACCAAATTATCTTAACATACACACGTATATTGCAATTTATTATGGATTCATTACTAACAATCCACTTTCATGAGAAAAAGTGATCAAAATTATTTATTTATTTATCAAATTTATTTATTTATTTATCAAATTTATTTATTTATTTATTTTAAACCCATTGTTGTGCAGAATTATTTATTTGTGGTGACTGGGTGAAGGCTTTTACTATATAAAAACTGTACTTTAAATAAAAAGCGAATTTAAAAAAAATTGTCGGCACGCTAAACTTTAAGGCACGCTAACTACGTAGCGGGCTGCGCCCGCTAGTATATTTATAGAAGACTAGACTGGAGAAGCCCGATAAATTATTAGCGTACCTTAAAGTACAGTTCAACGCAATTTATGTGGAGGTAGACTTAGCAATTCAAATGAATTTACAAATTCTGGAAAGTTAACTGTTTCGGTTTCTTCCGCCGCTTTATCAATATGTATCTTCAAAACCCGATAGTTTAATAATTTAATTCCCGAAAGCTTAATTCAATGAAACCAAATTTACCTGAATTTATTTAGTAAAAAAGTGAATAAAAAGTATATATTTTTTTTTAATTTTGTCAAAAGAAAAATTAAAATTTGCTTTTAAATGCAGAAATATTAGCATAATAAAAATGAAAAACGTGTAAAATTAATCTAACAGAAATAAAGAATATGCTCTGTTATAGCTTATATGCTTGGGTTTTGATTATGGGTAAAAACATGTCAATTCATCACAAAAAAGTGGCATTTTGGGATTGACCATCTCCGATTTCAGTGAAATTTACCACAACTATCTTACATGATAACAGCTCATTAAAGCAATTTCAGAGCCAAGACTATTTTGGTTTCCAAAATATGACGTCACGAAAATTGGAAAAAACGGTAAAATTTGACTAAAGTATGATTACAAAAGCGACTATTATCTTTTAAACCTTTTAAAATATAAAATTAATTTTGGTATTTTTTATTAGGTAAGAAAGTACCCTTTAAAATAATAGGCATATTGATTTATTTCATGAAAGGGTCAAAGGTCATTTTTTGGGGTCTTGATTTCAAATTCCCATTGCTCGAAAAGCGCATTTTTAAAATTCTTAAAAAAATATATGATTATTTTTAAACACTCTTCTACATTTGTGTGAAAAATCTAAGGTGGTATCTCGATTCGTCTCCGAGTTACTATAGCTGCAGCATTTTCAAGAGCATATTTGAAATGTTGGCAAAAATTTAAATAATAAAATTTTTATAATTTTATTTTTGTTTTTATTTAAAAAGCACATTGCAGTGTTTTCAAAAAATTTTAGTTTTAAATTCCGCCAACTAAAATCGACAGGGTTTTCATTTCATTATGACACTGTGCAGTAGACCGTACCTCAAAAAAAAGTTCGTTTTTTTTGCCGAACGTAGGGTTCGCCTTTTTTTAATTTTTTGCTATAGCTTCGACATTTAAAGTCAGATTTTAATGTGTGATATATCAATTTTTTTGCCTCGAGGAGACCAGTGTTTTGCTATGAAGGTAAAATCAAATGAAAAAAAATTTAAAAAGGCGACCCCTACACTGAGAGAATTATCTGCATGATACTAATGAATTTTTGCATAAAACCAATGAAATTGCACTAGAACTCGTCCGTTGAAACTTTTCATTGAATTAATGGAAATTTTCATAAGTTATTGTCAAAAGTGTCATTTTATTTATTAAAAGTTTCATGCACTCCATGAAAACGTTCCATTAAACTAGATTCATAAAATATATGAAGCTTTTTCATCGAATTTAAGAAATTTTTCATTTAATTTGTGAAGAAAACTTCATTGGTTGACTGAAAAATTTCATTAAAACTCGTCCAGAAAAATTCACTCTGTGTACGTTCGGCAACCAAAATATAAAAAAATTTCTACTGGGTTTATTGAAAAACTTACTTAGCAAACGTTTAATGATTTTTTGCGAACTTTAATTTTCTGACACTAGGGTGGTAGCAACTGAGATCTGGTGGGTAACTACAAGAACGGGATACTTGAGGTCAATGGCCCTTAGAGCAAACACTGGTCTCCTCGAGGGAAAAACATCGATATATCGTACTTTACGATCCGAAAATATAAAATGGCTACCCCTACGTTCGGCAAAAAAATTTTTTTTTTCTCAAATTGCCTTGCAAAAATACTTCATATTGGAGGGTATACGGCGCACTTTTTTTTTGCCTGTAAGGTGGTACGGTCTAATGTACAGTGGCAGACGATTTTCAACTCATGGTTGTGGGAAAACGCATTTAAAGTTTAAAGTTAATTTTACGTTAAAAAAACAGCAACATTTCAAAAAACGGTGTATGAATTAAATTTAGATCACCTAGTTTTCTAAATGTTTAATTCGTACCAAATTTGGGACGAATTTGTTAAAGGGTTGTTGATATTTTTGCTCTGCCGTATTATGCGATATAAGATCTCGAATAAAAACAATGATATAAAATCGCACCCAAAAATGTTAGATGCAAATTTAACGCATAGAATATTACTTTGGGACTAAACCATAATTTTACAAAAACACACGTGGAAATTATATTTCTTCAAATTTTTTATTGAAGATTTCTTCTATTGAAATAAAATACAATTTCAATGCTCGATATTGATCGGGTTCTTTTCTATTGCAATCAAAATAACCAATCCCAACGTTGACACCAATTATTACATTTTACCTTAGAAAAACGTTCGTTTATCTCCTTTATATAAACCAGGCTGGTGCTCTATATAATTAAAAATAACTCTTACACTTTGTTTGATTGAGTTTTTACTCTTCTTTGTTTACACTCTCTTTAGTTTGATTTAGCTTAAACATTTATTTATGACGCTGTATTACTTTTATAACGACAATATTACATTCACACAAACTCTAATGACCAACTGACTATAAAAAGCTAATACACAATTACCAAACTCTAGTACTTTACTTAACAGCACAAATATTAAAGTACAACTTTACTACAGAAATGTTAATACGCGACTTCCTTCTCCGTCGTAACGTTCGGTTTTTTATAGTTTAACGGCCGTAAATGTAGAACATATTAGAAAATTCAAGTGCTTCTATAATAATATATATGGTATTCATAACAGAGCCCAACTTCTTAACATTATTTATGGCATTTAACCTTAGCATATGCTGAGGTGTATACTTAAATGAAGTGTTACGTTGCCAAATTGACGTATTAAGTAAATCCCGTTTCCCGTGATATTTTCTTCCAGAAAATTTGAGAGTTTTCTAAACTAGAATAATCCAAATTCGTAACAATATGTTGGTTTTTAAAATTCTTTAGAACTGTCACATGGCAACCCTGAAATTATAATTTTTAAAAATGTGGTTGCCATAATTTATAGATTGGATAAAAAAATATTAAATTGTAGCATACTTTCGGTTTTGTACATCATGTTGTAAAATTCATGTTCCTATCGGTCAGATATTCACAAATTATATATACAGAGTAGACTGTCCCTTAAAATAGCGATTTGTCGATTTTCGTTCATTACACCCCCCAGTTTTATTGGAAATGGTCCCAAATGGAAGAAATCGATTTTTTTTTTTGGAAAACGTTAACCCGTGCCGAAAGTTGGACGAAAATGGCCCCTTTTGGAAAAAAAGTGAATTACTATTAAAAATTCCCAAAATTCGAAATTTCGAAAAAAGTTATTTTTTATTCCATTTATTCATATAATATAGTCAAAATGATTCATACATGGAATTTTGACTTCATCGGAAAGCACTAACCCACTTTAGCCTGGAATCCAAAATGACCCACGAATTTGATAAAAATTCAAAAACGTATTTTTTTTTTTTTAATTAATTTTAAAGATTTTTTAAAATGCCTAATTTGGAGATTTCGATTGCTATTTGTACTACATAATAGTAATATTAAAGAAAAAAAAATAAATTTCAAAAATGATAATTCGAGTTTGTGTTACAAAAATTGCTCATTTTATCAAAAATTTTAAAAATTTTAATGTTTTCATCAAATTTTACACGGTTTTCGGAAAAACAGCACTCAAATTTGGTTAGATTATAATTATCTTTTCATTTCTTTAAAGAAAATTTAACCCTTAGTGGCCTGTGGTCAGAAAAGACCCATTGGACTTAATATTGTTGATGACTACGAGATTGTAAAGCCATTAAATTGATAAAAAAAAAAAATCTCTCTTAAAAATAATTATTTTATGTAACGTGATCCATGTGGGGCTAATTTTAATACTTTTGGCCAAAAACGCACCACTAGGAAATTTACAGAATAACACCTTTCGCATATCCCAATTTAATAAAAATTTGATAAATGTTATACTGTAAATTTCCTAGTGGGTCTTTTTTTTTTGAAAAGTGCGAACATTAACCCTATATGGATCAAGTTACTCAAAATAATTATTTTTATCAAGTGGGATTTTTTCTTTTTATTCATTCAAAGTGATATTTTTCCGAAAATTATGAAAGGTGTTATTCTGTAAATTCCCTAGTGGGGCGTTTTCGGCCAAAAGTATAAAAATTAACCCAATATGGATCACGTTACACAAAATAATTATTTTTATCCAGTTGAAATTTTTTTTTTTATAAATTTAATGGCTTTACAATCTCGTAGTCATAATTAATATTAAGTTCCAATGGGTCTTTTCGGACCCCAGGCCACTAAGGGTAAAATTTTTTGTAAAGAAATGAAAAGATAATTATAATCTTACCAAATTTGAGTGTTGTTTTTCCGAAAACTGTGTAAAATTTGATGAAAACATTGAAATTTTTGACAAAATGAGCAATTTTTGTAAAATGTCCTGAATTATAATTTTTCCAATTTATTTTTTTTCTTTAATATTAACTATTATGTGGTACAAATAGCAATCGACATCTCCAAATTAGACATTTTAAAAAATCTTTAAAATTAATTAAAAAAACCAGTTTTTGCATTTTTATCAAATTTGTGGGTCATTTTGGATTCCAGGCTAAAGTGGGTTGATGATATCCGATGAAGTCAAAATTCCATGTATGAATCATTTTGACTATATTATATGAATAAATGGAATAAAAAATAACTTTTTTCGAAATTTCGAATTTTGGGAATTTTTAATAGTAATTCACTTTTTTCCAAAAGGCCATTTTCGTCCAACTTTCGGCACGGGTTAATGTTTTCCAAAAAAAAAATCGATTTCTTCCATTTGGGACCATTTCCAATAAAACTGGGGGGGTGTAATGACAAATCTATTTTTAAGGGACACTCTAATACATAGTTTTGTTGTTTCTTATCAACATATCAATAAAGAATATAAATGTTATATCTTTTTTTTATATTTTTAAATAATTTTGGAAAGTATTGCACCCAATAAGGTCAAAAATTGAATTTAAAAAAAATGTTTTTACGATTTTTTTTTTATTTACGATTTTAGTGAAGATATCAAGTTATTTTTGTGGTTGTTAAATGACTGCATTATCTTTATTCAGTAAAAAAAATACAAATTTAAAAGTACTGGGTTGAAAACAGAATGCTGTTTCTAAAATGTGTTGAGAATAGTGATACAAAAAATTGCAGTGTATGGAAACAAACAAGTATTATGGAAAATCGGCTATTTCGCTATCACTATTCACTAAATAAAATTTTTATTTGTTTACTTTTTCAAGGAAAAATTAATGCTAGTGAATTAAAAGAGATATAGAATTAATAAAAAGTTTTCTTGCACATTTTTTTTGAAAATATTAAATATAAACGTACTGTTAAATATCAGACTCTGTTGTTCTTTTTTGGATTAGTGGCTCGATGACTTGCTGGACATTTCCCTTGATTTAATAATAACAGCCCTAAAAATTAAGGGCAACAAATTAAAAAAAAGGAAAAAAACCATTTATAGGACAAATTTAAAATTTTTTCTCATTCTGAACTGAAAAGTGTAAATAAATCCTTCCCTACTAACTATGTATAAAATGTAGTTTTAGCTGATATTGCATCATTTTTAATGTCGCACGTTCTAAGCGTGCTAAAGTAAAATAACTAACATACATCCATCTTCTATCAGCTAAACTGAATGAAATATTATATTTTCAGAAAAATCTCATAGAGTAGATAAGTGTGTATCAACTCAAATTGCAATAAACGATTAGACAACGAACGTAATGCACGTGAGGTTTTCCATAGTAGTATGAAGTATAAACGGAAACGGAACACACTCATACAGCTACTATACCTATGAAATTTCCGTTATTTTGTATTCTATTCATTTTTTTTCTTGTCGCAATTTTCTAAAAAGTTATTTTCCCTGCTTCCTTTTAAAATTGTTATATTGTATGTTAAAAAAAAACTATGAGGGTGTTTTATTTTGGCTTTTACTTAAAAATATTGTCAACATTGTAAATAGTAGAGAATTTTGTTAATATAAATACAGGGTGTTTTTTGTCTTTAGTTCAGACAATGTATTGTATTGTTTTTCTAATCTCTAATCAGTTTCATAGATGAGCCATCGCTCAGGACTTTTATTACAAAGCAGTGTGCCATAATTATATGGTTTCCTATTGAAATTTTCAAAAAAGAATTTTAATCATTTTGATGGCAAAGAATTTGATTAAAAAATTAAGTAATTTTTCAAATGGTATTTTTGAAATGTGGTATGGGAGTTTTAGAGATTTTGGGAAGTTTTTAGATTTTTACTTTGCATTCAATGATTCTTAAAATTATTGCGCAAAAAATGTGAATAACTTTGATTATGCTGATTTATTTAAAAATTCTTTAGTTTATAAGTAGCTAATCAAAGTCTTGCTGAGAGGATAAATGATGAATGCTCGATAATCAAACAGTATAGCAAATTTAACTAAAGGCATCAACCGCAAAAATTGTCTTAAAGGAAAATATTAAGAAAAGCGTCTCTTTTATAACAAAGACAAAGCATTATTTTTTCAAATACCAGTAATGACACCGAATCATTTTCTACATTAGTTTAAAACTATAATAACGATTTACTAATAATTAATAGTAATATAATTAGTAATAATAATTACACTGTGAGACAAATGGTAGGGGTCAGTGATCGGGAAGGGTTCAAATTACAGGGGAAAGTTATATCGGTAAAAAAGAAGTTATACGTGTCCCGGCGTTTCGCTGGGTCAATCCTAGGAATCGAGATATATCGATTTGACCTTTGGTGGTCTTTTTTTTGACATAACTCGAGAACCACTAGTCCGATTTTGCTCAAACAATTTTAAAAAAATTAAAAATTAATTACAATTCCTTTAATCTGTTCATATAGCGTTTATCTATATACTCAACAGTTTTGCCGGTAAAAATAAATGTATGAAGAAAAAAATATTTTTTGCCTAAAATATTAAAAAAAAGTAATAAACAAAAGGTTATTGATTTTTATGGTAGCGGTAACAAACATTTATTTTTACCGGCAAAACTGTTGAATATATAGAAAAACGTTATATGAACAGATTAAAGGAATTGTAATTTTTAATTTTTTAAAAATGTTTGAGCAAAATCGGACTAGTGGTTCTCGAGTTATGTCAAAAAAAAAAGATATATCTCGATTCCTAGGGGTGACCCAGCGAAACGCCGGGACACGTATAACTTGTTTTAGACCGATATAACATTTCCCGTTGGTTTCATCCCATCCCGATTTTGACTGTCGCATATTGTTATTGGTAACGCAATACTTTTTATTTTGAAATAACGCAACATATAACTAGTTACATGTTCCGTTATTTCAAAATAAAAAATAATGCGTTACCAATAACAACTTATTTTAATCAGTATTTCAACCATAAGGTACTGTTATAGATTTTTTTTGTAAATTTTTTTGAAATCTATTTTTAGACTCAATATTTTTTAAACACTGGTAAGACTGTATTTAACCACATATTTTTTGATCTTTTGTATGTTGGAGAGTAAGCTGACTTATTCGTAACAGGTCAATTATGTTTTTATCTATCAAATATTACATGTAGATATGGATTGACTGGCAATCTTGAGTCCCAAATTTGATTCCCGCACGATCAAATTCTATTAAATAAAACATTACATATTAATTGTATTTGGTCTATACGACGAGTTTGAAAAAACAACATTTAATTAAAAAAATAAAAATGCTCTGTAGGCTGCCCGTCTCCAATATACACAAATTGCCTGCACTTGTACGTAAAAAGCATACGTCAGTGTGGCAACATTTGCGAAAAGGTGACACGGAGGAAATAAGAAGACAAACAGGAAATCTAAAGTAGAATGTTTGTATTTGTCTGTTTGATCACTTCTGAAAGTATTCATATAGAGACAATCTGACAATAAAAATATAAACAATAATACAATTTAATGGAAAATTACTGATGAAGCCTGTCCATAAAAAATGCAGAAACTGGATATAGTCTGATTTATATGATTTATAATATGTTTATAACTTTTAAGGAAAATGTTTATTCTTCTTCTTTAAAAAAACAACACTTAATTAAAATTACAATAAATATTTTTCATTAATTAATATTAACGATATATTTTTTGATTTTTCGTATGTGTGTGTAACCATAACTCATTATTTTGCGCGACATCGTCATACAAATTTAATAAGAAATGTAATAATAAATGTAACTATTTAGTTACCACTTTAGAGAACTTTAAAAACTTAACCCATTTCGGAACAACTGAACCTAAGAATTTTTGATAGGATATGAGATATAATTCTATATAATTATATGTTGTTCCATGTCAATGGTTTCGAAACCCAACCAGGGAGATAAACAATTTTTTTGTTGTTGTTTTTAATTAACTTTTATTTTCTTGTTAATATTTTGTTGAGAGAAACTTAATCCATTTCATGACAACTAAAACTATTAAATTTTGATATATCCCAGCAAAAAAAGAGATGCCGAAGAAGTAGAAAAGGCACTACAATTGATGATATAGATGTACTTCTTTTTTAACATAAACATTAATGATTTAACTTTGAGTCATCATAGGAGAGGAGTACTTCAACTTCAACATTTTTTCAGTACTTTTTAAACGAGTGCAAATGGAGCTCTTTTTCATCAATTAAGAGTAAAAAAAATACTTCGGAAACATTTTTTTTTTATTTTGCAAATATTTTTATTGCCGCCACCGGGTATTGAACTTGCAACCTGATGATTGCTAGTCTAGCTCCCTACCGCTGAGCTATTCTTTGATATGAAAGTTAACTGGCATAAAAACACCACTTTGCTATTGCGAGATATTGTGCTTTATTTTCTTCAATAAAAGTGCACAGCAATTCAGTATTTTTTCAGTACTATTTGCATAAGCGGTAAAAAAACAATTTTTCATCATTTCTACTTTATATATTTTTAAAAATTAAAAAATTTAAAAATATTGAATGTAAACAAATTAGTTATAAAAAAAAACAAACAAATAAAAAAATATAAAAAAAAAATTGGTTACCCTAGTAATCGAACCCGTGATCATCTGTTTAGAAGTAACAAATGGTATCAAAATCACTTTTTCGGATAACTTTTAGAGCTTTAGTTCTTCAGAATTACTTCTAAAAAAGCAGTAAAAATACTAATAAAAATACTTGTGCAGCAGTGAAAGAAGTAGTTTGCAAAGCATTACTTACAATTTATTTTTGTTGCTGGGGTGTAATTAGATATCATTATATGTGGTTCGACTCCCTGCCACGGAGATAAACATTTTTTCTTTTTTTGTTTGTTTTAATTTATTTTAATTTTTTTTTTTTAATTTTTATATAAAACTTTAGAGATTTAACCCATTTTGGGATAACAAGACCTAAAACTGATGGAAGATATAACAAGCATGACATAATAAGATATAATTTCACGCGATCTATATCAATGGTTTCGAATCCCACCTCAAGGTTTTTGAACTTTTTAATTAATTTTTATTATCTTGGGAATATTTTGATATAAATTAAAGGCATTATTTGCGTGTGATCAAAAAGCGGTCGCATCTTAGTATATTTACATTTCTAATGTAGGAATAGGCGCATGTATTCAAATCCTACAATCTGAAAATAAACATAAAAAAACTGAATATAATTTAATGGGAAATCACTGCTGAAGCCTGTTCATTAAACCGCACCATCTTACAGGCAAAAAAAAAAGTGCGCGGTACACGCTCAAATATATAGTATTTATGGAAGGAAATTCCAAAAAAAAATTTTTTTTTTCCTTTTTCAATTTTTCGTTATAGCTTCGGTATTTAAAGTCGGATTTTAACATGTGATAAATCGATTTGTTGGCTCGAGGAGACCAGCGTTTTGCTAAAAATGAAAAAAAATTAAAAAGGAGACACTTACGTTCGGCAACCAAAAAAATAAAAAAATTCTGCTCGGTTTATCGAAAAACTTCCTTAGCAAAAGTTTAATGATTTTTTGTGAGCTTTAATTTTCTGACATTAAGGTGGTAGCAACTTAGATCTGGTGGGTAAATAGTAGAACGGGCTACTTGAGGCCAATGGTCCTTAGAGCAAAAAATTGGTCCCCTCGAGAGAAAAATATCGATGTATCATACTTTAAGATCCGACTGTAAAAGCCAAAGGTACATATAACGAAAAATTTTGTAAAATGGCGACCCCTACGTTCAGCAAAAAAACATTTTTTTTTGAAACCTCCTTGCAAAAATAATTTAGATTGGACGGTGTACGGCGAACTTTTTTTGAGGTACGTTCTACTGTTCATACAAAAAGGCAGAAACTAGATCTAGTCTGATTTGCAAATAATGTGTTTATAATTTTTAGAAAAAAAGCTTTATTCTTCTTCTTAAACTCAAAACTACTAAGTAATCCCGTTTTGTTCCAACAGAGCATAAATATATTGATTTATAATAACCTATATATGTTATATATAATTAAACAAGATCTTTTTTTTCAAAAGTAGTGATGATTATAAAAATTAAAGTTTGTTTTCAAATATGTTTCCCCAAAATATGTATGTAGTAAATTTTATCTACATTCGAAAAATATAATTATTTGTTATACAAGTTCAGGAACAACTTAGTCTCATGAATTTAGTGAGTTTTTCCCATTTCTTTTTTCAAAATTCTTAGAATCCTGAAGAATTATATGAATTACATATATAAAACACAATCTCAAGAACACAGAGTGAGTTAAGTGGTCGACTATAGTCTACCAGACCCGGTTCTAATCCTGCCGAGGACATTGGTTTTTTTTATAAATTGGTATTTTACTTTTATTTATTTTTTTTAATAAAAACTTTTTTTTTTATATTTTTATATAAATTAAATTAAATTTTAATATAATGTATTGATGGATCTAATCTGATACAATAATATAATATATCAATTTAGATCTTAATAAATCCCCAAATATATTGCTGGATCTAATTCGATTTGCCTTTTTTCGGATCAATTTAGATCTTACCTTTTCCCCAAAAACTTACATTGCTGGACCTAATTCGATCTAATATATTTTAGTTCAATTTAAATCTCACTTAATCTCCATATGAATTACTGGATCTAATCGATCTGCCATTGTGCGGATCATTTAAGACTAAGTTTATCCTTAAAGCACCGTAAGTTGTTTTTCACGTGGAAAATTTTCACTCGAACTTTAAAGGCCTCAAATTGAAACTTAATTTATAAAAATTAGTAAGTTTTTAATTTTATAACAAATAAACAAAATTTTCACAAAATTTCACTTTTTCACCAGAAAAAGAATAGTCTTGTACATTAAATTTGCGTAAAAATAAACTCTACACACTTTTCACGTGAAACTGATTATCGTGAAAAACAATTTGTTGTATATGGAGTATAACAGTTTCTTCATGTGAAATTGAAACAACTTACGGTAAATTTTTTTTGCTCTCCAGATAATTTTTTTTTAGTTGGGACTTATTAAATTAAAAACAATGGAAATGTCTTATATTTATAAAATTTTATTTATATTTATATTAAACTTAGTTGAAGGCAAATAGCAATCTCTTCTGCTAAAATCAAAAGAAATATTTTCTAAAAAAACGTGATATACCTACTGCTGATTAAAGAAGGCTAGATATTTATTCGCATTAAAAAATCTTTTTTATTCTTTTTTAGTCTACTAGATTTTAGCAGGGTATATTGTTATTTTATATTAATTATATTTAACTCAGATATAACTAAAATGTTCTACATTTAACAGTATTATTTTTATAGTTCCTATCTTACTAATATTTAGCCAAAAGTTAGCTAATTTCAGAAGTTCTTCTGCGAGGTTATTTTAACCCTTTACTGTATGAAATGAATCGAAATTTAATAAAAACATATTTTATGCCTTGAAACAAAATGTATATATTTTTACCCTCAGAATTCCTCCTTAGCTTTATGATCTTTTTATATCTTTATTTCTTACAACACCATAAAAAAAGTTTTAATTTTTGAGATTAAGGACGACTGAAAAATTAAAAAATGTTTGTCACAAATTAACAAGTATTAAAATTAAATTGTGGTCAAAAAATAATGTATAAGGAATTTTTTAATTAGGATTAGAAGCACACAGGCTCATAATCGTTACATTTACTAATTTTAAATAGCTTTAACAAAGTTGTTCTCAGACTTTTTTTTTACTAGTGTAGGAATACAAAATACAAATCTACCCAGTGTAGAAAATCATTACCAGATATGTGGTTATGTAACTACATACTTGGTAATGGTAACTAGTTACTTTTGTTATTACATTTCTTATTACCTTTGTATGGCGATGTCGCGAAAAATAATGAGTTATGCTTACAAACCAGCATACGAAAAATTTAAAAATATGTCATTACCAGTACGGACAAAAAGAATGAGGCTAAAAATAGATTTGAAAAAAATAAATTTAAAAAAAAAAAATATTTTTATTGTAAAATTTTTTTTTAAATAAAATTTTCTAGTGCGGGATTCGAACCTGGGACTCCAGGTTACCATAATGATTAAAATAATGATAAAAATAAATCATTATCAGTAACTCATTATTACATGTTTTAAAATAATGCAGAAATTATGTGGGTGTCATTACTGGTAGTCCAAAAAATAATGATATGTCATTACCATTTCTACACTGGGTAGTATTGTCTGCAGGATTAATATTTCTGCTATTTCTTTTATTGATTCAGTAAATGCTCACCTAAGTAATAAAATATTAATTTATTGTTTTTTTTTTTCTTAATTTGGACTTAAATTATTGTTATTTCTTAAATAAGTATTAAAAATAAAATAATTGAAAAGCAAATATTTCACTTAGTCTTTCCATTATATAAATTAGCATCACTGTTTTTGATTTCAAGGATCGCTTAAGAATTTATATTAAGTACCACCACGTAACAATTTGATTGGAAACATTCAATCAGAGCAATCAACCATTTCTGCAACAACTCTATTCTACTCGTACGTATGAGCTTTAAACAGTATACAAAAACCAACCACATCTGTTCCCATTCCATTCACTAGCATCTAAAAAATGCGTAGTATTTTGTTTATGTAAGTGATTTTTTTTTTTTGGCAATACAGTTTTTTTTTTTTATTTTTACTACATTATTTTGTAAAATCATTAAAATAACGTTGCAACCCTTTTGTTGTTGCAGAAACAAAAAACAACGTATACTGATTTTATAGATTGTTAAAGAATTTTATTTGATAGAAACATACCACAAAATTATTGAGCGGCAATAAAATAAGGGATATATTGAAAATTGTTCATGTTTATAGAATTTTAAATCGTCTATTTAAGGAACAAATAATATTCATACTAAAGTGTTTCCTATTTGAAAAGATGTTTTTTTTTCTCGCAGAGGAAATATGAAGTATCTGTTGTTTTCGAAAAAGTTATAAATATTTGATTTCTTTTCGAATAACAATCACTTTAACACTTTCATCTTATTTGGCAACTGCAGAAGTTTTTTGAAATTTAAACATATTTTTTTCGTTAGCATTATCGTTACAAAAAATATGTTATTTTGCATGGATTATATTTTCTTTTAGAAAATTCAAACTTTTTCAAAGATTATTTTTTTTTTATTATTTTCGTTTTCTTTTAGCGGCGATGATTTTCTTGTTTGAACCATAAACAGTAGTTTATGACACTTTAGTAGAAGCTTACAAAAAGAGTAGTCTTTGTTGTAAAAGTGTCAAAAGTTTGTGGCATATTATTGTTATTTTATACTTTTTTATTTTGTTGTCTTTAGTGTTAGTAGTTTAGTTTTATCCTGTTGTTTATTTTTATGATTTATCAATAACAGTTTAAGAAACGATAAAATAAAATGGATTTTTTAAAACTTACATTTTAATGCATCGTTTGGTTTATGATTTGAAGAAGTATTATAGAATAATGTGTAAGCTTTGGAAAATTTTCCAAGGAAATTCCGGATTTTAATGAAATTCATGGAACATAAATCAGCCAGAGCTTCGAAGAATTAATTCGATTAATTAATTTGTTAGTTGTTTTTTTCAGAAAACTTTACTAGTTAATGTTATGTTTATATCTTTATTGTTTTATATCTTTAGTTTCTTTCGAACCATATAATTTTAAGCTTCTTATGTATTTTATTATTCTTAATTATTTTATCTTCTAAATAAAAAATGAGATGATTTCTTATCATTATATAAATATTTGTAAAAGATCGAAGAATATTTTTTATAACTCTTAAGCTTAACCAAGAAAACAAAATATAGTATAATAAATTGTCCATTCAAGATATTGCATGACGCGTGTCCTCAAGCATGATGCTTCATTTCTTTCCCTAATCATAACAAACAGTTTAACAATTTTCATTTAGCAATTCCATATATTTCATATATAAACCGTTGTTATATTTTATATTTGTTTATTATTCCTTTAACTGATGCGATAACATTAGGAATTAGTTCAAGTCAATTGCATTTTTGCACTATTTTTCTTCCTTTCTCAACAAAAATAATAAATAAAAGACGCGTGTGATAAAAACAACATTAAGTTTATTTCCTTTTGAGGCCAACCGACACCCTTTTAGAACAAATACATTTTATTTTGAATGAATAAAGAAAAATAGGTTTCTTAATGTTTTCAACATAAATATTAGAACATAATCAAAATAAGTAAAATTTTGCAGACGTTCATATCGTCACCTAAAATGCAAAAGGGTGTAACAACACTTTTTATTTTTGCACACTAAAACCAAAAAAAATGTTGTAGAATTAAACATATTCTATATTTTCTTCTCTTGTTTAAAACACGACTATAGACTTATTTCTACATATACACCTACACCGAATTTGGTTCCAATCGAATCGTTCGGTTGTTGCAACTGAAAATTCGGTTGTTTCAACCCTATTTCTGTTGTCAAACCCCTATTTCGGTTGCCGCAACCCTATTTCAGTTGGAGCAACAGAAATAGGGTTGTGACAACCGAATTATCGGTTGCAGCAACCGAAAGATTTGGTTGGGACAACAAAATTTTAATTGTAGGTGTAAGTTTAAAATTTTGTAGGGAAATGTAATTTAGTCTAGTACATCATAATCAATCAGAAAATCGGCTTAAATTTTTTTGTTGTTACGCCCTTTTGCATTTTAGGTGACGATATAAATTATATCTGGAAGCAGCTATAACACCACCGGGTCATGTGGCATGAGTTTTGATTATGCAAGGTTTAATAGTAACACATAGTTACTAGATGCCTTCGCTGTATATTTTATGACAAAATTTTGCCCAAAGTCATAATCTAATGTTATGCACGTGTCTTAACTGCTGCAATCAATGCTTTCGATGATATGGTGGGTGGTGAAGCGTGATGCCTTTTTTCTTGTGGTGTCGACTCTGTGGCAGTCATGGTGGTGATAGTTATACAGTATTAGTAGTGAGACAGGCGTTTTTTGTAAAAACATTTTTTAGTGGTAAAAGTTTTTTTGTGTGAAAGTTCTATGCAATTTGTCAAAATTTGTTCTTTAGGTTTTTAAGAATGAAATTTTTAAATGAATTGTAAGTACTTGTTGAGGGAGAGATTTGAAAAGTTAGAGGTAAAGAATATTAACATTAAAAAAGTTATATCTAATTAACCTAAAATATTAAAAGGCTCTAAGAAGTCCTTAAAACACTTAATTCCTTTAAGAGTTCTTTCACTGTTGGGTGGCATTTTTCTCTTTTAAAATTCTCTTTTCAAAAAATACACAAATCCGTTGAAACAAATACCATATTTATTTTTCCACTCATATACCTAGTCTTTTCTAACTATCATTCTAAAAAAAACGGACATTGATATTTTGCTGCATATTTTAACTTGATTTTTAATGCCATCATTTTTCAAGGCAATTAAAAATTATGACATTATAAATTGGATTTCCCCATCAGCAACGAAGACTTTCGTTTAACAGTTAAACTGTGCTAAATTGTTTAACCTGTACACATAAATCAAGTGATTTCCGCAACTGAACATTATTGTTTCAATTCGTTCTTTTTTATATATTTTTTTTCTACCTGTCTAGACATAGGAAAAAATATAAGGTTCGTTTTTTATATCAATGTTTTTTTTACCAATTTTGAATACTATTAAAACCAACATACATACAACCTTTACCAACCTCAACATAACCTAAAACCTGTAGTCGTCCTTACATGCATGTCTGTGTTGGTAATAATTCTTCATTTTGTTTTTTGTTAGACAAACTGTCAATTGTTGTTAAATGAAAATGAAAGAATGTGTGAAAAAAATAAGGACTATATGGGCTATAAACAATACAAATTGTAGTTTTCATTTCGAATCATAACAATTTAATTTTAAATTGAAACTAATACTTAGTCAATAAAAAAACGAAGTCTTAAATATGCTTCGAAAATACTAAATATTTTTAGAATTGGACAACGAATACGTAGAACTGTGTATTCCAAGAAATACTTTCTTCAATAAAAATAAATAACCTGGTGTACTTAAAAAAGTTTATGTGTTCGGAATATTTTGTTAGATATTATATTTTATGCTTCCTCCAACATTTGGAAGACACTCAGTAAAACCTTGGTAATATGTGGGTATTACCACGCATATTACCTGGCAATACATCAAACTAGAGATGGGTACGTTAGAAGTATTTTGAGTAGATGTCAGTGAGTGTGAGTAGAAAAAATTTGCTTGTAAGTAAGTGTGCGTGAGACAAATTTTTCCATGAGTGAGTGTGCCTGAGTCGAACTTTACCGAAATCATTTTTTTTGCCGATTTTATACTTTTCGATTTTTAAAATACAAAATAAATTACAAAATTACATATTTTCTAAAGAAAACTGATGTATGAGAAAAATGCTAGCCACTTCATTGTAGTTATTGTAGTTATGCCCATGTAGTATTTCTCTGTAAAAGAAAAAGTTATAGCACAAATAAACTTTGAACTAATTTTAGTCCATTTTTAGGGATAAAAGCCGGAGGTGACTGGACTGATTGGCCAAGAGGATCAATTTTGTGAGGATATTTTTTTTACGCCCAATCTACCGGAAAGTGCGCTGGGAGGTGAAAAAATAACGATTATCCACAAATGGATGCTCTTTGAGCATCAATCTGAATAAGCACGAATTTAACTCTTAAACACATTTTAAATTCTGACTTATTTCTGGCATTGAACCTCAATTTTAAACTTTGATGTCTTCGGAGGCTTATAGTAGAATTTCATAACAAATATTTTTGCGGAACATTTTAACCCTCTAACTCTTCAACTTACGGGTCGTTTGTAACCCTTTTTGAAAAGGGTCAAAAAGTCCCTTTAATTAAAGAGCTTGAGGGTTAAAATGTTCCACAAACATATTTGTCATGAAATTCTACTATATACTATATATAAAGTCTCTGAAGAAATCAAAGTTGCAAATTTAAGTTCAATGCCAGAAATAAGTCGAAACTTAATATATGTTTAAGGGTTAATTTCGTACACTAATAAAAAAAATCCCGTACAAATAGGTCAAAATTGTGCTGGCGCAAATAGATGTGCTATTTCCTGTTATTTTAGCAGAATTTTTACCTATTTGTACGGGCTTTTTTAGTGAAAATAATAGAAAAAGTAGTTCAATTTAATCAGAACGCGTTTAACAGATTTTTGTACTAACTTTTTTTTATGAGTGTACTTATTCAGAATTGGCGCTCACAAACCTGGATTTTGGGAGGAAACCATTTGAATCTTCTATTTCATGTAAAACACTATGAGAAACATTTCTCTGGAACACTTTAACCCTCTAACGCTTCAACTTACGGGTCTTTTTGTCCCTTTTTAAAACGGGATCAAAAAAGCCCCTTTAATTGAAGAGTTAGAGGGTTAAATATTTTCATAAAACTGTACCTAGTAGTGTTTCTCATAAGTTCGCTAAACAAATCCTATACACAAAATGGAAGATTCACATGGTTTCCTAGTGCACATATGTAATAAATCTATAACTCTGAATCAGTTTTTGGGCTTTCTTTCATGGAATGGACGAAATATTAAAAATAGCTTATTTTGCTTTTAATCTATGCTAAATTTCCTATTATATGATGAAGAGTTTACGTATTTACAGATCTCCAAAATTAAATGAGAGACATTCAAAATTTAGTTTTGACTCAAATTTTGAAGTTTACCGCTTAAAATACCACTAAAGGTCATGAGAGGGTTAATAGTTTGTATAAATAAAATGTTTGCATTTTCGTTGTGTAAACAACAGTTCGGTTATATTTTTATCTACCAAATATAATATGTCGATATAGCTCAGATAGTAGAGCTATCGACTGGCAATCTGGTGTCGCAGGTTCGATTTCCGGCATGAGAAAATATTATTTAAAAAAAAATCAAAATTTTCAAATATTACTTAATCATTTTACAAAAATTTATTGTAAAATTTTGATGAGATTACTTAAAAAAATTATTTTGTAGATTATGAGCTCTTATACTGGAATTTAATCGTATTACATTTAAGTTTTGCCGTTTTCAAAATTTTTCTTGCCATTTTTTTTTAGCTTGAGTGGAGAAAACACGGAAATATATTGGGAAATAATCAATATTAAATTTTTAACCGGTTAATCGAACTACAGGGTCCGCCAAATAACTTTTTTTTTTTGAAAATGCTATAAAAAAAAACTACTGAATATTTTCTCAAATTTCTTTTTTTATTTGAAAGTACAATCCTTCCGGTTAATAATGGAAAATAATTTCATTCATATGGCTGCCTCGGCTGGCCATGCAGTAGCCTACACAATCGGCCCAATTTTTAAGCACATTATCGATTGTGTGCAGCTGTATTTCACCAATGGCTTCACGAATATTGTCCTTTAAAGCGTCAATTGTCTCTGGCTTGTCGGCGTAACACTTATCTTTGACGGCACCTCACGAATAATAGTCCAACGGTGTCAAATCGCAGCTCCGAGGTGGCCAAACGACATCAGCTCTGCGGCTGATAATGCGATCTTCAAAAACAGGGCGCAAAACATCGAGTGTAGCTTCGGCTGTGTGGCACGTAGCGCCGTCCTGTTGAAACCAAATGTTGCCAATATCCTCCTCTTCAATTTTTGTGAACAAAAATTCGTTCAACATGGCCCGATAACGATCGCCATTGACTTCGCACACATTCTGCAACCATACCATAATTTTCAAAGTAATGTCGCAATATTTCCCAGCGTTGTTCAAGCGTATACACAACCATATTCGTTCAGCGGAAGGATAAAACTAATTATCTGTCAAATCAGACATGAGCTAAGTGTTACCATTCACGAAATAAGCACTAGTTGAAAAAAAAAACGTTAGATGGCGAACCCTGTATTTTAAGCAATTATTCGGGTCGAATAAATATGTGGTTCTCAAATTATTTGTTTATACACTAACCAAAATAGAAGAGATTAATCGAAGAATCGATTACAGAATTGAATTATTACATACGCTACGACGGAATTTTTGAAAATTGTTATGAGGGGTGTAAAAAGAGGAAGCTGTATTTAAGAGCTGTATGTATATTTGGATCTCAATCTGAAATTTGAGACTATATTTCCAGGATTATGATTAATTTATGGGAAAGGTACTTTTTAGAATATTCGTTAGAGTTGTGGTAAAAATAAAGTTTGCCCCTTAATCACCCAATCCACATTACTGTAGATATCACCTCGTAGGCGTCGTGGTGTAATGGTTAGCGCTTTGGACTGTTACGCATAAGGCTGCGGGTTCGATCTCCAACGACATTAACATTAATTTAGAAAAGTAGGATAGAGGGTGGATCCTTCGCCAGTAGGGCACATACACTCATCCCATTTTTCTCCGATGTTAAGGGAGATAAAAAATTGGGGGAAAATATATTGTGTGTCAATTACCTTTCCTTAACTTGCACTTTGACGAATTTACACTACATGTGGTAGCAGACAGACGTGATTTTGTGCTTTTTTTTTGGGGTGCCAAAAAAATAATACTTCCTCTAATCGTGTGATAAAAAAATAATTTTTGATTACGTTAGACCTATGACTCTAAGCTTTATAACAGGGTTGCTTCAGGGCCCCTTGAGACATTTCTACTAGCTCATGGACCCCCAAAACAGTGTTGAGCGTACCTCTCGCTCATTACCCGGTTTTACGGTCCCCCCATTACCCGGTTTTACGGTCGACCGGTCTACCCGGGTTTAAAACCGGTCGACCGGTCTTTACGGTCTACCCGGTCTTTACGGTCTAGACCGGTCTACCCGGTCAGACCGGGTTTTAATACTATTTACAAAAGGCAGGTTTTTGGTACTTTTTAGCATAATATACTACAAAATATAAAAATTGCTAAAATTATGTAAATTTTATATAAAAAATCGAAAATTTTTAAAAATTTTAAATTTTTTTTAAAAAATTTTATGAAAAATCGATGTTTTATAAAAATCAATAAATTTTTAAAAAAATTGATAAATTTTTGAAAAATTGATAAATTTTTGAAAAATTCATAAATTTTTGAAAAATTCATAAATTTTTGAAAAATTGATAAATTTTTGAAAAATCGATAAATTTTTGAAAAATTGATAAATTTTTGAAAAATTGATAAATTTTTGAAAAATCGATAAATTTTTAAAAAATCGATAAATTTTTGAAAAATCGATAAATTTTTAAAAAATCGATAAATTTTTGAAAAATCGATAAATTTTTAAAAAATCGATATATTGAAAAATTTTACAAAAAACCGATAAACTTTCAAAAATACCAATAAATTTTATAAAAATTGATAAATTTGTAAAAATCAATTCATTCATGGATTATTTATAATAATGTATAACAAAATAATGCGTATTTCGTATTATATTTATATGAGAGACCCACGGTCTTTTTCGGTCCCATGCACGGCGTTTTTTTCTCCTGGGTCTCTATAGGCTAATCTTTTGGGAAAATAATCTACACGTAATTCTGACTTAGAGCTGTAAACTTTTTTTCAACGTGTGGAACAAAAATATTCAGAAACAGGCTCTTGAATTCAGAAAATCTTGCAGTTTTCATACATTTATATGAAACTGCGACGGTCTTTTTCGGTCCCATGTACGGCGTTTTTTTGTTCGGGGTCGTTATGGGCTAAAATTTTGCAGAAATAATCCAGACGTAATTCTGACTTAGAACTGTAAACTTTTTTTCAATGTATGGAGCAAAAATATTCCGAAACTGGTTCTTGAATTCAGAAAGTCCTGCACTTTGCATACATTTATATGAAAATGCCACGGTCTTTTTCGGTCCCATGTACGGCTTTTTTTTGTTCGGGGTCGTTATAGGCTAAAATTTTGTAGAAATAATCTAGACGTAATTCTGACTTAGAACTGTACATTTTTTTTCAATGTGTGGAGCAAAAATATTCCGAAACTGGCTCTTGAATTCTGAAAGTCCTGCACTTTACATACATTTATATGAAAATGCGGCGGTCTTTTTCGGTCGGTCCCATGTACGGCGTTTTTTTGTTTGGGGTCGTTATGGGCTAAAATTTTGCAGAAATAATCTAGACTTAATTCTGACTTAGAACTGTAAACTTTTTTTCAATGTATGGAACAAAAATATTCCGAAACTGGCTCTTGAATTCTGAAAGTCCTGCACTTTTCATACATTTATATGAAAATGCGATGGTCTTTTTCGGTCCCATGTATGGAGTTTTTTTTGTTGTGGGTTAACATTTTGCAAAAATAATCTAGACGTAATTCTGACTTCGTTGTTCCAAAACTGTTATCCGTTTTCATTTATCTGATTTAGTTTTCAATATACGGGCGATAAACCAAATAAGAGCCCTTTTCTCTCTAGGAGGCTTAGTTTTCGAGAAAAACGCGATCTTAAAATCTAGCAATGTAAGTCGAAATTTAGTTTCGGTATCGAGGTACTATGGGCGGGTTTTGACTTCTGGTGTAAACATTTTTTCTCTAGCTCTCTTAGTTTTCGAGATATGGACCATCAAAATTTTATTAAAGCGATTTTCGCATTTATTTTTCCACATATAATTCATTATGACTTCCTTGTTCCAAAACTGCTGTCCGTTTTCATTTATCTCACTTAGTTTTCAAGATACGGGCGATATTCCAAATAATAGCCCTTTTCTCTCTAGGAGGCTTAGTTTTCGAGAAAAACGCGATCTTAAAATATAGCAATGTAAGTCGAAATTTAGTTTCGGTATCGGGGTATTATGGGCGGGTTTTGACTTCTGGTGTAAACATTTTTCCTCTAGCTCTCTTAGTTTTCGAGATATGGACCATCAAAATTTTATTAAAGCGATTTTCGCATTTATTTTTCCACATATAATTCATTATGACTTCCTTGTTCCAAAACTGCTGTCCGTTTTCATTTATCCCACTTAGTTTTCAAGATACGGGCGATATTCCAAATAAAAGCCCTTTTCTCTCTAGGAGGCTTAGTTTTCGAGAAAAACGCGATCTTAAAATCTAGCAATGTAAGTCGAAATTTAGTTTCGGTATCGGGGTATTATGGGCGGGTTTTGACTTCTGGTGTAAACATTTTTCATCTAGCTCTCTTAGTTTTCGAGATATGGACCGTCAAAATTTTATTAAAGCGATTTTCGCATTTATTTTTCCACATATAATTCATTGTGACTTCCTTGTTCCAAAACTGCTGTCCGTTTTCATTTATCTCACTTAGTTTTCAAGATACGGGCGATATTCCAAATAAAAGCCCTTTTCTCTGTAGAAGGCTTAGTTTTCGAGAAAAACGCGATCTTAAAATCTAGCAATGTAAGTCGAAATTTAGTTTCGGTATCGGGGTACTATGGGCGGGTTTTGACCTCTGCTGAAAACATTTTTGCTGTAGCTCTTTTAGTTTTCGAGATATGGACGATCAAAATTTTATTTAAGCGATTTTTGCATTTATTTTTCCACATTCATTATGACTTCCTTGTTCGCTTAATAAAAAATAATCAATAAAATTTTCATTGTCCATATCTCGAAAACTAAAAAAACTACTTCAAAAATGTTTGCACCAGAGGTCAAAACCCGCCCGGACCCCGGGCGTCCGCGGACCCCCATTTGGGAACCGTTGCTTTAGAATGATAATAATTTGATTTTAATAAATGCTTAAAAAGTGTGAAAAAATTTAGATTTTATGTTACCGGTTAGCTCTGGAGGAGAATCACCTGATGGCTGTTGGAGCTACAAAGAGTTGGTGCATCCCGGCTTAAAATGCTCTATAAGACTTTTCTATATTCATAAAATATGTTTAATAGTAAATTAGGACAATCGTGTTCATTTTTAAATTTATATTAATATTTTAGATTTTTAGAATTTTGAAGAGCTAGTTTACTATAATTTAAATTTTTTTTTAATACACAGGGTGGCCCAAAACTACCTAAGAAGTTTTAATTCCTTATAACTTTTTTCGAATTTAATTTTTTTTCAGTATTTTGTAAAGAAGACTTGGGGAATTTAAAATGGAACAGTACACAATTAAACAATGTGCCCAAATCGCCCATTTCCAATTAAATGGGTTCGTTAATAGGCAAAACTGCAGGATATGGGCTACGGAAAATCTAAGAGTAGTCGAACAGCGACAATAGTGTTTGGTGCGGTGTTTCGTCGGAAAGGATAATTGGCCCATATTTTTTTGAAAATGAACACGGTGTTCGATATCGGACAATGATGGAAAATTTTTTAAGGCAAGCCGTGGAAAACCATCCGCAAGTATGGTACCAACAGGATGGAGCCGCAGCGCACACTGCGAACAATACGCCATTTGCCATACTGAAACCACTTTGGTAGTTTTGGGCCACCCTATAGTTATTTATTTATTAAAGAAGCAGATTTATTAATTAATTTAAAAAAATCACATATCTTAAAGAACTTATTATAAATTATTTATTTCAATCATTAAAATGTTGACTTTGCTGTATTAACAAATTTTTTTGTTGAAATTGTTTCTCTCTACCAAGTTTGTGGCAGTTTCGCCGATTTGGGTTATTTTGAAAATCATTAAAAAAAATAATAAAAATTGAAGTTTAGATATGTAGACCTTCCATTTGAAACCAATTTCTGAAAAATAGTTAGTGCTTAAGAATTGACAGTGCTTCGAAAAAATAAGTGGTGAAGGATCCCCCCTTTACCATAATATGCATGAGTTTTTTATCGTCACATAATCCCACCGAAGTAAAATAATAAACGAGGCTATGAACTTAAAAACTTCAAAAAGTTCACCAACTCGCTATCAGATGGCGCGCAGCAACTGTTCTCAGAGTCAACAACTCGCGCACTTACATATTTGAAGCCCTTCATTTTTCACCACTTATTATCTCACTTGTATCTTAATTAATCGGAAGAATTTCCTGAGTGTTACAAAAAAAAATTATTATAAGAGGAGAGGGGAATTTGGAATTTTCACCAGGAACGTGCTATAAAAAGGAATTCTAAAAGAAAATTGATCCCATTAACGGCTTGCCCAAATATGTATGTTTGGCTAGACACTAGAAATTTATAAAACGTGTTTAATTGAAACACTAAAATTCGGAAACGAAAGGAAATGGAATGGGAAATGAGATAAGGACCTTTCTAAAGTGAAGAAGTTAAACCATGGACCGTCTTTAACCATATAAATATTGTACATGCAAATTGTAATTGGAAATTTTCAATTGCAATTACAAGTAAATGTATTTAATTTTTTTTAATTTCAATTACATTTTTGTAATTATAATTGACAATTTCCAATTAGAAATTAAAAATAATTGTAATGAAAGGCAACTTAAATACCCCACGTCTGACATTTATATACCAACTTTTACCCCATTTTTAGTCGATCTTTCTATTTAGTACCCAGCAACAAATACACGTCAAAGCAGAAGACAAAACACTACAATTAATGATTTAGATGTATTTCTTTTTGAACAGACTATTGGACTATTGATTTTAGCATTGAGTTGTCGTAGGAGAGGAGTACTCCCACTTCAACATTTTTTCAGTACTTTTTGAACGAGTGCAAAGAAAACTCTTTTTCATCTATTGCAAGCCAAAAATTCTTCGCAAAAAATAATTATATAATAATTATTGCCGCCACCGGGTATCGAACTTGTGACCTCAAGAGTGCTAGTCTAGCTCTCTACCGCTGAGCTATTCTTTGACATGAAAATTGGCTGGCACAAAAACGCCGCTTTGTCATTACGAGATATTGTGCTTTATTATCTTTAATAAAAGTGCTTCTTAAGCAAATGCAAAAAGTTCACTCCAATTCAGTATTGTTTTCAGTTCTATTTTCGTAGGTGCATAAACAGAATTTTTTCATCATTTTTTTATATATGTATATTTTTAAAAACTGAAAAATTATAAAAATATATAATTTAAACAAATTAATTATAAATGTTAAAGACACAACAAAAAAAAATAAAAAAATATTGTTCCCGCGAGGAATCGAACCCGTGATGGTCTGTTTCGAAATAAACTGTATCAAAATCAATTTTTAGGATCATTTTTGGAACAATTATGCTTTAGGAGCAATACTTAAGTGAGTTTTTGGATGTTGTTCCATATTACTTCTAAAAATTTTGCAAAAATATACTAACGGTTGTTGAGAATTACTTCTAAAAAGCAGTAAAACTACATTACCGGATACTTTTAAAGCAGTGAAGAAAGTGGTTTTAACGCGTGATTTCCTTTTTTTTTTTTTTTTGTAGCACAAACTCTATATATCCTGTTCCAAAGTGTTGGGTATTAAAATGACTACGACAAAAATTTGCCAAACATTTCTTTTTTAATTCTGGGGATTCAAAATCTCTTAATTGATTTGAAAATTTAATTCTTTGGTTAAAATCTGTAAGTAATTGATATTATTTCAAACATATTTCATATACAAAAATCTTTGGGTTTTTCACAAAAATTTTTCTTTTCATTTATAAAACAACCGCAGACGCCTGTGAACAACTGATAAAGGTTCACATGTACTGCGAAACACACATACAGGGACAGCAAAGTCACAATATATAAATGTGAATGTATGTGAATATGAACATTATATTCATTGAATGTGAAATATAAACGTTTTTCTATACAACTCATTCAACCATTAAGGATTATAAAACAAAATGACAAAACACCATTCTGCCACCTACTTTTAAATACCTCAGTACAACATACAATGAAAGTCACTGGCAACACGCAACAAGAGCACTGGCTGGTATTTAAAACAAAAAAGATATTTCGAAACCTTAATGAAAAGAGTTGAAATAAATAAAGTAAAAAGATTTTTAAAAAATTTTGTTGTTAAATTCAAATGAAATTAACTGATATCATTTAGAAAACAATTTTTGAACATGCGACAAAAATGTTGGTAGAATTCTACACGTATTTGAAATGAAATGAAAAAAAAACAAAGGGTGAAAAATTCCAATGTTGCTAAATACTGTAGATAGTAAGTTGAACAGTGATTCAAATTGTACCGTAGAGGAGTAAAGTTAATGTTACCTGTAAAGTAAATTCGATTACAGAACAAGTCCAAATCCAAACCACTGTGCCTAGCATGATTATATTGCCATAGAAATTTTTTGTTGTATGCATAATAGAAATTAGTGAATGTAAATGTATGTGAGGATTTATGTATAGGAAGCTATAACATCCTTTTTTGGAAAATGAGAATAAAAATCTCCATGTGTGTGTGTGTAATTTTATACATTCTATGGCTTGTAGTATACTATGTATAGAAAGTATATGCTACTAATTCATGTGTTTATGTGTGTGTTTACTTGTGTGCAACATTATTATCATGCTCATCATTCGTAGAGTAGTGTATTGAGAGTATAAAGGAATTGCATTTAATTCAATATTCCTGTTGAAAGCTTAAATTACGAAAATTTCATCTCATCTCTTTAAATTATAAAAACAACAAAACAATGTTTTGATTTAAATAGTCGTCTATATATGATGATGCTGTTACTTTTATTGTTGTTGTTACCTTTTCCTTAACAACAACAAAACAGCAGGATACAAAAACACTTATGGGAATCTGTACATATCCTATCTTTTCTTTTTTATGATTGCTTTTTATGCTATATGAAAGTCAAAGTTTTTCTTTCTATTTCATGTACGATATTGAAGTAGTATAAAGCATTAGTAAGTCCTTGAAATTTTCTTCTTTTAGTAAAAGTGAATTTTTCATTTTCCATTTGTTGTCATAATGTCTGTTATGCTTGATAATAATGCATAACATTTCATTTATGTTGTTTTCGTAAGTAATTCTTCATATAAATTTTGAATAAAGATTATCTATTAAATTTCAAAATAATGAGTTTTTATTATATGAAATGTACAATAAATATCTTAATGTAGATGTATTTATCTACATATATCTGAAATAGTTATTGTATAAACGAGTATGTACACTGTTCAACAAATTTGGACTGCTAGCATCCTACAATGGAACTCCTCCAAGTAAGCTAAATTTGGATATCTTCGTCTTGCCTGCAAATAGTGCTATGTGTTTTTTAACAGGTTTTCAGGAGAGCGAAAAAACTGATTTTTATTATCCTTTTAAGAGACAATTTATTGATATAATGTGCCTTAGTGATGACTTTAGTAAATGAGGTCGTGAATAATTAAGGATTATGATGTCGATATCTCAAATCTTAAAAGGATAATAAAAATAAAAATTGCAGGCAAGCCGACGATATATTATGGAGGACATATTACCTAAAGAATCGGATCTTAGAATATTTTTATCACCGGTCCTACATCAAATTTAGGTGATAAAAGGGAGACTAAAATAATTATGTTATTGTATGTTATGTGAGCGGATCTGAAAAATGGGAAAATATGATTAATTAACACAACGTTACGTTACTCGAGCATATAAAAGATTTTATACCCCAAAGAATGTACTATAAAATCTAAAATAACATAAATATTTAAAGGCGACTGCGATTCAGTTTGTTAGGTCTTAATACGATTAGTAATTATTACCAAGTATCTAAACAATATTAATCGGCAAGTAGGTCTGATTAAGTACTCACGAGAATATTCGACAGGTTGGGGAAACAAGTTCTTAACCCTCTAACCGGCCTAAGCTTTTTTGCAATGAAATTTATACCTTGTGTTCCTCACGAAAAATAAACAATAAGTTCTTCTACAATTTTTTTTTTCGTTGCCTACTTTAGGCGATATGGGCCAAAATACTTTAAGGGTGAATATTGAAAACTAGCGCATAAAAATTACTAGGTTTAGGCACAAATTATTTCTCTTACCAAGAAATAATTACAATAAAATCCTCTTAAGTGATGTAGCGATTTTCGTTTTTCGAAAAATGCGAAATTGAGCGAAAACGCACCAAAACTTCAATATATATTATTCAAACTTATAAGCTTTGCTACCTATACCAAATATATTCTTTTTACCAATTATCAAAAAAATCCGTCCATTCGTTTTGAAGTTAAGGTGATATCCTTTAAAGGTATCCTTATTTAATCCTGTGCGTCCTTGGACCAAAGTTAGCAACTTTTTGAATAGCTTAAGCTCCAATCTTACTTCATGGTCACTATCAATTGTTTTAGTCAATTTAAATATGTTTTTAAGATTTTTGAAACTTTTGGTTGTTTTAAAATATTTAATTTTTTAAATTTTACGAAATTTTATCTTTGACACTTTCTCGCTTCCAAACCGTGCATTGTATACAAAAAAATTCTTCACAAAAAATTTTATAAATTTTGTTTTCTGTTGAAAAAGCATAATTTCTTATTATAAAATACCCCTTTGGCGAATTTCTGGTCAATTTAATATACCCCGCCTGGAGGCGGGCTTGCCGGTTAGAGGGTTAATACGATTAGTAATTCCTTCCAAGTAACTCACGAGACTGATCGTTGGGTGAGTCGAGTAAAGTTGTGAAACGGAGAACAAGTTTTAAATACGATTACTAATTACTTTTAAGTAACGCAAGAGATTAATCGGCATGTAAGTCGGGATAATTCTAGAAAAGAATAATCGACAGGTGAGTTGAATTAAGTCGAGAACTGAAATCTGGTCTGCCTTATTCGTGGCAATATACTCATATTATTAGTCTGCAAGGTAACACTTCAACTGAATTCCCACTTTCGGCAAGAATATGCTGCACGAATTATCTGAGATATCAGAGATTTGGCTGGGTGATCTGATTAAATATCCCAATACTGCAGGTTGAATCAGCAATCTAGTGTTTTCGACAACCACACCCTGCGAGTGGTGTGGTTTTTAAAACAGAGTCATCAGTTACGCGCATAGTATGAGCTGCCTACCAATCTGTGCAAGAAATTGCTTAAAATCGCTTTCATTTCATAATACCACATGAGCCCCATACATCAACAAAATATTTTGCTGATTTTAGCAGGGTAAATTGTTAATTGTAATTAACTAAAACATATCCAAAATATTGTAAATTCAACAGACATTTCTTGCAGTTTTTTAATACGCAGCAAACAGATTCTGCTGATTTTAATAGAAAAGTTCAGAAGAAATATTATTAAAAAATTGTATAAGCAGTTTTCAATTTCATATTACTTTTTTATTTTAATTGTTACTTAAAATATATACTTAAGTAAACATTTTTGCCACTATCGATTTGCAAATTACTGAAATTTTTAATTAATTTTCACTCCTAATTTCACAAGTTTTAGAAAATCGTGTTGTTAAAATTAGCTAAATATTTTACTATTTAAAAAAGGGATATTAGTGGATTCTTATAATAATTAAAATTTCTTACACAACTAAATTAGGAAATGCTCATATTTTACAAGAAAATCTAAATACATACATATGTCCCAGGAAAATGTTTTACAATCGGTAGAAAATCACACCAATTCTGCAACTGGTTCCACTGTAACTGGTTCCGGAACCAGTTCCAGGGATCCTATCTGAAAGGTATGACTGAAGTAGAATCAGTTCTAGAACTAGTTCCAGAACTGATTCTAAGGCAACCAGTTCCACTTTGGAGTTAGGGAAGTGGTTGCTTTTGGGACAATTTAAAAAAAAATAATCGGTGTTAGAATTTTAGTAGAAGGGGTTGTAGAGGAAAAGTAGCTATTCTACAACCGATTCCTTGGAAGAGAAAATTTTGCTGGGATATGTTACATGGAAAATAGAACTCAAATTTTAAGTATAATTTAAACTCAACCAAACCTACAACCTTATTTAGGTTATTTAAAGTACATTAAGCAAACTTTTAAATAGCATTTAATAAATATGTGTAAATAAATATGTTATCATTTTTTTCAATTATCATATTTTTGAAATGCCCAGCAAAATCTTCTATAACAAGGTAAAGGAAAATGGAATAAGAAACCAAAAATTGAATTACAGTTTACAACAATTAGTTGCAGTTACTAATTTTTTCTACCAATTTTGTCATAGGTCCAACAAATTTGTAGAAAAAAAATACCGCAGGGCTCAAAATAATGACCACTTTGTTGGATAACCTTTCATCTTTCGGTAAATTGAAAAATTCCACGTTCGAAGAAGACTTTATTTTAAGAAGCAAAAAACTGGTCCAACACATTTTTAGCAGCCTGATCGGAATCGAAAGTTTTACCATTCAAATGGTTTTGAAGGGAGTAATAGGTAAAGTTGGTTTTCAATTGAAGAATCAATTAAAATATATGAAACCATATTGTTTAACTTTTTGTACAAGTTAATAAAAAAACAAACTACAAAAAAATACGTATCGTCTGTAGGAGTTGATATTTTCAGTCAAATGTTCTATTTTTAGTTTTCTATTTTTAGAAAAAATAATTTAAATAATTTCGTTGTTTTCTGTTTTAAAACAAAAAATTCAAATATTTTCGGTTTTCTTTTTTGTTCAAATAGTTTGTTTATAAAAAAAAAAAAAAAATATTTCAATTCCAATTACAAGAAATTCTGTACGCAAACATAACCAATAAAAATATGAACGTGTGTGTTGTGTGTATAGTGTTTTGAAAATTCAAACAAAAAAAAAACTTTGAAATATGAAAAAATAAACCACAAAATCGTTTTTTACGTTTTGTGAGTTAAAAATTTAAGATTGTTTTAACAGACCTTTTCAATTATTTTTATTTCAATGTTTGAAAATAAATAGCAAAATGGTTTGAACATAATGAAAAATCAGTAGTTCTTTTTTGAATTGTGTTTTCAATTAATTTAATATGTATTTTAGGTTGTTTTTAACGATAAAATATTGTGAGTGCATGAATTTGGCGAAAATTAAATTTTTCTTCCAGACAATTTCGAAATAAGTTCATATTGCAATGTAAGCGGGAATATTAACTTTTTAATTTTTTAATACCAAACCTGAAAATAAGGTAGAAATAAAACAAATAAAAATGTTAAAATTATTTTCCTTAATACTATTTCTTAACAAAATTATTTGTATTAATGCAAAATTATAAATCCACTTCATCTTATCTTATTGGAGTTTGGTAAGTGTTTTCAAACACTTTATTCATTCATTTGTATATTACCATAAAAATATGCTAAAATATAACATTTTATTAGACAACTTAAAAACATGAAGAAAAAACACATGAAATTCTGTAAATCCTCATAAACATACAAAATGTTGTTAAATAAACAACATTAAGAAATATCTTTATATTGAAGGCATCATTGAAACAGGTATTTGCTGTTTTGTGGTCACTATAAAATTTCACCACTATATAAATTAGCGGATTTGGTGTGAAAATGACAATTAAATATAGATCTAAGACATTTGCAAATGATTGTAAATTTTCTTAAGCCATGATCTGGTAGTCTTATAGAGCACTAATTGAGACTAATTGAACAGAGATGTGGTGTAAACTTTATATTTTCTTAGATATGATAATTTTAAGGTGATCTCATAAAGCTACTCAAGAAAATCTGGAATTAAATATGAATTCTTTACGGATTTAATATTAAAATAAGTGGTAGTAATTTAAAAAAGAAAATGCTACATTCTAAGATTGTTTATTGCGATATAGAAAGAAAATTATCCTAATGTTAGGTGTTTTTATAGTTTTGCAATTAAGTATGTATTATGTTCGACAGCGAGAAATAAAATAATTATATTTTACAAGCGTGATTCAAGGCCTTGCATAACATAACACATCGTTGGTTCGTAGATAGCAAACTTTTGGCCTCCATGTATTTGTCAAAATTGTTTGCTTATTTCGAATTAAAAACATTAAAATAATTCTACACTCAAAAAAGTTTGTCGGTAGAATAAACTGAAAATTATAATTAAAACAAGGGTATTTATTTACCTTTCAAATAAATAAAAATGTGGTTATTTTTAACCGTTGAGAAATAACTAACAAATGCCTTAAAATAATTACAATGTAGTACAATTAGCCGAAAAATTGGCCAAAACAGCCCAAAGGAAATTTCTTACAACAAAAAACAATGAGCCACTAAACAATTTTTACTGTAAAATGTTTAAAACTGCCGACAAAATAAACTAAAATTTCTTTTAACCATTAACCGTTATTTTTTTTTTATTTTATAAAGGATTATTTTAATGAACAAAAAAAGCATTTTTTTATTAGATTAAGTAAAAATTCCAAACCCTTCACCCGTTATTACTTTTTCCGAATTAGAAATACAATAAAATTTTCTGAGTTTTATTTTCAAACTAATAATATATCAATAATAACAAACAAAAAATGCGGCCCTATGGAGTAAAAAGAACAAATATATAACAAACAAAAAATGAACAAGAATTTAAAATAATCAATAAATTTTTTATTTTATCAAAAAACTAACAAATACTACTGTTTACTGTAAAAATACTGTTTGTCTATTATGGTATTAAAAATAAGTTATTTACACAAATGTTACAAAATTACAGTAGTTATCATTAGTTGTTTTCATTAATAACTATCGTAACAGTTGGTTTGTATTTTTCCCTAGAAAACTAATTATAATTACAGTTACAAATAACAACTATTGACTACTACACAAACATCTGTCATTAATTAACTGTCATACTTTTTTGAGTGTATATTTAAAAAAGTACTTCCAGATTTTAAGATTTTGTGACTGCACCTTTCAACAGAAGTGGTCATAAAACATTTGAAATAGTGGCACATCCCAGCAAAAAAAAAGGTACCAAAGCAGTAGAAAAGCGCTACAATTAATGAACTAGACTCAGGGGATTATGTAGGTAAAGTCGACAAAAAATAAACAGAAAATAGATCAATTATGACACCACTTTTTAATCCCTAAACATGAGGACGAGCCGCTTAAACAATATGATTACATTAATTTTTCTAACAAAGCATGTATCCGAAGCTCATTTTGATCATAGGGAACCAATCGGAATAGCTTGCTTAGTAGATTAACATCTAAGGGCGAGATAAAATTGGCCCGAAGGTTTTTTATAAAAAATAAGTTTCATAACAAAATAGGATTTATGTAATTCAATTAATCAGTTAAATAGTTTATGGATTATTATAATTGTATCCATAATGAAATACAGACATTATAATAGTCTTTAGCCACAGTTTCCCCCAAAAGAAATTTAATTACATTTTGTTTTTATTTATCTTTATGAAATTTAATATGCTAAACTAATTGCAATATCAATCCTTTTGTCCATACAATGGCTGAATGCCCATAACATAATGTTGTAAACAAAAACACATACATTTACAATTCAAATTGACAGCTACAATATTTGCCAAATAAATTCATACACTAGCCATACATAAATATGTACAGTAACAAAGACAAATTAATGGTCACACTAAAAAAAAGTTCATTTTCTCATAAAAATAGGTTGTCTAGAGGAAACATACTTTAAGAAATGTACTTTAAATAAAATATTTTGTTTCAGTATATGATTTTAAATATGATATTGTTGAACGGTGTTTTTATTTATAGAAATTGACATATTAATTGCCCAGGAAAATTTTTTACAAGCGGTAGCCAACCACACCTATTCTACAACTGGTTCCCCTGCAGCCGATTCCATGGAACTGGTTACTTCTTATGGAAGTAAGAAAAGTGCTTAAAAGCTGACGGATTTTGAATGGAAAGAAGTATTCGAATGCTGAAAGTCTTCTATAGTAAAAAGTTTTATAAAACTGTAGTTTTCTATATTAAAAGGGTATTTCTATTGGAATATGTGCTAAGAATTGGGGGGATTTTCTATAGAAAAAGTCCTCTGAATGGTAGGGATTTTCATAACAGAAATTCCTCGGAGTTAAAGGAATATACCATAGGAAAAGTCCCAGGAATCGGAATCTGTGGGATTTTATTTAGAAACAAAAAACCCCTTAAAATCCAACAATTTTTTACAAAAAATTCTTCAAAATCAAACAAATTTGCGTTAAATTTAGGCTCTTTTTCCTATAGAAGGAGCTTCCAATTGTTAGCACAAGTTTTAGACCTAGACCTTTTAGTAGAAGAAGGTTTTCAGTACCCGACGCCTTTTTTGACATTAAAAACGCAATAGTTAAAGCGGCAGATACTAAGCACTTAGCCTTAGATTTTAAATACCTACTTTAAAAAAACAACAAATAACTGAAATGTCTCCTTTATTTCCCTTTAGAAACGGCCTGAGGAAGAAGACATTTTCTAAAGAAAAAAAAAGGATTTTTGTAATACAAAATACCAATATATTTTCTTACTTTTACATCGAGTTAATTCAAAACTGGTCGTACTCTTATTATAGAATTCTATTAGGCAACAAAAATCTAAAGCTTTGAAAGCCACAATTTTTGGTTCGGTTGAAGCCACCGAAGATAACATTACCACACGTTTTAGTGAAAATTAATAATAGAACAATTTACTTTCAGAATGTTTTATATTATATTTTAAAATTTTTTGAATTTATCACATGGCAATCTCTATATCATCGACCGGCCTGCAAAATGTCACATGTGTTTTTTAATAGATTTTCAGGAGAGCGAAAAACTGTCACAAAATCTACTTTTAAGACATTTTATTGGCATCATATGCCATAATAATTCACGACCTCATTTAGTAAAATCATCATTAAGGCATCATTCAAATAATTGTATTGTTGTTTTTTTTATTTCAAACAACTTTTACTACAAAATAACAATTTTTAAATAACTTCAGAAAAAGTTAAAAATTACTTTTCTTCTACGAACAACTGTTATTATTTTAAAAAACAACTCAACGGAAAAACTTCAGAAACAACTAACAAAAAGTGACAGTATTTATTTTGTGAGTGCAGTTTTTGAATTTTTAAATATAGGCTCAGCTGATACTAAATAGTTGCTCAGGTAATACTAAATTTCAGAGTAGTGTAAGTTTTAATTTCATATCTCTATAATTACTAGTCTCTGTTTGGAGGGTAAATATCTGTCATCAAAAATGTCAAATTATGTGCCAACAAAGCATCATTTGGAAAGTTTTGCTTTAAACTTTCAATTTGAAAAGAAAGTGAAGCCATTGTTTTTTCACTGTGGTGAATATCAAAATCTAGGTAATATGTAAAGCAAATTTTCTGAAAGTATGGCATTAATCGGAGGAAAAATAAAAGTTATTTTCTAAGCAGAAATAAAAGTTATTTTTTTGACTTTTATTTTTCGAGCAAAAAATAACAGTTATTTTTTGACTTTTTTTTGAGCAAACATAAATGTTACTGTTTCGACAAAAACTCATTAAAATATTAAAATCTTGACAAATTCATATTAAGCATATAAAAATATGAGAAATCCCTATAAAAGCGAAGTTATGGAAATTTTCAGTTGTCATTGAATAAAAAAAAATGTTTACTCTTGCTCAAAAAAATAAAAGTCAAAAAATAACTGTTAGTTTTTGCTTGAAAAATAAAAGTCAAAAAATAACTTTTATTTCTGTTTAAAAATAAAATTCAAATAATAACTTTTATTTTTCCTCAAAAAAATAAAATTCAAAAAATAACTTTTATTTTTGCTCAAAAAAATTAAAGTAAAAAAATTACTTTTATTTCTGCTCGAAAAATAAAAGTCAAACGATTAAAAAGCAATGCATTTTTTGGAAGACTAGGCCAGAAGGATCATTATGATGTACTTGAATCAGTTCTCCGATATTTGATTATATGTGCTTTTATTGTATAAAAATTCAAAAATAACTGTTATTTTCGGTCCCTGGTTATATCTAAAAAATTTTTATTTTTAAGCTAAATTTAGTTGAATGAAAATAGCAGTCTATCCTGTTAAATTAACAGGAATATTTGGTAAAACAAAAATTGGAAACTACTGTTGTCAAAAGAATGTTTTACTTACTTTTAAAGAAAACATTGAAAAAAAAAACTTCGAAATTTTTTCGTGATTTTTTAGGCTACTATTTATTTAGCAAAATTTTTTCCTGATTTTTTAAGTCAAATATAATTAAAATTCTGTATATTTAACAGTTTTATATTTGCTATTCCTACCTTACTAATATATAGCAAAAATAATCTGCTAATTTAGCAGGTTTTTTCGGCATCATCATTTTTAACTAATTTTTATTAGTTTTAAATAAATTTTTTACAGACTTTTTTCTATTAGTTTAAGATCCTAAGGATTTGCCTACGGTAATGTGCTCTTTCTTCATGCGCCCAATTGGTAAAGTGACTGTACGGATTTCGGTTGGGTTAATGTTTCTACAGTTTACAACACAAATAAAATAACATTGATTGGCAATTGATTATTTTTTTTTTTTTGTTCATTTTCCTCATTTCATCCATAAAATAGTAAACATTGCATACATCGTGTCTATTGAATAAAGAGAATGTATTGCATTTGTATGCTGTAGAATATGTCCATATTGAATCAATTTGGATATCAAGTTACCATTGAGAAAACATTCTCACACCTACACATGCACACATTTTAGCAAAATAGGAAGTATAAACAGTTATCTTGTAAACATAAAATTTCATATTAAAGACATTTAATATAAACGATAATAGAAATTGATAGGGACATCATAATTTATTTTAGTTGTAAAAAACACACATAGGATGAGTTACTCAAAGGTGACAATCTTGATTTCAAATTAGATAAAAAAAAATTTAAAAGCTTTAGAATCGAAAGTAATGAAATTTACATTTCCGGTTTCTTAAAGTCAATTACATTTTTAAATAGTTTTACTCGGGTAGGTAAAAATATACAAAAAAGTCTCTTTTACAGAATTGTAACGTATATAAAAATATAATCCTCATAAATCTATAGTCTAATAATAATAATTTTCTTTTTCACATGAGTATTTAATTTCAACAAGTTTCAATTAAAGCAGCCCTAACTCGTTTAAACTAAATTCATGAATAAATTGCAACAGTCAGCTTACAATTTGTTGTGTTTTTATTTATTTTTTTGTTAAAAAAGAGCTTTAGGCGCCACTTTATTGAAAAATACCAAACGAGTACACAATTAAATTTGTTTTGATCTTTGTTGCAAGTATAATATTATTTGTTTGCCACTTCGAATTCTCAGATCGATATCTAAAAAAAAACCGAAGCCGATATTTAAATATTCGGTTGGACAAAAATCATCGATGTATAAAAAGTCTTACAAAAAAACCACAAGGAAAAACTTATGATAAAGGAGTTAAAAGTCATAAACATTCAGTTAGAAAAAATCCTGCGAATTCTATACCTTTTGCAACTGTAATCCAAAAAATATCGATTGAAATTCAAAATATATATGTATTTTAAATTCAAAAAATATTAATTGAAATTAAGAACGTGGTAAACTGGTTATACTAGCCTATTAAAAAATATTTAAAAATTTCATTTGAGAAAAAACTGCTGAAATTTGCAGTTTATTTGTTAAATACTAGTAAGATAAAATCAGCAAAAATAAAATAGTTAAATTTACAACATTTTAGTTATATTTGAGTTAACTTTTAGTTAATTTAAATTAATACACTCACAATATTTTATCGTTAAAAACAATCTACTGATGAAAAAGGCTACTGATTTTTTATTATATTCAAACCATTTTGCTATTTATTTTCAAACATTGTTTAAACAATCCATAAAAGAAATAAAAATAATTGAAGAGTCCGTTAAAGGATTTTGTGGTTTGTTTTTTTCATATTTGAAAGTTTTTTTGTTTGAATTTTCAAAACACTACACACACAACACACACGTTCATATTTTTATTGGCGATATCTGTGTGTATGAGTAAAGAATTTCTTGTAATTTGAATTGAAATAATTTTGTATATAAACAAACTATTTTAGCAAAAAAGAAAACCGAAAATATTTAATTTTTTTTGTTTTAAAACAGAAAACAACGAAATTATTTAAATTATTTTTTCTAAAAATAGAAAACTGAAAATAGAACATTTGACTCATGGCGTAACAATATAAAGGTGGAATTATTAGAATACATATTTTGAATTGACATAACCTTGCATGTCAAACAAAAAAAAAATAAAAAAACAAAGGATTTTCTTTCTTCCAAACAAAAGAATCCGTATTTTATTATTTTAAAATTTTATTTTTATAAAAAATTTAAACTTTAACGAAATTAATTTCAAATGTATTTATACCACTACCACAGGAACTAAAAACGATTCCAGGGTGTCCCAGGTGCTGGTGTGTTTCAGGCATATTTACTTAAAACACGATCTCTGCCGCCCGTTTGTGATTGGTTAGGTAATAGAGGACGAATGCTGCTAGTTGCATGATGAGGGAATTTTTTAATGATGTTAGAAAACGCATATCAAAATACCGGACAACTAACCTTGCATTTGTGGGAAAATTTCATCCATAAGTAAAATGGAAACTATCTTGTTTCATTTGTATTAGGATTGCATGTTTTTTTTAAATAATATTTATTAATTTTCCTTTTTTTAAATAAGCAAATTTTGTATGTTTTTCTTTTCGTTTTATTTTTCTCTTTTTTTTTTTTGGTTTGACGATGCAGGTTATAAAATTATGACACAAATGACAACTTTATCTAATAATTCTACCTGGGTAGTTGTACAATGATTTGACTGAAAATATCAACTCCTACAGATAATGCGTATTTTTTTGTAGTTTGTTTTTTATTGACTTATAAAAAAAGTTGAACAATATGTTTCCAAGTATTTTAATTGATTCTTCAATTGAAAACAAACTGTACCTAATACTTTTCATATAAACCTCAATAGATTATGGAAAATATATTGTGAGTGTATAGCAATTTTTTGGTGTCTTTTTAATGAGAAAACAAAATCTAAAATCTAACTTAAATACGAAAAGTTTATTTCAACTAGAATCATATTTACCTTAATAAGGATCAGTATTATAGTTAGCTATTAGTTAAGTAAAATATAAGTGAAGATCCTACTAAGTGCTGATAATAATACTGGCCTTATGATGGCATTCTACCCGGTATTAACCCAATACATGGTAAATAACTGCACCCAGAAAACAGATTCAATTCTGATAACCGCATTTGTAGCCAATCGCATGGTTCAGTTGCGATAGCAGAATTTTTCAGTTGTGGTAACAGAAAAACAATTGATACAGGACTAATTTGACAGTGGCAACGGAATTTCAGTTGTATCAAGAATAATTCGTTAGCCACAACCGAAAAATTAATTTGATGCAACTGAACCATTAGATTGGCAACAAATGGGGTTGTCAGCACCGAATCTGTTTTCTGGGTGTATATTTTTTTTTTTTATTAGGTAAACTACGTTTTTTATTCTTAAAAACATAAAAAAAAGTTATTAATCGCATAATTTTTGGATGTAAAATTAATATCGAGAAATTTCAATATTTAGACTTGAAATAGATTGGACGGAGCATCGAAAACAAACCAAACTTTCGAATAGTAAAAAATACGATAAATTAAGAAATAATGAAGAGATAACGTCTCGAAATCGATAAAATTTTCGATTAAAAATGTATTCGAGAAACCTTAAAATGACGACTCTATTTGATATCGATTTCTATTAATTTTTTCGAAAAAACTTCGATAGGGATTTGAAAAAATAAACCGCCTTGAAACTTTGCAACCTGGGTTAAGTCCACATTAGTTTTGGACTTTCGTAAAAAAACATCCATTTTCAGGGAATTTCTCGCCCTGCTTATTACATTTTTTAAATTTGGCCTGAAAAACAAAGTGCATTGTCAACATTAGCATTTTATTTTTTAATTCTAAATTATATTTCTCACCGAAGCCAATTAATTGGTTAGACTCTATTAATTTCAACTCACAAATATTTTTAATATGCAGACGTTACAAAAACAAATAACACTTTCATCATCCCAGCGAAAGTCAAGTTTATCTGCAGTGCAAATGAATGAATAGATGAAATGATAATAAATGTCTGAATTATTTTTACGATGATATTTAAAAACAGATGATAAACAGATCATTATGATGGCACTTGTTTTTGCATGTGATATAAAAAGTGAAAGTTAAGGAGTATGAATATGAGATGTATTTGGGTGTTGTTAATAATGATGATAGTGGTGTTTAAATAGTAATTAAAAATATGCAATACTATTGAAGTTTTATGACTTCTGGCTAGACAAAAGCCAATGAAATTATAAAGATATTAAGTTAAAAAAAATAAACTATATAGCAAAATGTGTGGTCTTTCACATACAGTGAAATATTTTAAAATATAAAAGTAATGGAAAAATTAAAAATTTTCATAATCAAATAAAACGACCTATTGTAGGCTAGTTTCCTAACAATTAATTTATCATACATTCCTACACCACTACGTGGAGAGGGTATTATAAGTTTGTGCTGATGTTTGTAACACCAAAAATGATTGGTCCTAGACCCACCTTATAGTATACCGATCGGCTCAGAATTTTTTTTATTTCGATTTAACGATGTCCGTCTGTCCGTCCGTCTGTCTGTCTGTCCATGTATTCTTGTGCGCACTCTACAGGTCGCAAATATTAATATATTTTGACGAAATTTTGTACACCGACTTAGGTCGGCCCAAGGACGACGCCTATTGGTTGAAATCGGTCCATGTTTAGACCTAGTGCCCATATAAGGGTACCTCCCAAAATTTCCTTTTTTACACACTGCAGGTCGCAAATACGGAGATATTTCAATGAAATTTGGTACACAGACCTATGTCAGCCTAAGAACGGAGCCTATTGATTTTGGTTGAAATCGGTCCATGTTTAGACCTAGTGCCCATATAAGGGTACCCCTCTAAATTGGCTTTTTTTACACGCTGCAGGTCGCAAATACAAAGATATTTCAATGAAATTTGGTACACAGACCTATGTTGGCCCAAGGATGAAGACTATTGGTTAAAATGGGTCCATGTTTATACCTAGTGCTCATATAAGGGTCCCCCCAAAATTGGTTTGGTTACACGCTGCAGGTCGCAAATACGAAGATATTTCAATGAAATTTGGTTCGCTGACTTACATAGTCCCAAGTAAAAAGCATATTGATTCTAGATAGAATCGGTCCATATTTAGACCTATCGCCCATATGAGCTATATTTTCGATTTCCTCTTCTTTTATGATTTCATATAAAATTTTGACACAAGTCCGTTTTAACCGATTCATATTTCGGATCCAAACATTAGTTGACTTTAAGTCAGACTGGTACTCGTTTTTTTTATTGTTTCTATCTAATCCTAAGACTTTTCACTGTATGGAAATTTCTCCTTCGAAGGAGTTAAGAATTTAATTTTCTACAACATCCACATCTCTATCTAATAAATTTAAATCCTTTGTTTTATTGTCAATACATTCATTCTTCATCACTCCAATTTGTTTTCTCCCTTAGGTTTACAAATAATTTTATCCTTGTAGTGACACTATCACTTCCTTGTCATGTTTAAGATTTCCATCAATACTTCACACATGCCATTGTGGTTTTTATTCTATGCAATTGAAGATGTAAGTATATGTGTAGTTGTTGAGGGATATTTGTGTTTTCTGATGAGATTCATATGCAGAAGATTTATATTTTTTCATACTTCATAGTTTGCATTGTTAAGATTTTTTTTTGCAAAAAAAACCACATAGTCTCTTCATTGAAATGTAGGTCAATTAAGGATTTCAAATGGTCTTATGTCAGTACAGTTAATGTTAAATTGGAAAAAAAGTTATGGTGACTAGAAAATTCTGTATTATTTACAAAAATATTAAATATTTTAAGCTAACAAAATCTATAACAAGTTGCCCAACTTATTTTAATAACTTCTCCCCAATCACCGGGATAATTTTAATTCTATTAACTGCTAATTAATTCAACAATGTTGAAGGAAAGTTTTTATTTCCCTTGATAATAAGCACGTTTTCAATTAATTTTGTAAATCAAGTTAATAAAACTAAGAAAGTATTACAAATATAATCATTTGATGTTATCAACAGGAAATGAATTATATTTATATAGATAAATCTTTGCCTTATTTGTACTACAAAGGAATAAATTGAAAAAAGTGCAACATTGCGAAATACTTCAAAAAGATATACAAGACAGAATTTAAAAGTACCCTATTTAATGCTTTACAATATTCGTGCAATTAATTTGATCCCGCAAGGGCCATGTTTATTACGGCGCTCTTTCTCGTTACGATATTTTCAGTGAGAAACATTAATTCTGGAGGTGAGTAATTCTAACGCCAAATGAAAGTACTCGGTTGGTGTTAAAAGCACTCAATGTATGACCTTACATGATTTCATATATTTCCATCGTTGGATACAAACTTTGGGGATATATGGAGTTAAATGGGCATATATGATTATTAGAGCACCTATGAAATGTATGGAATTTGCAAAAGTGTTATTTTTTTTACGCCCCACGAATTTTACAGTAGATTGGGCGTCAAAAGTAATATCCCCGCGACTTTTAGCCCTAAAAATGGACTAAAATTAATTCAAAGTTTCTTTGCGCTATAACTCTTAAAGTAAAGGTTTTACAGAAAAATACTATATGGGCAAACTACACTAATAGCAAAAAGTCCGTCAAACATTTAGTTAAAACTACTAAAAATTAATTGAAAATTATGCTGCAGAAAAAAACTGCTAAAATACAGATTATTTTTGCTTTATATTAGTAATATAGGAACAGCAAAAATAAAACTGTTAATTTTACAGAATTTTAGTTATATTTGAGTTAAATTTTTGTAAGTGAAAAATAGCAAATTCACCTGCTAAAATCAGCAAAAGCTTTTGCTAAATAATTAGTAGCCTAAAAAATTAAAATTTTTTAATTTTTTTTTTAGATTTTTTTTTAATTCAAATAAAAGTTCAGCCTTTTGAAAGAGCAATTTACAATTTTTTAGCAAATATTTCTACTGATTTTATCAGTATAGACTGATACTTGCATTCAACTAAATTTAGATTAAAAGTGGCAAATATTTTGTAGATATAACAGCTTATTTTTTCTATTTTTAGTCCACTAATATTTAGCAAAATTTTCTGCAGATTTTACAGTACAATTTGTTATTTTCAATTAACTAAGAGTTAGCTAAAATATAACTAAAATTCTGTAAATTTAACAGTTTTAATTTTGCTGTTCTTATTTTATTAGTATTTATCAAAAAAATCTGCTCATTTTAGCAGTTTTTTCTGCAGCATCATTTTTAACTAATTTTTAGTAACTTTTTCTCTATTTTTACAGATTTATTCTATGAGTGAAATTTGAAAAATTGGCATATTAATTTTCTTGTATCTTCCTTACTTGGTACCATATCGTTGACAACTACTATTTCCTTATTAAACGTCATATTTTCAACTACTTTAAATATTTTTTATATTCTTTTAAATTTCTATTCCCAAATAGTTAGACTATTTATACCCTACACCACTATGTGGTCAGGGTATTATAAGTTTGTGCTGATGTTTGTAACACCAAAAAATATTGGTCGTAGACCCACATGTTTGATTTTGGTGAACATCGGTCCATGTTTAGACCTAGTGCCCATTTAAGGGTCCTACCAAAATTATATTGTTTATACGCTGCAGGTCGTAAATATTAAGATATTTTGACGAAATTTGGTACACAGACCTATGTTAGCCCAATAACGCAGCCTATTGATTTTGGTGAATATCGGTCCATATTTAGACCTAGTGCCCATATAAGGGTCCTACCACAATTATACTGTTTATACGCTGCAGGTCGTAAATATTAAGATATTTTCATGAAATTTGGTACACAGACCTACATTGGCCCAATAACGCAGTCTATTGATTTTGGTGAACATCAGTCCATGTTTAGACCTAGTGCCCATATAAGGGTCCTACCAAAATTATACTCTTTATACCCTGCAGGTCGGAAATATTAAGATATTTCGATGAAATTTGGTACACAGACCTACATTGGCCCAATAACACAGCGTATTGATTTTGGTGAATATCGGTCTATGTTTAGACCTAGTGCCCATATAAGGGTCCTACCAAAATTATACTGTTTATACGCTGCAGGTCGCAAATATTAAGATATTTTGATGAAATTTGGTACATAGACCTATGTTGGCCCAAGGACGAAGTCTATTGATTTTGGTGAACATCGGTCCATGTTTAGAACTAGTGCCCATATAAGGGTCCCCCCAAAATTGGCTTGGTTACAAAGTGCAGGTCGCAAATATTAAGATATTTTAATGAAATTTGGTGCGCTGACTCACATTATGGAAAATTTTGACACGAGCCCCATTTTAACCCACTCGAATTTCGAATCCAAACATTAGTTGGCTTTTACCCAGACTGGTGTAGGGTATTGTATAGTCGGCATGCCCGACTTTATCCTTTTTACTCGTTTTATCATAAAATACTTGCATTTATTTTATATATACTAATATTTACTTTAAATTAAAGGTCTTTTAATCCTCTATCAATCCCCTTAAATAATTCCTTTACAGATAAAAGAAATTGTTTTCTGAAGACTTTGTAAATCTCCGACAACGTTCACTCTTGCCTTACTGAGGCCAAATGTGAAATTTTTTGAAATTTTCGATTTTTTTTGGAAGTGTATCAAAACACTGTATTTTTTCTTGCGGAATTTCGTAAAAGCTGTCCAATTAAATTAACCCTTAGAGGCATATGGAGACAAAATGGCGCCAAATTTTTAAAATATAAAAAAATTCCATTTGATATAAAGATATACAATAAAACCTTAAATTAAGCATTTTTTAGAAGAGAAAACCCAAAATTAACCTGTGTGAGAGCATGATATCAAAACGCCCCAATTTTTTTAATGTTAAATAACGCTGTTGGCTCAAAAATTTATGTAAAAAGCATAAAGTTTTTGAAAATACTGACTTTAAGTAATTGTGTTTCTGCAAAACGTCAATATAATTGTAATCTAGACTGCATTACCTTTCGAACAAGGCATACAAATTCAACATCGGTTGGAAAATATTTAAGTAATGGTAATCCGCCCAGACCATTGTAGGGCTGAAATGGGATAAAAAATTAAATATTTTTTTCAAAAACTTACAATGTTATACTCTAGTTGAATTACTAAATAAGATCTATAAATATTCAGATATAATTTCTCTCTTGGATTATGCTGACCTAATTCCAGGTATGGCCAAAAGTGGGATTTTTTTTTTGGTAAATCTGCAAAACTCTAATTTTGAGTTTTCTTTTTAAATTTTGTTCAACAAAATATAAGAAAAAGTAGTCAACATAGAAACATATCTTTAAGATGTCTTTGGTAAATGTTTGCACCTGTTGACTTGTCATCCAAACGGAGCTACTGACATTGTCTTTTAGACACATTTTCCAACTGGATTAGGGAATGCATCCGGGGATATCCTGTCCCGGGATTCCCGGGAAATTAAGCAATTTTCAGTTCCCGTATTCCCGGGAATTTGGACCGGGAATCCCGGGATTTAAAAAAATGCAGTTTAAAATAACAACGTTTATTATTTCAAATTTTCTTATGCAAAATTTTCCAACCTTTTGAAAATAGTAAACATTTTACATTAGGCTAGTTCGTTTATTTACTAAAATTTGCTACTTTTACCACAACTGGAAAAATTGAAAAAGTAACTAAAACACCGATTGAGTGAAAGTAGTAATATTTTCGAGTAAACGAACACACTGATTAGTTTGTATACTTGATCAAATTTTTTTAATTCCTTTTAGTAATCCTCAAATAGTGTTCGTATAAAAAATTTTTAATCGCACTTATTTTTCACAGAAATAAATACAAATTTGTCCATTTTTAAAAATTTTCAAATAACCCAGCCAGTAATTTCGGAGCGCTCATAAATAAGATTCTTAAATGGCTCAGAGAAATGATTATTGTTTTTTTGAAAACACTCTTTTTTTTGGTAGAAAATAAGTCTCTAGTCGAAAAAGTTGTCTCTACAATCTAAAAAGCTGTCTCAAAATGAGGGTTTATTTTTCTGACTCAAAGAATAGGTAAATTTCGATTTTATAAGTTCTTTTTTCTGAGTCATTTCTGAGTACACAGGGGGCTCTTTTGGACGGACCACTTTCATAGGAAAAAGTAGAAAAATGTTAATGTTTTTGGAGCTCATTTTTGAGTCATTAATGAACATCTTTGTTTGCTTGGAATTTAAAATTTGTTCCAAGGATTTTTAAAATATTTTCCAATTTTCTAAAATTATTTTCTATATTTTTATATTGACGGACAATTTTTCTAGACTAAAAATTAGTTTTAGTTTATTCAATTTTTAAAAATATAAGTATAATTAGACTTATATAATTTCTAATATAAGATTAATTCTCTCCCGCTACGAAAATTCAAAGAAAAACCACCTGAGCTTTTTTACGATCATAAAAATTTGATGTCTTTAAGACATTTTATTTATAAAAATTTTTAAATGATTGTAAAATATTTTCTTATTTATTTCCCTTTCGGGATCCCGGAAATTCAAGATAAATTTGCCGCTTTCCCGGGAAATCAAAAAGTGCGGGATTTTGCATTCCCAAATCTGGATGGAACTCTTCAAAAATTGACTTAAGTAAAATATAAGTACTTCATCGCTCTTTCTCTTAATGCAACTTCGCTTAATAAAGTTGGAACTTCAAGTTTTAGGCAATGAACAGACTACGTCAACAATAGCGTTGTGTCGTTCATGAACGCGCTAGTTCATTTGAACGGTTCAGTTAATTGAACGATATGACATCATTTCGTTCCTTTTTTTATTCAGAGAAAATTTGTATTGCTTTGCAATTAATTTTTTTAAAGAATTAAATGATTTTTTTATTAGTTGCAAATTTTTATTGAAGTTGTAATTTTTTGATACTTTTAGTTTATGTGCAATAAAATTGTCGCCAGTAAATTGTCAAAAAAAGACACAGTTCACGAATCACTGTTCCGACACAGCTCATAACAAAAGGAATGCTAACAAAAAAGAACGATTGAACGAAGAATGATTTAGGCCAACTGTAGTCGACAATACTGAATACAAGTCCACTTATGTTACTGCATTCCATTAAAATTTTGGAACCAAATTTTGTGGAATTTCGACCTTGCTGTGATAGGCCTACTAATAAAGTTTTAACTTATCATGTTTTTCTCGTATATTGGTACTCTATAATATGTAACTTTTCTAACCTTTCAGCTTAAATCAGAGTTCTATTGAGAGCATTCGTTTTGATTTCCGAGGCTCTTTATAAATACTTAAGGCCTAAACCAAAGATATTGATTTTCATGTTACTATTAGTGACTTAAACAAAATCTGATTAATAGTGATTTACCATAATACAAATAATACCTTTTTAAGAGTAGATATTATTGTAATAATCCTTATTGATGTAGTGCGCTTAACAACCAATGGTCCGCATCCCAACAAAAGCACGCATTAGAGCTTACTCCAGCGATGTATTTTACAGGCGATGAGACCCAAGGTAATGTATGGGGAGAAGACGATAAACTAATGGCGTTTTCTTTTCTGAAAAAAATGTTGCCTTTTTTTGCATTTTGCTTTTGAATTGCCTTTTTTGTGTTCTTTTCTAAATTAAGGGTAACATTCTAAGAGGGCTAGGTGTTCTTTTCTAAAAATGTTGCCTAAATAAAGGGCAAAAAGGCAACATTTTTCGCCCTCAAAAAATTTACGCGGTAGAGTGTTGCCCTGTTTTTTTCTTTATGTCAACGCCATGTGTATATACTGTAATGTTTTTTGCCAGCTAACTCACAACTTGGTGGCCTAGGGGGTACTATCATGGCTTCTGATGCAGTAGGTCGCAGGTTCAAACCCCGGTTGGAGCACAATATTTTTTTTTGTTTTTTTTTTTTTTGTTTTTATAAAATTTTAATTAGATTTTTATAGTTTTGCTGTTATTTAGTATTTAACAATTTTTTAGGCTAAAAATAAATAAAAAATTATACAATTTGCTTTAAATATGAAAAAAAAAAAAAAATTTAATTGAAAAAAGAAAATACATAAAAAAATTTATTTTTTACTTTGTCTGGAATTTGAACCCGTCCAGCCCATGTCAAAGGCAGGCATCACAACCACTAGGCTACAATTAGTAATAGTTTGCGTAAACAATATTGCATACGAGTATACAATACACATACATATGTTTAGAAAAATGCAACAGTGATTTTATTCTGTTCTATTCTGATTGAAAAAATGTAACATTTTAATGGGGTGAGGGCAACATTTTTAAAATGTTGCCTTTTAACAAGGCAACATTTTTTTACAGAAAAGAAAACGCCATAAGTATTTAATTTATGTGGTTAGGAGGATGGGAAAAGTATTGTGTCTAAAAATATATTTTCTTAAAAAAAATTTATTTTCAAAAATTGTATTACAAATATAAACGTGCTCAGGCTGGGATTTGAACCTGGGATGCCTGCTTATTAGACGAAAACTAGTACTAGAGCTATCGACATTTATAACACTTAAAATGCAAAAAAATTATTGTGACTCGTATTTTCTACGCAATATCGAAAAATATACACCTACCACCATGCTTAAAAAAACACAAAGTAACATATCTAAAAATAGATTTTCGGAATCATTAATTTCCGTTTAGAAATCATACAATATGTATTTACTCCCGGATTGCTAAGTCATTTTTTTTTTTTTTTTTTGTTTTGAACTAGTGCAAGGTAATGCTTGAGTGCAAAATTTTGCTGGGATAATTATCATACAAAGTATCAAACAGCGTTAAAAGCAGCATGCAATTATTTGTTTATATTTCAAAAATATTATACATTTTGTATGGTAAACTAATGAAATGAAATTAATTCACTAAAATTCTCTTATCAAAAGAGAATCATAACAAACCCATGCAAGGTGAATCACTACAATATCAAAATAAGAAAATAAATTCCATGAACACTGTGCTTTGCAATTTAATACATTATGCTAGTCAGTCGTCATTGGCTTTAGATAACTTAGCATGTGATGGCCATCAAAGGAATATAAAAAGTATGTAAGGATTATTATTTATATATACAGTGGGGAGCATTATTGAGTACATGTCAGCACTTGAGGAAACTTACAAATGCAGGCATAAAAATATCGGACAAGGGGACTAAAGTATACTTTTCAGAAAGCAAAAGGTTCACTTAATCTAAATCTGGCCTCAGAAATGACCTTCCATTTAAGACTTTCGAGCTATATAAATGGGAAAAACTTTTCTTTTCTTCAAAATATTTCGAATCGTATGTTTCCTCGAAAAATATTTTTAACAAGATTTGTAACGGCATCTGAATTCCTCTTTAAAATAGTTTTTGAATTCTTTTGATAACATATTTTTTTACGGATATATCGTTTTTTGAAATTTGGGTCTTTTATTGTTTTTACAATTTTACTTTGAAATTGCGGTGAAGGCCCAAATTTCAATAAACGATATATCCGTAAAAAATATGTTATCAAAAGAATTCAAAAATCATTTTAAAGAGGAAGAGTAGTATATTCAGATGCCGTTACGAATCTTGTTAAAAATATTTTTCAATAAAATATACGATTCGAAATATTTTGAAGAAAAGTTAAGTTTTTCCCATTTATATAGCTCTAAAGTCTGATAAGGAAGGTCATTTCTGAGACCAGATTTAGATTAAGCGAACCTTTTGCTTTCAGAAAAGTATACTTTAGTCCCCTTGACTGATATTTTTATATCTGCACTTGTAAGTTTCCTCAAGTACTGACATGTACTCAATAACGCTCCCCACTGTATATATATATATATTTTCTTTTTTGGGAATGATAACAAAGTTATGCAGCATTCGAAAAGAAAATGGTCTTAAGGCAGAAGAAAAACAAAAACTGGAATATATAAAAATTGCGATGAAAACCCATAACATCGTTCTATAATCATATTAATTTAACCACTATTTTTTACATAAAATATTTTATTCCCCTTTCATTGGATTTTTTTTTTCAATCATTTTGACGATATCCTTCCTCCCCCTTTGAAAAAGTTACAAAAGTTTTTACGTAAACACAAAACAAATTCTATACAAACATGAAATTGTTTATCAATTTTGTGGTCTCAAATTTTCCCAACAGCTACACGTTTTGTGTTATTAGGAAAATTCATGAAAATGCAACAAAAACATTTTTCAAATAAATGTTTATTTAATCAAAATATCATCATTTTATTTGTACTTGTATTTCTTTCTTTTTCCCATTTTGTACACAAATAAATTCTTTGATCTTGTTTTTCTTATTTTTGCTATAGATGATGATTGACTTAAAAGTGAAATGAGTAAATCAACAATATTTTGTGGTAATATTAAATAAACAATTAAGCAAATAAAAGTTTATATTTTTTTTATTTCATAAAACAAAAAACCAACAAGTATTTACACATAAAAGGCTTGTTGTGGTTTGATTATTTGTAAAAAAAGCAGCAATTAAAATATCATTAAAAAATTACAATTTATTTTCTTTACAATTTTTGTGTTTACTTATTCATTTTTCTTTAAGATTTTTTTTATGTGAAGGAAATATTTACTCTTTAAATAATCTTTTATAATACTTTTAAATTTTTGCAAATGTTTATCATTTTAAGAATAACAATATACTAATTGTTAAACAAATAATAAAATATTTACAACCTGCACCACTATACCGAACAGAGTATATTGAGATTGCGCTGATGTTTGCAACTACACCCAGAAAACAGATTCGGTTCTGACAACCCCATTTGTTGCCAATCGAATGATTCAGTTGCAGCAAATGAATTTTTCGGTTGCGGCTACCGAATTATTCTTGATGCAACTGAGATTCCGTTGCCACAGTCAAATTAGTCCTGTCTCAATTGGTTTTCTGTTGCCACAACTGAAAAATTCTGCTACCACAACTGAACCATGCGATTGGCTACAAATGCGGTTATCAGAACTGAATCTGTTTTCTGGGTGTACCTTATAGTGTACGGATCCATTTAAAATTACTTTCTAAGTTGATTAAGTAATGTCCGTCCGTCTGTCTATGCACTCGTAACATGTAATGAAACTACAAGACACAATACTGCTAATTAGATGAATATTTGAGCATAAATTCGTAGTGTCACAAGGACGAACCTTAATAAAAATAGTTAAAATCGGTTCATGCCTTCACCAGTCGCCATAGAAAGGTTCCTCTCGAATCATTCTAAAGGGAACCGACACAGTCATTGGAAGAAGGTCTCTGGATTTGGACAAAATTCGGTTTGTAGATTCTCATGACTATCACGAAATTTACTGTTTTAAATTTTTGTAAAATTCTTGACATTTCGCTTTTTTTAAGATTTTGTCATGCAGTGTTATGTTTATTTGTGAAAATTCAAAAAACTTTGTTAAAAATAACGTTTTTCTTTCGAAGCCATTGTCGGTCCAATTTGAAATTTTTCAGTCTGTAGCTGAAATATTGAGTTATCTGCTTCAATAATTTAAAGAAAATCAAAGATGGGTTTTTTGAGATATTTCCAAATTAAAGATATTTTTCAAATAGTATTATCCTTGTTCCACTACACGTTTTATTTTTGCAATTTATTTTGAAAGTAGATTATATAAGCATTTTAAAATAATCGGATAACGCGTTCACAAGTTGTAATCATTTTAATATCATGTATTTTTCACAAATTTACTGAAAAAAACAACTTAAAACAGCGATAAAATGCGTATCAAAATGAACTTGGAAAAAAAATGTACGTTTAATATCGTGACACTTAGCAGAATGTATGTACCAAGTTTTGTAAAACCGAAAGGGCTCATATCCAAAACTTTCTATTTTTGTATCCATTTAATATGGAATGATACTCTCAGCTTAAATATATTTATTGAGCTTAAATGGCATTACCAAATGTTACTCGTATTTTAGGCAACTTTTTGAACTTTTGAAAAATTAAAATTTTAATAAAAATTTTAAAGGTCATATGCACAATCACTTTTAAAATTTAAAAGTGACTTAGAAAACAAATTGTTCATACAAAATTCATTTCATAAACGCGTTATAAGGTTTTCGAATTTTTATGCATAAGCACTTACATTTTTCTTATTAAATCAAATATTTAATCCTTAAAAAAAATAATTCAAAAGAGATACAATTTTTGTATGAATAAAAAAGAACGAAATAAACGAGTGAATAAAAAAAGCTAATGATGGTGAACGATGTCATATCGTTAACTTAACTGAATCGTTCAAATGAACCAGTTCATGAACGTTTCAAATCTAAAAATAGAAAACTCTTAATCTCTTAGTAGCGCATTTTAAGTATCCAATATAATGTAGTAAGCCAAGTAGACACTTCGACTGCACAGCAAAAAAAATGACATCTCTTTTTTTTGCTGTGCAGTAAAAAAAAAAACAATACAATTAATCAGCAGTAAAAAAAAACAATACAATTAATTATCTAGATTAGGCTATTAATCGGCTTTTTATTTTAATCGATTAATCGTGCAAATAATTATTCGCGTTTTTTTCTTAACCGGTTAATCGAACAAAATTTTAAAATTAATCGATTAATCGAAAAAAATGTCTGTAAAATAATATACATACACTTGTTGTGTTTTTAATTATTTTATTTAAAAAAGGAACAAAAATAAATTCAGTAACTCTTCTGAAATTCATAAAAATAAAAAAATTTAATAATTGAGATCAGATTTTGTTATTATTTTTATTTTTTCTGTCCCCCCTTTCACACATTAAAATTTTATCCAAATCGGGGAGAACCACACCACAATGGGTTAAAGAAGAATATAAGATCCCGAACATTAATTTATATCTCTTTCGTATGCATTGAATACATAAAAACGTAAATGTAGAGAGGAATTCTGATGAGAATTGAGTTTTCCTACGTTTCCGTACCACCATCCCTTTATTTTATTTAATAATTTAGAGTGCTCACTAAACAATTTTTATTATATTGAGCATTAATTATAATTAATAATTATAATAATCATTAATCATTAATTACAAAAATTATTATTGCTTTCGTTTAATATAAACGTTTAAAAAGTCGTAAAAAATAATTCAAAATTTACTATACGTAAATAGATACCACTATTTTACTAGATAATTCACAACAACAGAGTAGTAATTTGGTAGATGACAAAGCAAACTGTGATAATTTTATGCTGTTTTTGTTTTTTCTTTGGAATTTAAGATGTTTATTAACGCTCCTACTTGAAAACATGAAATTGTCATTGAGTTGAAGCTACCAAATATTTCTAGAAATTCTAAAAGGTCGTCCATTAATTATTTTCTTAGGCCATAATGAAATCTGGATATGTACAAGCCTACAGCAAATTATATATCACAATTTTTTAAAACAATTTTGAGATTTTAGCACATTTACTTTAATAAAAAATTTATATTTTTTAAACATTTTTCTAATTTTCTACCAATTTCGATTAATCGTATGAAATTATTCGAATTATTCGTTATTCGAAATTTGGACATTTTAAATTATTCGAACAATTTTTCTCAAAAAATTACGAATAACGATTAATCGATTGAATACCCTAATCTAGATGTACTTCTTTTTTAACAGAAACACTAATGATTTTTACATTGATTTAGTACTCCCATTTCAACTTTTTCTCAGTGCTTTTTGAACGAGTTCAAAGGAAACACTTTTCCATCAACTAAAAGTTAAACAAATATCTTCTCAAAAGGAATTATATTTTTTTGTTTAACAAAATATCGAACTTGCCACCTCAAGATTTCTAGTCCAGCTCTCTACCGCTGAGCTATTCTTTGACTTTCATAAAAATACCAATTTGTCATTGCGAGATATTGTGCTTTATTCTCTTCAATAAAAGTACTTATTAAAGAAGTGCAAAAGGTGCACGGAGCATTGTCTTCCGTTCTAATTTCACTGGTGCATAAAAAGCAATTTTTCATCATTTTTATTAGATGTATTTTTAAAACTTGAAAAGTTAAAAAATATTGTATTTAAGCAACTTAATAATAAATATTAAAAAAGAAAATAATTGAAAAATTAAATAAATAAAACTTTTTTAAATATTGGTTCAGCCAGAAATCGAAACCGCGATCAACTGTTTAGAAACAAACTGTATCAAAATCACTTTTAGGGTAACTATGCTTTGGAAGCAATACTTATGTGATTTTTTGGAGGTTGTTCAGAATTACTTGTAAAAGAGCTGTAAACATATACTAACGGATACTTTGGAAGCAACAAAAGTAGTGACTTTTTGAAGTTGTTCAGGATTACTTCTAAAGAAGAAATATAGTTACACTAATGCAGTGAGAGAAGTGGTTTGTAAAGCATGACTTCCAAATATTTTGCTGGGTGGTGTTTAATGATCACGAGCAGAAGATTATATATCGTATAAATGCACAGTATTACTTCGGATGGTGTTTAGCGACCACCAGGAGAAGTTATGGGGTTAAGTTAAGTTAATACTTGGTGTTTTCCGATCACTCTGTTGATTCTAGCAATTTATATAGTTTGTAGTCTAGATATTAAAATAACGGCGGTTCAAGTTTACGGCCACAGTAAGTCCGGTATGGAACTGTGCACGACAGTGAGCAGTGTAAAACGCGAAGACAAGCCAAGTGAAATCAAAATATTCAGAGCAGCAAACAACCGAGTTCAGGCCAAACGACGGAGGCAGGGGAATTATAGTGAAGCGAATGAAAGATCTGGGTGGAGGAGGCGATGGTAATTGTAAAATAAAAAATACATTGAGTACGTTTAGCAAATCCCCAAGAGTCCATCGTCTACCCGTGTTTATGCTAAAAAGATAAAAAAAATTTAAATTTTGAATAATGAAATTAAAATGCAACTAATATAATAAAATTACATGATACCAAACATATAAAACAAATTAATTTTTAGCAACACAACATCATATTTTATATCAAATACCAACTACTACTGTTTCCATACCATGTTTTGTGTTAACGTTATCCTTAATCAATAATTTCATTTTCGCTGCCTCAAGGTTATTTAACTGAACTTTATTAAAATTTTGTTTTCAGTTAAAAGCATTAATTAAAAATCACCACTGATTATTTCAGCAAATGATAATAAATTATATTAAACATTTAAAACCAATGCAATGATTTTAAATTATATAAACACAATTTATATATTTTTGCTATAAACCTGGACAAAATACGTAGAGAGTATATGATAAATCGTAGTATGGTTTGTAAATTAAAACTATTTTTTTTTTATTATTGAAGTAAAACAGTTTACATTGATTTTTTTTACATTTTTTATTTAATTTGTTCAGTTTCGTACTTTATTTTTACTTTTGAGGTCTTTAAAATATATAAAGACCTGCGGCTATGTTTACAATTATTTAAGCAATTAATTCTCGAATTTCAATTTTATAAACTTGTAAATAAATGTTCGAGTACAACATTTAAATTTATAGTTGATTTTCTTTTCATGACTTCAAAGAGGAGTAACCTTTTAAATACCCATTTAGTTGGTCGAATGGTTGGTTATATGAATGGCAGCATAACACATATATTCGTTTACAAATTGACAACTCAATGATATTCAACATTATTGAGGATGTAACTTTTAAAGATTAACATCTCACTGATGAAGAGATGAGATTTTTAAATAACATTACAAATTGGCTTAAAATGTTAGTCAAAGAGTACAGAAATAAAATTGTTTAGATGAATTTCAAAAAGAATTTGGTTAAAATAGGCATGGAATAAATGACATTTCTATAATTTTTGTCTCTGCTAGATAATTTTTCAAATTTTGAAACTTTTGTAATATGTTAAAAAATAATTATGCATATTATACTATGCAAAAAACTTTGGGTCATCGTCGCCTGGGCAAGTGGTTACAACGCGAAATAATAGTAGAATTATTACAGAAAGAAGGCATCTCTCAAAATGTCTGTCTGATGTATGATAATTAGGGGTTGGGGTTCGGGAATTCCCGGGCGGGAATTCCCGGGAAATCCCGGGAAAAGTTTGCCGGGAATTCCCGGGAAAATAATATATTTTTCCCGGGAAAACGGGAAATTTTAAAAATATTAAATTTTTTAAATTGTTTTTGTTTCGAATAGGATTTTTTAATTTTAGTCATAAAAAACATTTTAAATACCAAAACAAAAATGTCATTGTTAAAATCTTTTAAAAGGGAATACATTTATTTGACACGCAAATAAAATCTTTGCCAAGTAATTAGGAGCATTTCAACTAATAAATATTTTTCGCATAACTTATTCAAAATTTAAGTAGTAAAACCTAAAAACTTGGTAAAATGTTTAAAAGAAATATGAAAAAAAGCTTTGTTTCTTACAAATAATCGCCCTTACTATCTAAATTTTCAAATGTATAATTTAGGTAAAGTCGACTTTAGTTAAAATATTGGGTGGCAGTATACCTTGACTTCGTTTATTTTTGAAGCGTTCTGATTGGTTAATTTATTTTCAACCAATCAAAATATTTGAAAATATAAATATTTTTGTAAGCTTTTCATACACAAAATGGACAAAACCGTTTGATTAAAAATAAAGTCGACTTTAAATTTAAAATACTCTTTTATATTAAGGGCCAATAATTTTATAAGTAACGTTTTCATTAATAAATGAGAAAAGACTGGTTAACGGTGGTATCTAAATTTGGTTATCCGACATCTAAATTTGGTGCACAAAAAAAAAATTTTTATGGTCATGCAACTTCTCTTGAAGAAAAGAACAACAAGAATAACGTTTCAGCTAAAATTAGCAAAGTACCCGAAGAAAAAAGTGTAAGCTGAATAGGCATTAAAGGTTTTATGGTAGGGCAAACATTTCCTGAAATGGTATCCAAATTAGCCGCAGTCAATCCGCACCATAACTAAATCTTCGTTTACTCGAGAAAATTTTTATAATAAAAACCTGGCATTGCAAAAAAATGAAACCGATGTAAAGAACATTATATTAAATTACTACAATAATGTAAAAGATATCATGATGAAAGAAATATCGAGCAATATTTCTAACAATAGGAGATTTACTATAATCTTTGATGAATGGACAAGAATATCACAACAATGTATAAATGGAAATAATTCATTTTATAACCTGGGGTTGGTTTATATATCAGGAAGATGTAATGGTGATGAAATAAGAAGAATTGTAGAAATAAGACTAGAAGAGTTTTATTTGTCTTTGGAAAATAACATTGTGGCCACCATATCTAATGAGCCAAGTGTGATGAAACGGTTTATTTCCGACAGTCCAGTAGTAGGTGCTTTCTGCTGGAATCATGCAATTCATTTGGCAGTGCTGCGAGTAATTTATGTGAAATCAAATGTTCAACATTCTGATATTTTTTACTTTGAATTCTCACTACACAGACTGAATTTGTACTAAAATAGTTTTTTTTTAACAAAAATTACTTATATAGGTGGTTTTCATTAACAATTTTTTTCAAAAATATCCCGGGAATTAAATTTTTTCATTCCCGTTTCCCGGGAAATAATTAATTCCGGGAAATCCCAAACCCTAATGATAACTAAAACCTACTATTACCAAGAAGACCCAAAATTAAGAAGTAATAACCTTAGTCGCACCGGACATCAGAAATAACAATGTATTTAACATTATCACACAGTCTAACGTCTATGGGATTTTTGTATGAACTCAAGACCATAACTCACGATTCGAACGATGGATAAGCGTAATTGTTTTGTTCGTTGTGGTCCCGAAGAAGCTTTAAATTTGGACAATTTGCTTTTTTTTATTCATATTTGGTTGATTCCTACTTCTTTTTTTCGTTATACTCTCGGGATCGAAACAAGTCTTTTGTTTTTACTATTGTGTTGTTTTACGATTTGTCCAAAAAATCTTTATTTTATTTACATTCCAATTTCTGTCGCCACGAATTCAAATGTTGTTTGACTGCTTATTGTCAAATTGTGAATCAGTACAATCGGTTGCATAGTGACAAAAAATTTACTCAGTTGAATTGTGATTTTTTCCTCCTCCGTGGATGTCCGCTAAGACGAGATTTTAGGAAATTCATGCCGGGGTTAGTAAAATGGGAAAAACCTCCGTTTTGCTGAAACTAGGAAGTTGAAATTTTGTATAGTGGTTTCATCTCCCGCGTAGACATCCGCTAAGACATGATTTTTGGAAATTCCTACCGGGAGTGACAAAAAAGTGAAAATTTCCCTTACCTATAAAGCTTAAATTTAAAATATGTGATCCTTGGAGTATGGCTAAATTGTCGAAAGGCACTTTTAAGGAATTTTGGGAAAGTGTGATATGAAGGTTCTTCCTCTGCCACAGATATCCACTAAGATGGGAATTTTAGCTCCTCTTTCACGGCCTCCTCAAACGTCTGGAATCATGAAGTTAAAAATTGGTTTGCAGGTTTTTCTTTTTGAATTCTTGGCGGGCAGGTGGTAAAAATGGGGCACAAATGTCGAAAAGTTTCCCCGTTAACTGCCTGCCTAAATCTCTTTTGCTAGAAATTTAAGATTTAATGAAACGAAATGAATTAGAACGGCGAGTGGGAAGAAGTGGAACTGAACGGGCAACGATTGATATCAAATAGGGGATGGGAGAACGAAGTAGATCGGAACGGAGAACAAATGAATTTTGAACACTAAAATTTGAAAGCGAAATTGAATGGATCGGTGAAAGAGTGGAATTGAAACACTAGGTAGGTGAAGCGAATCAGAATGTGACGCAGTTCGAATGGAATAAGGAACGAAAGGAGTTTTTGTGGATATTTCTTGTGTTTTCATGTAAATGTTCACAATGTTTTGTTAGTTTTTACGTATTTTAATGAAACATAACCGCATTTGTCTAAGATAGGTATTTTTAAAGAAACAAACCAAAAGTAACCCTTATATGCACTTGGGATCAAATTGACTCAAAATTTTTAAAACCTGCTAGATGACACTATTTGTCAAATATCTTAAAACCCTTTTAATTAGGGATATTTAAGAAGAAATCTAACCTTTATCTTCACTTATTGTCAGCCAAAAACATTAAGTGTTTAATGGTGCGGTTTTTTTTTTGAAAATCGATAACTGAAAATTGTTTATGCACTGAGAGAATTGTCATTACTTCAGTAATGAATTTCTTCATAGTTTCAATGAAAATTGTCACTGGAACTCGGTTATTGAAACTTTTCATAGAATCTATGAAACAGTTTTCATTCAAGTCAATGTTTATGAAAAGTTCATAAAATTAATACAACTCTTCATAAAATTAATAGGCCATTCCTCCAATGAGTAAATCATTCAGCATGAAGAGCTTCATAAAATCTATGAAGCAATTTCATTTACTATTATATATTATTGCTGGTTGTTGTCGTTGCTAAGCTGGAGTGGATTAATAAAAAGTATTCAGCAAATGCAAAAACCGTAACAAAATTTCAGCATATTTTACGGATGTACAAAATATATCTGACGAAAGAATTCATTAAATTAAAAAGTCTCATAAAATTTTATGATAAGCTTAATTCAATTAATGAAATTCCTTATTAATGTTTCGAAAAAATTAATATGATTTATAAAAAAAAGTTCATAGTCCTAAATTAATAATAAAAAATTAATTTAAAAAAAATAAAAATTATAAAAGATAATTTTCTCAGTATGGAAATTAACGCGCACCACTAAAACTCGGCCTTGTGGGTACATAAAACTATGGTATTGGAGAATTAAATGTTTAATATAAAATTCTAATTGTGGGAAAATTTTTTAAAATTAAAGGTGCGTTTACAATGACGTAGTACTCCAATCTGTAGAAAATTTTGTTTTTTTCTCTTTCATACTAACACATTTTTGTATTGTGCTATCTCTTGTTATTCCACTCCAGAGTAAAACTGGTTTCACTCTGGAGTACAGATTTGCTACACTCTGGAGTTAACATTGGTCTGTTAACTGTTTAACATGACATCACATCTCTAATGTGTTCACATATCTAAGTGTCAACAAATTAAAAAAAATAATAACAAAATATATTAAATAAATATGAAATTTGTGGTGTTTTCGGCATGATTTAAAATAAAAAAAATATTTAAATTAAAAACCGTAATAATTCCGGCAAAAAAGTGGCGAAAATATGAAGTATGTACTAAAATGTCAAATAAGTTTTGAAGTAACTCTACTCTGCATTTGGAACAGTTAACATTTTAATCTGTGCTGCAGAGTAGAGTCACTTTATCATTGTGAAAGCACCTTAACGAAATGAAAAATAGAAAAAATAAATACTATTGATCAATTTCATATACATATATGTATAAATAAATTTTTCTCAAATTTATGAAATTCAATGAATTTTTTAACGAAATTATGAAATTTTATGAAATAAAATAAATAAATATTATATACATAATGAAATTCTTCATTGATTTTACGAAAAAAATTCTATGAAATTATATCATTAATATCATGAAGGATAATTCTTTCAGTGTAAGATGAATATTTTCCAACCGACATTTAATTTGTTGAGCTTTTCGAAAAGAAAATTAAGTATAGAATACGGTTCTGTATACTCTTAATAACCCATGAAACCCTTGGTAATGGGTTGGACCTTTTTCACGCATTGCCTGGCAATGGGTAACCCTTTACCCTTGGTTTTACTTAGAAACCTAAAGTAATACTTTACTAATATTGTGATATGTCAATACCTATGTGGGAGGTATGAAATAATGAGTTACCGATATAGAGATATATCACTACTTATTTGGAGGCTTTAAAATAATATATTACTGATATTGTGTTATATAATAACTTATTAATAAGAGTAAAAATAATAAGTTATTGGTATTACATTATATAACTACTTATTATGCGAAAGGACGATTTAATAAAAATTCATAATCTAATTACATTGCTCTGATCGGTGTACTTTTAAGAAAAGTCATTACCAGTAACGTTTTATTTTATTCCCTATATGTAACCAATAATTATTTACTAATGTGTAACTAATTACTTTACTCCATACAAGTATGTACTTATTTTAGCTAACTAGTGAATTTAATATTATAAGTAACAACTTATTTCAGTACTTACTACGTAATCACTTACTTTATGCTATACCGGTACGATTTAGGCAACCATTTACCTCCTATGACTTCCCCATGTTAGAATAATGTATTATGAGACCAAAGTGTAAATAGTTACGTTTTTTGTTTTCTTATTCCATTTCCCTTTACCTGGTAATAGAAGGTTTTGCTGGGAATGTACGTTCTGTATTATGTATAGCCCAAACGCAGCTCTTAAAATACAATTTGAAAATTTTTCGTATATTGCTCAACACCTCTAATAGATATTTCGGTATTTTATTGCATAATTTTAGCCTTTATAAATATATATAAACAAGTGATCTTCATTAAAATTTCAATATTATAGTTTTTTGTCACATTAATTTTTATTAAGTATATATTTTTGCACTTTTTGAAGTTGTTTAATTCAAATATTTCACAAATCTATTTCAAAAATTACTTGGAATACGCCAATATAATTACAATTTAATCATGTCAATTTTATCGTAAAGAAACGCCTACTTAAGTACAACTATTCGCGAACCAAAAATAAATGATAATTTAGCCTTAATTTAAAAATTGTCTCTAAAATGTCACATTTAAAAATTATCTCAGCATTTAGTAGTTGTGTGTACGAATGCTCTTTTTGTATTAGAAACTCTTCAATATATTTTCTACATGGGGTATTCTTGGTGTAAGACAAAAATAACGAATAAAGTAGTTTTCATTTTATATACGAATTAATCCTTTGACATTTGGTGCACAAAATTTTTATTTTATTTTTACCTTGGCTTGTAGCCAAGGAATTAAAATGAATATATTTGGTTAGTATATGTTCAATTTGTTTGTGTTTTTTTTTTCTTCAGCATTTAAAGACAAGTAAAGTGTTGGCTTGAAAATTGCATTATTTGAAATTTCCTTGCAGTTTTTTTTTTCTTTTTCAAACTGCAAATATCTATGACATGCGTCGCGACAAGTTGGGGAGTTTTTATTATATATACGAACTAGATATTCAACCAACTATCACTAAAGTTTTATGAGTTTTATTTGTTGACTATTTAAATGATATTTTTTTTTTGTCCAAGGATTTAAAATAGTTTTTTTAAATTATTTTCGTAGGAAAAATTATGGGTAATTTGGATTTTCTTGGTTGATACCATGTTGGTAACCGAAGTGGTAACGGTAACGCTATTTCGTTTGTTTTGGTAATCGTAATTTAAAAATAGTTGTATTTGGCAACTGTATTCGAGGCATAAAGGTATTTCGGTTATTTTGGTAACGGAATTTTAAGAATAACGGTAGTTAATTATTTTACCGCATACAAATTCCTCGACCAATAACAATTTATCGAAGTGTAATTAACAAAACCAGAGTAAATACCGAAAATAATGGTAAAGATATTTTAGCGATAGCAGCATTTTATTTATTTGGGTAGCGGTATTATTAGGATACACTGAAAGAATTATCCTTCATGATATTAATGATATAATTTCACAGAATTTTTTTCGTAGAGTCGATGAAGAATTTTATTATGTATATAATATTTAATTAATATTATGAATTTTTGCATAAATTTTCTTTCATAAAATTTTATTATTTCATTAAAAAAATACATTGAATTTCATAAACTAGATCTTCATAATTTGAATGAAAATAAAATATCGTCATTTCATTAATTTTTAAAAATGTTCATGCAATTATAATTTTACATTAAACAATTTAATATCAAATACAATAGTTTTATGTAACCATAAGGCCGAGTTTTAGTGGTGTGCATTAATTTCCATAGTAAGAGTTAGCTTTTATAATTTTTATTTTAAATTAATTTTTTTAATTTAATATTTAATTAATATTATAATAATATAATAATTTTGGACCATGCAATTTTTTTATAAATCATTTTAGGAAAGAATTTCATTAATTATTATAAAATTTTATGAAACTTTTTTATTAAATGAATCCATTAGATATATTTGTATATTCGTAAAATATGCTACCATTTAATTACGCTTTTTGCATTTGATAAATACTTATTATTTCTAGCTTAGCAACGACAGCAACCAACTATAATAAATAATAATAAATGAAATTGCTTCATAGATTTTATGAAGCTATTCATTGGCTGAATGACTTCTGCATTGGAGGCAGAGCTTTGAAGAATTAATTCCTTAATTAAATTTTTCAATTCTAAATTAAAAATTCGATGAATTAATTCACAAAGCACCATATATTGAATGGAATTAATTCATATTTGTTTTCGTTCGATTTATTTCGTTACGAATTAATTCAATTGCTATAGTTCTTTTTATTAAATCAAATGAATTAATTCACTTTTGAACGCGTTCAATTGTATAAATCGAACGGAAAAAAAGTGAATTAATTACTTACTGAATTAATTCACCACCGAATTCGTTCAATTTCATTTTCGTTCAGTGAATAAAAAAAAAATAAAATTACTTTCAGTGAATTAAAAAAAATAAAGACAACTATACATCCCCTCATTCATCTTAAAAATTTCAATTATAAAATTAATTTCAGATACAATTATACCTTACACCACTACGTGGGCAGGGTATAATAAGTTTGTGCTAATGTTTTTAATACCAAAAAAAATTTAACCTATCGTATTTTAATTTCTATCCGATTTAACGATGTCCATCTGTGCATTCAACTAAATTTAACTTAAAAACGAGTAAAAAGGTTAAAGTCGGGCATGCCGACTATACAATACCCTACACCAGTCTGGTTAAAAGCCAACTAATGTTTGGATCCGAAATTCGAATGGGTTAAAATGGGACTTGTGTCAAAATTTTCATTAAAATATCTTAATATTTGCGACCTGCAGTTTGTAACCAAGCCAATTTTGGGGGGGACCCTTATATGGGCACTAGGTCTAAACATGGACCGATGTTCACCAAAATCAATAGGCTTCGTCCTTGGGCCAACATAGGTCTGTGTACCATATGTTGGCCCAAAATATCTTAATATTTGCGACTTGCAGCGTATAAACAATATAATTTTGGGGGACCCTTGTATGGGCACTAGGCACATGGACCGGTTTTAACCAAAATCAATAGGCTTCATCCTTGGGCTGACATAGGTCGGTGTACCAAATTTCATCAAAATATCTTAATATTTGCGACCTGCAGCGTATAAACAGTATAATTTTGGTAGGACCCTTATATGGGCACTAGGTCTAAACATGGACCGATGTTCACCAAAATCAATAGGCTTCGTCCTTGGGCCAACATAGGTCTGTGTACCATATGTTGGCCCAAAATATCTTAATATTTGCGACTTGCAGCGTATAAACAATATAATTTTGGGGGACCCTTGTATGGGCACTAGGCACATGGACCGGTTTTAACCAAAATCAATAGGCTTCATCCTTGGGCTGACATAGGTATGTGTACCAAATTTCATCAAAATATCTTAATATTTGCGACCTGCAGCGTATAAACAGTATAATTTTGGTAGGACCCTTATATGGGCACTAGGTCTAAACATGGACCGATGTTCACCAAAATCAACAGGCTGCGTTATTGGGCCAACATAGGTCTGTGTACCAAATTTCATCAAAATATCTTAATATTTACGACCTGCAGCGTATAAACAGTATAATTTTGGTAGGACCCTTGTATGGGCACTAGATCTAAACATGGACCGATTTTAACCAAAATCAACAGGCGTCGTCCGACATAAGTCGGTGTACCAAGTTTCATCAAAATATCTTAACATTTGCGACCTGTAGAGTGCGCACAAGAATGCATGGACAGACAGACAGACGGACGGACAGACGGACATCATTAAATCGAAATAAAAAAATATTTAGCAAAATTTCCAACAAATTTAACAGTATAACTTGGCATTTTCAATTAACTAAAAGCCGGTTAGAAATTTCGTAAAGGTGTCTTCATGACAGCTCAACGGCACTTTACTGTCACTGCAATCACTGCCGATTTGCTGAACTGCTACCAGACACCTGTTAACATTTTCACACAAAAATAAATATGCCATCAGGACTAGTCAGCAGGAGTTCATTCTGATGAAAAAATTATGATAAAGCTTTAGAAAATCGTCATCGACATTTCCAGCACGGGTCAGTACGTTGTCATCACCAATTTAACTTCTAAAAGGCAGCTAAATTTTTTTTGCATTTTTCTTACCCTCTCTACTTCCAAAACTCAATTATTATTTCTCTCTCTCTCTCTCTCTTTACCTTGTATTTAACTTTCTTCTATTAAAAATTAAAAGTTTTTATTTGGAATCACATTCATCAAGATTCGATCTAGAAGCCTTGTGTTTGATAGTTCATCACCTTACCCGTTGATCTAAACCAATCATGTATTCCATTTATCAAATTAAAATCTTTACATTTTATTTGCATTTTCCTATATTCAAATTCTAATTACATAAATTCTATTTGAATTTCTCTCTAGAATTTGATTCTTTTCAAATTCACAATTAGAACATTAAAATTTTAAATCGATTATGGTTATGTCTATACGCTTAGACATGAATATTTTTTTAGTTTTGAGGTTCACGGTTCAAATCGCCACCACGGCAAAAAAAAAAAATTTTTTTTTTTTTATAGACCCATAAGGATGTGATACTAAAAAAATAACATCTTCTGATGATGACACATAGGCAGTTAGTCAGCACGAGTTAAGAATAAATTCTTGTTATGATGACAAATAGTCAGTTTATCAGCGTCATTTTAGAAAAAGAAAATAAGTGCAGACATGTACACAGGAAAAAAAAAATGCAAATACTTCTTCCAATGATTTACAAGTATCCGTTAGTGTATTTTTACTGCTTTTTTAGAATTACTTCTGAACAACATCCAAAAACTCACTTAAGTGTAGCTTCTAACAAGTAATTGCTCTAAAAGTGATCGTAAAAAGTGATTTTGGTATCATTTGTCATTTACAAACAGAGATTCACGGGTTCGGCGGGACCAATATTATTTATTTTTTTTTTAATTTTATTTTATTCTATTAATTTTTTTGTAATATTTATAATTAAATTATTTAAATTCAATATTTTTAATTTTTAAATTTTTAAAAATATGTATATATAAAAAAATGGTGTGAAATTGCTTTTTATGCACCTGTAAAAATAGTACTGAAAGCAATATTGAATTGGAGTGCACCTTTTACACCTGTTTAATAAGTACTTTTATTGAAGAGAATAAGGAACAACATCGCGAATTTCAAAAAAATCTGAAACACGTGTTCACTTATATCGTTTATAGATTATGATGTGTAAGTTTGACATTTCAATCACAAATATCTCTGTACAAAAGAGTCAAAAATTTGTTTTTTTATAGAATATCCTTGAAAATAGGACATGTCGGGATATGCTTGAAAGTGTTATATATACCGCTGGACGCGTCTCTAAAAAACCGTTCATATGATATGAGTTTGCTTATGTTAGTTCGAATTTTTATATGGTTTTTTGGCTATAACTCGTCGACTAATTGATATTTTTAAATCTTTAAATCCAAATTATAGCTAGAGACCTGTGCAACAATTTAAAAAAACAAAAAACAAAATTTTAATTGTTGCACAGGTCTCTAGCAATAATTTGGCTTTTGCAGATTTAAAAAATATCAATTAGTCGACGAGTTATAGCCAAAAAACCATATAAACAATATGAAAAAATTCGAACTAACATCAGCAAACGACGCGATACGGGTCTTCTAATTTAGCCTCTATTTTCACCCCTCACTCTCAGAATCGACCTAACTTTTGCTAACCTGAATTTGTTGCACAGTGTTACATAAGGATCATGAAATTATATACATCTACAAATGGAATGACAAACTGATATATGTTTATGAGTAGTGTATAAATATGAATTCAAAAAATTTGTTTGTTTTAAAAAAAGTTTTTAATTGAATCAATCTTTCTTGAAAAGTGTTTTTTGTGCTTGCGATAAAATGTTATGTCTACGTATAATTAAACTGTTTTAAATTACATTAATTATTAATTCAAAGATTTATTTCAGAATGTTATCAGGCTAAAAGCAATGATTGTTTTTGTAGTATGTATTAAAAAGGATTTGTTGTTTTTATAATAAATCCTTTTTTAATGCCATAATAATATAAATTGTATAAATTTTCATTGTTAACTAATTTGCTTACATTTGTCATTGGTATATAAATGTTTTTAGCATTCTCAACTAATTATGGTTAAAATTAGATAACAAACTACAAAATGTATTTATACCCTACATCAATTTGTGGTACTATACGACTTTCCTTACACTTGAAACTACAGCATTCTAAATATTTACAAAACTTTACCGAGAGAGGAAACTATTAAGTATTATGTTCTCGGGAACTTCCCCTGGACTTATTGTATAGTTATTGCATTATTTAGAATACTAAAGTTACAAACACATCTTGCTTAGTCTTTGAGTTTTCTAAGCTGTTGTGCGCCCAGCTGAAAATTTTCAATTTCTGAGGGTACATTTTAGTCGATCTAGATGCACTATAATTTTCTTGTTTGTATTTTTGTTTTTGTTATATTTACTAGAGAAAATTAAATAATAACATGATTATGTTATTACTGAAAAACGATAGATAACAATTACAAATTGTAAAACAAATTAAAAAATTATAAAACAAATAAGATTTTTAAAAGTATAAAATTAAAATATGTAGCAAATTAAAAAGTTTTAATTATATAACATTTACTTTTTTACAATTTCATTTTGTTTAATATTTATTACATAAAAATAATATACATTGTACTACATACATATAATGGCTATATAGGCATAATATTCTTATTTAATAGTAAACACTATCCAAATACTTATTAAATATTTAACAAACCATCAATGAACCACAATAAATCTGTGAATTACAGCATCTGCAATAACATTTCAGTGAGAGTACATTAGGGCTATAACTTTTATTTATTTTTATAATCATTTTGGAACAAAAATCTACCACATAAAAAACGATTTCTATACCATATATTTTTGACGTTTTGTCATAAAAGTGGAAACATGGTAACAAAATTACTAGACAAAATGCTTTAAAATAAATTTTACGTGATGTGTTCGTCGCTCTGAAGATTTCGATGCACAAATCGCGAAAGAACGCTATAATATTTATGTATATAAAAATACGCGTCAGATTTAAAAGCATCCCAGTGTAGTAATGGTAATGACATATCATTATTTTTTAAACTCCCAGTAATTATTCCGACTTATTTTCTGCATTATTTTAAAACATATAATAATGAGTTATTTTTATTTTTATCATTATTTCATATAGAAAGTAATTTTCTAGTTTTTTTGAAAATTTTTTTAAATATATTTTAGACTCAATATTTTTTTAATACTGGTAAGGATATATGTTGCCACATATTTTTTGATTTCTTATATGTTGTCGAGTAAATTGACTTGTGCGCCACAAGTCAATTATATTTTTATCTATCAAATATTACACGTCGAGATAGCTCAGATGGTAGAGCTATTGACTGACAATCTGGAGTCCCAGGTTCGATTCCCACACGAGCAAATTTTATTAAAATAAAATTTTACAATAAAGAAATATTTTTTTATAAAACTTATTTTTTTGAAAATCTATTTTTAGAATCATTATTTTTGTCAATACTGGTAAGCATAGGTATGGGTAAGGACATATTTTTTGATTTTTCGTATGCTGGTGTGTAAGCATAACTCATTATTTTATTATGGCGATGTTGCAACATGTTATGCTTACACACCAGCATACGAGTAACCTAGATTTTCAAAAAAATCAGTTTTATAAAAAAAATATTTTTTCATTGTAAAATTTAATAAAATTTTCTAGTGCGGGAATCGAACTTGGGACCCCAGGTTGCCAGTCAATAGCTCTACCATCTAAGCTATAGCGACATGTAATGTTTGATAGAAAAAAACATAATTGACCTGTTGCACACAAGTCATCTTACTCGTCAACATACAAAAAACGAGTAAAAAGGTTAAAGTCGGGCATGCCGACTATAGAATACCCTACACCAGTCTGGGTAAAAGCCAACTAATGTCACCAAAATCAATAGGCTGCGTTATTGGGCCAATATAGGTCTGTGTACCAAATTTCATCAAAATATCTTAATATTTGCGACCTGCAGCGTATAAACAGTATAATTTTGGTAGGACCCTTATATGGGCACTAGGTCTAAACATGGACCGATGTTCATCAAAATCAATAGGCTTCGTCCGTGGGCCAAAATAGGTCTGTGTACCAAATTTCGTCAAAATATCTTAATATTTACGACGTGCATCGTATAAACAATATAATTTTGGGGGGACCCTTATATGGGCACTAGGTCTAAACATAGACCGATGTTCACCAAAATCAATAGGCTTCGTCCTTCGGCTGCCATAAGTCGGTGTACCAAATTTCATCAAAATATCTTAATATTTGCGACCTGCAGCGTATAAACAATATAATTTTGGTAGGACCCTTATATGGGCACTAGGTCTAAACATGGACCGATGTTCACCAAAATCAATAGGCTTTGTCCTTGGGCTAACGTAGGTCTGTGTACCAAATTTTATCAAAATATCTTAATATTTGCGACCTGCAGCGTATAAACCATATAATTTTAGTAGGACCCTTATATGGGCACTAGGTCTAAACATGGACCGATGTTCACCAAAATCAATAGGCTGCGTTACTGGGCCAATGTAGTTCTGCATACCAAATTTTATCAAAATATCTTAATATTTACGACCTGCAGCGTATAAACAGTATAATTTTGGTAGGACCCTTATATGGGCACTAGGTCTAAACATGGACCGATGTTCACCAAAATCAATAGGCTGCGTTATTGGGCCAATATAGGTCTGTGTACCAAATTTCCTCAAAATATCTTAATATTTACGACCTGCAGCGTATAAACAGTATAATTTTGGTAGGACCCTTATATGGGCACTAGGTCTAAACATGGACCGATGTTCACCAAAATCAATAGGCTGCGTTATTGGGCCAATATAGGTCTGTGTACCAAATTTCATCAAAATATCTTAATATTTACGACCTGCAGCGTATAAACAATATAATTTTGGTAGGACCCTTATATGGGCACTAGGTCTAAACATGGACCGATGTTCAAAAAAATCAAACTTGTTCGTCCTTGGGCCAACATAGGTCTATGTACCAAATTTCATCGAAATATCTTTATAGGTGCGACCTGTAGAGTGCGTACAAGATTGCATGGACAGACAGACAGACGGACGGACGGACGGACGGACGGACGGACAGACGGACATCGTTAAATCGAAATAAAAAAAAATTCTGAACCGATCGGTATACTATAAGGTGGGTCTACGACCAATATTTTTTGGTGTTACAAACATCAGCACAAACTTATAATACCCTGACCACATAGTGGTGTAGGGTATAATTAAAAAATATGTCGCTACATATATCCTTATCAGTGTTGAAAAATTTTCAAAAAAATCTATTTGAAATAATGATAAAAGTAAGTCATTATTAGTAACTATGTTTTAAAATAATACAGAAAGTAAGTGGGTGTCATTACTGGTAGTCCAAAAAATAATGATATGTCACTACCATTTATTCACTGGGACTTTGTATTTTTAACGGTTTTATTAAAAAAGTGGAAGTAGAGTACAAAAATTACTAAACAAAATGCTTTAAAATATATTTGAATTTGATGTGAATTCGATGTGGATATCGCGAAGGAACGCTATAATAATTTGTGTTTTTTTAACCAAAATACACGAAAGTGTTTAAAAGTATCTATAAAAATCGATACGCACCTTTTTGCTTCAATTACACTAAAATTTCGGCAAAATATTGGTGTTTAGGTTGACTAAATAAGAAAACGAGTAAAAAATTTAAAGTCGGGAATGCCGACTATACACTCTGAGAATTATGTAATTGCAACTATATTTAAAATAACTACAATATCAGTTAATTTTAAATGCATTGGCAGTGTACACTTTTTTAACTACATTTGCAGTTAAGTCTGCCGATATAATTCTCTTAGCCTATGATATGCTACACCAGTACTGGTAAAAGTCATCTAAGGTTTGTATCTGAAATTTCACGGGGTTGGTTCAAGAAGGTTTATGCGGGAAATTTTGAAAACCGTGAGAAAGTAATATCATGTCTCCTAGTATTTTTTATGGACTTTACTGTTAGGATAGGCAAAATTTGATATTTGCAAAAACACATCGAATTTATAACCCCAAAGTATATGGGTGAAATCAAAAAATGTGATAAATTTTTGGGCCAAATTTGTGAGAAGCAAAAAGTGTTAATATTTCGGTTTTTTCTTAATGGAATCAGTAAGTTTAGTCATTATAAACCTAATTGCAAAAAATCTCTTCCACAAGTTGTCGCAATAATTTTTTTTGCACAATTTTAATTTTTTTTGTTGTAACGGAGTTTACAGTTCTGCAAGCAAAATTATATAACAAAAAAAATTGCGTACGAATTTTCTTCAATTTATTAATTTTTCGTATTTGGGTTTTCAACTTGCTTTCCAATGATATATAATTTGTGTTTATCAAATTGGCGGTTTCGCGAATAAAAATACAATTTATTCCCCAAAAACAATTTTTATTTTTTTTTTAATTTTGTATTTTTGGTCCTTTTAAATGATTTTCAAAAATATATATTATTTTTTAAAATCCAAACAGCGGTTGCGCAGTTACAAAATAATATATTAAAAACATAACAAATTCTTAAATTGTGTGAAACGAATTTAATTTGTCAAACTAATGTCAGTAATGACTCGAAATATCGATTCAAAACCAATGAAATGCAAAATCAATCGTTTTTCGCTCCAGCAGCTTAGGGTAAAAAACTGACAAATTTTTTTAATTTGACGCAAAATTATTAGTTGAATCGTCTTTTGACGCATAAATATTAGTTGAATCACCTCTGTTTATGGTTATTTTCAAATATTTTAAACATTTAAATACATTTATTCAGAGACCCAAAATAACTGTTATATTTCTAAAAAAGTCACCACCCAAATTTATTTAATTATAATATTTCAATAATGCACTATATTTTATAAATCATATTGCACAAAAAAATCACAAAGTTTGGCAAAGATTTTAATTTTTTCAATTTTTATATTTTACTCTATAAATTTCTGTTGTTTTTTGATTTTTATTTTAAAACTTTTTATAAAAGTTACAGAATGATTTTTTTGAAAAAATTAAGCAGTAACTTTTTTATTTGATAATAAAATAAAAATTAAAAATTGACCTAAATTGAATGCCGGAAGGTGATGGAATATACATATTTACTCACTTTAAATCACTGTTCAATCTTTTATTAACACTAGTTGACATCATCAGGATATTATAATTGTTGAAGTCATTGGTTCTATGGCTTTTGATTTGTATTCTTAATTGTTATTTTTTGATAAAGAAAAAAAATCACAAAATAACTTTTATTATTTTTGAAAAAATAAAAATCGTGTTTGGATTGTTTTTGTTTGAATTTAAAATAAAAATCAAACAGAGCAAATAAACAGAAAAATTAAAAATACTCAAACAAGAAATAATTGTAAAACAATCACTTTTTTGAATAAAAGTTATAACTGTTACGTCCCTGCATTTATTTGAATGAAATCTGATGCAAACAATTGTGGTTACGGAGTTTACAGTTACGGAGTTTACATTTGGTTACTTTTTTCGTTTTCTTTCAGAAACGCTTTGTCAGAATTTTTTTTCCGAAAAAAAATCGCATGATGCCTACAAGGTGAATCGAAATATGACATTGCTTTTCTTACTCGTTAAATAGTTTGGTGTAAAAATTAGAAACAGAGTTTACAACAGTTTTTCAAATCTTATTAAAGACATCCTTTTTCATCTCGAGAATGTTACATGCTGCAGAAAAGCTTCAAGTCTGTTATACTGGATGATTACCTACAGTCCAATGATCATTTGAGTATAAATAACATTATACTTTTCGGAATATAAATAATAGATAACTCCAAAATTCTAGTATATGCATTTTTTATCAAAAATTATGACGAAAAATCGTTACAGAGTTGAAGTGGTGATAGCTAAGATATACGAAAAAGTTTGTAAAATGTATTAATTTCTATTAAAAACGGCACTTTTCCTCTTCATAAAAATTCTTACAGTTAGTGTTTAGCTTTATTGGTTATTAAAATATAAGCTATTAAAGTTAAAAAACCTTATGAGTTACTTGTTACGGAGTTTACATTTGGCCTATAAAATTGGTCACAAATTTTATGTATTAACCAAAAATTGGTCAGATTGTTATAAATTTTGTAAAACAGGTGACAATACGCTGATATATATCGAAATATGTAACTCAAATGTAATCCATGCATTAGAAATTAGAAAAAAGTATTGAAATCAAGCAGAAACAACATTAACTAGAAAAGAAACAGCTTTGAAATAAAACTAGCAAGAAAAGTACACCGTGGAATCCCACAGATTTAAAAAAATTTGAATATGTACCCGAGTAAAAATAGTTGTATGAATGGATGGAGCCACATTAAGACACATGTCAGTATATAAAATTAAATTTTTTATTAAGTATTTTTTGAACTAATTTTTTATACGGCAATTGATAGTATTATACTAAATTACTCAAAATATATGTAATGACTAGAGGTATTCACCGATGTACTATAGCGAGTTGTCAAATTGAATTTTAAGACTTCCTATTGAGCTAATTTTTATACCCTACACCACTACGTAGAGAGGGTATTATAAGTTTGTGCTGATGTTTGTAAAACCAAAAAATATTGGTCCTAGAACCACATTATAGTATATCGGCTCAGAATTTTTTTTATTTCGATTTAACGATGTCCGTCCGTCCATCTGTCTGTCTGCATTCTTGTGCGCACTCTACATGTCGCAAATATTAAGATATTTGGTACACCGACTTATGTTGGCCCAAGGACGATGCCTATTAATTTTGGTTGAAATCGGTCCATGTTTAGACCTAGTGCTCATATAAGGGTCCCCCCAAAATTGGCTTGGTTACACGCTGTAGGTCGCAAATACGAAGATATTTCAATGAAATTTGGTTCGCTGACTTACATGGTCCTAAGGAAAAAGCCTATTGATTCTAGATAAGATCGGTCCATATTTGGACCTATCGCCCATATGGGATATATTTCCGATTTTCTCTTCTTTTATGATTTTATAGAAAATTTTGATACAAGTCCGTTTTAACCCATTCAAATTTCGGATCCAAACATTAGTTGGCTTTAAGTCGGACTGGTGTAGGGCATGCGCGACTTTAACCTTTTCACTCGTTTTTGCTTGCATTTAAAAATAGCTGGTTTAAATTTGGAGGCAATCGGATAGAAAAAATTCGAACCAGAAATCGACTGAAAATTTGATTAGTGTTAACAAGGCGAAAAAAATATTTTTTTGTTTTCTTTTTTCATTTTTTTATTGAATATATTTTGTATTAATGATGTTATTAAGGCCCTGTGCGAGGTGGCTGAATAAATTCTAAACTAAATACAAATTGATAAAAGGTTTTAAAATTTATTTGAAAATTTTTTGAAAGCTATTTCAAATTTCATAGAAATTTGGAGACCTGAATTTAGTTTAGATTTTATTTAGCCAGTTCGCACCCACCCTAGGTACCAAATTCAAAATCTTCTATAAATTTTATTTTATATTTTTACACCAAATAATTGCAGAATTTGATATACCTACTGCGATAAAATATCTTTCCAAAAAGATACAAAAATTAAACACCATTTGGAAAATGTCCAACTTATCACACACTCCCCATGCAAATAATGAATCAAACAACACTTCACTATGAAATTCAAAGACAACATTTTTGTTTTATGAGAAATTTTCTAATATTAACTTGTACTCATGTGAACGTGATTAAAGGCTTATTTAGACATATGTGGACGTAACGTGACATATCTCCTAATGGACGTGACGTATCTCCTCTGGCACAGATTAATACCAGATGTGAAACTAATGACAGGTGTCAAAAAAGTATTCTCGAACCGTATGGTTTTGTTTACATGGAAGTCAAGTCAAGAGGGAAATAACAATATAAAATCTCTATACATTTTTTATTTCGCATTTTTTGTATATATCTGTCTCTTTTTAGATTATTGTGCTTTATCTTTTGTGTTTTTCTTAAATTTTTGCGTTTTGTTTTGCTCACTTTCTATCGGCCATATTGCTTAAATCAGCTGATTCATAGCTGGTATAATTTGTGTCCTCTGGATTCAGAATGCTGGAGTAATCTACCCTGCAGAGTGTAGTGTACTAAAATAGAGTCGCACTATACAAAAAATATGTGAGTGCGAAAAAGAAAGATACAAAATCCACTCTTGAGAAAGGAGTAGGTATGCCTGCATTGTGAATCAGGCTTAAGCATTGAAATTCATTGGTCATAATCGGCTGTAAGATCTACCCAACAACAGTTGAGTTGTAATATTGTGTATCTGCTGAATTTGCACAATAATTTAATTACATTACTTTTATTTAAAATAATTTCATGAAAAATATGATTTTTATCATCTACAAGATTATCCACACAATAAATATTTCGAATTGGATTTTCACGACTTTTTATCCAAGCACCCATCGAGTAAATCAAGGGATGGCTGTACTAACGCATACATGAAAGATAGGTGGCCACAAGCCACTAATAATATATTATAGACTTAAATGTAAATATTTATAAAGTAAATGTTTATATACATTTTAGTAAAAAGATATATTTTATAAATATAAAATATAAATTATAAATAAAATTTAGAAATATTTGTAAATATATGTATGTATTTATTAATAAATATTATTTTGTTTTATTTGTAAGTATTAGGCTCTTGTTTAAATAAATCAATGTTTATTTAACACTGGTAAAAATTAAATAATACAGTTAAGTACTGAAAATGCATTGGACATGCGACTACACATCAATTCTGATAGATTTTAGGATCAAGAACACGAATATGAACAGTTTATTAAAAGTTTTTCGTTAATCAATTTTTCTTATTAACGCAGCGTAGAAAATCATCACCAGGTATGTGGTTGTATAGCTACAAAGCAAAAAAATTTCAGAACAGGGAAACTAGTAGGGAATCAGGTATTTTTGGTAGAATCACTTAACAAGGCGTCAGACTAAAAGCAATCGATTCTTTGGAATTCACATTTTTTTTATTATTTTAGCAATTGATTTAAATACATCTCGCTTTTTATACTGTCTTATTGGAATGGGTTTGGTAATGTAGTAGAGAAATTTGGCAATCAGTAATGTAAGCGGTTTAATGGCAATGCCTTATTAAGGTAATGTGTAATTTTTTCCTGGGTAGTTACTTTTATTATTATCTGGTGAACGTGCCGGCCATTCCATAACCGACACTCCATGTTCCTCAAATCAGGGCTTAGTTGATCTGTTTGTCTCCAATTAATATTTTTTTATTGACTGGTAATAGTTATGGCCAACGAAATTTTTTTTAGTTATTCATAATTATTACATTTCAATAAATATTTTATTCCTCTATTTAAAATAGTCATGAATAAAAAAAAATACAAAAAGTTGGTGATAATAATTACTCTTCAATAAATATTATTTGTGTTAGATGTCAGATGTCAGTTCTGTTTTGACATTTGTGAAGTAAATAGACAAAAATACATCCCGTATAAAAAAGATCAGATCTGGCCAGATCTCAGTAGATCTTACCAGATCTAATTAGATCTCAAAATTTAAGACAAATTTGATCTAGGCATATCTGGCCAGATCTTAGTAGATCTTACCACATCTAATTAGATCTCAAAATTGGGGACAAATTTGAGATCTAATTAGATCTGATCAGATTTAGGCATATCTGGCCCAAATATCCAGATCACTTTAGATTTAAACAGATTTGGCACTAGATCTGATCAGATCTTGCCATAAGGTATTATCACATATGCCATATCTGATCATATTTGATGGGATCTGGTACAGGATCTAATTAGATTCAATCATATCTATTTGGATCCAAAAAGATCTGATCAGATCTAAACTTTTTTACACGGGATGTTAATAAGACACGAATCGCAATACTCCTCAAGAACGCGGAATAATTTTGACCACGAGGAAGACAACTTTTCATTGAAAATCATCACGAGCGACTAGGCCTATTTCAATACTTGCGGATACGTGAATAAGCAAAGTTACTGTATGGTGTGGCTTTTATTCTAGAGGCGTCATCGAACCTTATTTTTCGAAAACGCCGCTGGCTAAATGACTACTAAGAATGGCGAGCGCTACAAAACCATGCTCAAAGACTTTCTCCTTCACCAACTGGACGAATTAGGACTGGAAAACATATGATTCCAACATAATGGATCAACAGCGCATACTGCACGACTTACAATTTAAATTTTGTAGGCTGCATTTCCGGGTCGCCTATCTCTCGTTTTGCTGATTTTCACTGGCCGGCAAGATCGCCCGATTTAATTGTTCTAGACTTCTTTTTGTAGGGTTTCTTGAAGTCGCGAGTGTATGTCAACAAGCCTCAGAATCTTGAAGTCCTCAAGAAGAATATCCGCCAGCAATGCGGGAACCTATCGGCGGAAGTTCTAGCAAGATTGATGGAAAATGCCATAAATCGGGCCCGTATGGTCACCAATTCTGGCGGCGGCCACTTAGCCGATACAATTTTTTCTACTTAATAAAAAAATTAGACATCCAATGAACACAATCTAAAAGCAAAACTAAAGTTTTTCATTTATTAAAAAAATTGCAGTCAAAGAACATCGGGTGACAAATTTTGCGCCACCTTGTATATTTGAGATTTAAGAAAGCTTTACCTTGAAAGGAAAACATACATAAGCATTAGGTTAATAATTTTTTTACATAGGTTTTTTTAAAGCCAAGTTTACTTGTAAGAATTTAAAAAAATCCAAATTGAAATTTGTTAGGATATATGTTTCCATTTTTAAATATTACCTACTTTTTATATATGAAATAATTTTCTATATTCCTTTATTAATTCATGGTTTTGCTAAGTAAAAATAAAAAGTACAAAATATAAAAATCTCTTTATCGAACGTATTACATCGTCGGTAATGAAAAATTAGCCGCAGAGTAGAAAACGCCCTTTCCACACTTACTTGTGTAGTTGGGACTGCATGGATTTTTCTTAAAAACCTAAAAATTTTCATTATTATATGTTAAAAATTGCTAGTAACTATTATCAAACACAAAAAAAATATTACTTACAACGTAATAATTATGAATAAGGAAGAAAATATTTCTAATGCATAATTATTACAAAGCAATAAAAAAAATAAAAATTGGTTGAAAATACTTATCGGCAACGAATTTTTTTTATGTTTCCAATAATAATTATGAATCAATTTTTGAATATATTTCTTAAAATTGAGCAATTTTTGCGGTTCCAAAAATTTTGATAATAATTATTTTGAGTCCTTGGAAAAAACAATCTTCAAAAAAAATTTTAAAAAATTAGTAAAAAAACCTGTGCCAGTTATTTAAAAAATTGAAATTCGTACCTAATGCCAGTTAGTTTATATATGTTTTTTTTCGCAAATTCCAACAGTTTTATCTTATGGTTCGCATTCAAACATGAAGCTTTCTTTAATTTAGCTCGAATAATGGCTCTCAAAACCGTACTTGATGACGCATTCAAGCCCAATTCCATTTTAATCATATTAGCGCTTCGTACAGTGTTTGAAGAAATTCTGGAATCTTGACGCACTGAAGGACTTTTGGTCAAACAGAACTTTTATTTTTAGCATAATTCTAGCGATCTCTTAAATAATTTTGCACTACACGAAGCGAACGACCCAATTCTCATGCAATTTCTCCCATCCCCAATTGCTTTGCAAAAAATGCCTAACCTAACCCTTTTCAAGATCAGATAAAGCTTTTCCTCGTCCCATTTTTCTCAAATTAAATATTGCGTAAAAAATTCACAAAAAGAACAATGCGTTAACGATTACAGACTGATTCGCACTGACCTTATCATTTTGAAGCATTTAAAAATTAACATTATTGATATTATGATTTATAATTTGAACTAACGGTAAATAAATAAAAGAAAATGATGTTAATATAAACAGCTCTTAAGCAAAAATTTTTTAAGTAACGGTACTATTCAATACTCTTTGTATTTTTGCATAAAAAAAAACAAAATACAAGTAACCTTATCTTTTTGACGAACACCTTACTTCGGCATTTGTTGTCTTTGACAAGAAAAATTCGTGCATCAGAGGGTTAATATGCATTAACTGGTCGCTTCTAAATTATAACTTCACACGCTCTATCCCAAATGTTTGCATTACATTTTCTGCTTTAAAATTTTTCTATATACTCAGGGAAATTCTGCAGTCAGAATTTGTGAGTTGTTTAAGTTGTATTTCAGTTTTGTTGTTTCAGGTGAATATAACATTCATTTGTAGAAGAAATGTAAATTTTAATTATGTACATTCGTGAGTCATTACTGAGCATTCGCAACATTTATTTCATTCAGTCATTTTGTTTCCTAACAAAATAAACCGTAATCAGAATGTATGTTATACCACATTAACACTTGAGCAAAAACTACCTAATTTTCGTACAAAACTAGTTTTTGCTTGTTTTTTGTATGCGTTTTGACAAGTCAAAAACTACAAGAGCCAAAAACCAGGTAGTTTTTGCTCAGTTATAAATGTAGTATTAGTAATTTTTGTTTGTATTTTTGACTAATTTTTTTATTTTATTAACAGTCAAAACAATAAAAATATAAGTTGAATTTAATGAAATGTTAGTGGTGCTGATTTCAAGTAAAATTTCATTTGTTTTTAAATAAATTTGCAGTGATCTTTGTATACAAAATATGTTAGGTGTAAACCTGCTTTAATTTAAATGATTCGAATTATTTTATTTAATTTCATGGTTTTTGATTTGCTCAAAAAACACCAAGTTACAATTCGCAAGATACAAATATTATGTAAATTTTCATGTAATTTCAAACATGACATGATTCTCAATTTTTAGCTCTCTCGCTCACAATCTTTCCCTGTCTCATTCTAAATAAAATGTTTTTGTTAAGCTTCGTTGCCTTTACAATAACAGCAGCTATAACAACAATTTACATATAAATTTATGCTTAAGTTAAACATTTTAATATCCTTTTGTTTCCTTCCATGTAACAGCAGCAAATGCACTTCAATAAAGGAAATGCGAATTAATAAATTAAAGATAGAAATGAGAATGAATGTTGAATACCATACATTTTTACTGAAATTTAATGGAATAGTCAATTAAATTAAAATTATTTTTAGAAAAATATATTTTAGAACTATTCTAGTCAATAACTATATATTTATATATTTTTAACTCAAATATGGTATACGAGTATCTAACCAGTTTTCAGAACAATTACATGGAGTAAAACACAGTTAAGACGAACTACAAGGGATCAGAAAAATTATTTATTTAAATATAAAATTGTGGATATGATCCTTCCATTAGATCTACCTAAGGAAGGTGATATCTACTACGCTATCCGACCCAAGTTTGCATCCATGAGCAAAACCAATATATTCTGAAAGAAGGTGTAAAAATAAAATAAATGTGTCTTCCACTTTTTCTGGATCAATTCGTTTAACTATTTAACAGTTTAAACCGCGAATTATTCTTAAGTTAATATTTATGTATGGGGGTTGTCTTAGATTTTAAAATATTTATAGATTTTAAAATGTGCCAAAGCATTATTGCTAGTGCCAGTGCAGCAATCAACATTCAATTGTGCCAAACATGATACAATTGTGAAACAAATTCCAGCATTGATATGCAACTAAAAACAGCTGTTTTGCCAGCCTCTCGCAAAACCGGAGATAATTTCTATATTCAACAGAATTGTTCGTCTCGTTACGACTCGTTTACGTCGAGTATGCAGCACTATGTATTTCTCATTAAGCAGCTTGAGTCAGCTGATTTGTCACGCTACATTTACGTTCATGTAATTTGGGCTTAACTTAGCAAAAATACAATGCCATGTTACGAAAATTGTCGCCAAAATAGGGAAGCTATGAAATTAAACTGTATAACTTGAGGACTCGTCTTAAACGAGCTATACTATATCTTTGAATTCTCAAAAAATTTTCTTTTTTGAATTTAAATTTTGTGGTAATTTTTTACGTGAAACCCCCAAACCATATTTAACCGACAAACTTTTGTAAACACAAACATTTCAAACTGTTTGCCATTCAATAAAGAACTGAATGAACTGAATCTATAAGATACATTACTTAACCCAATAGATTTTACTTCGTGTATTGCATTACCATTTATTTCTCTTGTAATCCATTCTGTTTTTTGTGGATTGTATGTATCTCATAGTTTCAATTCCATATTATTTGTTATCTTAAATTTTTAGATTGCTTCCTTCCACCATGTGGTGGATGCTATTCAGTGTTTTGGTTTTTATTTGCGTATTTCTCAAATGTATTCCATTGGGAATCATCTGTTTCATATAAACACCATGTCTCTCGTAGAAACTTATAGAAATTTGTGGGCTCGTATTTAATTTATCTTGATTCATGAATTTCAAAATTGTTTTGTTTTTGTTATGCAACTTGTGGTTTATATTTTGTCATGTGGTGGATTTTATGTTGTACCTAAATATACGAGTACACTCGTATGTTTTGGGAAATGATGCTAGATATGTTTTTTGTGAACATAATTGTCAAATGGAAACATGCTGCTAATGAAATGTGTCTAGCAACATTTAATAATCCCATAAAAGCACTGTAAGTTTTTTCGATTGTACATGAAAAAAAAATATATATACTCCACAGGGATGGGAAACGAGTTTTTCATTTCGGTATCAAAACAATTTTTGTAGAGTACTTTTTAGATCCTCAGAGTATTAAAAAATTGTATAACTATTTTTAATAAATACCCAGCAAAAATATGTGTAAGTCATTCAAAACAAACAACTTTTAAATTGGTTACAATGGAGCGGTAAGTGCTCTTTTTCTGTTTCGAATGTATGTGATTTAAAACAACTTTCAAAAATGTATATATAATGTTGTTTTTTCTTTGTAAAAGCATTTGTTTGTAAATTACGAATTTATTAGAGATTCCATTTTTTATCACTAAAAAAAAGTTAATTTTATTCCCGTACTTTATTATTTTCCGATTATTACATATTTTTTAATTATTCGTACATATTTTAAAAAATACTTCAATTACAGTTCCCATTGAAAAAGTGAAGGAAATAAAGAATTGGATCCTTTATCCTTTATTTGTTAAAATGAAAAAAAAAAAAAAAATTAAAAAATAGTTTCCTAGTACGCTTTAATATTCTGAAAATTCCTTGAGTAATGTTTTTAAAAAATTTAATCAGAGTAGGTTACATATAACTTTTAGGCCCAGTTTTTAGGATGTAGATTATCTTTAAACTTAGTTTATAACTGGAATACTGCTTCTAAAATGTGATATATTTTATTTTATTTCAATGAAGACCGAAATTCAGTTGTTCAGGAAAATTTTTGTTAATAAAATTGAAATGGCTGATATAATTCGTTTTCGGTTTAACTAAACCAAGTTTAACTGACATCACAAAAACTCGGCCTTAGTGTATTAATCTCAATTAATTCAATACCGTATCTTTTTTGAATTCAAAGACTGAAGTAAACATATTACAAACTTATTTAAAAAAAAAAAACTGTTGAACAAAAATTAAAAAAAAAAATTGGTTTTGTCTGATTTTGACTTAATCGAATTGATTCAGATCCAAATAATAATAAATTGAAACTTTTGTTACACAATAGGCATAGTATACTATAGTAGCTCCACTCATTAAAAAATTGAAAGCTTGTCCCTATCTCATGTAGTTGTAGTGGTATTAAGAACCATATGTACAAGTAAAATTACAAACACTACTTCAATTTTTCAAATGACAGAAAATGAGTAAAGCTACTATATTATACTATGACAATAGGTTCAGAAATGGGCTCTGTTAAAGGCTAAACATTAAAATTACCTCTAAAATATGCCATTTCCGACATTATAAAAAGCACATTTAAATCACTTTTAAAAATGTATTATATTATATATTATAAAGAGTAGTTCTAAATCACTCTAAAAATGCAAACAAAATGTACTCGTATTGATGTGATGAAAATGTATACCTAAAAACCATACTTTATTAACATCATGTAATCACTTTTAAATTACTCACAAAATGCTTAAATTGAACTACTGACAACATGGGACATCACGTGTAAAATAAATCAGTGTTAGAGCTAAATTTTAACTACTTCACAATCAGTTGATGCTATTCGGAGTGCTTTTAAAATAACTTTTTTGTAATGACTTTTTTTGCTGGGTAAATACAAAATTAAACGCTTGATTTACGAGTTTTTAGCAGAATTTCGGTATAACGCGAATATTTATTACAAGGAGCGTCTTTCAAGCAAATGCATGTTTATGGTAATGTAGCCCAAAAACGATTTTCACCAAATACTTTTTCAAATATAAGAATTTGCAATCGAATGGCATCGACTTGCTGTTATATATTTTGTTATATTTAAAGCAGATTTTTTTAAATACCAGTATTTAAATTAGGTGGCTCAATTTTTTCTTTCAGAAAAACTAAACTTTTGTAGGTGAAAATATAAAACATTTGTAGGGGAAAATATTAATGTGTTTATTTAGGGGTTTTTACACAATGACCTACAAAAATGAATTAAAATAATTTAGATTGAAGTAAAATGATTCAAAATGTAATACAATTTTAAGGGTAGTTGATTGTTTTGAAATTAATTTTTTAATTTTTTTTTAATCAGAAATCTTTTATTTTTTTTTATTTGTTTTTATTTTTTTGTAACAAGAAATTATTTCAACAATTTTTAATTAAAACTGATAAATGCGTAGCATATTCAAAGTTATCCATAAAGTGTTAAAAGGTTTGTGAAAAATACAAAAAAATTCGAATTTTCTTAAAAATCAAGCAATGAATCACCAAATTTTTTGAACATTTTGAATACGAATTTAACGTTGCTTGCAAAAATGCAAAAATCGCTAGATTTCCCGCTAATAGCAAATCATATTTAATTCCACTAAATATGGTTGAAAAATTACTAGTTTTGACGAGAAAATAGCAAAATTGGCAGTAGAAGAAAAAAAGTAAATATCAATTCAACACCGGCCAAATGTGCAAGAGTATCAAATTTGACTCGGGAGTACTGCGGTACTTTTTTGAATCGAATAGTATCAAAAAAAGTACGATCCTATCAACTTTCCCATCCCTGATACTCCATACAAAAAATAATTTTCCACGATAATGAGTTTGACCTGAGTTTGCAGAGTTTGTTTTCAAACAAAATTTAAAGTTGTTTTGATTTCATGTGAAAAAAAAACTGTTATACTCCATATAAAATTATTATTATTGATGTGAAAAGTGTGTAGACCAGTGGTCGGTACAAAGAGAGAATATGAATGTATTGTGTTTCCACACTGTGAGAAATTAGTTTATAATTTTTAAATTTATATTTGTATATTAAGAAAATGAAATAATAAAGAAATGTAATAATGAATGAATGCATGAATGAATTAAAGAAATAAAAAAAAATAATTTATAGTAATTTAATTTTTTTAAATAATTCATAATACATTTTATTGTACACATTATTTAAAAAATATTTATTTTTTTATATATAAATTATTTATTTTTAAAAAAGTATTCCATTAGTAAATTTTAATGCACTTAAGAAATAAAAATAATTCATAATAAATTTCCTGTTCTTGTAAAATTTTAAGAGTGTAATATTTTTCTAAAATATCTTAAACAAAGCGACGTCAACCTGCTTTGTAGAAAGCTACCATGCTACGGAATAAATTTTACGCTCTTAGTTGAGAGTTTTGTTGCCATTCGTGTTGTGTACGTGTGAAAAGCCGATTATGATCGGCTTCTGGTGGCTATGAGTGCCGACCACTGGTGTAGACTTGTTTCCACGCTAGTATTTTCCTGAGAAAAAAATGATATCAGTTGCACTGTAGTGGAGAACACTTGACCATTTAACCCATATTATCCTAGCGTCGTCATATGATGTCATGAAAAGGCATCTTTTTAAATTTGCATAATACCGTTACTTTAAATATGGAAGGAAATCTGTTAAGAGTTTTGTAAACAAAAAATGTCAAATATTCATTGTGTTTATTTTATCCACTTTGACCGAAAATCACAAAAATTCCAAGACTGCAAAAGTTATGATTTCTTTCAGTAAAGAAGAAAAAAATCGAAATTTATTACATTTATATATTTTTTTTTTTGTTTGGTTTTTCTAAAAGCCAACTAAATTTGTCCATATTGGTTAAAGTACAATGTCCTCATCGTAATTTGGAAAATTATATAATTGAATGCATCATATGACGACACCCAAATTTACAAAAATTTTTATTTGTGTTTATTTTTAATATAGTCATTTTGGGCTGTCTTTGACAGGGTTTGGAGCTTCGTACTTTACCTCAGTATGGAGCCTACCAAGATCGACAGGAAAATCGCCTAAAATTTCCAGTAGTAGATACTTTACGTTATGGTCGAATAGAAAACTTTCTAAAAAGAAGCCACAATGATAAGCAAAGACAATGTCGAGGCCTCGATATCAAATCTACGGGTCGGGCAGAGTGTTTCAAATGCGATGCTGGATCTTCTTTTTATATATGCCACTTAATAGAATTATAATTTTTATTTTCTATCGCTATTCAATGAAATAATGTTTAATAATGTTTTGAGAAACTAAAGTATATTTCAATTTATTTTGGAAAATAATGCTAATTTTCTATACATTTAATGGAAAAATGTAATTTTAAATAAATATTCCTGTTATTCTTACCAATTTTTTGAATTTTTTTTGAAACAATTCTACACATATTCTCCTATCGTCGTCATATGACGACAGGAAATAACTACGGATCTATATACGACAAAATAATTTCAACCTAAGATTCGTATTCCTAGGGCCCTCAGTAGCAAATCATGTAAATTTTAAATACGTGGCACAATTATTTCTTAATTCAGGAGAATATGGGTTAATGGCTAAGAAATATAATAATTTTTTCTTCGGAAAATTTAAAATTTTATCAACAATTATTTTTTTTTTTCTATTAATAATAATGGTTTTTCACGTGGAAAAATTGCACTCGAAATTTAAGGGCCTCAAATCTAACTTAAATTCTTAAAGTAAACGACTTCATTATTTTATTAGATAGATACAATCGCAATGTTGACAAAGAAACTCTTGAAAAGTTTTTGACAATAAAATTAATTCCGCATATTACTGTGTTTAATTTTCGATTTTGAATCGGGGTTTCGAAATGGCAGGATAAGGGTTCACCACTTGCTAATTTCAAAACTGCTATCTCAGAAGTCGGGCGGGATTTCACAAACAACGCAGACCTGACCATCCTGGTTCCTTGATAGAATTGAATCAGAAATGATTACGATGTCATCTGTATCAATGGGAGTGGTTTCATCTCCCAACAACCACCCACAACCCACCTTTTCCATAAACGGTCCTTTAAGTTTTGAGATAGTTTCCACTGTTTTCTCAGACATATATTTTCTTTGACAGTTGGGGCAACCTAGATGGACAATTAAATATCCATTAGACGTTGTTTTTTGTTGTTTCATGATTGATTTTTAGTATTCAACCGAACAGTTCGGTCTTGAAGCGACATTTGGTCCATTTTTTGGTATTTGGAGGCATTATGGAGAAATTCTGATAGTGGGGAAATATTTCTGGAGGCGATTTAATCCGATCTTGCGTGTCAAAATATCGAAAACCCCGTAGTTTAGCTATAAAGTTAAATGTTCGGCCGTCGAAAAGTGCATTCGGTGCTTAACCCCGGACTTTTTCACTCAAAATGGATTCCAACAGTACCAACAAACACATTCCCATAATTAAAATGTATCCATAATTCTTCAGCATACCGAATATCGACAAAATTCATTTTCTGGCCGAACTGTTCGGTCGATCACCACTGATTTTATCAATATTAATAAGCCTGTCTGCTTTCTTTAAAAGTTTTTGGGCAGGAAAAAAAGCCTTTACAAGAGTTCCATGACGATTTATGAAGTTTCAAAAACATAAAATAAAGGCATCTGTAAAAAGGTCATCTGCTAATTCCATATGTGCAGCTCTGACAGTTAGACAGGTAAATTTAAATGCCCACCTTTTCTCTCTATGGCGTCCGACAGCCACGTTAAAGGGGCTAAATGGAACAACTCCTGTATATGTGAATGGTCATACAAACGGCGTTCCGATCTGACAGTAACTGATTCACTAGAGGCTGCTTTGGTTTAGCAATATAATTTTTACAAAAAAGTCAGTATTTTACAATGGATTTGTTTACAGATTTCACCAAAAATATTATTAGTTCTGAAACATGATGTTTTGTGTAAAATAATAGACCTTTTGGCAGAAATGGGCTTCATCTGTGCATTTTTGTCACTTCGTGAGTGTATTTCTTGTTAACTCTCATTTAACCTAACTTTACCCAAAAATTAAAGAAACAGACCTATTATCATGGATACTAGTTACAAATATTCATGACTTCTACTTGTAACAAATCAGGTGTTTCGATTTCAACATGAGGCCACCAATATTCATCTTTTTCAAGGAATTCTGGAGCTGCTATTCCAAACCAATTTGCAGAAAATTTCGGAGGATAAATTGGACGTGTTCCAGCATAAGCAGAATTTAGATTAATTGGGACCCATTTCCACTGTCTTGGATTAGAGCCAAATAGTGAACTAAATATATGAGAAATTCTTGGCTTTTGACTGCAACATTGCTCAAACGTATTCCCAACACGGCGGCTTGCAATTCTAAACGAGGAATTACTAATACCATTTATAAATCACATACAGAAGCTTAAGAGGTCTCGAACTTGTTGTATGCGAAATCAAATAAAATTAAAAAAAACCTGTTAAGTGAGAAGCACATAGTACTGATTACTCAACGTAAATGAGTGGTAACATGACGGACAATTACATTGAAAATACAATTTCTCTCAAAGAAACCCATTGTTTAGACTGCCGTTTGTTTCCCGATGTATTGCAATGGATCCATGTTTCATCCATAATTACAAAACCCCTCAAAAACTCATTCGAATTGCGGTTAAATAATTCCAAACAATCCTTTAAAGTTTTCAACGATTGCATTTATGGTCAACGCAGAGCAAAAGCAGCACGCGTCTTGCGAATAGCTTTCTAAACCCCAATTGATCATTTAAAATCGAAACCACAGTGTCATATAAAAAATACTAAAAAAAAAAAAAAACAATTTATGTTGCGACTCACCTTATATGGACAGAACTAAAAGTAAAAAGTAAAAAAGTGCCCCCTCAAAATAAACCTTGGTTTATGATGATTCCCAAAATATTTCGGGTCTACCAATGAGATCTCACGAGCTGTACCATTTTTAAAAAATACCTTTTTTTAGTTTTTGTAAGAATTTTGCATTTTAGCTGAAGACAACATACACTGAACCAAAAACAGCTGTGAAATCAACTAAAATCCATATTAAATTGATGAATGGGTGATCACTATACAACTAACAAAACCTTGTCTTAACAATTATATTTAATTAAATTGCATAATGATTTTGTTGCTTTACCAATGCATTTTATTAAATTCAACAATGCATTTTATTTAATTAATTAATTTTTTATCGATTTATTATTAATTTTTAGACATATATTTCATTATTTTTTATATTTCACCGATTTCAAATTTTTTTAAGCAATATACATACATACAATGTCTTTTTGATAATGAATTTGATAAAATATAAAAAATAATGAAATATAAAATTGAAATTATAATATAGCACATACTAAAAACTCTTTATTTAAAACACATGTACCATTTTATATACAAAAACATATAATTTTATTTAAATTAATAATTCAAACACATTATATAACTTTCATTAATAGTTTGCCTTAAACAAAATAACAAAAAGATAGATAATATCAAAATTAATGACAGAAATTTAAATGTACGATTTAATTGAGAACGTTCAAAATTATATAAAATATAATAAAACTAACCTCACTAAACTTTTTCCACAGATTTAATACTTTTTTTTTCAAATTGAAGAAAAATTATATCAAATTTACGTTACTGCCTTTTTACAAAATTTTTTAGAGTTAACAAATTAAATTTTGTTAACAAATGGACAAAAAATTAGCAAAACAACAATTTTTTTGTAGAGAATTACTGACGGAAATAAGTATGTTCATTTAAAAAAAAGGAGTTGATTTAAAAAAAAAACACACATTAATTTGAATAAAAAATATATTTTTTCAAAAATTCGTTTCATTTACTTTTTAACAAAATTTTTATGTTGATTTCACTTACGACTTTTGGTTCAGTGTACTCAATATGGGTATCATATAAAAGGTAACATGTTAAGTATTTTCTGTTCCGTTATTTTTACTGTTGCTTTTAAAAAACTTGACCGATACCGAAATAAAAAACAAAATTCGCGGCATATTTTTAAAAATATTTTTTTATTTATTTTACTCTTTTATTTATTTTGAACTTTATTTTTTTACGATTTGATTATTTTAGCTCTTATTTTAAATATCTAAAATTTTTTGCTAAGAAATTTAAAATTTTGGATTTTCAACGATTTTTTATTATTAAAGCTGTTTTAATTTTAACAATTGGTATTTCATTTGACTTTTCTTTTTAACTTAAGGGGAATTTTTTAAATTTTTATTTATATTATCAGAATTTTTGAGGTAATTTTCTAATTTTTAATTGATTTTTTAATTTAATTATGGCCAACGCAAAAAAACGATTCAACTGCCCTTAAAGGACCTATCCCATGACCAGTCAATCGGTGCCTATTCAAGGCACTTCCACTATATTTGTGTGTATTAATGTTGTTTTCTTTTCTATTTTTTCTTTTCCATTTTTTTATTTAGTTGTAGTGTTTGTTTTTTCTTTTCCTTTTTTATTTGAACAGAACGAAAAATATAAAACTTTACCATCAGCCAGTCATTATGCACAAGCAACATAAGCTCAGACGGTAGAGCATTTGCCTTGCAAGCACAAGGTTGTGTTATCGAGCCCTACTGTGACGCGAAGGAGATTTTTTTAATTCTTAATTTTTTATTAGTGTATTTGAAAAGCTATTTTTAAACACACCATCTTACGTATCACAAGGTGTCTAAACTCTGGCAATTGGTCATTTCCATTGACTACGCCATGTTAAAGTGACAAGTCTCTTTCGAACAAAAAGACCGGTCAAGGACCGGTCCCTGCCCCCTTGGGACCTATCCTTCGTATCACTTTGGACCGGCCCCTTTCCCCGTAGGGCACTTAGCGATGATTTACTTGTCAAAAGAAAAGTTTTGGTATCCACATTCCCCTATTTAGAACATAATGCTGACTATACTCACTTTTTTTTTTTTAGTGTAACTGGATAAAAACATAATTGCCTGCTGCACACAAATATGTATGCTTACGCGCTAACATACATAAAAAATCGAAAAATACGTGGTTAAATATATCCTTACCAGTGTTGGAAAAATACTGAGTCTAAAAATGAATTTCAAAAACATTTACAAGAAACTCTTAAACTTTACTTTATATGTATTTCAAATAACACTATGCGACAGTCAAAATCGGGATGGGATGAAACCAACGGGAAATGTTATATCGGTCAAAAACAAGTTATACCTGTCCCGGCGTTTCGCTGAGTCACCCCTAGGAATCGAGATATATCTTTTTTTTGACATAACTCGAGAACCACTAGTCCGATTTTGCTCAAACAATTTTAAAAAAATTAAGAATTACAATTCCTTTAATCTGTTCATATAACGTTTTTCTATATACTCAACAGTTTTGCCGGTAAAAATAAATGTTTGTTACCGCTACCATAAAAATCAATAACCTTTTGTTTATTACTTTTTTTTTAATATTTTAGGCAAAAACTATTTTTTTCTTCATACATTTATTTTTACCGGCAAAACTGTTGAGTATATAGAAAAACGTTATATGAACAGATTAAAGGAATTGTAATTTTTAATTTTTTTAAAATTGTTTGAGCAAAATCGGACTAGTGGTTCTCGAGTTATGTAAAAAAAAGACCACCAAAGGTCAAATCGATATATCTCGATTCCTAGGGGTGACCCAGCGAAATGCCGGGACACGTATAACTTCTTTTTTACCGATATAACTTTCCCCGGTAGTTTGAACCCTTCCCGATCAGTGACCCCTACCATTTGTCTCACAGTGTAATTATACGAGTTAATCATTCTTATACGGCATAAAATATATATATAAAATCGTAATTTTTAGGTAATTATTCAAAGCATGGACACCTGCTTAGCATTTGCTTATGCCTAAAAAACAACTTCTTATTTCGCACAGAGTTGGTTTTATATTATTACTAAGAAAATATATTTTCCATAAAAGCAATCAAATGTCAGCACATTCCGGCACTCGACTTTTTGAATATTAGCGGTTTTCACATAAACTCGTAAATTCCTTCTAAACCTTGTATAAATATATACAAACCGTATTCTTTATATTTGGGTTTTGACATTAAACTCATAAATATACCAGGTTTACACCATTTACGAGTAGAATACGAGTTTATATGAAAACCCCTATTCTTTTTATATAAATACTTTTGTTGTTACTTACTGTGTCCCTATGTTCCTTGCAGGAGTAAAAGTAACAAATATATAGAAACAAATATACTGTGTCCCGATAAAAACAAAAATACTAATGTAATATCACTCAAACGCACTGAAGATGGCGAAGAATAAGTAAAAATTTTTGGCCAATATTGTATTGCAATCATTTAAAAAAAAAAAAATGCTACTAAAATTATTTCTTATATCTTTCTTCTCAAACTTATGAATCATTTCTTCTTTATAAACAAATTAAAAAATCTATAAAATAAACAATATTTAACTCTTTTGAAGATTATTTTTTCGTAATTTAATAATCCGATTTTATTGCAAGTTTTATTGTCATACGACATTTAAATAAACATTCCTTTATCTGTTTCTGGGAAATAATAACAAAAAATTATAAATGAGATCATAAAAATATTAATGTCTAATTATGACTGGACAATAATATTGAACAACAAAGTCATTTATAAAAAAGAAACTGAAAAAATAAATGTTAATATGTTTATTCCCAAAATTATGTTTTTGTCTTATTAAAGACTTTTAGCTAAAAATTATTTCGCACAGAGTGCGGTTTTATATTCAGGTTGTTCATAAGGAGTGTGCTATCTCTTGTATCGTTGTATCGTCCTTCTCAAATGCCGTATTGTTTTCAATTTAAATTTTAACAACTCTGTTTTTTGTAAGGACGATACAACGAATAGCACACCCCTTGTGAACAATCTTATTGTTATTAAGAAAATATATTTTCTCAAAAATCTAACAAATTTCAGCACAATTGTTGTTTTACATGTTAACTGTTATTGAATTCAAAAGATTTTTGTGAATACAAGCCTAAATATTAACTGTATATTAAAAAACTATACAGAATTTTACTTTGTAAAAGAAAATTTTAAACGATCTGTTATGCAGCTTAGTTTTCTTCTAGGAAAATATAGTTTCCTAAATTTGGAAAATGCACTCTTCCTGCACAAGTCCTTCTATATTGTTTTATTTAAAGATTAGTGAAAAGTTCTCACAATGTTTCTGTTTTTTTGTCGCCAAATGATAGATGATGTTTTAAGCTACTTAAAACCATAGTCTGAAATGCAAATAAAATCAAAGTTTATAAATGCTAAATCATTCTATACAAAAAGTCAATACCCTTTTGCTTTGAGTGGTCATTTACAATTTTAACATGACTTATTTGAGAAATCGTTTTGAATGCGCAATTCTTTAAACACATTCATTGGCTCAGTACAACATTTCATAAATTTATTTTGTCTTTAGGAGAACTAATCCTTTGTAAATGTCATTACAATAAATGTTATACACACGCTTGAGTTTTACTGTGATTAGAGTAGTTCTACATGTACAATGTATACAATGCAACATGCAGATATTATAGTATGGCACTTATTTCCATTGGACAATAGTTTTGTAGTTTCTGAGAAAAAATCAACACGATTTAATTTGTTTCTTGAGGAAATCCGGTTGAATTTCATTAAAAATTAGCACAACGATATTCCATGTTGATTTAATACCTGTGATGTACTTAGTTTTTCAAAATTCGGTATAGTGCAAGTATTATCGCTGCTCAAAATTAGAATTTTTTAGCAACACTAATGAAAGCTGGCACTTTAAGAAAAATCAATCGCAGTGAAGTAAATTACCGAATATGGTGAAAAACTTTTTTTTACCAGGATGTAATTTTTAGTTCAGGATGTTAGTTTGATGAATTCCGACTTCAGATTCGGATTCATAGCACTATAGACCTTTAAAAAAGTATACTCTGAACCCAGAGTCTGAAGTTCTGTAAAAATTTGATTTACTGTATATTAAAATATTTAACATTTCTAAGACAATAATATAACCCCCCCTAGCTGAACGAAAATATGATGTACAGGAAACTTCTGCAGGCTGAATTTGTTAGTTGGGTTCCGGAACCAGTTCCTGGGAACCTACATGGAAGGTGTGGGTGACGTAGAATCAGTTCCAGAACTAGTTCCAGAACTGATTCTAGAGCAACCGGTTCCACTTTGGAGCCATAGAAGGGGTTGCTTTTGGGACAATTTCAAACAAAAAGAATCGGTGTTAGAATCGACAGTAGAAGGGGTTGTGAATGAAAAGTACCCAGGAAAATTTCTTACAATCGGTAGCCAACCACACCCATTCTACAACTGGTTCCACTGCAACCGATTCCATGGAACTGGTTCCGGAACCAGTTCCTGGGATCCTATATGGAAGGTGTGGGTGACGTAGAATCAGTTCCAGAACTAGTTCCAGAACTGATTCTAGGGCAACCGGTTCCACTTTGGAGGTATAGAAGTGGTTGCTTTTGGGACAATTTCAAACAAAAAGAATCGGTGTTAGAATCGACAGTAGAAGGGGTTGTGAATGAAAAGCAGCTATTGTACAACCGATTCTTTGGAACAGAAAATTTTCCTGGGTAGCTATTGTACAACCGATTCTTTGGAACAGAAAATTTTCCTGGGTAGTATTTCAGTTTTATCATTTTAAGTGAAAATATCATTCATTTGTAGAAGAAATGTAATTTTTAACTAAATTCGTAAATCATTAATGGTGTAATGGTTAGCGCGTTGGACTGTTACACCTGAAGTTGCGGGTTCGAGCCCCAACCAAGGCAACATCAATTTATGAAAAATAGTAATATGTATAAATTTTTCTGTACATATCTCAGCGTCCTCCTTCGGTGTTCCCATAGCATTTAACCCGACCGAAGTAAAATAATATAACAGGGTTATGAACTAAAAAGCTTCTACAAAATTCGCCAACTCACCATCAGATGGCGCGCAACAACTGTTCTAAAATTGAACAACTCGCGCAATTACAGTGTTGCCATATTTGAAGCCCTTCATCTTTCACCACCTTTCATTTCTTCTTTATTCCCTTTCCTAAGGAAGCAACATTTTAATTAATAGGAAGAATTTCCTGAGTGTTGCTTCTTTTTAAAAACAAAAAAAAACAAAAAAAAAAAGAAAAAAAATACAAAATACTGAGAATTCATAATATCCCTTCTATTCAGTCATTTTGTTCTATAAAAAAAAAAATAAACCACACAAAATATATTTAATTAATTCTTGTTAGTTGTTTTGACTTATTTGTGGTTCATTTTATAAAAAGTCAAAAACAAAAAATAAATGTAAATTGAATTTAATATCTTAGTGGTCTTTACATTCAAAATATTTTAAGTGTTGTTTTTTCACATGTTATTTTTATTTTATTTGACATACACTCTTAGAAATAAATCTGTAAAAATAGCAAAATTGTCTGTTTGATTTTACAGTAGATACAATCTGTTATTTTCAGTTAACTAGCATTTAACTTACATATAACTAATTAACAGTTCTAAATTTGCTGTTCTTAATTTATTAGTAATTAGCAAAAAAAAAAAACTGCTAATTTGAGCACTTTTTTCTACAGCATCATTTTTAACTAATTTTTAGTAAATTTTTCTGCTATTTTTACTTACTTATATTTATGAGTGTACACTAATAGAAAAAAGTCTGTAAAAAATTTAGTTAAAACTACTAAAAATTAGTTAAAAATTATATTGCGGGAAAAACTGCTAAATTAGCAAATTATTTTGATATATATTAGTAAGATAGGCAGCAAAAATAAAACTGTTAAATATCCCTACTAAAAAAAATTATATGTCTTTTGTAATTATATATAATAATATCCGAAAAATGAGAACATGTAATTGTATCAAATTAGATCATATTTTGATTATATTAGATCTAATTTGACACAATTAGATCTAATTTGATGGAATAAGATATGAATTGATACAATTTTATCCGGATTTTGTCCTCATCCAAATGTATCAAATATAATATAATCATATCCAACTAGATATAATGGTATATAATTCGATACAATTATACATAATTATATGAGGCATATGTAACTATATATCGGTCTATATATAATTGGATATTGTAATATGTTACATTATATATTGTGCAATATATAACAAGATATAGTTATATATTTAGGATATAATTTCGTAAAATTTTATATAAATATATCTTGGTATATATTTCCCAATATATAATTATAAAAAATTTTATATGATAATATATGACTATATCAAAACTTTTTTACTTGGGTATACAGAATTTTAGTTATATTGAAGTTAAATTTTTTTTAACAGAAAATAACAAATTAACCCGCTAAAATCGGCAAAAAAATTTTGCTAATTAATTAGTAGCCTGAAAAATCACAAACAAATTAAAATTTTCGAAGTATTTTTTCTATTTCTTTTGCAAATAAATGCAAACCTTTTGAAAACAGCATTTTACAATTTTTTTAGCAAATATTTAACAGGATGGACTGCTATTTGCATTCAGATAAATTTAGCTTAAAAATAGCAAAAATTTTGTAGATATAACACTTTGTTTTTGCTATTTTTGGTCTAGAAATATTTAGCAAAATTTTCTGCAAATTTTACAGTAAAGTTTCTCATTTTTAATTAACTAACAGTTAAGTTAAATATAACTAAAATCGTGTAAATTTAACAGTTTTATTTTTGCTGTTCTTATTTTACTACAGTAATTTTGACTTAGCTGCACAACCAACTTTTGCAAGAATTTTTGTGCAGGTAAGCCATAAACGCAGCTAAGTCAAATTGTTTACCTGCCTTCATGTGCAGTTATACCAATACAGACTGAAAACAAATGAAGCTAATGATGACAACTTTGTGCTTTGCACCAAATCTTGCAATTTTTATGGTTAGAAAACTAAAAGGAAGGATATTTTTGTCACAAAAAAAGTTGACAACACATTTTTTTTATGTTTGTTTTTTTTCCTAGAATTCAAAAACAAAGCAAAACATAAAAGGCAGCTAACGGTGATCTTTTTTATGAAAATAATGTAAAATGGCCAAAAATATGAGGCAGTTATCTTAAATGCGCAGGTACAAAAAGTGCACTTAAAAAAGACAATTGCGTACATAATTTTGTAAAATAGAAACGAAACCAAAATTTTGTAGCAAATGTCCACTTAAGAAAAAGGCAGTTAAATCAAAACTACTGTAGTATTTAGCAAAAAAATCTGCTAATTTGAAAGTTTTTTCTGCAGTTTTTCAAAAACATTCTAAACATAACTAAATGTAGAATATCCGTGCTCTAATATTTAATGATATAAATTTTTTTAGAATTGTTCTGTTAAAAATTTTCGAAACAAAAATAAGGGCTCCCAAAATTTAAGAGTCAAAATAAAAGCCACACTAATGTATCGTTATTACTTTTCTAGTTTGTGCAAACTTAAGTCAGTCGTGTGTGTAAATTGTTTAGTTTTGTTATTATATTTAACATAAGAATTATTGTCATTTTGTAGTTTTTACAAAAAGTTTTGATAATCGGTTTTGTAAATATTGGTTTAGTTTGGAGAATGGAAATGATGCTTGGACGATTTTAGCAACGGAATTATCAAAAATTGAGTTAGAATACATTTTTGTCAATACAAGGTTGAAAAATAAAGAAGAAGATTTAAAAACGTTTACAGTGAAACCTACTACTTTTGGACAGCAGTGGTAACAGATAATTTTTTATAACGATTAAACTAATCGAAAATGTTTCTCCATTAAGTTGTAGGCCTTTCCGATTTATGGGAAACATTTATTGCAGCATGATTTTTTTTTTTTTTTTTTGAGGCTGTTATACAGTGTAAATATGCATTTAAAAAAGATATCCATTATTGGGAGTACCCGTTATTGGTATATTGCATTATGATAATTGTAAATGTTTTATTTTTTCTCAATATAGTATATATTTTTTTGTAGTTTTCACATTAAATACTTTAGGGATGCTTAATTTTTTCTTACTCAAGATCAATTATTTATGTGTATATTATGTTACATTACACAAAACCCACTGTTTGACATATGCAAATCTACTAAAACGATCTATCATTTATATTAATTATATACACACTTCAGAACGATAAAAACAATTGTGAAAATTAAAAATATATACGGTTATTTATCATGGGAAAGGAAGTGCTTTAATTGCTTGATCATTAGTAACATATGTGTTAAATAAAGGCAAATGCGATCAAGCGATATGTAAAGTTACAGAAAATTTACTTACAAATTTAACACAAAATGTATTTGCAATCAACGAAGGCCTTCTTGTTCTTGCTAATAATGCTTTAACAAATTAAAAAAAAACTAATTAAATAAAGTTTCTCCTTGGTATTTAGTGAACACAGAGAAAATTATATTGACCACAACTGGCCATTTTTAATAAGCTATTCGCAACTTTTGAGCAGATTTTTTTATTTTATATTTTCTATATTTTCAGTTTTTCGATTTAAAGCATCGTAAGTTGTTTGAGTTTCACGTGAAAAAACTGTTATACTCCATATAAAAAAATGCTCTTTCACGATAACGAGTTTCACGTGAAAATTGTGTAGAGTTTGTTTTCACGCAAATTTAATGTACAAGACTATTATTTTTCTGGTGAAAAAGTTACATTTTGTGTTAATTGTGATTGTGGCTTTGTTATAAAATTAAAAAATTGTTAATTTTTATAACTTAAATTGCAATTTAGGGCATTTAAATTTCGAGTGAAATTTTTTTACTTGAAAAACAACTTACGATGCTTAAGGCCGAAAACAACCTTAAGCCCAAATTAGTTTGGAAGTATCGTAAAAAAAGTAACGTATCATTCTCATAATGAATAAAAAGAGTATAAAAAATAAAAATATTGTATTTTTTATCTTTTTCTTGTGCATAGAATTAAATGTCAAGTAATAAAATAGAAAATTTCTATTTTCAACAGAACTTTTTTACGATTTTACTTGACAACAGTTTCAATGCATAGAAAAAAGATAAAAATATATTTCTATATTATTTTAACACATTGAATTAATTACAGATACGTTTTTTTACTTTACGATTAGACTAATGAAGCCTTTAGTTGTGGAATAACCAATATTCCACTTTTCCTTTAAGTTGTTTTTTTTTTGTTATAAAAAAGAAGTTAAAAATTTTTAATTTTTTTTTCAATAAATTTTTTTTGCTGATTTTAACAAGTTAAGTTTTTATTTTGTTATATCTATGGTTCTTATAAAAAAAATCTGAGAAAAAAATTATTTTTTTCTTCTATTTTTATGAATAAAAATAAAGTTATGTTATGACTTTTTATTTTCGAGCAATGACAACGCCACAATGTTCTGTCCAATGTATTGTCCGATTGTTTCTCCCGGTTTTATATGCTTCTTCATAATACATCAAACGCCTTACCATTGCATTACTTTTGGATGTTTTATTGATAATTCGGTTTCTCATAAAATTTTATAAATTTATAGTTTTACAAAAAAAATTTTGAATTTCAAATTAAAATTCGGTTTGAAAAATTAAAATAAAATGCATGTATGGATGAGCTTTTAATTGATAAATGAAAGGAAGGTGAAAAATATAATTTCATATGCCTAATTATTTACTATCAACATGTATTTATATTGTATGTTAAATAATTAGAATATGCATTTAAAATTATTGGTTTGTTGTCATAAAAATATGTGACTCATAAGTAGTTGTCGATCAGAGTTGAATGGAAACAGCTGCGATACTTTAAGAATTAAAGCTCATAGCAAAGAGATTAATAACCATGCGCGGTTCCAGCAATTAATATAAGGGGAAAAATCATACGCCACAGTAGACAAATACATTGAGTTGGCCACTGAGGCGTATGATTGTTCCCCTTATATTAATCGCTGGAACCGCGCATGGTAATACCAGAGGATAAAAATAGCATTGTTAGAATTTCCTTGATGTTAGTCTAATTGAGTTGTTTACATTTGTTCATTTGTTTCACATTCAATATAAATAGATCATTATAAATTATAAGTATTATATCCTGCTGGCCTTTTCGAATTTTTAAAATTTTTTTTCTCTGTAGCTTACCTGTATGTTTATTTTTAAATTTTTTCAAGCATTTAATGAATTTGTTCATTAATACAATGAGGTTTTTCATTGGAAAGTCTTCAAGGAACGGTTTCATTGAATCAATGAAACCTGTTTCATTAAATCAATTTTAATGAAAGACATCATTAAACTAAGGAAAAGGAACATAAACGCTCAGAATTTTTTATAGGTCCAAATATGGGCTGATTCTTAATATATAGAATCGATAGGCTTTATCTTTGGGCCAATGTGAGCTAAAGTACCAAATTTCATTAAAATAACTTCATATTTACGAATTGTAATTTGCGAGCATTTCCATTTTTGGTGGACCCTTTACACGGGCACTAGGTCTAAACATGGACCGGTTTTAATCAAAATCAAGAGATTTCGTCCTTGAGTGTACCATATTTCATGAAAATATCTTAATATTTGCGACCTGTAGTGTAGCACAAGTATACATGGACACACAGAAAAACGGACGGTCGGACTGACAGACATTATCAAATCGAATAAAAAAATGATTTTGAATCGATCGGTATACTAAAAGGTGGATGTAGGTCCAATATCTTTTGGTGCTACAAATATCAGCACAAACTTATTACATTGTCCTGTCCACGTAGCACAGTGCTTTGTCCCATAGGCAAACTTAAAAAAAAAAATGTGTGGGGAATGTTAAGTGAACATTTTTTATAGACTAATATTTGGTGGCATCGAAAACTTTAGACATTTTTTGAATGGAAATCCCAAAGTTGCTTAAGTTTGGTAGAGTAAAACAAAAAAATTGAAAGAACGGGTTTTTTTATTTATGATTTTATGGACATCTTGGAGTCTTTTAATAGAATTTAAAAAAAAAATTGTTTTTTTTAACCGCAAATTTAAAAATTATATACATTTTTCACACCCTTAGTTTTAACAAAGTTAGAAAGAGCTAAATTTTAAGGTACCACCAAAACTTAAAATGATAATTCTTTTTTAAAGAAAAGAACTTGACAATTAAAACACAAGCTTCGTTTTTACGTGGTGTAAAAATAAAAAATCAAGAAAATTAAAAAAAAAAATTTAAGTAATAACACTTTTTTTTTGCGGAAAACCAAAAATTTTATAAAGTTAAGTGGAATTTAACATAGATATAAAAAATAACGGGTAATTTTTTTTACGATTTAGATAGTCCGTTAGGATGTGTAATTTTCTGTAAAAAAAATTAGAATTTTGAACCGCAAATTTAAAATTTTAAATTTTTTCTACATATCCCAATTTTTTGGCACTACGAAATTAGCCCCAACGAAATAAACCCCAAAACTTAAAACGAAAAAAGCCCCAAAAAAATGGCAAAAATTTAGTTTGGAGATTTTTTCATTTATTTTGGGGATTGTTTCGTATATGATTTTTGGGGTTTTTTTCATTATGAAATAAGCCCAAAATGAAAGAATTCCCAAACATATTACTTTGGGGATTTTAGCATTCACTTACTTTTTGGCGAGAATTTCATATTTTTAGGGGTTATTTCATTTTTCTAATTTCCGAAATTTTTAAAAGTTTGTTTCTTTGAAACTGATTTTAGTAAATATTTATACAATTTAAACCGTTCAGATTTAGAAGGCTTTTTACATTTTTATTCATATTTCTGCAAGCGCCGTAGGCGAAAATTTGGTATAAAATATCGCGGCGATTTTTCATAACAAATTTTCGCCTGCGAAGTTGTTGTAGTGCTTGTTTAGATACCGAAAGTCATATAATTTCAAATTAAAGAAAACATGGCTGCATGCTTTTTATTCTTTTATTCATATTTCTGAAAGCGCCGCACTCGATTTTTTATACCAAATTTTCGCCTGCGAAGTTGTTGTAGTGCTTGTTTAGATACCGAAAGTCATATAACTTCAAATTAAAGAAAACAGTGCTGCAGGCTTTTTATTCTTTTATTCATATTTCTGAAAAATATTCATATTTCGAGAAATATGAATCAAATAATAAAAAGCCTGCAGCACTGTTTCCTTTAATTTGAAATTTTATGACTTTCGGCGGGTTTTTGCATTTTTCTGCTTGGGGATTTTTTTCGTTGGGGCTAATTTCGTAGTGCCCAATTTTTCAATTTTATGTAGATATATATGTATGTATGTAGATGTATATGCTGTCCCTTAAAATACGATTTGGCGATTTTCATTCATTGCACCACCAAGTTTTCATCTAGTAGGTTTAAAATTGAAGAATAAATTTTTTTTTAGAAAACTTCAACCCGTGCTCAGTCGCGGCCGAAAATGACCCATTTTTGAAAAAGAAAATAGCATATTCATTAAAAATTCCTAAAATTCAAAATTTTTTCAAAAACTATTTTTTTATTTAATATGTTTATTAAATATATTTAAAACTATTCAGATACGGGATATTGGTTTCACCGAATATCACTAACCCACTTTAACCTGGAACCGAAGATGCCCATAAATTTAATAGAAATGCAAAAACTGCTTAGTTATTTTTAATTTTTTTATTTTTTTTAATTCAAGCTTATTTAATTTCTGACTCCAGATTTCAAAAATTTTAAAATTGCCCTTGATGAAAAGTATTATGTAACCTGATCCACACAGGATTAATATTTATTTAAAAAATCTTTAGCCCTTAATATCCTGGGGACAAAAATCCCATGGGATTTGACAATCGAAAACGAAATAAATTTGAAAGCTACTAGTTTTGGGTTCAGTATGAATGAGGTATAAGTTAAATTTTTTATTTTTCATTAATTTAGTGATGTAAAAACTATAAAAAAAAACTCGAACGAAAAAATTCACAACAACAATGAATTTTAATAAAGTTAGTGAATTTTTCATTATATCAATGAATCCATTTTAATGAAATTGATTCATTAATATTTACTATGAATGAAAATTCTATCAGTATAGTTCTGACTATAACACTGACCCTTACATTCCAACAAAATATCTTTCTAATAAACCAAAAACACAGAGTAATTGATATTTAAAAATAATAATATTGGGAATACCACAGAAATGGTAAATTGTATCAATACTGTGACAAGTCTTGCTTTAATGTGTCACGGGATAGTTTCCGAATTTTAGCAGCTTCGGTGAATGAGCCCCGGCATACTTTCTTTGAAACTACAAAATAGCATTGCCACATTTTCAGGGTTATTACAAAGGAATTATTTTTCAAAATTTAAACATTTTTCCTCTTCTTACTAAAGAATTTCATTTGAGGGTTGCTTGAAAGATCTTAATTAACTTTCACAAACTAATTTTAATTTCAATACAATATGTCAATATTTTTTTAAACTTGACAGTAAAGAAAACCTCTAATATTCAAGGATATAAAGTGTTAAAAAAATAACCACAACTGTATTGAAATAAGATGCATAAACGGACAAAAATAAAATATAATTGCAAAAATTGTTTAGACAAGTGTCGCGCAACAGACAAAAAAGGGATGTTGCAATATGATGTGAAATAATAAAAAAGGAATATTCATTGAAACTAAAACTCACACAGCCACAATTGAGACACAATGTTAAGCAAGGACACTAATGCAAATATTTACATTAACGCAATGAGTGTTAAAGGAGTATTCAAAGGAGAAATAAACGAGGGTGTTTATTAAAAGGGACACGCTTTGTATTATTCTAGAAAAAACAAACTTGAATAAAGGCAATTTTAAAGATTTCAAAAAACATTTGAAACTTACTCCTCTTGTTTCTTCCTTTTACAAAAAAAGTAATTATTTCAAGCAGCTACTTAGCGTGTTTAAGCAACATATATGGCATCTTATTGTAATAGTTTTAATTGAAAAGATATAAATACAAAGGGTTCAATTTTCAATGTCACATACCAAGTCAATGCTGGCTGCTGCGTGTACTTGATGAATGATGATGTGTTGGTTGGTTGGTCCGTTATTTAGTTCCATCATTTATTGCATGAGTGAAAGTGGTGGTGGATGATTTCCTTCAAATTATGTGTGTGTGTATTTTATATCCCAACAGCTGTTTGTTTTTTTCTTTATTCTAAGCTACATAGCAATTAGCTCTGTTTGATACCTTTACTGGTTGTTCCACTTCAAAACCATCAGTCTATAGCCCTTTTTTTCTAAACACTAATTCATCTTTATGCTCGCTGGTAAAGCATCATTCATTTACATGTGCAATAATTATTATTAAATCCATTGTATTGCGGACGTGATACGTTAAAAATAAATCATTGTCAAATGTTATCCTTTTCGGATTAGTACCAGTTACTATACAATAATCGTTCAAAGTGGTTTTAAAATCCATGGTGCATATAATTGTTAATGTACCACGAGTATGTTTACACTCCAATTCTAAATCGCCATGTGTCCATTTGCAGCAAATAAAACTTTTTTTCTCTTAAATATTGTTGTTTCCATGAAGTCAATCAAAACACTTATCATTCTTTTTTTTTTTTTTTTCTTCAATCATTTGAAGTTGCTCTTGAGACTTAAAGACAATATTTTAAACGCGTGTTGCCTCTTTAAAATCTAAATTAAACGTGTTCTTTACAAGTTTGCATAAAGATCTGCAGTATAAAGCAGTTTGTTTTCTGTTTTTCTTCACTTCAACAAAAAATTACACATAATAAGGAAATTTGTTCTAATTGGCCTCTTTGACATGTCAAATATTTAAACAAGTGTGCTTTTAATCATACATATTTTGTAGCAACATCTTACACTTCTTTGCATAATAAAAATTATTTAAAATATAATTTAGTAATGTCAAATTTCCGGCACTGAAAAAGGCAAAGAATGAAGAAATCTATTCTTTTATTGGATACAATAAAAACATTTATAAAATGCCAGTCTTATATGTAGGGTGCTCTCTGGAACAGCATCCCCTAATAGCACATGCCTCACCTAAAATAAACTTAAATTTTGGGAATTAACAAATATTAAAATTTTTTTTTTTTTGAAAATGTAAGTGAAAACGCAAAATTTTGAATTGCATAGGGTTTCCTTTTTCAATTCCTCCAAAAAATGTGGGAAGTAGGCGTGGCTAAATATTGACAAATTACTATTTTTTAATATTGTTTATTATTTATTTTAATATTGTTTATTATGATTTATGAAATTTCTGAAATGGTGGACTCTTGACTTTTTATTCTAGATTTATTTTGATCACGAGAATATGGTAAATGGTAATGGTAAAAATTTAGAACGCCACACTTTCCGTGGTCCTCGAAACCAATATTTTTAAATCAAATATCTTCTTTGAGAGCTAACCTAGACAAAAGACTGGTACCACTGGCTTAAGCGTACTTGAATGCCGCACAAGTCGGAAAAAATAATCTCCGATTCCAAAATAGTAGTAGTACTAACAAGGAAAATATCCAGAGTCTGGAGTCCAGATGCCGACCTATAGATTTTAATAATCTGCAGATATGATCCATGGTACACACGTATTTTGTTTATCGGTCCAATCTCATGTTTAAGCACGCAAAGAAAATACGTGGTTGGGACCATATCCGAAGAGCATCATATATTTTTGGGTTTATGATTGCGACCATTATGTTATGAAATAGTTATGATAATCATTTTCTTTCCTTTTATATATCGTAATATGATCCTGAAGTTATCACATTATGATCACAAAATGCCCATATTATAATATTATAGTCCTATATATCATACTATGATCCCTGTATGGTGTTCCCAGTATTCCGTTGAAGCTGTATTAAAAAGATAAGTACGTACGTTTCGTTTTATTCAAAATAGTGATTTTATTGTTAAGAACACAATGTTAAAATATATCACAAATGATTGCAATATGTTTCTAATGATCACAATATTTTCCTAAAGACCATATTTTCCCAGTTATCATATTATGGTCACGTAGAAAATGTTGTGGTCATTAGGAACATATTCAGTGTGTTCGATTACTCGAAATTCTTACTACTTTTACTAAAATTGGAAAGTTTTGTTTAATTTTTGTATTGAATTTTTCCAGCTGGAGTAAAAGTAGTAACTTGTAGTAAGCAAACGAACAAGCTTATTATGATTATTTCATCCGCATTTTACATGTTTCTTTTTTTTCCAAATTTGTAAATTTTTTTTCAATTTTGCATTCGTACAAAAATAAGATCTTGTTATAGACGCTCTTTAGTATTTTGTTTCTGTGTGGGTACAAAAAAATAAATCACTTTCTAGCACTTTCTACTTAATTTATAACACTAAATTTTGCCGAGACTTCTTGAGTAGACCGGATTACTTCTTCCACAAACAATGTTACTGCTATAATTAACACCAATATATTGATTTTCCATTTAATGTCTTTTTGTTTAACCCTTAAATGCATGGTGCAGCCATTTGGCAACATACCAGTTTTTTAATAAAAAAAAAACCCACTTGATGCACAAAACTGCGTTTTTAGGCATTGAGGACCCCTCTGAACAAAGTGCTCTTATAGTTTTGCTACGACTTTTTAAACAGTTATAGGAAAAGTCTTGGTTTTGCTTCGTATGTTTGTGAAAAATCTAAAACACGCGTTTTTTACAAAAAGTGTAATATTCAAAAATGTTTGTTTAAATATTTAAAGTGGTATTCTCGCAATAAAATAATTTTTTTAGTTTTTTTTTTCATACACGGTAAAATAATCACAATTTAGCTATTTGGCCAAGAACTATATTTTTCAATTAAAATCACTTTTTGTAAATATTTTTTTTTTTGGTATTTTTCTTGAAGTGTACCGTTTAAAATCATGTATAAAAAAATGGTTAAAATTGAAGAGATAATGCATTTAAGGGTTAACATATATGAATTTATTTTACTGCTTTTTCACGTTCTTTTCCCAAAATTCGAAACAAGAATTACGCTAACTTATTGATGACGCTCATAGAAAAATACATTGGCTATCTTGTAGTTGGCGAAACTATGCCAATGATTGTGGACATGATCTCTCTCAATTCAGATAATAACATGATTGCAATCAGTAGAGACTAACATGTATATCCAGATAATATATGCCTGTAGACGAGAGAATGATGTAACAACGGAAAAATTAGAGATTTTTACAAAAAATTATTGCAACCTATATTAATAGAAACAAGTCTGTAAAAATTTAGTTAAATTACTAAAAATTTGTTAAACATGATAATTTAGAAAAAACTGCTAAATTTGTAGATTATTTTTGCTATATATTCTGCTATTTGCATTCGGCTAAAATTAGCTTAAAAATAACAATAATTGTGTAGATATAACTGTTGGTTTTTGCTATTTTTAGTCTACTAATATCAAGCAAAATCTTCTGCAGATTTTACAGTAAAATTTGTCATTTTCAATTAACTAAAAGTTAACTTAAACATAAGTAAAATTCTGTAATTTTAATAGTTTTATTTTCGCTGTTCTTATTTTACTAGTAGTTAGTAAAAAAATCTGCTAATTTAACAGTTTTTTCTGCAACATAATTTTTAGCTAATTTTTAGTTACTTTTTCTGCTATTTTCACAGATTTATTTTTTTGAGTGTGCCATATCATTTTTGTAGTACACTCACAAAAATAAATTAGTAGAAAAATTAAAGAAACGTCTTGTATATCAAATTTACTAGTTTTCAGCACTTTTTTTTTTGCTGAAATTCCGTTTTCAGCAAAAATTTTAGTTATATTTTTTTAGCACTAAACTAATTTTGAACTAATGTTTCACTAATTTATTTTGATACAAAAATTGTGCTGATAACCGCATTTATAGCATGTACGACAACCAGATAGACAAGATGTAGATGTCGCAGCTTGTCTGGATGTAGTACAGACAACGGAAATGATAATTAAAAAAAAAAAAAAAACAACTACACAATTTCTATATTTAAATTTTCAGCAAATAAGTTAACTAAAGTAAGATTTCGCTACAAGCTTTTTGAGTTTTTTTCAGTCTACTAATATTCAGCAAAAACTTTAGTGCTTTTAGCAAGGATTTTTTTTCATTCGCAATCGAATAATTGTTAGCGAAACTTTTGCTGAGATTACTATTTTTTTGGTAAAAATCAGCTCGCTGATTTTCAGCAAACCTTTTGCTGATATTACCAACTTTTTTGAAAGCACGCTCCTGACTAAAAATTTGCTGACACAGCAACATTTTTTGCTGCTGACTTTTTTTTTTAATGTATGATTAATACATTAATAACACAGGCCAACGATGAAAAAACTTATTCAATAACTTTAGCTAATTTCTGTGTAATTTTGTGTACTGATTCCGAAAAAGATAGCAAACAAGTCGTATCACCCACCAATTTCCTGCATTTCAATATTAAATTAAAATAAATTTTATCAACCAAACTATATAACAAATATTTTTACGCTTAAATATTTTTAAGGCTACTCATTTTTGCTGTTAAGTTGCGCATTAGAGTTGGTGCAGTTAATTACGGTTTAGACTGTGTATAGTGAGTTGCCCATGGATTTTGTGTATTTAAATTAATACAGTGTTAAATAAACAGGAGTATAAACTCAAAATTTATCTAAGAGAGGGTGTTATTTTATTTGCAAATATCACCAACCTGGTTTATCGAAAGGAGATAAACGTAACAATTGGTGGGATTGGTTATTTTGCTTGCAATGGAAAAGAACCCGGTTTACTTAAAGAAATAAACCAGCGTTTTAAAAGGTAAAAACATCGGAGAAAAAGCTATGCAAGAAACTTTACAGAGAAAGGAGAGAGAAAATACAAAAAATAAGCATCTGATATTTAGCAATTTTAGTAGTATAATATTTTTGTAAGTGAAAATTGTAACCTAATAGAAAACTTAATTTTACTTTTTATTTAACAAATTTTTCCCTATTTTTTGAAATATTGTCATATTGTGAGATAATTGTGGGTTATAAAATATTGTAACCTAATAGAAAACTTAATTTTTAATTAACCATTTTTTCCTATTTTTTGAAGTATTTTAATATTGTGAGAGAATAGTGGGTGATAAAAGAAAAAACTGATATCGAATATGGCCAAAAATACATAAGATTAAGGTAAACTAGTTTAAAAAGTTTTTACAAACATTGTTTTCATTGGCCTGTGTAATTTAGTTACACAACCAACTATAGTAGTAGGGAACATCGTTTTGGAGCTGTGATCATATTGTAACCATATATTTACTCTGTGTGAGTGTTTAAATGTGGAGTAAAAATGTGTTATATGTATTCATCTCTATATCAGGACTTTTTTAAAATTTTGTACTGATTTCAAGTCAGAAAAAATGGTCGCCTTACATAGAATGCTAAAGTAATTTTTTGTTTAAGTAATTAAACTTCCGATGCCCTTTTAAATAAAACAAAAATTCACTCTTTGGTTCGTTAACACTTTCTTTCACTTAAGCCATGAATAATTAAAATCCATTAGGAGACTTTTCTTGCAAGATTTCCCTTTACTAAATAATAGAATAATACTCAATACATAATAATGATTATAGAAGAGTAAGGGTAAGATGAAGATGAAAACTTTTTTAAAGCCAACAAAATGCAAGCAATATTACCAAGTCAGAAATTCACAAACGGGGAAGCGCTGGCTAGCCATTTTAACAGGGGTGATATATGTATGTACGAGTACTGGCAAAATGTGCTTTCCCAATCCCAAAGTTATAACATGATTAAGCAAAAGGACGGTCTGGAAATTGATTTTCCAATTTAAAAAATTCATATATTCTTTTTTGGTCGATAATTCATAGGGAAATAAGTGTAAACACCAACGGCTTCGGCAAAAATTCGATAAGAGCCGAAGTGATGCCAATACCGAAAAAAGAAAATATATATGCCGCTCAAACTTAACGACGATTAATATATGTAATTTTGATATCAAATTTAATTCTTATCCATCCCAGTGTTGAAACGGTAATGACATATCATAAATTTTTGGTCTACCTGTAATGACAACGACTTACTTTCTGCATTATTTTAAAAGATATAATGAGCTACTAATAACTAGTTACTTTTTCCACAAGTTCAAAATAAAAAATAATACATTACCAAAATTGACTTATTTTTATCATTATTTCAAACATAAAGTAATGTTCTAGATTTTTTTGTAAATTTTTTTGAAATCTATTTTTAGACTCAATATTTTTTCAACAGTGGTAATAATATATATAACCACATATTTTGTGATTTTTTGTATGTTGGCGAGTAAGCTGACTTGTGCGCGGCAGTTCAATTAGGTTTTTATCTATCAAATATAACATGTCGAGATAGCTCAGATGGTAGAGCTATAGACTGGTAATCTGGAGTCCCAGGTTCGAGTCCCGCACGAGAAAATTTTATTAAAAAAAAATTTTACAATAAAAAAATATTTTTTTTGGTAGAACTTATTTTTTTTTAAATCTATTTTTAGAATCATTATTTTTGTCAGTACTGATAAGCACATAGGTAACGACATATTTTTTATATTTTTCGTATGCTGGTGTGTAACTCATTATTTTTCGCGACATCGCCATACAAAAGTAATAAGAAATGTAATAATAAAAGTAACTAGTTACCATTAGCAGGTATGTAGTTACATAACCATATATCTGGTAATGATTTTCTACACTGGGTATTTAAAGTAAACTCAAATAAATACATTTTTTGCAACAACATCTTAACAAAAACAAAAAAGTTAAAAAAAAGATGGTGCACAGTGAACTCAGCCCATAGTAAAGTTGGAAAAAATTTAAGGTATTGAGGTAGCACCTTAAAATTTACGACATATTACAGACCTTGACAACCGCTGGCAAATCATTCCAAATTTCAGTTATTTATTTTTATATCCACGGTTACCCAGTGGTATGCCAGTGTTGAATGGGTTGTAACACTGGCAAGTTCTGTCTAGGGAATTAAAAGAAGTTAGAAAAAGTTGTAAAAAATCATAATGAAAGGAAATTTTAAATACTACACACAGGAAAAAAAATTTGCCAACCGAATTGCTAAGACTATTTTGGTTGCTACAACCAATAAATTCGGTTGGTGAAACCATATTGGAATGTGATTCCTAAATATTTTGGGTAGTGCATCTAAAATTCGGTTGTGTAAACCGAATTTTGTTGTGATAACCAATATTCAGTTGTACCAACCTATTTTAGTAGATGTAACCGAATTTCAGTTGGAAAATTGCATATTTTTTCTCTGTGTGTATGTTAAAACATTTGTTAAGCTATACTAAAAAAAAGCAAAGAATATTTAACATCTTGGCCATAAAACACTTAAAATATTATTCGTATTGAACATAAACACAAAACAACCATTAAAAATCATCAATATTAAGGATTAATTTTTACGGTCTGTCTCCTACCAATGTTGTCATTGATGTCTGTTTCCCTCATAGATTATAAGCACTCACACCCAATATAAATTTTGTTTTTTTTTTTTGGTTCTTATTATTGTATTTTAATTTTAATGGTAAATTTATATTTAAAAAATATTTCTACATTTTTAATGTTCATTTCTTAACACAATTAACAGCCCACTAATCTACCGTACTTATAAATATTCCTTTGCTTAGCCCAAAGTTGTTACTAAAAGTATTGCCCTTTTCGTTGTAAATTAAAAATTCTTGTATTACATTTTTATTGATTTTTAAATCCACTTTATAAAAACATTTCGATTTTTAATAATATTCTATAAGTAGCTAATTTTTTATAGTCAATACATAAAAAAAAAGTTTATTGCATCAGTGGTGCGCAACCTAAACGGGTTTATCATATGTGAAAAAATATTTAAAAAAATAATATCATAATATGGGGAAAAAAAACTCGTGAAACTCTAGGCCCAATCACAAATTCAGAAAGTGAATATAATTGAGGCGGCTATCCGCTACATTGTAAAAGTGTAAAAAATGCTTATGAGCCTAATTTTTCATGTAGAATCGATTCGTGAAGTCAGATTTTAAATATATTTAGCGGTTTCTGTTCTACAAAGTAAGGTACCCAAAATTCGCGATTTTAGCCGCCGAGAGGGGGTTGAAGGAGTTGGAATTTTTCAAAAATAAAAACGCCATTATTTTTATTGGCACAAAAACCTTCTAAAAAGTTATGATATCCGAAAATCTAAAATTCAAAAAACACTCTAGTACTTATTACCCTCTTACTTACAGACAGCCAATAAATAATGAGTACCGCAAATAAAAGTAAAATTACAAAAGCATCGCAAACAAAAGTAAAAATGTTATATAATACGAACGTGATCACTAGTTGGCCAAAATATTGCTTTTTTATTTTTTGTTTATATTCGTTAGAACATCGAAAAACATAAAATAAGTATTTCGATTTTTGCCCGAAAAATTCGATTTCTCCTCATTTTTCGAAAAACAGCTCAAATTCAAATCGTTGTAACTACTAGACGGGTCATCGGATTTGGATATTTGAGTACTCTAGTCACACGGAAATTGGACAAGTATTCCAAGAATTTTTTTACCAATTTTTCGCAGTGGAAAATCATGGTGAAAAATCTAATTTTCATGGAAAACTCGATGTTTCGAGGTTACGTTCTTAGGGAAACCTCCATTTTTCTTCTAAATTATGAAAGTCCAATATTTTTCCTTTCGATTAAAATGAAAAAAGGGGACTATGGAACTTCACCACGAAAATCGGGATTGAGAAGATCTTCTTCATAGAATTTCATATTTCTTATCATTTGATATAGAAAAAAAAACCAAACTTTTAATATTCAGAAAACGGTAAAGCATCGAATACCACTGAACATATCCAAATGTGAAATCGGGCGTTACTAATTAAAAAAGGTAAATTTTATGTCCAAAATATGACACTTTTCAAATTCGGCTTGAAATATCAATGTTTGATATCAGCGGTTCAGCTTGTAAATAGTATTCATCGTGTATTATTAATTTACGAGAAGTAAAGAGAAAAACTGCCGAACAAATCTTTTACAAAGAAATGCTACAATCTCCTTCAAAGTTCATTGCATACTGGGATTATGAAAAAATTTAATATGTTTTTTCAAGTAGTGCATGTAAATTGAAACTGAGGCGATCGAAAGCGAAATATTGCGGCAATTTAAAAACAAATTTGAAGCAGCCATCACATCCGCTGATAATTACTTGGTATTGACAGCCCTCCCAAAATCGTTGCCAATTCAAAAAATACAATATTAAATAAGCGTTACTTTCTACCTGGCACGACGCAGCAAATCATTGGTGCAGACCAGAGATACAAGCCAGCCGACTTCAGCCGGTTAGCCGCCGCCAGCCGACATCTTTGCCAAGCCGATTCAGCCGCCGACAATAATCGGCTAAGCCAATTTTCGGCTAAAGCCGATAGAAAAATGCAAAAATATTTAGTTTTCTAAAAATTTATAAAATTTGTTTAAATATACATAATTATTTGAAAAGTTAAATTTTCTTGTTTTTAGATATCGTTGATTTTTAAAATGTTTTGCATCAAACTGGCGGTAGCACAACCAGGCGGTTTTGTTAATACTACAATTCTACAGGTTTCCGCATTATAAGGACTGCGTTTGAAAAAAATTTCCTTCACAAAGTACCTACAAAAAAAACTGATGAAACAGTCATTCAATTTTAAAAATAAAAGCTATTTTATAACCGTAATTTTTAAGACTATTATAAAACTACTACCTCTGTTCCGAAATGAGGTTAACATTTCTATATTTTTGTTGGGATTATGGAGGTTTTTTAAAAAAACAAATTTTTTTGGATAGTTGTTGGGACATATCAGTGATTCTGAATTTATAGATAGCTTTCCAATTTTTTTTTAAATTTATTTTTAATTCGATGTCAAAGTTGAAAATTAGAATTAAAATAATTCCTTGATTTTGTGTGAAAAAATTAACAGAATTCAGATAAATTAGAAAACATATTTTTGACATTACAAACATGTTTAGAATCTATAATGATTAACTAAGATGGTAATAATTACAAAATTCGCCGCCGGTTTTCGCATTATAAGGACTGGGTTTTAAAAAAATTACCCTCACAAAATCCAAAAAAAAAAAAAAACTGATGAAACAGTCATTCAATTTTAAAATAAAAGCTATTTTTTAACCGTATATTTTAAGATTAAGATTATTATAAAAATATATACAAATTTTTATTATTTTTACTTTACAAATTTTTTTAATTTTTCTGATGCCTTTCCGTCAACGTTTTTATGGTGTTATTAAATACCTTTCGAGCTGCTAAATACCACTTTCCGCGGAAATCTTTGACATCGTTGGAGACTTTTTTTGTTACCTTAGTTTCTTTTTTAACGAAGCCCAGAATTAACGAATTAACTCTTCAAAGCTCTGTTAATTAATTCGTAACAAAATAAATCGAACGAAAACAAATATGAACTAATTCCACTCAATAAATAGCCTTTTGTGAATTAATTCATTTAATTTTTAATTCAGAATTGAAAAACTGAATTAAAGAATTAATTTTTCAAAGCTGTGGGTGAGGTAAATCTACACTCTAAAAAGGGCGTGTAAACTTACTGCTATTGAGTGTGTAAACTTTTGTCTAAAAAGGCGCAGAATGCTCATTGTTAGGCATAATATGTTTAAAAATTTAATTTACACACTTTTCCTTTATAATTAGGCATATAATGTAGCAAAAAGTATGTTGACAAACATGTTTCCAAATTTATAAACACATATCAAAGTAAATTACACATTTAATATAGTAGATATTTATATGTACGCATTTGTGATTAATATTAAATTTAATGCATAACTAATGCATGTCAATATGATTTTCACATTTTTTATTAAAATTGAAAAAACAGGCATATACATTTGGTAAATTTAGAAAAAATTGATAATAACATGAACATTTTGGGGGAAAATGGATTAATACCGAATTTTTAATACCATTTATGAATACGCAAATAATATTAGGGCGGTAAGTATATTTACTTTGTTTGCTAAGAAGTCACTAACATGTGATTTTTCCTCCTTAGCTTAATATTTTGGATGAATCATCATAATTCTAATGGGTATTCATAACCATACAAAGTGTGGTCAAAAATGGTTATGATGGATAAACTTGTTTTTGGATTGAATACAAAGTAACAAAAAATGATACATTTTGGGTCAAGCTTAAAGAGATTCTTGGAAATACTGAAGCTGGAGTTGGAATGCATTTATCAGTGTTATAAGTTTGTTCTTATGTTTGTCAAAATAAATTTTGTAGTCAAACTACAAATATGAAGGTATTGAGATGAAATTTTGCCCGTGAGTTTATCTTGGCCCAAAGACGAATAGTACTGAAGTTGTTAAGAATTAGTTAAAATTCAGACCTATATATAGAAAAATTCTATCTGAACTAGTGGTTATTTGGATTGTGAATGTTATAAAGAACCATAAAACATGCACAAATTTAAAGAAACTCGGAACACGTTTGGACTTGGTCCTCCTTTAGAAAAAATATTAGATTCTGAGCAATTTGTTCCTTTTCTAAAAACATATTCTATAGAAACCCCAATTTTTTCTATAGGGAAACCTGTAGATTCTGATAATTTATTCTTATAAAAAACACTTAAATATGAGGATTTTTTTGATAGAAAAACTTTCACATATTCGTATTTCTTTCTTTAAGGACATTTTCCAATAGAAAACCCTCAGATTTTGAAGTTTTTTTTCTATGAAAAAACATTCCGAAACTGAATATTATTTCAAGCGAAAAAAAACGTATGAAAGTTTTACAATAAAAAATACTTAGATCCTTAGAATTTTTCTGTAAAGGCTTTTTCTATAGATTTTCTGGTGAATTTCGGGTAAAATTTTTCTACAGAAAATTTTTCAAATTTTTCTATAAAAGATTCTGAATAAGGTTTTCTTTAGAAATCCCCCAAATCCTAAGGATGGGTTTCTTTAGAAAAACTCTTATTCGGAGGACTTTTTTTCTTTAGAAATAAGCTCAAATCCTAGGAAATATTTTCTATAGAAAACTTTTTAGATTATGAGGGCTTTTTATATAGAAAAATCTTATAAGCTTTTTCCCCTATAAAATTTCATAGAATCTAAGAACTCGCTCGAGAAACTCGCAGAATTTCATTATTATTTTTACACGTTTAAATTATATATTGTAACTGAGAATTTTCATCCTAATCGTTATTGTTAATAATACTTGCTATGGTTTTCTTCATGAATTTTCTATTTAATAAAACATTTATATCTTTAAAATGCATTTTCTTTTATTTTACAAAATTTTAAGGTGCAGTTATTAATAAAAAACATTTTCATTGTATATATACACTCATAAAAAAAAGTCCGTTCAAATGGTTCAAAATTGTGCTGGCGCAAATATATGTACTATTTCCTGTTATTTTAGCAGAATTTTTACTTATTTGTACTGACTTTTTTAGAGAAAATAACATAAAAATTAGTTCAATTTAATCAGGGCGCGTTTAACAGACTTTTGTACTAACTTTTTTTTATAAGTGTACGCATTTTTTAGCGTGTTTGTAGACATCCTAAATGTAGGTTCATGCATTTAATATAGTTCTTTTAGACACATATAATTTAATTTTGAACAAAATCGAAATGTTGCTAAACGTTTTTGATATAATTAAAAAAATAATTTTAGACACATTGTGCCTATTATTTTTAAACACATTGTGTCTAATATTTTAATTTTAAACATTGTGCCTATTTTTGCCCAATTTATAGTAGGTATCAAGTTACCTACTTTTAATAGAGTAGATTTCAACAAATATTTATTAGAGTGTAGGAATAGTCGTATTTCATTTCCATTTTGGTCTACTTCTCTTATTTTAGTAGATATGTACCATTTTAGAAAACCGGGAGGGAAAGAAATAGGGATATCTTTTAAACATCGGATATACTGATGGGGCCATCTAATAGGTGATGGCAGAGAGATGAAAATCTTATATTTTAACAATAAATTGTGTAAAATTTAACAAATGTATGTATAATTTTATCGACATTGTGAAATATAAACTTAATTTTTATAAATTCGGAAAACTACACTCAAAATAATAAGTCTGTTGGCTGAACCGAAAAATTTGTTACTTTAACAAAATTCATTCCTGTTTTTGGCTTAAAATAAAATTTGTTGATTTCAAAACTTTTTTTGTTAAACTTAAGAAATCAATTTAAGTAAAAAATTTGTAAAACTTTAGTTTTATCTGAAATTATACTGAGTCGTAGAATTTATTCAAATTTAGGGTCTCGGGACCCTCCCCGGGGCTAATCCATATCATGTGAGGACATATAAGGCCACTCCAATGGAGCAAACATTTTGTCCGCTTTGCTTTATCTCGCTTAGTTTTCGAGATATGGGCCATTTTATGAAGTGGAAAATTTTAATTTAAAATTTCCATTTTCTTGATAGAGGTAACCCTTTCTCTGTGGTATTACACGGTTAGAGGTAGTCGAAATTTTCATCAATTTTGCTCTATCTCTCTTAGTTTTCGAGATATGGGCCATTTTAAAAAATCGGGAGGGAAAGAAATGGCGCCATCTTTAAAACTTCGGATACATTGGTGGCGTCATCTAACGGGTAATAATAGTAACATGAAAATATTATATTTTAACAATAAATTTTGTAAAATTTAACGAATTAGTTGGTTTTAAATAATTTTGAAAATTAACACTCAAAATTAGTTAAAGTACTGCGGATTTTTATTAAAGTGTTAAATGAAGATTACTAAAATCTTTGCTTAAATCAGTGTTTTAGTGTTTGTTAAAAATTAGTTAAATCGATTTGAAACCGGTTTGAGAGATTTTTACTGACGTATTATTTTAAGTGTACCTAAAAAAAATTACAAAGCTGACTTCGATATTTTTGTAGTTGCTTTTTTTGCGTGTATGTATCTGTTGAAAATCTTGGAAAATGTACCTTTTAGGCGACGTTAGCCGGTTAGCCGCCGCCAGTCGACACTATTTTTTTAAGCCAGCCGCCGCCGATGCGTTTGCGGCTCAACTCTAAAAATCAATCGCCGCCGACCATTTTAGCCATTAGCCGCCGCCCGCCGACAGAATGGACCGGCTTGTATCTCTGGTCCAGACCTGCATACTGTCAACTCCTACACAAAAATTGGGGTCCAATTGGGCTAGTTTTATTATAGCGACGAAAATAGTCGATCTCGTCCGGGGAAGAAAAACTAAGTTCGAATTTTGTAAAATTGTGAAAATATTGAAAAATAACGCAGATTGGTGATTTATAACTTGAACCAGGCTTTTCCAAGATTTAAAGCAACATGCGAACTTAATTAATGCGAAGAATGTAAGTAATCGAACGTGTTACATAGAGGTATAACTGAGAGACTACTGAAATCCCTCATATAAATAACCATTCATTCCCGAATATAGTGCTATATAAATAGTAAAAAGGTCTCTATTTTAGGTTATGCCCCATGACCGAAATATGTTTGTTCACAACTGAAATAGGATAGCATACATAATTCTAATGCGATTAGTGTGAATGTAGTATTAGTATTTTATATTAAGTGAAAGTAACTTCTGGTATTTTAATTTGTTTTTGTTTTTATGTTTCATTCTTCCATTAAAATTGCATTTCTATTTAAATAAAATTTCCAAATACACAATATTGAGAAATATTTCTAAGACACTTTTACTTAAGTTGTGTTGGCCGCGTGTGAAACAATAAAATTTATTTATGTGTTTTTTAAAACAGAAACAAATATTTTAATGTATTTTTGATATAAAACGCACGACCAAGCAATTAATTTTCTTTTACTAACAAATTTAAAATAAATATATCTTAAGTGCATTAATTTTAAATGTATTGATATTTAAAATCATCAGGTTTTTGTTTTAGTGGGAAAACAGTGAATGAAAAAGTTAGAAAGTTAAGTCAATTGCAAACAAATTAATTTAAATACCAGATTATAATTGTCTTAAACGGGCTCAACTGTCGATTTTTTATAACAAAAGTTAATGTTTCAAATGAAGTTATTTTTTTTTATTGAAATTTCATTTTAGTTTCACTACCAAAAATTCTTATAATTCAGTTATTTAAGCTTTTTATTCAATGGAAATTTCTATAAAAATTCCAATATGAACTCCAAAAGTAACCCTGTTTGATTTATATTCCCAACATTTTTGTTCTTAATCAGACAATTTATTAACTACACTTTCATATTAACCTTTAAATTATAAGAATAAAATGTATTTTTGTAAATTTCTTATCTTATTTACCACTTAAAAGTATTTTCTAAAAGGTGACATTCTTCATACCTCATGGGCAATTACAATACCTTTAACACTTGCCATCACATAAGTCATACCTAAGAAACGTGCACAAATGTCTATCTGTGTGTTGCATGCTTCATTTTCATCGTCATCATCAACTGCCTTAAGAAATTCCTTTTTAACGCACTGCACAGCCAAACACACTTTTTTCAAGTTCACATATTTCTATATCTTTCTTAAGAATCTTAAAATTATCTTAAGCAAGGTTGCACAGCAATTAATCTTAAGATCTACACTACTGATGCAATGAATTTATGGTTAAACAAGAAGGGGTTTATGTATGTCTGAATGTATAAAATATGTATGGCCTAAACGACAATATCAACGATAATGTTATTTGTATACTATACTTCACAGGACAATATGTAATAATTTAAGTTTTAAATAAAAAAACAAAAATTGTCCACTTAACATAAACATTTTTAATATTAAAAATCAGTTACTCACAACTGAAGAAGTTTTGTGAATTTGCCAGAATGATACCGAAATTTCGACACTCTTTTCCATATCATTTATTTACGCACGTACAAATAAATCTGTAGCAAAAAAAGCCTACTAAAATTTAGTTAAAATGAAGCCACACAGTACTAGTAAGCTGAAAACACCCTACGGGGAATAAGGAGTCAATTGCCTTCAAAGGACATATCCCGTAATCGGTCAACCGAAGGCATATTACTAAATTAGTACAAATATGAACAAAAGAGAATGATTTAATTTTAATAAGTATTTTCTGATCCGTTATTTTCACAGCTGTTTTTAAAAAACTTGACCGATACCGAAATAAAAAAAAATTCGCGGCATATTTTTAAAAATATTTTTTTTTATTTATTTAACTCTTTTATATATTTTTAACTTAATTTTTTTACGATTTGCTTATTTCAGCTCTTATTTTAAATTTCTATAATTTTTTGTTAAAAAATTTCAAAATTTTGTATTTTCAACGTTTTTTTTTAATGTTAAACTGTTTTAGTTTTAACAATTGGTATTTCATTTAACTTTTCTTTTTAACTTAAATGGAATTAAATTTGAATTTAAATTTTTATTTATATTATCAGAGTTTTTGAGGTAATTTTCTAATTTTTAATTGATTTTTTAATTTAATTACAGTGCATGACAAAGTCTTGACTTTTAAAAATTAATAGAGCTCTGACCATCAATTCTATATATTTCGTACATGCTGATTACAATGGCGTACTTTATTTTTGCATCAATGATACATATTTTTCGCTAAATGTCTTTAAAGTTTGGCGGTTGTCCATTCAGTTTTTAATATAAAAAATTTTTCAAATTCAATTAATATGAATTTTTTGTGTTAAAATGTAAGCACAGGACCTGTGGCCATATTTACGATATAAAAGCGATGTGCTAATCTTGATATTTAAACCACTACTTAGCGTTTTATATAGGTTTTTATGGTTTTTTGCTATTTCAGCGACTTTAGTCGCCGAATGTACAATCGACCTCAATAAATGTAATGCCTTAGAAGGAAGCAATTAAAAAAAGTAAAATATTTCAATAAAAAAAATGTATTCATCTATAGCGGCCTATACGTTAAAATCTCGATCGGAAACATAAAATTCTTGACCACGGAGCTGCGAAAAATCAGCCAGGACATAAGTTTCGTCGTCCATTACACAACAGTTGTATTTTTGTAGAAAATTTGATTTCAATTTTCGAGCTCTGGTTTTGGCCTCCAAATTTTTAAAACCGTTTCTATCGGGAACTCTTTGAACTTTGTCGGACTTTAGTCCTGCCTTACGTTTCACTTTACGTACAAAAAAGTCCGAGCATTGGGCTAACCTAGCTGTTTTTCTAGCTCTCTGTTTTTTAGGAGCTCTCTTAAGGATGCTTTTAACATTAATGGGGGAAATGTGTTTAGTTGATCTGTTATTTTATATGACTTACCAATGTTACGATAACCAGTCGTTGTTCCTGTTCCCGGCTTCCTTTCAATTGTTAGGTGTTCCAGATACCTTTTTACCACTTTTGAAACTGTTTGGCGGCATACATTAGTTTCTTTAAAATTTTTTTGTATGTCCATGTTTGGTTTTGTTGAAAATATTTAATTATTTTTGAACGCACTTTTCTTTCATCCTCCATACTGAAAAAAAATGCTAATTAAAACTCATGATGTAAATCAATTTATTAACTGTCATATTTTTAAAATGTAAACTGCCAAAAAAAAAATATGAGAAGCTTTAAACCAGAGACTATTAATTATAGAGATAGGAAATCAAAACTTACACTACTCACCGGTAGGGGGCGCTGAAATTTAATATCACGTGAGCAACTATTTAGTATCACTATAGTATCAGCTGAGCCTATATTTAAAAACTCAAAAATTGCTGAAAACTGCGCAAAATAAGAAAAAATCGAGCGCAAAATATGTTCAAATAATAAAATTTGAGAATTCCTTTTTTTGTTTGTTATTATTTCAATTTAAATAAAAAAAGAAAATTGTGAATTTTCTGAACAAGGTGCCATCTAGTGATAACGATGTCGTTATAACTTTTGTTTTTGGTGATGCCATACCAAACCAAAGTTATAGGCAAAAATGTGTGTTAACATTTTTATGATCTCGCTCCTTAGATTTTTGTAAATTCTTTCTGTGTAATGAGGGGCACTTGCTCTCAAAATACCCCAGCAAAAAACCTGCTTCGCTGGATGCAGCTTTGTAATTGAATAAATAAAATTAATCCCTTACAAAGCTGCTTACGGAAGGCATGATTTTTATTCAACAAAGGGCCCGCTTGGAAGCACGTTGTTTTGTGAGAAAAAGCGCATTATTCGCTGCTGAAAAATTGCAGTAAATTCATGTTTTTCGTAAGTGCATTTAACCGCAAATAAATTCATGCACTTTTTTTGGAAAAAGTGATTTTTTGCTGCTGAAAAGATGCAATAAATTCATGATTTTCATTGAGCGCATTTAAACGCGACTTCTTATGAAAATAAATGCATTCATTTGCCGACTTCAAAATGCAGACTGACTCATGTTTATGTGGCGTCTATACATTATACTCTACTAAAGAAGGGTAAAACACGATTGAGATGACTCAGGTTTCGTGCGCATTAATCTTTGGATAACTTACATTTTATTTTACTCCCTTACAACCTGCTTCGTCGTAAGGGAATAGCGTACACCCAGAAAACAGATTTGGTGCTGACAACCCCATTTGTTGCCAATCGAATGGTTCAGTTGCATCAAATGAATTTGTCGTTTGCGGTTACCGAATTATTCTTGATACAACTGAAATTCCGTTGTCACATTCAAATTAGTCTTGTCTCAATTGGTTTTCTGTTGCCACAACTGAAAAATTCGGCTACCACAACCGAACCATGCGATTGACTACAAATGGGGTTATCAGAACTGAATCTGTTTTCTGGGTGTAGCACTATAATTTTTTAAATAACTTGCTTACGATTTGCTTCATTTAAAGCAGTTTTGCAGGGTATACAATCAAATTGCAAACTTTTTTGTGTATTGTATACGCATAAAGTGGCGCAACTCTGTAAAGCAGAATTTGAAGCGCGTTTTTAACGCTTCGTATTTTTACTGCTTCCGAAATACTAAAAATTTGTTGCTGGGACCTATCCGGTGGCTGACCAAACAAGACTTGTTACAGGATTGGCATAATTTAAACTCAAAATAATAAGTATGCTGGCTGAACTGAAAAATTTGTAATTTTAACAAAATTTATTCCTGTTTTTGGCTTAAAATAAAATTTGTTGATTTTGAAATTTTTGTGTTAAATTTAACAAATCTAAATTTAAGTAAAAAACGAGTAAAAAAGTTAAAGTCGGGCATGCCGACTATATAATACCCTACACCAGTCTGGTTAAAAGCCAACTAATTTTATGACGAGCAAATTCTATACAAAATGCAAAAATAATTTGTCAGACGACAATTGCCAGTTTAATTCCAATGACCAGCCTCACCCACAGTTCACCTTGGACATGGTGTCCCCGGTTCGGTTGTATTCGAATTTTCAAATTTATCCGAACAAGGATTCCCACTCTGGCTTTAAACGAGAATTATTAACTATAAATTCTTTTTTTTTAAAGCAGTTACAACAAGACTTTTTAACGATATTTAAATTTCCGAGAAAAATCCTGTGATGAGGCGAAAGAAATTTCAAAATCGAATCAGATGTGGTCAAATGACAAAAAACAGTTCGGACAACACCATATTACAAAATTCATTCACAGAGAAAACAGAATCATGGTGACAACCTAATTTCTTGACAACTGAATGGTTTGGATGCAGCAACCGAATTATTGTAGCAATCAAATATGTTCCTGACACGACTCAGATGCATTGTTTCAACCGAAATTTTGTTGTGTTAACCGAATTTCTGTTGCCACGAACAAATAAATCTGTAGATCTAACCAAAGCATTCGGTTGGCAAAAAATTCGGTTGTCACAAGGAATCTGTTTTCTTTGTGTTGGAACGGCTAGCCAACTACACATAGTAGTAGATTTTTAATGTGTGGTAACATAAAAGCTATTGAAGACTACTCTACTCTTTATGTTGAAAAACTTTAGGCTACTATTATATATTATAGTTTATGACATTGATGATATGATAGTAAATGTAAATACAGAGGCAATACCAAATACAAAAGTAGACTTGTAATGAATACAGCAGTATGTGATGGGATTTTCATAACAAATTAGGTTAAAAGCATATGATGATGATGAAAACTATGATATTATATATATGACGTTACAAATAATTATTATATTGTTTTCTATTCTTTTGAAAATAGATTCAATAATGTGGTTTTATAAAAAAAAAATCATTTAATATAGTTAAAAATAAAGTAGTTTTTGTTTATATATTGGTTAAAAAAGAGATTACAAACAAATTGTTGCTAATGAATTTATAATCCATAAAATATTTTTCTTTATGTTACAAAAAAATGTCATTAAAACAACTGTCACTTCAGTGTAATGATCATATATCAAAAATTCATTAAATATTCTAATTCTAATATTTAATATAATCAACCATGTTTTTGCGCATTGTGTGTAACATGATTTCTATTCATCATACAAAATTTGATCACATACATGGGTTGTATTGGTTGTATGACATAAAAGGTGGGTGTTTTTCATTTTTTTCAGCATGACCCTCAAAAACCACCACTTTAAATTTTGATTCTTTTATTTTTCAAAAATATGCTAATAATAGTAATTTCTATAAAATTTAAAAACTATGAGCCAAAGTACTTACTTTATGTAGTGTATGTCGTTGATATGGTGACAGTTGTTGAGTTAATCCCAGTAAATAGCCTGAAGCAGCAAAAATATCTATATGAAACACATGTTGAAAAAATATTTATAAAACCATAATTGTTACAATTTTTTTGTCATTGTACTTTGGGTATGTTAAATTTGTTAGACAATGGTTTGACTTTTTAAAATGAATGCATAAAGTATTGTTGTTCATAGTACTTAAATGGTGTTAAAACGTATTAAAGGTGGTGGTGGTGGTACATTTAAAAAAAAAAAACTTTTTTATTGTTTTCAAGAAGAAAGTTGGGTTTTCATATACATAAAATTTTGAAATGTAGCAATGCCAAGGTTTAGATAAACTGGCTTAAATTGGGATCTTAAAGAAAATCGAAGATGTTTTATTCTATTCTCAAGTGAAATGGTCTACATATGATATTTTAAATTAAATGTTTTAACACTCAGCAAAATTTCAGTAACGGGTACTCATTACTACAATAATATCTAAATAATAAGCAGTAGAATTAGAGTCTACTGAATATAATTCTATTTCAAAACTCATTACTTTTACTCGACAAGGTAGTCTTTGTAAGTACCCAGGTAGAAATTATGTGTGGTAACAAAAAAGAAATACTGGCAAAGCACAAGTAGACTGCGGTTTTAGAAAAAGAAGTACTAGCAAACTACTAAATTTGGACGCTTTATCAACACTTGAAAAGGGTGACTTCCCAGCGCTTGTTTTCCTAAAACATTATTTTGTTTTTGAAAAAGAAGCTCCCAAAAAGAGTGGATATTTTAATAATTTTTGACTCCACAATACAATAACTATAAGAATCATCTATTTTTAGAGTAATTTTAAATTTCACAGTGATGAGGGCTCATAATTTGGTGGCAGAAAAAACACTTGATTTTTGTGTTTCTTGGTGCTATTTCAACACTGCAAAGCATTAAATAGATCGGTGTTATAATTTGGGTGCCAGGAATCACTTTAGTTTTTTTATTTGGGCGTTGGCAAAGCATTAAATTTTTATGTTTCTGGGTGCTATTTCAGGGCTTTTTAAAGCATTGGCACCACCGTGGAACGGTGTTATCATTTGGGCGATGGGAAAGCACTGTTAACAAGCACTCATATCACCCATTTCGGTGCTTTGCCAGTGCTGGCCCCTTTGTATTTTTCCACCTGCATGAAAAAACGCACAAAATTTGGGCACCTGCTTACCCGCTGCAATTTAAAAATTCAAAAATAAATAGTTATCAAAATAAGCCGTTATTGTTATGCTGATAAGCAGTTAAAAAATAAGTGGTTACAAATTTTTAATAATAAGGTTTGCTCATATACTTATTATTAGTTAAATAATAATTAGTTGCCAATATCACATTATATTTGTAATTAAATAAGAAGTCGCGCGAAAACTAGTTTCATTATATAACCAATTATTTGGTTACCAAAATTGGCATGATGTTGGAAAAACCAAAAATCGCTAGTCTAAAAAATAAAAAATGTAAAATTAGACGATGCTGTGATTCGAATCTGACCGTGAGATTGCAGCACAAGTGCTCTGCACACTATGCTAACAAGACATGTAATAAAAGACAGCTTAAATCAAAAATGAATAGCAAGCTGGTCAGAAAAGATTACAAAAAATTGTTTTACGAAAATAAATTAATTCTACAAAAAATAGATTAATAGAAAATATATTAGTTTTATTAAATAAACTAAATTTAATACAAAACGAGTAAAAAGGTTAAAGTCGGGCATGCCGACTATACAATACCCTACACCAGTCTGGGTAGAAGCCAACTAATGTTTGGATCCGAAATTCGAATGGGTTAAAAGGGGCTTGTGTCAAAATTTTCTATAATGTGAGTCAGCGCACCAAATTTCATTAAAATATCTTAATATTTGCGATCTGCAGTTTGTAACCAAGCCAATTTTGGGGGGACCCTTATATGGGCACTAGGTCTAAACATGGACCAGTGTTAACCAAAATCAATAGGCTTCGTCCTTGGGCTGATATAAATCGGTGTACCAAATTTCATCAAAATATCTTAATATTTGCGACCTGCAGCGTACAAATAATATAATTTTGGGGGGACCCTTATATGGGCACTAGTTCTAAACATGGACCGCTATTAACCAAAATCAATAGGCTTCGTCCTTGGGCTGACATAGGTCGGTGTACCAAATTTCATCAAAATATCTTAATATTTGCGACCTGCAGCGTATGAACAATATAATTTTGGGGGGACCATTATATGGGCACTAGGTCTAAACATTGACCGATGTTCACCAAAATCAATAGGCTAAGTCCTTGGGCCAACATAGGTCTGTGTATCAAATTTCATCAAAATATCGTAATATTTGCGACCTGCAGCGTATAAACAATATGATTTTGGTAGGACCCTTATATGGGCACTAGGTCTAAACATGGACCGATGTTCACAAAAATCAATACGCTTAGTCTCTGGACCGACAAAAGTCAGTGTACCAAATTTCAGACAGACAGACAGACAGACAGACGGACAGACGGACATCGTTAAAGCGAAATAAAAAAAAATTCTGAGCCGATCGGTATACTATAAGGTGGGTCTAGGACCAATATTTTTTGGTGTTACAAACATCAGCACAAACTTATAATACCCTGACCACATAGTGGTGTAGGGTATAAAAAATTAAAAAATGTACGCCTGAGACCTTTTATTTTTAAATTTTATTTTTACAAGGTGAACTGATTTTTATGAAATCATTCAGAGCTGTAAATGAATCATTATTTTTTTAATTAATTCGTGACTCACTCATGCATTGAATTAATAAAATTTTGAATTAAATTGGCAGAAATTACAGCTGGCAACAATGCAAAATAAAGAAATATTAAAACAGATTCTTCACATAGTGATGTTCCATATAAAACCAACCAAAATGAAATAAATATTGACTTCATTCTCTCCAAATTGAACCAAATTTCCTATGCTGGCTATGCCTTTTATAGAAAAGATATATCCGAATTTTTAGATTTTTTCCATAAGCGGTTCTGGAAATATACAGACAGACTTACAGAACTGTATATACCTTTTTAACGGCTTAAGTCATGACAGTCAATGTGGTATCATATAAAAGGTAATGAAATGTTGTTTAACCACTATTACGAAATAAAAATTTTCTCAAATTTTAAAAAATTTTTTTTTTGTAATCGACAATTTAACCCGCCATGTAAAAATATGAATTTTTAATTTTTTTTTTTGAATATAAGTTAATTTTAATACTTTCTCATGAAAAAAACTATACAAAAATAAATACAGCATCGCGAAACCGCGCATTAAAATAAAATTAAAAAATGGTGTACAATTCACGTAGCTTTAATTGTAAAAAAGTGGGAAACAATTAAGTTAGGCCATTTTATAAAAATTCTTAAAGAATGAGTTGAAAATCAACATATATATATTTATAAAAATACCATTTTTTTAAATACAGCTTCCTGATCCGCGGATTCTAAAATGAAAAAATTTAAACGATTTATCAATCATTCAAATAAATACCAAAATAATAATAAATTATATAAGGAAAGCTTTTAACAAATTTGATAATTTCAGATAAGGTGGATAAATTTTAGTTGTTGCTTTTGTATGTTTTCCACATAGTTTCAGTCTCACATATTTATATTATATTTTACATAAAGAAGAATACGAAACATTTCTGTTATATACCGCAGACAGATTTTTTCATAAATTTTTTTGCACTTAATTTACAAAATGACACGTCACTTAACTGAATAATATCCCAGCAAAAAAAGTAAGGAAAAAGAAGTAGTTAAAGCACTGCAACTGTTCAATAGGGAGTTGTTCTTTTTCAGGGTTTTCACCGATGAATTTAACATTGGCATATTATAGGAAGAAAGTTGTTCTTTTTAAAAACAAATGATTTATATTTGAACCAATGATAAAAAGCTATTTCCACTTCTTTTTATTTTAATTTAATTAAAAAAAGAAAATCTCATGCAGCATGTGGGGTTTGAACCCACACTTGTTGGAATTTCAAGCAGAAGCTCTAACCGCTGTGCTGTCGCTTGTTATACATGATAGCTGACTTTTAGCAGTCTTGTTCAATAAATTGTTGTTGTCTTCATTTCTTTCATTTTTTTTTAACTCAAATATATAACGTATTGGAAAAATATATTGAATAAAGTTGTTTTTTTAGAAATAAAGCTGTAAAGAAAGAAATAAAGCCGTAAAAATAGGAGAACAAGCTACTAAAAATTAATTAAAAATGATCTTGCAAAAAAACTGCTGATATTAGCAGATTTCGGTTTTTTGTTAAATACTACACAATTTTCAGTTTTATTTCAGAAAATTCCAAATATATTTGAAAATTGTCCAAAAATGTTTTAAAATTGTCCAAAAATCATTCAAAATTGTTCAAAAGCGTTTTAGAATTGTCCAAAAATCTTTCAAAATTGTCCAAATATTGTTTAAAATTGTCTAAAAACCTTTGATATTTGTCCAATTGCATTTCAAAATTGTCCAAAATGAATTTAAAAATTTTCAAAATATATTTCAAAATTATACAAATATATTCTAAAATATTACAAATATATTTTAAAACATTTTACTTGTATTTAAGAAAATTCCATTTGTATTTTAAAATTGTCCAAATGTGTTTCAAAATTATTCATTTGTATTTAAAAAATTTAAATCTGTATTTCAAAATTGTCCAAATGCATTTCAAATAATTCCATTTACATTTCAAAATTATCCAAATGTATTTGAGAAAATTCCAAATGGGTCATTCCATCTCAAATCGACCAATGGTTGGACTCGACCCCTTTCGATTTGGATTAATTTTGGTGAGAACTTTTCTTTCATCATATAACGAAGTTTTGCCAAAGAAAAAAAATTACAAATTTTTTTTTGAAAGTTATGCAATATTTAATTTTTAATATTTCTTACCTTATTTGTTTTTCAACTAATACCAAAAAAATAAAAGCGTAATTTCGATTGAAAAATTTTTCTGTGCTTCTAAAGCTCTCAATTTTTTGTTTATTGCTTAAATTTCAAAATTGGATGGATATTTGTTTAATTTTATTGTATTAAGATTCAACTTAAAAAAGAGAATAAAAAAATTAAAAAATTCATATCTTTTTTTTATAAAAAAACACCCTCTTGAAAATTTCAGGATCTTTTGAGATCAGTTAGATGTATCATAATAAAAAAAAATTGAGCAAAAAAATAGGTTTTTGAGTTTTTGGATTTTTAAAATTTTAAAATTAAAAAATTTTTAATATTTTGATTTTTCAATATTTTTTTTTTAAATATTTTTTTTAATACGGCTAGATATCCTCTTTAAACCGAGCTAAGAACAATTTTTGTAGCTATTACAGTTTTCGAAATATTAAAAAAATAACCTCATAACAAAGCAAAAAAATTGTAAAAATTATGACATTTTTTGAAATTTTAAATATTGCATAACTTTTGAAAAAAAAAATTTATAATTTTTTTCCTTTGGCAAAACTTTGTTATATGAAGGAAAGAAAATTCTGACCTAAATTCATCCAAATCGAAAGGGGTCGGGTCCAAATATTGGTCGATTTGAGATGTAATGACCCAAATGTATTTTAAAAAAAGTATATTTTAGAATACAAATTCCACCTTAAATACAAATGAAATATTTTAAAATATATTTGTAATGTTTTAAAATATATTTGTATAATTTTAAAATATATTTTGCAAATCTTAAAATACATTTTGGACAATTTTGAAATGCAATTGGACAAATATCAAAGGTTTTTAGGCAATTTTAAACAATATCTGGACAATTTTGAATGATTTTTGGACAATTTTAAAACATTTTCGGAAAATTTTAAAAGATTTTTGGATAATTTTAAAACATTTTAAACAATTTTGAAACATTTTTAGACAATTTTAAAATATATCTGGACAATTTTAAAACATTTTTGGATAATTTTAAAACATTTTTGGATAGTTTTAAAACATTTTTGGACAATTTTGAAATATATTTGGAATTTTCTGAAATAAAACTGAAAATGATGTAGTAAGATAGGAATAGGAAAAAAAATTTAAAAAAATTTTTTTTTTTTAAATCGTTCCAAAAACTAATTGAGTGTACAAAAATAAAAAAAATAAAAATTTTACAGTGAAAACTACAAAGAGTTATTAATTGTGTAAAAAAAATTCCAAAACTTTTTTTCCACCTGGTAGGATTCGAACCCGCAACCCTCCGATTTCTGTGCCAGCAGTTTTCTATGCAACCCCCATATAAAAACTTAACTTCTTATCACCCATGAAAAAGAACTTCTGACTAGCATATATTTATTGCAGTATTAGATGTTGTTTAAAACCCATTCCTATGGGAGTAATTCTTTGTCATATAATGAAGGAAGTGATTCATTTAGAAATCATTCCATTTTTTTTACTGGGATAAAGCTACAGAAAATAATGAGAATTATAATGTGCAAGGATAATTATGTACATAATTATTTTAAAAGGAAAAAGGAAAGGAAGTATTTATTGACCAAAGAATAAAGGTTTATAAATTTCGTTTTATACAAAAATGTTGGCAATATATATTTGTAATAATATTGTAATTTATTTTCATAACTAATTTTTTAAGTTGCTATTAATCTAAATTCATGTTGCAGTCCTGCTAATTTTGGCCCTATGGGCTTACGGCATATTATTTGAAATAAATAAATAAAAATAAATAAAATATATTTTTACAACAAAATCTGCATTTTTCTTATATTTAGGTTGTACAAATATTGGGTTTAAGTAATTTTTACCCCTTGATTAAAGAATTCAAAAATGCTATTTAATTACACTGCATGAGAAAATCTTGAATTTTAAAAATTAATAGAGCTCTGACCATCAGTTTTATATATCTCGGACATGCGTACTTTATTTTTCGATCTAAGGTACAGATTTTTCGCTAAATGTCTTTAAAGTTTGGCGGTTTTCCATTTAGTTTTATATGTACAAAAATTTGAAATGCAATCAATATAATTTGTTTGTGTTGTCATGTAGGCACAGGACCTGTATTCATATTTTGGCTTAAAATTTGATGTATAAAACTTGACATTAAAACCACTGTTCGCGTTTTATATGGATTTTTACGGTTTTTTAAGGTTTTAACCAATTGAATCGCTGAAGGCAAAATCGGCCTTAATAAACGCTATGGCTGAGTAAAGAAGCAATTAAAAGGTAAATGTTTCGACAAACAAAATGTATTCATCTATAGCGTATACGTTAAAATTTTATATGGCAGCATAGCTTTCCAAGTTGTCACCAAAGTTCAACTTTTAGTATAATATAGGGTCACCTCTAAAAACTGTGTTTGCAAAATTTCAAGCAAACAGTTTCCATTTGCAAAAGTTATCGCAAAAAATAAATTTTTTACTAAGGTTAGTATCATACTAAAGACATTTTAATATAATAAAGTGTCTTTGAAAATTGTAAATACCTGCTTTTTTTCTCATCTTTCTAAGAGAATGTGTCTGAAATTTGAGATATTCTAAATTTTTTTTACGTGGCGGTAATATATAAAGTTTAACACCCATATTGCCTATGTTTTGGCCATATAGTTGCTATCCTACGACAAAATATTTTGCTTCGGAAACTTCGTCTAAAATTAAAACCCGCACGAATATCGAAAAAATACGTGTCCACCAAAACTTAATTGGATTTGAACCTAAACCGACTATAGTACCAGTATAAAGTCTAATAAATTTATATATAAAATTAATTTTTTTTTTTTTATCGGCCAGAATCTCTGTGAAAAGGTGATTTTGGTGCTTTTTTCTACACCCAGAAAACAATCTCAGTTGTGGCCACCGAATTTGTTGCCAATCGAATTCGTGCGGTTACGATAACTATCTTTATATTAAATAATATTTTTCGTCGTGAAAGCCAATATTCGGTTGTCTTATTCAATATTATGTTCCACATAAATATTATCATGTTCCACAAAATTTTATTGAAATTAAAAAACTTTTTTTGAATTTTCTGGTATTGAACCCGGCCTTTCAGGTTAATAGTTCACACTCTTAGCCACTGCACCACAACTACCTTTAATTTTCTTAGCCATATTTACTGTTTATACATATGAGTATTTTATTTTAATTAAAAAAAAAAAACATAAATTTTTGTCTTGTCCGGGATTTGAACTCGGAAATCCGGCGTACTAGGCCAACTCCCTACCGGCTACACCACAAACACTTATTAATTTTGAAGTCAAATTTTGAATTTATATGTTTTGCTTGGAAAACAAATATAATAAAAAATTCGTTTACCAATACCAATCAATAGTTGTGTGTGTTATCAGTACAATCCACAATTCGGTTGGTTCTACAGAAACTCAACTTTATGGTCATATTTGATTAGGATACCCGTATTTGTAGTTACCACTTTCGAATATTGAAATTTTTTTAATAAAGGTTATCGGTAACACCAATTTTCTTGTATATGCACTAAATAAATGGCTGCTTCTACTGCATAAAATTACTAAACTGATACTAATTTTAAAATTGATTGGAGATACCAATAATTTGTTAAAAGGATTGTTTTTTAATTCATTTTCCCTATTTTTAATACCTAGTAAAATATTTCTGGTGTAGTATTCAGTTATAGGCAACTGCAAATAAAATAACGTCCTGGTAAATTCATTTTAATGGTTTTGATCGAATTCCAACCAATCTTTTTCCTGGGTGTACCACACCATATGAATATAAACGAAATTCTCAGCCCATGGAAATGATTCTGATAATCTTATGGTTTTTATGGTGGAAAAGTGTTAACAAAATCGTTTGTCTGGCCTCAGTTTGCAGAATATTTCCCTTGACTCTAATTTTTAATTATTTTTTTTTTCTTATAAGAATTTTCTTATAAAAGTATAGTATTTCCTTATGTTCTGAGCTCAGAGCCCATAGAAACAACATAATAAATCCAACAAAAGCTTGTTTTCCTACTTTTTTATTTCAACGACAAATCTTTACCTTTAACGGAAGCAGCATTTATTATTTGTGACACATGAAGTTGGAGACAAGTAGCAGGCAGCACTTCAAAAAACCAATTTTCATTTGTTTATATAACAACAAATTGCATACAATTCATACGTGAACAATTCAGTCAGTCATAGATGCACAAGTACATTAAAAATAAGGAGTCAAAAGAATGGTTACAACAAAAAGTGTGAAGGAATTTAAAGAATTATACAACAACAAAACAACTCTAAAAGACAAATAAAGAAGAAAAACCCAGCAAAATTTATGAGTAAAAATTAAGGAATTGTAGAAGAAGAAAGAAGAATGATCTTGAACCCTCTTAGGTAAGTTTCAGAATTTATTATTTTTATGAAACCGAAAACTCTGACACTCGCAGAAAGCCCAATTTTTAATGCATACAACAACAAAGTAGTAGTTGTTTAAGTGCTTCTAGTCTTTGATTCAAAATTTGTGTGGTATTTGACAAAAACAAAAGTTTCTACCAATAATTTTGAAAGACGACCAGTTTTTGTTTGATCTGATAATAGTATAATTAATATTTAACAGTATGAAAAATCTCTCTGCTGTGTTGCTTATAAAACTCATCTAAGAAAACAAAAAATAGAAAAAAAAAATCACAAATGTCTCGTGAGGGGGATTCTTCTTTTGCCAAGAATGAATTCATGAAAAGCTTTTCAAGTACTTTAACAACAACAGTAGCTAGAATTGTCATTATTGTAAAAAAAAACAGCTAAAAGAATGTGTAAACTTTTTCTCTACGATAAAGAAAAAAATGTTTTTACATTAAGACTTTCTCAATTTAAAACCAACCACAAAGTGATACAGCTTAATGATGCACGTGCTGTATTCAATGCACAATACAATGCAGTATCATTGCACTCAAAAGAGTTTTTGAGTTTTGCTACGATTGTAGAATAAAATAAATTTTAACAGTATGATTTGGTGAAATTTTTATTACAGTATATTGAATGATGTTTGGATAACTTTGGGATAGGTATATTTATATTTTTGTAATCAATTTTGTTTTAAGGCCGAATGTACTTAAACAAATTATCAAACACAATGTTGTTTCTAAATTTCACCAAAAATTTCTCAATATATGAAGACTGGATGCGAATAAAGGCTATGTAGACCATAAAGTAAATTGCACAGGAGGCTAGAAAAATGTTATAAATGGCCAACAGACTATTTTGTAAACCCTTCCTTTAAACTCTTTATATACAGTGCTGGAAAATATAATAGGAACGATTTAAGTTTTTACTAATTTTATTCTCGTTGCCTTTATTTTTAAAGATCAAAATAGTGGATAAACTCGCCCCGAAAGGCGAGGAAATGGTCCAGAATATTGTGCAGAATTTTAGCGTAACGTGTCCTTTTTTTATTTTTTTCACTTGTTTTAAGGGGGCGTGGCTTTTAATTAAAAATAAACGATATCGACCTTTTATGAAATTACATAGTACAATTTAGCGAGTACTGATCGGTTCTGTACAAAGTGCATATTTTGGGAAATCCTATAAAATTTCCCTAAGTCTTGCATTATTTTTATCTACAAACGGTTGCCAGACTTTAAAATGGCAGTGCTTTTAGACATGTCCAAATTTTCTTTGATTTTAGCGAATTTAAAATAAAGTTAACAATACTGAAATTTTAACAAATTTTAAACGATTTTGTGTAAGAATAAGAGCACTCTAATCTTCATAAGACTTTCCAAGGACACCCCAAAAATGCTTTTAGAGTAGAACGACGTTCCCCTGGATCTTTTTAACCCGAAAACGTATCTTACTACACTGTTAAATACAACTTTTAACTTCCCCATACTTATGGTGTCACAATGAGAAAAAAGTTCACAACCGTACAAAATGCCAGGAATAAGGTAAGCTTTGGCTAAAAGCAATCTTATTTTCAAAGGGGTATAAGATTGAGTTAACCAAAGTGATCTTAGTTTCATATATGTCTGTCCAACTATGGCGTTGATATGATTTGACCATGTTAACGTGCTATTTAATATTATACCAAGGTTTCTTGCTGTGGAAACAACTTAAATTTTCTGACTATCTATAATAATGTCCTTATCAAAAACTGGGTTTCTGATTCTTTGACGTATTAGAAGGCACTTTGATTTTTTAGGATTTATACATAGCCCATTAGCAATAGCCCACAAGGTGTATTTTTTGTAAATCATAGTTTATTTTTTTTATTTGCGTTGTAGTTCGCTCCGATTTTGTAGAAATTTAAATAAGTTGTAGAGGAGGCAAAATTAGTGAATATGTAGTTTAACTGGTTCTTTGGAAATATATCTGCAATTTACAAAATTAAAAATATTGGTAATACAGTGATACAAATTCGAACTTTCCGAATCGGAATGTGATGAAACCAAAAGCAAATGAAAGTTGACATTTTCCATAACAAAACCATCAAGGGTTTTTTTTAGTTTAGTGCGAGATTTTTTTATACGCTTTTGAAGTTGGTGATTTTGGGACGCTGTCTAACAAGAAAAAATCATCAAAAATTTAATAAAATAATGCTTATTTATTTTTATTATCCTGGAAAGTTGTGGTATCTTAAGGTGGGTCTCATACTTCAGGTTTAAACTTTAGTTAATAGTTAACCCAAAAATTTGTTGTTGTTTTGTGTACATTTTTTTGACATTTTCTTTTGTTTATAGTTAAGTTAAAGTTAAACCTGCAGTATGAGACCCACCGTTACTGCTTTGAAGTCGAGGAATCAATTTTTGATATTTATTTTTACCTAAAACTCAAGCTAAATGGCGCTGTCATACAAATTTTGTCCTTTCTTGTAGATTGTCATAGAAAAAACGGTGTTGTTAATTTGTTTGAGACTAAAAAATCAATTTTTGATGTTGGCTTCATTATAAAAAATATTTATAATGATATTACGAAGTACATTTTATTTTTGCAACCAAATGGTATTTTCATGTTAACGGTATTTTAAGTCATTTCGTTAGTGGTATTTTAGGGTTAAAAATAGTTCGTTGGAAGGGTTTTGAATCGTTAACGGTATATTGCGGTTAGTGTTTGTCAACCATGGTTAAGAGTTTACTTGTTTTTATATGTTTTCAACATATTTTACATATAATACCGGTACGTACCGGTAGTCTTAAATACCGTTACATATACCGTTACCGAAACAAAAGAATTTTGATACCGTTACCCTTACCGTTATTCGTTTCGGTAACCAACCTTGGTTTAAAACTCGGATCCATCATTTGATACAATTGTATAAGTGAAATGTCGGATATAATCATATCTGACGCGCAAAATAGAAAGGGACCTAAGGATAGAAAGGGACCTAAAGTCAGGAGAGCATGGGATCGGTCTCCTTCGATGCTCAGATGTTGTCCACAAAAAAAAAAAAAAATTGATTTTTTTTACCCTTAGGTCCCTTTCTCTATGCGCTGTCACATAATTTGTTCTTATAAAATTGTACCAATTACGATCTAAAAAGCTACCATTACATATAAACCGACAAAATTGTATCAGATCAAAAATCAGACACAATTTCGCCTGATGAATATAACAAGCAAAAAATAACTTCGATTTGCTAAGCAGTAATTACAATTTTATGCTTCCAAATTAGCGCTTTAACTTCATGCGCACAAGAAATGAATTAAAGAAAGCAGAAAATCAAATATATTTTAATTTGTTCTGCCTTTTTAACTGCATACTTTTGAAGCAGTAAAGAACGCCGAGATATCTTTTGTTGATTATACGATTTATTACGAACAGTACATAACAAACTTACGATCTGTTACGAGCACACATTTTTTACTCTACCTTCTAAACGGCTTCTTTTGTAAGCCGGAGAGATAGCAGAGATTTTGTTATCATTGGTCCCCTCGAGACAAGTATCACACTTTAAGACCCGACTGCAAATGCCAAAGATAAAACGAAAAATTTAAAAAGACGACCTCTACGTTCGGAAATTTTTTTTTCTTTTTTTGAAACCACCTTGCAAAAATAATTTAGATTCGACGGTGTAGGGCTAACTTTTTTAATGGTACGGTCTAGTGTATATATTATATATTCGAATGGATTTTTAAGAAAAGATAGTAAAAAAATATCACGAAATCAAATAAAGCTGCTTTTAGAATTGTGGATTACTCCAAGTTGAGCTTAATCACAACTGGGTCGACCGACGATAGCAAAAGTTACCGCGTTCAATTAAATTCAGAGACAATGGAACGTCGGCATTTTTTTGACATTTAGAAAAAAAAAAGGAAAGCAAAACAAGAATATGGTTTTATTTGTTTTGCCATAATTCGTCACAAATTCAATTGGTTGTGCATTAACACTTTTTTGTGTTTAAATTTTGTTCTTTTGCTTTAAATTCTGAATTTTTATTTTCAATTACATGTCTTCTGTAAAAAAAAAATAAATTTTCTATAAAAAAAGTAGGCATTTTTGCAGCTCTGATACGAATTTCTACAATTCTGTTCTGATAGGCATTCCTTATTTTGGTAAAAATATGGCAACAATTTGACAAATATTGTCAGTGTGTGTTAGTGTATTTTAAATGAAAATAGAATATATTCTATTACGACGATAAATCTGTGGACGATATGGCGACATTTTGCTTCCCATATAAAATATATGAAAAACCTATTCTCGCTTTCTTTGTCGACCCAGTTGTGATTAATCTCTGTAGTAAATTTAACTGTTTTCTACTTCTCTCTAACACATTTTGGTGTTTTGCTATATTTTTTTAATCCACACCAGAGTCGCACATTTTTGACTCTAAAACACAGAAAAATTTAAACGCAGTTTTAAGCTCATGTTTGCAAATATATAAAAGATATTTGTTTTTGTTGTTTGAACAGTTGAAACAAAAACACGTGGAACTTTGTTTATTTTTGTTCAAACCAAGAGTAAATCGCTTTCACGTGCTCGTTAAGCAGGGTTGGCAACCGATTCATAAAGTTAGTGATGGTGGATAACGTTATTTAAAAAATATTTCGTTGGGGTATTTTAAGGTTATCGGTATTTTAGGTTATTTCGTTATTTTGGCGTTAACGGTATTTTAATCAATTTCGTTTGTTTATTTTAAAGATAATGGTGTTTTAAGTTATTTCGTTCGTGGTATTTTAAGGTTAATGATTGTCTTGTTTAAGAATTTTTTAACAACTTTACGGGCCGTAACTTTGTAAAATCTTATATGTGTGTGTTAACAGATGCAATAGCTGTCTTCTAAAACTGAAAGTCATTATTTTATATATGATCTTTTGCGAGAAAGAAATAAAAAATTTAAATTATTTCGTTAAGATATTTTAAGGCTGACTGAATTTTAAATTACTTCGTTAGGGTATTTTAAGATTAACGGTATTTTAACTTATTTTGTTACGGTAATAGTATTTTAAGGTAAACGGTAGTCATTTGAAAGCATTTTTAATCGTTATTGGTATTTCACGGTTAGTGTTTCCCAACCATGCTGTTAAATAATCTTAAAATCGCTTCATCTAAAAAGAAATGTTATATAAAAATAATTCTACTCCGCAAAATTCTTAACTGCTGTTTTAAGTATCTTTCTATTAACGGCGGCAACTTTGGTCAGGTTCGGTACAAAAAGTAAAGCCAATGAATTGATAAAATTAAAAGCTAAATACAATGTGAAAGATGAATGCTCCACACATCAGGAAAAACTGTTTAATTATATAGATGATGGGTACTATGGTAAAATTACTATTGGCACACCGGGTCAAGAATTTTTGGTAATATTCGATATTGGTTCATCCAACATGTGGGCAGTGTTGCCATAAGACAAATGCGAAAAGGTGCTGGATCGTCGAAAAAAAGTGCTAGAAAGTGCTAGATTCAAAATAAAAAGTATTAAAAAAGGTGCTAGATTTGTTTTGTTTTTAACATGCATTATGGGTTTTTATAAGAGTTGGCAACCGATTCTTAAGGTTAAGGCCAGTTTACATTATAAGATTTTCGGTAGTATTTTGCTTTAGTACACATGCAAAACATATAGACAAGGTTGCAAAATCTTTCCGAAAGTCTTATAGTGTAAAACAGTCTTTAGTGTTAATGGATAACGTTATTTCATAAATATTTCGTTAGGGTATTTTAAGGTTCTCGGTATAATAAGTTATTTCGTTAAGTTGTTTTAGAGTTACCGGTATTTAAAGTTATTTCGTTTGATTATTTTAAGGATTTTTAAGTTATTTCGTTATGGCTAGTTTACACTGTACGATTTTTGGTATGATTTTGCTTTAGTACACATGGAAAACATATAGGCTGGATTTCAAAATCACACCGAAAATCTTATAATGTAAACCAGCCATTAGTGGTATTTTAAGGTAAATGATGGTCCCTAGGATATTTAAAATTTTTGAGTTAGGGTCTGTTAGGTTAAACAGTATTTTAAATAGTTTCGTTAAAGTATTTTGCCGCTAGTGATATTTTAAGTTATTTAGTTAATGGTATTTTTAGGTTAATTTTAGTTATTTGAATTCATTTCAAATCGTTATTGATGTTTTGGGGTTAGTGTTGACAAACCATGGTTTTTATTGATATATTGAATTATTAATAAAAAAAAAAAAAAAACTATGCATTTCTTACAGTCGCCATTTCAAAGGGTCATCATTTATTGCTGGCTTTAAATCAGTAAAGAAATTAAAAAATCGTAATTTGGAGATAAATTAGAAACGTTCTCCATAGAAATAATTTCAGATTTTGAGGCTAAAACATATCAGATTCTACAGAAAATTTAGCTATTATACGAAATATTGTAGGTTTTGGTAACTATTTTGTTAGAAAAATCATCAAGTATGTGAAATTTTTTCACAGAAATACCTTCAGATTTTGAAAATATTTTTTTACATTGATAAATCTTCAGATTCTAATGCCTTTTGCGGTCAAGAAAAATATATTTATATAGAGAAACCATCTAATTTTAAATTCTTCCTGCTGTAGAAAAACTGTTTAAGATTCAGAAAATTTTTACTGAACAATATTTTTTGTTAGTCCTATACTTTTGTAATTTTAATATACATGCAAGAGCACCAGAGTCTTAGCAATATTTCTTTTCGAAACAGATTTTTACCATTCTTTCCAAAAGTTTAAAAATCTGCTAACGACCTCAGACAGGGTTTTCGGGCTGTACTTTAAGGTAATTTCGATTGCCGCTAACAATCAAATGTTGGTTTTAAAATTGGAACTCTGTTGGAAGTGATCTAGTGTGAACTTAAGTCAGAAATGCCAAACTAACTTTTCTTATTTCTTCTTTTTAGAAATTCTTAAATATTGTTATGCCAATATTTAACAAAAAGTTGGCATGACTGGTAAAGATATTTATTCACTATTCAACTTTAACCCAATTCAGAGAAGCTGTATATTTGAATGTGGACTGTGATATTTGTAAATCCTGTTATTTCTTGAACTCGAGAAGTGTTTCAAGAAATTTTTCATATAGATATTGAATTATTTAAAAAAGTGCTAAAAAATTTCAATATTTTTAAAAAAGTGCTAAACTAGCACCTAGCACTTTTTTAAATTTTTGGGTGCTAACTTCCAAAAAAAAGTGCTAGATCTAGCACCTAAAGTGCTAAAATGGCAAGCCTGCATGTGGGTACCACCCAAACCATGTTCTTTCCATAATAAGGCTTGTCAAACTCATAGAAAATATGATCCTAAAGCATCTTCAACTTACAAACACAATGGTTAAAGGTTTGATATTAGATATGGTTCTGGAAGTTTGTCTGGTCATTTGGTAGAAGATTCTGTTACCACTGAAGGTATAACAATTAAAAATCAAATATTTGCTCTTGTCATTAATGAACCTGGGGAAACATTTGTCTATACTCCTTTCTAATGGGTATGGCTTTTAAATCCAAGGCTGTTGATCGAGTGACACTACCTTTCTACAATTTAGTTTCACAACATTTTTTGGATAATCAAATATTTTCCTTCTACTTGGCGCGTAAGGGTACCGGTTCTTCCGATGGCGGTGTTATGGTATTAATCATTATTCCGGTAATTTCCACTACGTCAATGAATTTTCTAGGGGTTATTGGCAATTTGAAATGAACTCCGCTACAATTCATGGTATTAGCGTTTGTAATGGATGACAGGCCATAGCTGATACTTATACCTCTCTAATTGGTGTTCCATCGAATCAATATAAAAGAATACAAAAAGCTATTGGGGCTAAATTGGATGTATATACTAATGAATACATGGTGGATTGCTATAAAGTTGATAGTTTGCCAGTTATGACTTTCCATATTGGTAATGGTATTTTCACGTAGGAGCCCAAAGATAATATTGGCCGTTTTTTTTAATCACTGGATTTATTTTCGGATTTATTTTATTATGTTAAAAAATCCAAATTTTGTTTTTTAATTTCCAAAATTTATAATTTTTATCAAAATCTAATAATTATTCGCCAATATAATATGCAAGAAAATCATTAAATTTTTTAAAAATGTGAACATAGGAATTGAAATAAGCTTAATCCAAAATGGATTTAAAAAATAAATAAATCCGTTTTGGATTTAGCTTAATTTCATTCCAGAAATTGCATTTTCGCAAAATTCAAATTTTTTCTTTCACATTATATTAGGGAATAAGTGTTAGATTTGGACAAAAATATAGAATTTTGAAAATTAAAAAACAAAATGTGGATTTTTTAACAAAATAAAATAAATCCAAAAATAAATCCAGTGATTAAAAAAAACACCAATTATTAAACCTAGAATTCAATGTGCAACCGTATTTGAAGATGCTGGTATAAATTTTTGGATTTTCAGTGATGTCTTCACTGATAAATATTATACAATTTTCGATTTGAAAAATGCACGTGTTGGTTTCGCTTTGGCAAAGTAGTATATAAAGTAGATAATTCTCATAATGGTGATTGTTACAATCTTATTTAATGTCTCAGTTTGTGTAAGTGGACAATTATGGTATGGAGTAATGTGGAGGAAACAATTGTATTGTATATCGTGAAATTTATTAACCTTTTCTGGAAGCAAGGTAAAGCAATAGCCTCACTAAATATGTGCATATATTCTGTAATATAATAAAAAATTAGAAAGATGAAAAATATATTTTTTTATTTCACAAATCAACCGAACGGTTTAGACCCGATTACCGAATGTCCACTTAAAATTTATCCAACAGTTAAATTCAAATTTTATATGAGAAATAACAACCAGTGTTACCATTTCAGTGCTTTTCGGGTATTTTTTGGTGCTCCTTTCCTTCCCGTACCGGTTGATTTTTTACAAATACCCGTTTAAAAGAAGCGGGTACACACAGCTTTTCAGATTTCTGGCAGTGCTTTTAGTGCTTTTCGTACAATTTCTATTTTTGGTATTTGCTCACGTTTTTTCAATTTTTCTTAAATTTTCTGTCAAAGTTCAAAAAATAATACGAACTATACAAAGAATTCCCTGTTTCACAATGTTTGTAGTAAAATTTTAAACTTCAAAATGTTTAAATATTAGTTGGTGCTTATTTATCCCTTTTTTGGTTATTTTTTTGAACCGGTTTTACACGATTTTACAAAGTCAAAATGTGGTTTTAAATTCTTCACTTAAAATTTTCATAAAATTAATATCGTGCTTTTTAATCCATTTTTGATAAATTTTTACCCTTTTTACCCGTTTTCACAATGCTCACAGTGCTCTCCTGTCTTCAAGAGTTGGCAACACTGATAACAACCAATGTATCAGTTAAAGTGCCAGTTAATAGCTAACTGAACATTCAGTAATCGGACCTTAATCTTTTGTTTTTAACAAAAACAAAAGTCTTTAAAATTTTAAATGTTTTTACTTCAACTGTAAAATAACAAAACAAGTACTTTTATTTTCAAGCCATGTAAAAATAAAAAATAAAAAAAATTGTATGTTGTTCACAAGGGGTTGTATCCGTAGTGTCCTTACATGCCCTTAGATGATATGGAAAATTTTAAGACTCTGCATAATTACAAATAAAACTATAGTTTTGCTAAATTTTTACATAAATTTAGATTTTTTAAATTTAACAAAAAATTTTTGAAAATCAAAAAAATTTATTTATAATTACAACAAATTTTTCTATTCAGCTAACAGAATATTTCTTTACATACTTATAAGAAGAAATTTTGTGAAGTAGTTCGTGGTATAACTTTCTGCTTAAATAAATGGAATACAATTAGTTTAAAATAGATCAATTTACAACATAATCTGCAATTTATATTTTTGATCATTGTAAATAATGGAGTCGATCTTGTGATGTATGTATATTAGAGCTTACCACCTTACAGGCAAAAAAAAAAGAAGTGCGCCGTACACCCTCCAATATGAAATATTTTTGCAAGGCAATTTCAAAAACTTTTTTAAAATTTTTTTTGCCGAACGTAGGGTCGCCATTTTAAATTTTTCGTTATATCTTTGGCATTTACAGTCGGATCTTAAAGTATGATACATCGATGTTTTTCTCTCGAGGAGACCAGTGTTTTGCTTTAAGGGCCATTGACCTCAAGTATCCCATTCTAGTAGTTACCCACCAGATCTCAGTTGCTACATCCCTAATGTACCATGCTACGACCCTAATGTTAAAGTAACAAATTTTTCTGTCCAGCCAACAGACGTACAATTTTAAGTGTAAGTACATCCAGGAGTTCGGAACTTTTTATCCTACAGAAAAACTATTTCCCCTATTCTTAGCATTTAAGGATTTTATCCTGTAGAAACAGCTTTAGATTCTAAGAACTTTTTCTTTGGAGAAAACACTAGATCCTGAGAACTTGTTTTTACAGAAAGATTCCAGGTAATTTTTGCTATAGAAAACTTACAGATTCTGGAGATATTTTTCTTAAAGAAACTTATCAGATGCTGGTGACTTTTTATTTTAGAACACTCTCAGATTCTTAGGACTTTCTTCTATAGAAAACCTATAGATTCTGTGAACTTTTCCCTAAAGAAAAATTCTTAAGAGTTTTACCTATATAACTACATCCCATTGAAAAATGTTAATATTCTGAGGTCTATTTCCAATAAATTACCTTTAGATTCCGACAACTCTTTCCTATAAAAAAGTTTTCAGAATCTAGAATTTTTCATTCGTATAAAAAAAACCCTGCGATTACGAGAAGAAAACGCGGATTCTAAGGGCTTCTTCTCACCCAAAGTCCTTAAATTCTAATCAATATTTCCTGTAATAAAAGCAAAGATTTTAAGGCTTTTTTCATTTAGAAAAACCGCCCGATTCCGAAGACTTTTTGCTATAAAAAATTTATACGATTTTACGAAAGAGTTCTTTGGAACTCTATCAACAAAAAAAAAGCATTAAGGAAAATACACAGAGTCAGAGGTATTTATAATAAGATGTTGTCTCTAGAAAAATCTTCAGATTTTGTGAAACTTTTCCACAGATGAACTTTCGGATTCTGACAAGTATACATTTATTTAGTTACTTCAATAAAAACCCAGCAAAAAGTGAAAGTGATCTTAAGGAATCAATTTTTCATTGATTCCAAAGTATTATTAAGTTCTGATTTTCCGCTTCTAAAGTAGTTATTTTTCACAACATCCAAAAATGTGATTTTGAATGAAATTAAGTCTTTTTACATCTATCTAACTACAGATATTTTTTCCATATAAATTTAACATTTATAACTATGGTTAAGCATTTAACTTTAATTATTTGAGACAAGTTGTCAGGTCCAAGTGATTTGCTTCAATTTTTGACGAATAAAAATTAATTTCTTTTCACCAATTAAAAAAATATCAAAAGGATCATAAAAATAACTTCCACCCTATTACAAGCCTATGTAAAATTCATTGGCCCCGATCAAAATTTTCACAATATCGAAATCCAAATCACTGCTTTTGATGATTTTTTTTTGCTGGGAAGGTTTATAATTTCATTTTAAACTGTATTAAAAAAGGGTTAACGAATGAAAAATTCCATTCGTTTGATTTGGACGTTTTTAGCATTTCAATTCTTGTTATTAAAACCAAGATTTTCAACAAATCAGTAAGTATACGTTTTTAAAAATTGACAACCGTTTATAAAGACTCAAGTACATTTTCGTCTGTTATATAAAGGAAACAAACCCAACATTTTTTTTATAAAAACACCCCCTAAACAAAAACGTTAAAAAGCGTTTATTCTACTTTGTTTTGAAAAAAAAAAAACATTCTTCGTGCTACTTTTTCAAAATTCTCAGCGGTAACCCTGCCTACACTACGTCACTTGAAGAGTAAAATGATTAATTTTGCAAATTTAAATTAATTTTATTATTGATATTTGTCAATACAAATCATTTCTGGAAAATAGAATCTTCCAAAAACTCTATGAATTCGGTTTTTAAGATATAGTTTATTACACAAATGAAAATTTAACTTTGTTTTTGATTGCTGCTTATCGGTTGGCTTTTTGATTGACCTTTTGATTAGCCTATTGAGTGGCTTTCCGAATGGCTTTCTGAGTGGCTTTCTGACTCGCTTTCTGACCCGCTTCCCTCCTGCTTTCTGAATGGCCTTCTCAAGGGCCTTCTTAGGGGCCTTCTGAGGGGTCTTCTGAGGGGCCTTCTGAGGGGTCTTCTGAGGGGCCTTCTGAGCGGCCTTCTGAGGGGCCTTCTAAGGGGCCTTCTGAGGGGCCTTCTAAGGGGCCTTCTGAGGGGCCTTCTGGTGGGCCTTCTGATTGGTCTCCTAGTTGGTTTCTTAATTGGTCTTCTAGTGGGTTTTTTTACTGGTCTCTTAGTTGGTTTCTTGGTAGTAGCAACTGGCTTCTTAGTGGTGGGCGTACCAGTAGCTGGGGGCGTTCCAGCAGCAGGAGGAGCACCAGCAGCTGGTGGAGCACCCGCAGCTGGTGGAGAACCGGCATCTGGAGGAGAACCAGCAGCTGGAGGACTGCCAGCATCTGGAGGACTGCCAGCAGCTGGAGGGCTGTCAGCAGCAGGAGGACTGCCAGCAGCTGGAGGACTACCAGCAGCTGGTGGAGAACCCGCAGCTGGTGGAGAACTAGCAGCTGGAGGACTACCAGCAGCCGGAGGACTGTCAGCTGCCGGAGGACTGTCAGCTGCCGGAGGACTGCCAGAAGCTGGAGGAGGACTATCGGCAGCTGGAGGAGAATCGGCAGCTGGAGGAGAATCGGCAGCTGGAGGAGAATCGGCAGCTGGAGGAGAATCGGCAGCTGGAGGACTATCGGAAGCTGGAGGAGCAGCAGGCTGTTGAGCTATAGCAAAAGCTAAAATGCTAGCCAAAGCAAAAATTGTTAGAAATCTCATTTTCTCTAATATTTAGCACAAACTTTTGGCTGCAAATACAATGAAATATTGAAGAAAACTGATATCTTTAACTTCCAGATACCCAGCTATATATGCAAAACTTTTTAATTCCGATTTAGCAAACATCACGTGTTTTTGTTTTATAAAATTGTTAAAAATTTAATAAGCTAATACGGTTAACGATATAAAAACATTTCTTTTTAAAATCTAGCTGTTGTTTGTTCAGAATAAATAATACACTTATTTATCCATAGAAAACATGAGCAATCTACTTTTATATTTGAGTGAAAATTTAGTTATTTACTTAAGTTCTAACACTAAAAATAATACGTCAGTAGAAAAATCTGTCAAACGGGTTTCAAATCGGTTTGACTAATTTTTAAATAAATTTTTTGTTGAAAACTTATTTAACACTATATTAAAAATCCTCAGTACTTTAAGTAATTTTTAACGTTAATTTCCAAAAGTATTTATAACTAACTAATTTTTAAGAACCCGTTCGTTAAATTTTACACAATTTATTGTTAAAGCATATTATTTTCGTGTGTATGATATTACCTGGTAAATTACGCTGCCAGAGTATCCAAATCCTCCCGATTTTCTAAAATGGACCATATCTGGAAAATACGCAAAATGGACGAAAATTACGACTACTACACAACACCCCTGTCAAAAAGTTAACTCTATCCAAAACGGATTTAACGACTCAGTATTATTACCAATAAAACTGTAGATTTACTAATTTTTTATTTATTTTTTTCAGCCAACCGACATATTATGTTTAGTGTATGCATAATAATTTTAAAACCTTATAACACGTTTATAGAATGAATTTTGAATGAACAATTTTTTTTTATAAGCCATTTATAAATTCATGAAAGGAATATAGAATCCAGGAAATACAAACTAAATGTTCCCCGACATGTCCGCTGGGATGAATTAAACTGCAAGCGTTTGCAAGCATTCACTAAGCGTTCGTCAAGCGTTCGCTAAGCTAAAGCGGACTAAGGAGGACGAGAACGCCTAACGAATGCTTATTTAACGCTTTCGAATGCTTAACGAACGCTAGGCGAACGCTTGTAAATTAATTCATATCGGCGAATACGTCGGTGAACATTCACTTTGTACTTCCTGGTATCTATATTCCAGTTTTGTTATTTTAAGTGCAAATGGCATTCACTTGTAGAAGAAATGTAAATTTTACCTACTTTCGTAAGTCAAATAAAAAAAACAAAAAACAACATAAAATACTGAGAATTCGTAACATTAATTTTATTCAGATGTTTTGCTTACCAAAAAAATCAGTGATCCAAAATAATTGTTATTTTTCTGCAAAAATCAGATAAAAATTTTCACCTAATGTAATCAGAGTCCCAAAATAACTGTTATATTTATAAAAAAAAAAATAAAGTCACAACACAAATTTGATCGTTTATCGTATTTCAATATTGCACTATATTTTATAAATCATATTACACAACAAAATTACAAAGTTTGGTAAACATCAGGCACGTAGCTAGGGGGGGGGGGGGGGGGGCTATGATTTGACAAATTTTAAAACGTAACAAAATACGTCGAAAACAACAAAGTTTTTAAAAAAAATTTAATAAAAAATATTTATTTTTTGTTTAAATCAAATAGCAAATGGCCAATTATCTGAAGTTTTCATAAACATAATAGACTCGAAATCCAATTGTGAAAACTTTTTTCTATTTAAAAATGTTTTTAAGCTATTTGGTGCCCATAGAAACTCTTTTTGTTTATGGGTTTTTTTTATGCTAGTTATAATCAAAAAGGTTAGAAAATAAATAGAATGCAATTCTCCCATTTACTGAGAAAAAAATTTATAAAATGTAGCTGGAAATAGGAAACTGAAAATTTTTCGTACCTTTTAATTGATAAGTGGCTATTTTTTTTATTGTTACTACTAATAGTTTTCGTTATATTTATTATAATTTGGATGTCAAATTGATAAATTAACCTTTGGTTTTTCTTAAAAATGCGCAGTTACCTGCTTGCAGGCACAAGCTTTTACTATAGGTTGATAATTTGGCATAATTCGACATTTTACAAATTTTTTCCACCCTAAATTAAGCATTATAATGTTGGCTTTTCATAATTTTTTTAAAATTAAAATTATTAACTGTCCATTAAAAAGCGTACTTTAGGAGAAACAAGAAATTTATTCTGGAAGTGACTGTAATTTAAATACATATATAAATTCGGATTTGTTCCAATAAGCGTCTTACAGTATATTTAACAAAAATATATTATTCGGTTTTAGAAGAACTTGCAACGTGATCATGGCGGTCAGCATCAATCTTTCAAATGCGAAATGAAAGTACACTGTTGCTAAAACAAAACCCTCAAAGGATTTTGCAAATCTAGCTCTGATTTTAAATTGATGGTCTCTTGAAACATGTGTCTATCTTAATCACGTTTTCCTCACAAAGACAGTTGATTTTAATTCAAATTGTTTGTTATTAGCAGTTTGGTGTTAAAAATTGTCGAAATCTATTTTAATGCACTCGGATTAGTTGCAGTGTTGCCAGGTTTGACGAATTATCGTCATTTTGACGATTTTTACTATCAAAAATAGCCAAATGACGATTTGACGATTTTTTCCTTAAAAATTACGATTTTTATTTAATATGAAATACAGAAAGAAATGTGCAAAAATACGATACTTTTTCCAATCTGTAATTCTAAATCTCAAGTTTTTAGTTTTTGAAATTATGCAGAATTGCAAACAAATTAATGTGCGAACAAACTAAACAACCGCTGCAAAATTATATGATTTTTATTATATACGATTTTTGAAAAATATTTTAGAATTTGAGATTAAATATTCATACTGAAGTTCTAATTAAAATTATATCTAGAAAAAATATAAAAATCCGTTCAAGTACATGATAATTTTTTATTTGTTGCGAAACTGTCAATTTTTCTTTAAGATACGTATTTTAAAATGTACAAAACTTATAGGAAAAATAATAATAAATATGATAATTATTGTGTGAAACTTCTGTCCTAAAACTGTAACGAATCTCAATTTTTTTCGTGGGGGAGAATGCCTGTGAATTACATATTAAGGGGGTTATTTTGTAATACGCAACGACTTGCGTTGCGTTGTTTTCCATACAATTTGTTTTTGTAACCATAACAATTTACACACAAATCAACGCAACGCAAGGCGTTTCGTTTTACAAAATAACCCACTAAATATTTTAAAATCTGAAATTTTTGTAGGTATTTCTTTTTTTAAAAGCAACTATTTCAGAATATGAGAAATTTCGATGATGTTTATAAACATTGCACTAAATATGTTAAATCGAACAAGGATGAAATGATTAAAAAAGGATAATTTTTAAAATGATTATTAAGTTTTTGGGTCTTTGTAACACAAATGGATTTTATTTTGACGATTTTAAACTATTTTTTGACGATTTTTCAAAATGCTATGACGATTTTGACGATCGAAATCGGTTCAGAAATTATGGGTTCAGAAATTATGGGTAAGAATGTGAGGACATACGAAAATTTACACGCAAAATAAAACATTTTGTACAAACAAACAATCGAAATAAAAATGACTAGAATTTGGAATTATAGTTCACAGTTCATTTCAATAAATTTTATTTTTGAACTAGTGTGTTCTTCTAGTTCACTCGTTCATTCGAGAAATTTTTTCAGTTGTTCATACACTAATAAAAGAGTCTTTAAAAATTTTTGCTGAAAAAACAGCTGAATCCAGTAGAATCTCTTTGTTGCTAAACATTAGAAAGATACAAACAGCAAGAAAAAAACTCTTAAAATTACAAAATTTCCTGGATATTAGTCGACTAAACCATCACAAACAATTTGAAATTTTTAGTTTTTTGATTTTCTTAATGCGAATAAAAATCTACCATTTTCTAGAACATATTTCTGTTTATTGTAGCAGGAGAGACCATTATTTGTATTAAGCTCAATTAAATTTATAGATAAATTAACTTTTGAATATATAACAATTTCTTTACTGCTTTTTGTCTATTAATATTCAGCAACATTTTTTAGCCAATATTAGCAAGGTAAATTTTCAGTTCAGTTAAACGAAATTTAATTCAAATATTACTAAAATATCGTATATTTAACAGTTGCATTTTTGCTGTACTTATCTTACTAATATATATCAAAAAGGATTTACTAATTTCAAAAGATTTCTGTGCAGGGCCCATTTTAACTAATTTTGAATACCTTTTTTTGTTTTATATTTTTTCCGGATTTTTTCTATCAGTATAAGATTATATTATGTCCATGGTTTTCTTAATTCCGAATGAAATAAAAGAACCGAAAGGAACAGTTGAAATTTAACTTATTCGTGAACGTGAGAGAGTTCCTAAATTTAAAAATGTGCAACATTTTTGTGATTTCGCGCCACACAGATATTTCAAGAGGCCATAAAATAAAAAACCGATCTAGCTTTGCAAAATTCTTATTGTTGCGCTTTGAAATTAGTCTAAGATCATATTCGAATGGCGCACTCCATTGGAAATCAAAATAAGAATAAGCGTATTCGGTTACTTACTACAAGTTACTACTTTTACTACAGCTGAAAAAATTCAGTACAAAAAGTAAACAAAACTTTCCAATTGTAGTAAAAATAGTAAGAATTTCGATTAAACAACCACACTGAATGATATAATTTACGTTTAATGTTTAGCCTTTCCGGTAATCTATAAAATTGTAATAAAACCTTTTAAAACTAACAAGGAAACCAGACAAATAAATTAAATATTTATCCAAAAAGTGTTAAAATGTAATTTCACTATTAAAATCAAGTAACTTTGGGACACAGTATTTAAGTTGTTTAACCTATTTTTTAACAACATATCTTTAAAGACTCGTCTACCTATCCTTCTACCGAGTATTGAGAGAAAATTCGCACGGGATCCATGCTTGACAGAAAATGGGTAAAACAATATACAGTTCAACTCGTTTAATTCGAACTCGGATAAGACGAATTCTCGGTTAATAGGTACTAATTTAAAAGTCCCGAACTTTTGGCAACGGTTAAAAATTTTTTCTTGTGTACATCGTTTTAAAAGTAATCAAAAAACAAAAAAAAACGGGAAAAATTAAACAAAATATTTTTGAAAAGACCCCCCCCCCCGAAATAAATTCCTAGCTACGTGCCTGGTAAACATATAAATTTTTTCAACCAGATACTCACAGTGCGAGTGAACTGCAGCAGTATTTACAAATTCAATATTTTTACAAATTTGTTATAAAATTTTCTTTGAAGGCAGCTCTTGTTTATTAAAAACTTGTCTAATTTCTCGACAGTGAAAATTTTAAATTTTTTTAAAAAAATTTTAAAAAATTAAACGATGGGACTTCAAGGTTTTAATAAGAACATATTGGAGATTAAAAATTACAAAAATTGTAGGACTCCGATTTTTCATTTGGCTGGAGCAGAGATTTTATTTTAGCGGATTTCGAGAGAACTGCGATTTTTGGCATTTATTTGTCTTTTAGGCAAGTTTTTATTTTTTCTTCTTTTAATTCCAAATAATTTTGGCCGGAATATAACAATAAATATTTCAATCATGAAAATTAGGGTAAAATACAAATAAATTAAATGTCCCCTGTGTAAGGTCAGAGGTCGAATTTTATGAAATTTTATTTTTTTTAACATATTAATTTAAAAGATATTCTTGAGCGCAGTGGCGGTTCCAGCTTTCGATTTTAGGATGGGAATTTTTAAAATTTGTTTATTACTCATACGTCACGTTTCTGACAAGTATACATTTATTTTATATTTATTTATTTTATTTTTATTAATTCATTTCCGTGGGCGCTGTGGTGTATTGGTTAGCGTGTTGGACTGCTACACGTGAGGTTGCGGGTTCGAGCCCCAACCAAGGCAACTTCAATTTATGAAAAATAGTAATATGTTTGAGTGTATGAGTCATACATATCGCAGCGTCCTCCTTCGGTGTTCCCATAGCACTTAACCCCACCGAAGAAAATTAATATAACAGGGTATGAATTAAAAAGCTTCAACAAAGTTCGCCAACTCACCGTCAGATGGCGCGCAACAACTGTTCTAAAAAATACAACATCTCGCGCAATTACAGTGTTGCTATATTTGAAGCCCTTCATCTTTCACCGCCTTTCACTTCTTCTCTATCCCCTTTCCCAAGGAAGCAACACGTTAATTAATAGGTAGAATTTCCTGAGTGTTGCTTCTCTTTAAAAAAAAAAAAAAAAAAAAAAAAATATAAAGCCTATAAGGCCTAAAAATATATTACATAGTAACAATAAACTTGAGTTATTTACATAATAAAAAAATATATATATTTACATACTGAATAGATAAATCTAATTGGTATAAATCCAATTAGCTCCCTAGCCACAATGCATTTTAAAGCAAGAAAAATCCAAGAAAAAATGTGGAAGTAATCTTAGGGAATCAATTGATTCCAAAGTATCACTAAGTTCCGATTTTCCGCTTCTAAAGTATTTAAGATATAAATTTAACATTTGTAACTATGGTTAAGCACTTAAATTTAATTATTTTGAGACAAGTTATCAGGTCCAAGATTTGCTTAAATTTTTTACGAATAAAAATTAATTCCTTTTGTCTAATTAAAAAAAATATCAAAAGCATCATAAAAAAAATTCCACCCTATGACAAGCCTATGTAAAATTCATTAGTCCCAATCCAAATTTTCACAATATCGAAATCCAAATCACTGCTTCTTTTTCTCTTCTTTTGATGATTTTTTTCTTTTTGCTCGGAAGGTTTATAATTTCATTGTTAACTGTATTAAAAAAGGGTTAACGAATGAAAATTTCCATTTGTTTGATTTTGACGTTTTTAGCATTTCAATTACTGTTATTAAAACCAAAATTTTCAACAAATCAGTACGTATTCGTTTTTAAAAATTGACAATTGTTTATACAGACTCAAATATATTTTCATTAATTAGAAAGGAAACAAACCCAATAGTTTTTTATAAAAACACCCCCTAAATAAAAAGCGTTAAAAAACGTTTATGCTATTTTGTTTTGAAAAAAACATTCTTCGTGCTACTTTTTCAAAATTCTCAGCGGTAACCCTGCCTAGACTAGGTCACTTGACGAGTAAAATGATGAGTTTAGCCTATTTAAATAAATTTTATTATTGATATTTGTTAATACAAATCATTATTGGAAAATAGAATCTTCCAAAACTCAATGAATTCAGTTTTTAAGATATATGCTAGTTTATTACATAAATGTAAATTTAACCTTGTTTTTGCTTATTGCTTATCGTATGGCTTTTTGATTGATCTTTTGATTAGCCTATTGAGTGGCTTTCCGAATGGCTTTCTGACTCGCTTTCTGACTCGCTTTCTGACCCGCTTCCCACCTGCTTTCTGAATGGCCTTCTGAGGGGTCTGCTGAGGGGCCTTCTGAGGGGCCTTCTGATGGGCCTTCTAAGGGGCCTTCTGAGGGGCCTTCTGAGGGGCCTTCTGAGAGGCCTTCTGAGGGGCCTTCTGAGAGGCCTTCTGAGGGGCCTTCTGAGAGGCCTTCTGAGGGGCCTTCTGAGGGGCCTTCTGAGGGGCCTTCTTGTGGGCCTTCTGAGGGGCCTTCTGGTGGGCCTTCTGATTGGTCTCCTAGTTGGTTTCTTAATTGGTCTTCTAGTGGGTTTTTGAACTGGTCTCTTAGTTGGTTTCTTGGTAGTAGCAACTGGCTTCTTAGTGGTGGGCGTACCAGTAGCTGGGGGCGCTCCAGCAGCAGGAGGAGTACCACCAGCTGGTGGAGAACCCGCAGCTGGTGGAGAACCAGCAGCTGGAGGAGAACCAGCAGCTGGAGGAGTGCCAGCAGCTGGAGGACTACCAGCAGCTGGAGGACTGCCAGCAGCTGGAGGACTACCAGCAGCTGGTGGAGAACCCGCAGCTGGAGGAGATCCTGGTGGAGAACTAGCAGCTGGAGGACTACCAGCAGCCGGAGGACTGCCAGAAGCTGGAGGAGGACTGGCTGGAGGACTGGCTGGAGGACTGGCTGGAGGACTGGCTGGAGGACTGGCTGGAGGACTGGCTGGAGGACTGGCTGGAGGACTAGCTGGAGGACTGCCAGAAGCTGGAGGAGGACTGGCTGGAGGACTACCGGCAGCTGGAGGAGAACCGGCTGGAGGACTACCGGCAGCTGGAGGACTACCGGCAGCTGGAGGACTACCGGCAGCTGGAGGACTACCGGCAGCTGGAGGAGAACCGGCTGGAGGACTATCGGCAGCTGGAGGAGAACTGGCTGGAGGAGCAGCAGGCTGTTGAGCTATAGCAAAAGCTAAAATGCTAGCCAAAGCGAAAATTGTGAGAAATCTCATTTTTTCTTATATTTTGCACAAATTCTTGGCTGTAAATAGAATGAAATATTGAAGAAAACTGATATCTTTAACTTCCAAAAACCCAGCTATTTATGCAAAATTTTTTAATACCGATTTAGCAATCAACACGTGTATTTGTTTTATAAAATTGTTTAAAATTTAATAAGCTAATACGGTTAGCGAAATAAAAACATTTCTTTTTAAAATCTAGCTGTTGTTTGCTCAGAATAAATAATACACTTATTTATCCATAGAAAACATGAGCAGTCTACTTTTATATTTGAGTGAAAATTTAGTTATATAATTAAGTTCTAACACTAAAAATAATACGCCAGTATGAAAATCTGTCAAACGGATTTCAAACCGGTTTAACTAATTAAAAAAACAAAATTTAGTTGAAAAACTCATGTAACACTATACAAAAAATTCCCAGTACTTTAAGTAATTTTGGGTGTTAATTTTCAAAATTGCTTATAACTAACTAATTTTAAAGAACCCATTTGTTAAATTTTATACAATTTATTGTTAAAATTAGTTATTTTCATGTGTATGCTATTACCCAGTAGATTACGCTGCAGAGTATCCAAATCCTCCCGATTCTCTAACATGGACCATATCTGGAAAATAAGAGAGATAGAGCAAAATGGACGAGAATTCAGACTACTACACAACACGCATTGTGAAAACGTTAACTCTATCCAAAACGGGTTTTACGTCTCAGTATTATTACAAATAAAACTGTAGATTTACTAATTTTTCAATTAAATTTAAATTGATCAAATTTAACAAAAAAAAATGTGTTAAAATCAATAGATATTTTTTTAAGATAAAATAGGAATACATTTTTTTAAACTAACAAATTTTTCCGTTCAGCCAACCGACATATTATGTTGAGTGTATGCATAATAATTTTGAAATCTTATAACACGTTTGTAGAATGAAATTTGTATGAACAATTTTTTTATAAACCATTTATAATTTTAGAAAATGAATATAGAAACCAGGAAATACAAACTAAATGTTCCCCGACATACTCGCCGGGATGAATTAAAATGCAAGCGTTTGCAAGCATTCAATAAGCGTTCGTTAAGCGTTCGCTAAGCTAAAGCGGACTAAGGACGGCGAACGCCTAACGAATGCTTATTCAACGCTTTCGAATGATTAACGGCTGCTTAGCGAACGCCTGTAAATTAATTCATATCAGCGAATATGTCGGTGAACATACACTTTGTCCTTCCTGGTTTCTTTATCCCAGTTTTGTTATTTTGTAACATTCATTTTATTCAGATGTTTTGCTTTCTAAAAAAAGCAGTGATCGAAATTAATTGTTATTTTTCTGCAAAAATCAGATAAGAAATTTCACCTAATGTAATCAGAGTCCCAAAATAACGGTTCTATTTATAAAAAAAAATAAAGTCACAACAGAAATTTGATAATTTATAATATTTCAGTATTCCACCATATTTTATAAATTATATTGCACAACAAAATTACAAAGTTTGGTAAACATATAAATTTCGCGAAAACTATTAAATATTTTTACAAATTTGTTATAAAATTTATTTGAACGCAGCTCTTGTTTATTTAAAAACTTTTCTAATTTCACAACAGTGAAAATTTTAAATTTAAAAATTTGGTATATTACTCATCAGGATGTGCCTTAAAATAGCGATTTGTCGATTTTCGTTCATTACACCCCCAGTTTTATTAGAAATAGTTCCAAATGGAAGAAATCGATTTTTTTGAAAACGTTAACCCGTGCTGAAAGTTGGACGAAAATGGCCCATTTTTGAAAAAAGTGTATTACAATTAAAAATTCCCAAAATTCAAAATTTTTTAGAAAAAAGTTATTTTTTATTTCATTTATTCATTTAACATAGCCAAGGTGATTCAGATATGGAATTTTGACTTCATCGGATATCATTAACCCACTTTAGCCTGGAATCCAAAATGACCCACAAATTTGATAAAAATGCAAAAACGTGTTTTTTTTAAATTAATTTTAATGATTTTTTAAAATGCCCAATTTGGAGATGTCGATTGCTATTTGTACCATATAATAGTTGATATTAAAGAAAAAAAAAAAAAATAAATTTGAAAAATGATAATTCGAGTTTTTGTTTCCAGGACATTTTACAAAAATTGCTTATTTTGATAAAAATTTAACAAAATTTTAATGTTTTCAACAAATTTTACATAGTTTTCGAAAAATATCACTTAAATTTAGTTAGACTATAATTATCTTTACATCTGTTTAAAAAATATTTAACCCTTAGTGACCTGGGGTGACCTGGGGTCAGAAAAGTCCCATGAAACGAGATTGTAAAGCCATCAAATTGATAAAAAAAAGCTCAACTGGATAAAAATAATTATTTTATGTAACATGATCCAACGGGGTTAATTTTTATACTTTTGGCCAAAAACGACCCACTAGGAAATTTAAAGAATAAATCTTTTATAATTTTCGGAAAAAACTTGCTCCATATAGGGTTAATTTTTTCACTTTTTGGAAAAAAAATACCCACTTGGAAATTTACAGAATAACATCATTCCAAATAGAAAACAATAAATGCTAAATAAACAAAGTTTTTGATGATAATCTAATATGTACGATTACAAAACTAAAATTGCTATTAACATACGGACACTTTTGACCCCACCTTTTCAACCCTTAAAAATTAGATTGGGATTATAGAGAATTGCGCTTGTTCGTTAGTTTTGTACACACAGAAAATAAATTGGTTGGAATTCTTTCGGAACCAACGAAATTTTTTCGTTATGCAATAATTTTAATTAGGGTTAATTAAAATTTATCATCAGGAAAGTTAAATTTATTTGTGAAGAGAAAATATATACGATTAACCAAAACACAGTCAAATTATCCAAAATATTGGTTTATCTAATCAATATTGAAAAAATACTAACTTCTACATTACCTTCAATACCAACAACCAACAATTTATCGAAGATTTAGTCATTTGAATAAAATATCGGCAGCAAAAACCTAGTATCAGTTGTGTTTCAGTAAAATCGATCAGTCTATCCAAACTATTAGTTTTTCCAACCAATTTTAAATGTGTTCTGTCAACTATAGTGGTATGAACCATTAATTTCCATTATATTGGTAATTATAATAATATATTGATACTAGGAACAGAAATTTTATTTGGCGTAGTAAAATTTTGGAATGTATCATATCATATCTTGTCGTTTCATACATACTTCTGCGTATTTAAATTAAAAATTAGATAACAACAAAATATAAGTGTCTGTGGTGCAGGGGATAAGGACACAGCCTAATAGTATGAGAAATCTGAGTTCAAACCTCAGCCAAGGCATTGTAGTTTTTTTTATTATTTGTAAATATGTTTTTATTGATTCAAATTGAAAGACACAATTGATTTTCTGTTGTTGATATAACTAATTTTATTCTTAACAAAATATTTAAATTTTCAACCTGAAAAAATTCAAATTTTCAAATTAGACTAAAAAAGTTCAAATCGAGTTTGGCCTAGAGGAAAATCAATGGGCTGACAAACGGAAGGTCGCAGGTTCTATCCCAGTTCGCGACATAATTTTTTTATTATTTTTTCTGATTTTTTTATTGATTTAAATTAGAAGACACAATTGATTTTCTGTTGTTGATATAATTTATAATTTAAAATCCACGAACATTAAAGTAATCAATTAATATAACAAAAATTCAAAAATTGTAAATAAATTTCGGTAATTACAACAGTAATAAAAATTAATAAAAATGATTGTACCTGGAACTACAACAATTCGGTTGGCAAAAAATTCGGTTGGAACTACGAATCTGTTTTCTGTGTGTGTATATTCTATTGCGTACCCCAATTTAATAAAATTCTGATAAATATTATTCTGTAAATTTCCTAGTGGGTATTTTTTTTGTGAAGAGTGAGAACATTAACCCTATATGGATCAAGTTACTCAAAATAATAATTTTTACCAAGTCGAAACATTTTTTTTATTCATTCAAAGTGATATTTTGCCGAAAATTATGAAATGTGTTATCCTGTGGGTCGTTTTTGGCCAAAAATATAAAAATTAACTTCGTATGGATCATGTTATATAAAATAATTATTTTTATCCAGTTGAGACTTTTTTTATCAATTTGATGGCTTTACAATCTCGTAGCCATAATTAATATGACTTCATGGGACTTTTCTGACCCCAGGTCACTAAGGGTTAAAGATTTTTTAAACAGATGTAAAGATAATCATAGTCTAACTAAACTTAAGTGATATTTTTCCGTAAACTATGCAAAATTTGATGAAAACATTCAAATTTTGTTAAATTTTTGACAAAATTAACAATTTTTGTAAAATGTCCTAAAAAGCAGTCGCTCCAAACACAAACTCGAATTATCATTTTTCCAATTTATTTTTTTTTTTTTTTAATATTAACTATTATATGGTATAAATAGCAATCGCCATCTCCAAATTGGGCATTTTAAAAAATCTTTAAAATTAATTAAAAAAAAAAACGTTTTTGCATTTTAATCAAATTTGTGGATTATTTTGGATTCTAGGCTAAAGTGGGTAAATGATATCCGCTGAAGTCAAAATTCCATGTCTAAATCATTTTGGCTATATTAAATGAACAAATGAAATAAAAAGTATTTTTTTTTTAATTTCGAATTTTGGGAATTTTTATTAATAATACTCAACTTTCGGCACGAATTAACGTTTTCCAAAAAAAAAATAATAAAAATTAATTTCTTCCATTTTGGACCATTTCCAATAAAACTGGGGGGTGTAATGACAAATCTATTTTCAAGGGACCCCCTATTACTCATACGTCACGTATAATCAATAGGGTTGCTATATCAGTCGAAACATTTTTAATTAATCACCTGTTAACCCATTTTTGCTTACTAACTGTTCCGCCGAGAATTTGTCAACTACACTCAAAATAATACGTCTGTTGGCTGGACAGAAAAATTTGTTACTTTAACAAAATATATTCCTGTTTTTTGGCCTAAAATAAAATTTGTTGATTTTAACAAATTCTTTTGTTAAATTTAACAAATCTAAACTTAAATAAACAATTTGTAAAACTACAATTTTATCTGTAATTATACTGAGTCGTAGAATTTTTCCAAACTTAGGATCTCGGGACCCTCCCCGGGCCTAGTCCATATCATGTGAGTGCATATAAGGGCACTCCAATGGAGCAAATATTTTGTCCGTTTTGCTCTATCTCGCTTAATGTTCGAGATATAGGCCATTTTATGAAGTGGAAAACTTTTATTAAAAATTTCCGAGGGTCCAAGGCCCCGCCAAGGTCAATTTTTGGACAGAGATACCCCCTTTTGGAGATCTGACCATCAGTTGTATATACTTCCGATATGCTGATTATAATGGTATTTTTTATTTTCCGATCAATGGTACAGATTTTCGCTAAATATCTTTAAAATTTGTGTGACAAGGACCGGAAACTTTTTATTTTTTGGTTTTATCAAATATAGTTATCGTAAAACTATTAAAATAAAAATTCAAACGTAGAAAAAATAAAAAGAAATAAATATTTAATTAAAAATACCGCTCATGAAAACTGAACAGCACTTTTTCTGTTTTAATTTTCTTTCAAAAAAATAGGCACTTACTATAAAAGAGTATTTTAAATTTAGTCCACTTTTGTTCATTTTGTGTATGAAAACCCTACAAAATATTTCCAGAAATTCTAAAAACGTCGTCCCCTGACGATTTCCTTAGGCAAGAATGAAATCCGGATAGGGACATGCCTGCAGCGGATTATTTTTCACAATTTGTTAAATACGTTTGGGATTTTTAGCATATTTGATTCCTTTGATGCAATTAATGTATAACCCGATGAAATAAAATTAAAAAAAAAAAAATATTTCTATTTTCTAACATTTTGATTGGTTGAAAATAAATTAACCAATCAGAATGCTCCAAAAATAAACCAAGTCAAGGCATACTGCCACCCAATATTTTAACTAAAGTCGACTTTAACTAAAATATACGTTTGGAAAATATTGATAGTAAGGCTGATAGACTTTATGGTACAAATTTCTATACCAAGGTCAAATGTGTAATTTTCAAATTTTTGAAAATTGAACTTGGTATAGAAAGTGTTAACGTTGTCGAAATTTCAGAAAACAATATCCTTTAACTGAGTTGGTAAAAAATTTAAAGAGATAACGTTAGAGCTAGCTAAAAAACAAAAATTAATGATATTCTCTTAGGTTTATTAAAAAAACCTATGCGTTAACCACTTTTTTTATTCAAAATTAAAAAAATTGATCTAAGTGGCGTGACTGGTTTTGCCACTTTCAGAAACATTAAATTTTGTTAAAAAATTCATTATTTTCGACCAATTCTGGGCGTAGGGTGCATGCTCAAAAATGTTCTGAATTGGACTATTAAGCATTTCTGAAGCTCATTCTTTTAGAAAATGTCCAAAAATGTTAAAAAGCTTTCAAAAGCTTGAATATAAACGTAAATGAAGTAACCCCCCTTTTTGCAAAAAAAAATGCCATTTTCAGGACACGCTTAAAAGTTTTGATTTTAAAAAACTATCACTGCTAAACAGCTCGAGATAATTGAAAATAGTTTTCATTTTAAAATTTAGAAACGTCATGACAATGACGCAACAAAATTTCAAACATATTGTTCTGATAATGAAAAACTTATTGGGAGAAAACCAAAAAAGTCAAGGTAAAAAATGAAAATTTTGAATTTCAAAGTTAAATATTTTTTAAACTATAACGGTGGGTCTCATACTTTAGGTTTAACTTTAACTTAACTATAAACAAAAGAAAATGTCAAAAAAATGTACACAAAACAACAACAAATTTTTGGGTTAACTATTAACTAAAGTTTAAACCTGCAGTATGAGACCCACCATACGAGTATTTGAAGCATGTGGTAGTAGTTTAGAAGATCCATAATTATAACCATTTTTTTTTTTTGGTTTGGAACCACTGTGGACCGGTCCCTTATCGATCTTTTTGTTTGAAAGAGACACGACACTTTAACATGGCGTTGTCATTGGAAATGACCAATTGCCACAGTTTAGACACCTTGTGACTCGTAAGGAGGTATGTCTAAAAATAGTTTTTCAAATAAACTTATAAAAAATTAATAATTATAAAAATCGACTTGGCGTTAAAGTAGGGCTCGATAACACAACCTTTTGCTTGTAAGGCAAACGCTCTACCATCTGAGCTAATGCTGCTTGCGAATGATGGCTGGCTGATGGTAAAATTATATATTTTTCATTTCTGGTCAAATAAAAAATAAAAAGAAAAAACAACCACTACATGGAAATAAAAAAAATGGACAAGAAAAAAATAGAAAAGAAACCAATACTAACACACACACAAATATAGTGGAAGTGCCTCCAATATGCCCCCGATTGACCGATTATGGGATAGGTCATTTAATGGCAGTTTACTGGTTTTTTGCGTTGGCCATAATTAAATTAAAAACTAAATTCAAAATTAGAAAATTACCTCAAAAATTCTGATAATTTAAATAAAAATTTAAAAAATTCCCCTTAAGTTAAAAAGAAAAGTTTAATGGAATACCAATTGTTAAAACTAAAACAGTTTAACATTAAAAATACAAAACTTAAAATTTCTTGGCAAAAAATTGTAGAAATTTAAAATAAGGGCTAAAATAAGCAAATCGTAGAAACAATAAAGTTAAAAATAAATAAAAGAAATAAAAAAATATTTTTAAAAATATGCCGCGAATTTATTTTTTATTTCGGTATCGGTCAAGTTTTTTAAAAGCAACAGTGATAGTAACGGATCAGAAAATTCTTAGAAAATAAATTCATTCTCTTTGGCAATTGACTCCTCATTCCCGGTAGGGTACTTACACTTTGGTCGCATAACACATTATTTTACATGGGGTGTCATTGGAGGGAGGTAAATGGTTGCCTAAATCTAGGGTTGCCCTCCGTCCTCTTTTCCCCGACACCGTCCTCTCTTTTAGGGCGTCCGGGGCAGTCCTCCTTCTTTTTCAGTAAGTGTCCGGGGTTGTCCTACTTTTTGCACTTTTCTCCATAACTTTTTTTATTACTTCTAAACTTTTGAATTGTTAGCATCGCTGTTTTGTTGCTGTTATTTCAATTAACTTGGCATCATTTACTTTGATTGCCTAATTTGAAGCTTATCAGCAGTGAGCCAACTGCTGAATTAAAAAAACTTAACATTGCTTTTAATGATGAAAATTTATTTAATGAATTCCTTTTCCTGAGAAATTATGTAAACAACTTAAATTCAATTAATACGACTGATAACAAGTTTTGGGGCGATTTTTTTTTTATTAAAAATAATGATAAGATAGGACACTAATCATACGTAAGAATGCTGTATTGTGCTATTCTAAAATTTTGTGTTTTTCCAATTTAAATTTTAACAACTCTGTTCTTTGTTAGGACGATACAACAAATAGCACAACCCTTGCGAACACCTTAATAATTAGTCTTTGAAAAGCTACTGTAATTGGAATGCAAATTCAATTTATTTTCATTGCGATTTTCTTTTGTTTTGCCGTTTACTTAAAAAACAATTATGTTTTGTCTTAGATGCGGTAATTAAATAAACAAATATATTTGCCAAAAAGTGCATTGATCCACAATTTTCTTTTTGGAAATGAAGAGGAAAACGTACAATAGTTTTTTTTGTTTTTTTTAAATACTTGTATATTATTATAATGCTGTTAGTTGTTTAAAGGCATTTGGTCACCTTATTATTGGTTTGACCCAAGTCATTATTGGTTTGACCCAAGTCATTATCGAAAAGTCATTATGCAGAAAAACGGTATTTATCTTAGACATGATGCGAGATATCGTGAAACGGGTTGCGGAATCAGAAAAAGGATATTCACATTATATGAAATCCATTTCTAATTCAATTTTTTTTTTTTTAATGATCAGTAGGTCAAACAAATATTAACTCACGATTTTTGTTTTTATTAAAATTTGTCATTTATTTTTCCAATACTTTTAGTCAGGCACCCGATATTAATACTTTTAAAACGTTTTATTTTGTTTTTTCCTCAATAAAAAAAAATCACTTGTGTACAAATGAATTTATTTTTCTTGATGGATATTTTGTTTTCATCAATTTTTTTATTTTTTGTTTTCTTTTCGAAAACAAAATTTAAAAAATATCCGTACTGATATTTTCAGGAAAGTTGAGAATTATTTTTATTGTTTTTTTTTTTTGTAAAAACAAAAAAAAAAACATTTTTTTTGTATTGAGGAAAAAACAAAATAAAACGTTTTAAAACGTTTTTTTTAGTTTTTTCTGATTACAATTACATATAAATTTTGTAAAAATTCTTAAAACAACATTCATATAGACATATTTCTGCATCAAATGATATAAACCTTTGCGTTATTAAAAAGTAATAAAAATTTCCGCCGAAAAGACTTCTACAAAGCATGATAATCAGCGATTAACATTCTGCAAGCAAATATGTTGATGCAAAACTATTCCTTTTGGCAAAATTTTTTGTCGTGATTTTTTGTTTTTGCAATCTAACTAGCTAATTTTGGTATAGGATATATGTATTATAGTCCCTAGATTATGGATTTTAAAGAACCCCACTTAAAAAATTGCAAACCAATGGCGGAACGCGAAAAAAAACTTTATGGTACAAAAAATGAATTAAAAATTGTTATCAGAAATTTACATTCTGCAAACAAATACACTGATGCAAAAAATTTTCTTTTTGTAAAATTTTTTTTGCGATTTTTTTTTGCAAACTAACCACCAAACTTTGATATGAGAATATTGGTATTATAGTCCCAAGATTATGAATTTTAAAAATCCGCACTTAAAAAATTGCAAAAAAATCGCGGAACGCGAAAAAAAGCTTTTTGGTACAAAAAATAAATTTAAAAACTCAGTCAGCGATTTACATTCTGCAAACGAATATGTTGATGCAGAAATTTTCCTTTTTGCAAAATTTATTTTTCGCGAAATGTTTTGCGTACGAACTACCAAACTTTGGCATAAGATATGGGTATCATAGTCCCAAATTTATGAATTTTAAAAAACCGCACTCAAAATTTTTTAAACTTAATCAGCGATTAACATTCTGCTATACATATGTTACATACATATACATATGTATATTGATGCAAAACTATTCCTTTTTGTAAAATTTTTTTTCCCAATTTTTTTTGTTTTTGCAATCTAACCAGATAATTTTGGTATAGGATATAGGTATTATAGTCCCTAGGTTGTGAGTTAAAAAAAACCGCTCTTAAAAATTTGCAAAATAATGGCGGAACGCGAAAAAATGCTTTATGGTACAAAAAATAAATTAAAAAACTCAGTCAGCGATTTACATTCCTCAAAAGAATATGTTGATGGAAAAATGTTCCTTTTTGCTAAATTTTTTTTCGCGAAACTTTTTGCATACTAACCACCAAACTTCGGCATAAGATATGGGAATTATTGTCCTAAGGTTAAAAATTTAAAAAAACCGCACTCAAAAAATTGCAAAATATTGGCAGAATGCGAAAAAAGCCTTTATGATACAAAAAAATATTTAAGAAACCTAATCAGCAATTTATATTCTGCAAAAGAATACATTAATGGAAAAAAAATTTTTTTGCAAATTTTTTTTGGCAATTTTTTTTTTTGCGAACTAATTACCAAACTTTGGTATGAGATATGGGTATTATGGTCCCTAGGTTATAAATTTTAAAAATCTGCACTTAAAAAATTGCGAATTAATGGCGGAATGCGAAAAAGGTTTCATGGTGCAAAAATTTAATTAGAAAACTTATACAGCGATTTCATTCCGAAAATGAATAATATTAGTGCAAAATGCTGGTCAATTGGCAAACATTTTAGCAAAAAAAAAAATATTTGCAATATATGTTTGTATGTATATACCGCTCAACAGTTCACTCTAGGATATTATATGATTTTCTACAGATTTGAAACCAAAAACCATAATAGTATCTCCACCATAAAAATAAAACAAAAATTTTAAAATTCTATTCATATTTTTGTACTTAGTACAAAGATGAAAAACAAAAAAAAACGTTTTTTAAAACGTTTTAAAAAGTTTTATTTTTTTATCAATTTTGTTATCTTTGATATTTATACCTAAAGATATTTTTCGAATTTCAACTTGAGGGATATTTTTGTTTTAAAGTACATTTGAAATTTTTTGTTTTCGATTGAGAAATAAAAACATTTTGAACTTTAGTGATATTTATTTTTGATAAAAACAAAAAAAAAAAACCTTTTCTGGTGCCTGCTTTTAGTTGAACTACAGCAGTTGCTACTCTTTTTTTTAATTTATTTTTTGTCGGGAAATACATTACGGACAACTGTTGATAAACAAAATGCAAACAAACAGAATTTATAAAAATTTGGACCTAGTTCAAACGTACTTATCTGAAGTCAGCAGTCGAGATGATATAATGTGGATTTTTAAGATGAAGTGTGATCTAATAAAACAAAATGCCACCAGATATCAGAATAATGAGGATGATATATCGATTTTATGCTCAATTTGCAATATGTTCGAGGAAGAGAATTTAGTACATTTTGAAGAGCAAAAATAAACTGTTAAATAAAATAATCAGGGCAGCGACTTTCATGCAAATGCATATTTGTAGTCCTTAATCCAAAAATGATTTTGAGGAAATAATCAAAGAATTTGCAACAAAATGGCATCGATTTGTTGTTGCATATTTTTGCAGATTTTTTTATTAATGCATATTTTTGCATATTTTATGATTTTTATTGCATATTTTTCAATAAATTCAATATTTTTGCATACATTTTGAATTATTTGCATTTTTAACTGCATATTTAAAGCTCATATTTTCGGTTTTTAAGTTCAAGAAAGTGGCTGCCCTGATAATAATAGTCATCCTGCTAAAATCAACAGAAATAAATCATGAAAAATAGTAGATTACTGATTTCACAAAAATAGATTTTTATCCTCTTAAAGCAATTTAAAATTTTTCTGTGCGGATTTTAAGTGCAAGAAAGTGGCTGCCCTGATAATAATAGTCATCCTGCTGAAATCAACAGAAATATATGATGAAAAATAGTAGATTACTGATTTCAGAAAAATAGATTTTTATCCTCTTAGAGCAATTTAAAATTTTTCTGTGTTTTTTATTCTATTTATATCCCAGTGTAGAAAATCATTACCAGATATGGGGTTATGTAACTACATACTTCGTAATGGTAATTAGTTACTTTTGTTATTACATTTCTTATTACCTTTATAAGGCGATGTAGCGAAAAATAATGAGTTATGGTTACACACCAGCATACGAAAAATCAAAAAATATATCGTTACCCATGTGCTTACTAGTACTGACAAAAATAATGAGTCTAAAAATAGATTTTCAAAAAAATAAATAATATTAAAAAAAATATGTTTTATTGTATTTTTTTTTAAATAAAATTTGCTGGTGCGGGAATCGAACCTGGGTCTACAGATTGCCAGTCATTTGATCATTTGATCTATATCGACATGTAATATTTAATAGATAAAAACATAATTGACCTGCTGCACACAAGTAAGCTTACTGTCAACATACAAAAAATTAAAAATATGTGGTTACATATATCCTTACCAGTGTTTAAAAAATATTGAGTCTAAAAATAGATTTCAAAAAATTTACAAAAAAGATCTAGAAAATTATTTTATATTTGAATTATGATAAAAAATAAGTCATTATCAGTAACTCATTATTATATGTTTTAAAATAATGCAGAAGGTAAGTGGGTGTCATTACTGGTAGTCCAAAAAATAATGAGATGTCATTACCGTTTCTACACTGGGATTCCGCAAAATTTGTTACTGATTTTAGAAGAATAAATTTTTATTTCAATTAACTAAAATTTAGCTCAAATACAACTAAAATTCTGTATATTTAACAGATTTATTTTTGCTATTCTTCTCTTACTAATATTTAGCAAAGACAATCTGTTTATTCAGCAGATTTTTAAGCAAGTTAATTTTTAACTAATTTTTTAGCAAACCTTTTTACAGGCTGTTTTCTGTTAGTGTACATAATCTGACCAACCATCCCAATTTTGACAGGATTATACTGCCTTTTGGGCCGCTTTGAATTTTTATCCTGCTTTTACAGCAAATAATTCCGCCTTATCCCATTTTTTTAATATGATATTATTAAACTTTTGAATGCAGTTTTCATAATTTATTTGAAAATTGAATTTTTAAAATTTAAGAATTAATTTAGTGCAATCAGTAGTGGGATTCCCTAACTATTTAACGACAAAATTCGGTAGTTAATTTGTCAGTTTTTTATGAAAACTTGTCAATTTAACCACCGAATTTTGTCGTTAAAAAGTTACAGAATTGCAGCTCAGAGAGTTTAATATTTGTTACAAATTTTCGATACGAAAATGTTGTAGACCTATGAGTTTTAAATTTCATTTACATTCAGATTTTCTATAAAAATTATAATTTCCACATTTTGTATCAAAATACCGTTTATCATGTAATTCATGTTACACATTTCAATAAATAAAGCAATTTATAAAAATCCATTAAGTAAATTTAAAAATATTTGAAAAATTGGCGAAAACTTTAAACAAAATTTTTTGAAATAACGAAAACTATATTTTTGAAGTTTAATTCGGCAAAGTATTTTGATTTCAGATTCGTATTAAGGAGGGAAAAATATTTTAAAAACATTTATTGAGTCTGTACCTAAATATATTTTTGAATACATTTTAATCAAAAATGTAAAAAGGTTTAAAAATATAAAAGATTTTGATGTACTTCTCCGCAATTGGCCTCATAAAGTATTTCTCTGGGTAAGGGGATAAAAAAATAAAGACCCACAACTCGAAAGTTATTCAATGGACCTTTTTTGGCTTTAGATCCGGGCTTAGAAACCAAAGTATTCAAAAAAACAAGGTTTTTGCAGAAGGCTGTACAAAAAATTCATTTTTGTCGAGTAATGTATTAAGTATTGCAAGCCCTCAGTAAGATTGTGAAATCCCAGATTTGGTCCTTCAAGCAAAAGTATGTGCCCATACCTGCTATATACTATATATACAATAAAGGAATTAAATGTGCAAAAATTCCAAAACTTATTTTACAAATTGTGAAAAATTATCTGTTGAAGGCATGTGACTATCAGCATTTCATTCTTGCCTAAGAAAATCGTCAGGGGACGACGTTTTTAGAATTTCTATAAATAATTGTTAAGTTAAATCAAAATGTATTCATTTACTAGAGGGACTATCGATCTCTTAATTTTTTGTTGTTGTGTGGCGAATTTGGAAAAGAAAATGAAAACATTTTTTTACATAGAAAAAATTTCATTGCAACATGTTAACTAAAAATTGTTGCCATCAACACAAACTTTTATTTTGCTTTTATTGTGTTATTTTCTATTAAAATTTAATATTTTTTATTACTATTAAATTTTAATAGAATTACTTGCTCGTTAAAATTTTTTTTTTTAAATATGACAAAAAGTGAATTAGGAGAGTCATATTTTACACTCAATATTTTAATTTGCTTTGCGCAAAAACCTCTTTTTGTTTACACATTTCAGTAAACAATAAAAACTAAAATCAGTCCATATTTAAGCTTTTTACAAAGGTGTTATACCTTAACTAAGCAAAAAGACTGTCATTAAAAAAAGACTTAATTTTTTTTGGTGTTTACCTAAAACTAGCTTTTATTTAAAAATTATTATTATTTAATATATAAAAAAAAAAAACTTAAGCGACAGGAGCAAAACCAACACGGTTGTTACCCAAATCGAACTCGGTGTAATAGGCGCCAATGAATACATCACCTAAAATCCATAAATCGGAATCCATAGTAGTGAAGCTAGACATGCAATAGGTAGTTCTACCATCAACAACTTTAACGATGTACATTTCGGGAGTCAAATCGAATTCAGTACCACCAATGGTAAGGGAAACAGTAGGTAAGCTACCAATAGCAGCACAGTCAACAAAGTTATTACCATCATCATCACCAGAAGCACCAATCAATTCATTGATGGATTCATAAGCATCTCTGGGTGTAACAATCAAACTGGTACCGGTATCAGCAATAGCTTGGCAGCCTGAGCAAACTGAAGTGCCAGAAACACTAACGTCATCCATTTCAAATTGCCAATAACCTTGGGAGGAAACATCGACGTAGGTAAAACGACCCTTGTACAATCTTGAATCGGAACCACCCAAAATTAATTCACCACCACGTGTAGAAGAACCGCGACGAGTCAAATAGAAAGAAAATACATCGGAGGAAACTAAACCTTGAGAGTGCATATTGTAGAATGGAGGTACAACATTATCAACAGCAATTGATCGGTAACCCATACCAAGGATACCATCGAAGTTGGCATCAACAAAAGTGTTACCAGGTTCAACCATAGCTTCAGCAAAAGTTTGAGAACGAATAGCCAAACCTTCGAGAGTAACGGTATCGGTAGATAACACACCGGTCAAGCTTCCGGTGCCATATGCAATGGAGAAGGGTCTTCCATTCGCGACATAAGTTCTGGAGGCAGAGGAGTGGTATTTGTTATGCTTTTGGCAGGCAGTATTGCTGGGATGGCACTTGGCAGATGGAACCCACAAGTTGGAAGAACCAGTATCGAATAAAACCACGAAGTTCTGAGCTGGTGTACCAATGCTGAGTTTACCATAATACTCCATATTGAGATTGTTCGTCAATGGCACATTGGTGTTACGGGCAGTGGGTAAACCATATTTGCTGCGCAGTACTGATAATTCAGACTTAACGTGGCTGTAGGTTTTAACAAAGTTTTCCTGACGATGAATTGGTACACGTACCAATTCAGCGCTAACCAAAGCGGCAAGTGTGAAAAATAGGAAGTACTTGAACATTTTTACTAAAATGAGAAGAAATAAAATTTTTTAAATCTTAGGTATTTTTTAAGTAAAATTCCTCGTAATTTTCTTACTGTAGTGACTACTCAATGACAATTTTACCAATTTTTACGCACGTATTTATACTATGGTTATCTGGTTTGGCGAAAACTTTGTTGGTCTTAAGTTTTATTTAACCCCTTAATGTACTGGGCTGCAATTTTTACCTTTTGAACTGTAGCTAAGATTTATAATTTCTTATAAAAGAACCTGAACTTTGTCCACAGGAAATATACATTTTTTTTAATCAGCACATCGGAAAGAGTGAAATTTTTAATTTTCAAGTAATTATTAGGGCTCGGAAATTCATGCATATATTCCTTTTTTACTTATATAAAATATGTATTAAAAATAGAAAATTATGCATTTAAAATTTTTAAAAATCGTCAGAAAGTTAGTTTTTGAATTTTTCGGTAATTCATGTTGCTCTTCGTGATAAAAAAAATCAAAAACTTATTTATAAATTTAAAAAGCATTAACTTTTATAAAAAATAAAATTTGGAAAAAAACGCAGTTTTTAGTAAAATATCAAATAGTAGGCTTCAAAACATGTATTTTTGTCAAAATATTCAAAAGTGTGTATGAAATATAAATACACGCATTTACAAAAATATGCATTAAATAATAAGTCGATGACATTTTGTTGCAAATTTGATGACATTTTTTGTTAATTTCCGAGCCCTAGTAATGCTTTTAAAATGAAAATATTTTTTTGAAATTTAACAAAAATGTTGTTAGTAAAAAAAAATTAAGTCGCAATTTCCATAGTGAAATTTTTTTATGATTTTGATACAAGAATTAACAGTATATCGGTAGAATAAGTTTAAGGGACATCCATAATCATAACTAAAAAATCGGCTTGTTTAAATTTGATGAAAATATTACAAAGCTTGGGCATGTTTTTGCCAACTTTCGCAATTTCTAAAAGGCGAAAATTATTACAACTTCTAAAGAAATTATACAATTAAAATTAATTATAATGAATCTCGGTAAATGGAGGCATTGTGTAAAAAGCTGCTATGGGAAATATTTTTGAAGGCCTGTTGTGAAAATTTTAGGCTCATATCGGCTTTGCTTCATTGCAAACAAGAATTAGCGCATTAAAAGGTTAACCATACTATCATTCAAGTATTTGTCGCGCATGTTGCTTAATTAATCATTACGATCTTTTATTATGATTATGTCTAGAAATTTACTTTGTTGCTTTACTATTAAATGATCCATTTAATAGTAAGTACCATGGTTGGCAAACACTAACCGTAACATACCGTTAACGATTCAAAACCCATTCAACGAACTATTTTTAACCCTAAAATACCACTAACGAAATAACTTAAAACACCGTTAACCCTAAAATACCCCAACGAAATAGAATTACGTTAGGTTTTTTTTTCTCTAAAAACATAAAAATTAAATTAAAAAAAATAAGTTTGTATGAGTTTGTTTTGATTAATTACAAATGGTATTGTTAACTATACGTACGGTCGTAATATTAAATTTGTTCGGCGTAATTTTGGGTAAAGTCTGGTAAAATGAGAGTAAACATTTAATTATCTCAATAAATTGTAAAAATGCTCATAATAACGGGAACGTACAAAACCACCCAGCAAAATATTGGTAATGGACCTTTTTCACGCATTGCCTGGCAATGGGTGGCCCTTTACCTTGGTGTTACTTAGAAACATTAAGTAATACGTTACTAATATTACGATACATCAATACTTATGTGTGAGGTACGAAATGAGTTACCGATATGGAGATATATCACTACTTATTTGGAGGCTTTAAAATAATATATTACTGATATTGTGTTATATAATAATTTATTAATAAGGGTAAAAATAATAATCTGATATCTTTAAAATATACTACGAAATAACGTAAAATACCGATAACCTTAAAATACCCTAACGAAATTATTAAAAATACCGTTAACCTTAAAATATCCTAACGAAATAACATAAAATACCGTTAACCCTAAAATAACTTCCCAGTGTAGAAAATCATTACCAGATATGTGGTTATGTAACTACATACTTGGTAATGGTAACTACTTACTTTTGTTATTACATTTCTTATTACCTTTATATGGGGATGTTGCGAAAAATAATGAGTTGTCGTTACACACCAGCATACGAAAAATAAAAAAATATATCGTTACCTATGTGCTTACCAGTACTGACAAAAATAATGAGTCTAAAAATAGATTTTCTGAAAAATAAATTATATAAAAAAAAATATTTTTTATTGTATTTTTTTTTTTTAATAAAATTTGCTGGTGCGGGAATCGAACCTGGGTCTACAGATTACCAGTCAACATCTCTACCATCTGACCTATATCGCCATGTAATATTTAATAGATAAAAATATAATTGACCTGCTGCGCACAAGTAAGCTTACTCGCCAACATATAAAAAATATGTGGTTACATATATACTTACCAGTGTTTAAAAAATATTGAGTCTAAAAATAGATTTCAAAAAATTTTCAAAAAAATCTAAAAAATTTTTTTGTATTTGAAATAATGATAAAAATAAGTCATTATCCGTAACTCATTATTATATGTTTTAAAATAATGCGGAAGGTAAGTGGGTGTCATTACTGGTACTCCAAAAAATAATGATATGTCATTACCGTTTCTACACTGGGTTAACGATAGAACTTAAAATACCGATAACCTTAAAATAACCTAACGAAATACTGTTGAAATAACGTTATCACTTATCACTAACTTTATGAAACGGTCGCCAACCCTGGTAAGTACACCAATATTTTTTAAGTTTATCTTTGAACGATTAATTTGGAAAAGTTCAATGTTTTGGATTTGTAAGAAATTGTTAATATCGAGGGATTATATTCAATAAAAGCCATCTGTTGCTTTTAAGAAAATAAGTTTACGTAGTTTGGTGAAATGTTATCTCTAGAACAGTGTTTTTTTATCATTGTTGTTATTCGGCTAACTATACTCAAAATAATACATCAGTAAAAAGCTTGAAGGCAGGAAAGCACCGCCAAGGAAAATTTTCTGTTCCAAAAAATCGGTTGTACAATAGCTACTTTTCATTCACAACCCCTTCTACTGTCGATTCTAACACCGATTCTTTTTGTTTGAAATTGTCACAAATTGAATTTGAAATTGGCTCCAAAGTGGAACCGGTTGCTCCAGAATCAGTTCTGGAACTAGATCTGAACCTGATTCTACGTCACCCACACCTTCCATATAGGATCCCCGGAACTGGTTCCGGAACCAGTTCCATGGAATCGGTTGCAGTGGAACCAGTTGTAGAATGGGTGTGGTTGGCTACCGATTGTAAAAATTTTTCCTGGGCGTGAGCATTACGAAAACGGTTAAAAGGGTAAAAATTTACCAAAAATGGGGTAAAAAAGCACGATATTAATTTTTTTTTTAATTTAAATCAAGAATTTAAAAACACATTTTAGCTTTGTAAAATCGTGTAAAAAAGGTTAAAAAAATAACAAAAAAAAGGTAAAAACACCAAACTAATATTTCAAAATTTTGAAGTTTAAATATTACGAATTGGCTATTTAAAATTGTACACTCAAAATAATACGTCTGTTGGCTGGACAGAAAAATTTGTTACTTCCCAATAAACCACAAAACGATACAGTATCATTAACGATATCATATTAAGTACCATAATTGCTATCGTTTATGATACAAAAATATGAAGCCGTAATGATATCATAATTTAAAAAAAAAACGATAGTTACTGAAAAAATCATATTTTTTGTTCAAATTTAATCGTTAAAGATATCATATATATTTGTTTATTTCGATATCGTTAATGATATCATATTTTCATGGAACAGTGATAAAATAACGATAAAAATTGTTGAATATGACGAAAATATTATAGGCTGATATTTTCGATATCATAACGATATCGTTATTTCATGAAAAAAACAATATCATTAGAGAATGTGCATTTTTTTCACAGTACCTATCACTCATGAATCGTTAATGATATCCTTCTCGGACAAACTTATCATCGTAATGATATCGTTACGAATTCGACACGATATCGTTTGGTTTGTTGGGTTTAACAAAATTTATTCCTGTTTTTTGGCTTAAAATAAAATTTGTTGATTTTAACACTTTTTTTGTTAAATTTAACAAATATAAATTTAAGTAAAAAATTTGTAAAACTACAGTTTTATCTGTAATTATACTGAGTCGTAGAATTTATCCAAATTTAGGGTCTGGGGATCTTCCCCGGGCCTAGTCCATATCATGTGATGGCATATAGGGGCACTCTTATGGAGCAAACATTTTGTCCGATTTGCTCTATCTCGCTTAGTTTTCGAGATATGTGCATTTTATGAAGTGGAAAATATTTATTAAAAATTTCCGAGCGTCCAAGGTCCATTTTCGGATAGAGATAACCCCTTTCCCTGAGGTATTGTACGGTTAGGGGTAATCGAAATTGTCATCAATTTTGCCCTATCTCTCTTAGGCCATTTTAAAAATCGGGAGGGAAAGAAATAGCGACATCTTTAAAACTTTGGATACATTGGTGGCGCTATCTACCGAGATCTTAAAAATTAGTTATAAATAGTTTTGAAAATTAACACTCAAAATTAGTTAAATTACTCAGGATTTTTAGTATTGTGTTAAATGAAAATAACTAAAATCTTTGCTTAAATCATGCTCTCGTGAGCATCAAGTAGAGTCAAGAGCGACGCCGTTTTGAAATACAAATAACAAAAGGGTGTTTCAAAATGATTTATAAACAACTTTGAAAATTGATAACCAAAATTAGTTAAAGTATTGAGGTTTTTTAGTATTGCGTTTAATAAAGATAACTCTTTGTTAAAACCAAATGTCTTTAAATTAGTCAAATAGATTTGAAACCTTTTTAAAAATTTTCTTATTCACATATTGTTTTAGGTGTAGATAGCCCTAATGGAATATAAGTCCATATGTTTAGTTATAGATACATATGTTTAATAACAGCAAGGCATCGTTATGAAGCGTGGATCTTGGGGGGAGAAGGGTGAGTTAGAGATAAACATTTTTTTACCTCGTGTACTGTAGTATTACTGTCTGATGATTAGTTAGTTGTACTAACTGAATGAAATGAAAATATATGCTATAACCGATTAAACAAAAAATTTATATGGGGTTTTATATAAATAGTTATATGTAATTTAACATGTGCCCTTATGCAATTCTATCCGAGAAATGGGTCCATAAGTTTTAATCAATTCAGGTAAAATTTGACATTATAAAATTATTATCTGTTTGTTGTTTTTACGGTAAAAAAAATCCTTTTTTTTTTAATATTTGAAACAATTAATTTTTTTATCTTTAATTTTATGTTGATTTATACGAAATTTTATGAAAATAGAACATTTAAAAATGTCATTTTTTATGTCTTTTTTGTTAAAATACCAAAAAGAATTTTGTTTAAATTTAAAAAATTTTAATTTAAAAAATCCATTTTGATAAAATACTTATTTACTACCCAAGTAAAAAAGTTTTGATATAGTCATATATTATCATATAAAATGTTGTATAATTATGGTATGTATTGGAACATATGTATATTCCAATATATAATTATATAAAATTTTCATAATCTTGTTATATATGTATAAATGTATGTAAAATAGCATAGCTATAAAAATGTGCCCAAAATATGCTCTATATTAGTCAAAAATGTTTTCATACTATTCGCTAGACCTAGAAAAAGTTTGAGGACAGTCCCCAAACTAACCAAATGTCTGCAGACTAAACTGTGAATAGAAAAAATGTCCCCGGAGTATGCGCTCTGCTACATATAGCTAGTAATATGTCAAAATCGAATTTTGGCGAAAAACTATTTTTTATTGTTGAAAATGGTTTTTTTAGTCCTCAAAAACAATACTTGTTTTACGAATAACCGTTATTATTCAGTTGCTGAAGAAAATCGCCAATTAGACGCCCCCAAATCTCAAAATATGATTTTACAATGTTGTAACATTTTGTGTAGAAAAGTTAATTCTTTATTTTTTGTTAACATATGAACCTCGAAAAATTTCAAATGATGGCAAATTTTTACAATTTTGTATGAAATGAAATGATTAACGCCATCTTGAGGCGGCTTTTTGAAGCAACTGATGAAGTAATAAACAAGATGAATTTACAACCTTTCCAGAATTATTACTTATGAAAAATTGTGGTAAAAGTATATAAGTAAAATTTTATTCTACCTTTATTCATCTCTTTATGTGTATAAACTTAAAACTATTACAATAATAAAAGAAAAAAAAACTTAAAACTATAACAACATCATTAAATTTTAAATTACAGTCTAGATTACAGTTAGCAAAATGTTGGATTAATAACAATTTTATAGAATTATTTGAATGATTAAAATTCTATATCAGGGTGTAAGTTTTTTAATTTTTCTTTCAGTTCCGTCTTCAAATCAGTAGTTTTTATTTGCCAAGCTTTTCACCATGATATTTGCATTGTTGGGTTTTCAAAATGCTAATTTGTTTTTTTAGAATTTTTATTCTGGAACTTTGTTGACAAACATCAGATAATTGATCAAACAAGTCACACAATTCAATAGGTTCGAAAACGATCAACTTTGGTGCATATTCTATCAAATTTAAGATTTAGAAAAACCTCTTTAGCTTTGTAATGTGTACAACATTGCCTTTTGAAATCATCGAACTTCCGGATCACTGTACGCCTATCTAGGGGACCTTCTATTTCATTTAGAAGCTCGAAAACTTTTTCTTTATTGGAAGTATCGATCCCGTTACTATTTTTAACTCTCATAAATTTAAAAAGATCAAAAACATTACTATTTTTCAGGTCATTTTTCGACATTAGACGGCCTTTGGAGTCTTTGTAAAATAAATTTAAGCAAGCCCGACAAATTTTCAACATTTTTCTTAAGCTGGCCATATACTTGCAATATTATTGTACAACTTCTTGTTTTTGTTCTTTATTCTTTTACCATATGTGCTAGTAGATATAAGACTTAAAAGGAGAAGTTGTGCAATATTATCGCAAGTGTATGGCCAGCCTTATAATTTTTTTTCCAGATTTATTAACCAACTGTTATTTTTTATTTTTTGCAATTGTATTTCGCAAATAACATCACTATCCACTTTAAAAACCACTTGCCATATGACAATGAAGGGGTTGAGGAATTCTTATTTATACTGTGTAGGATTTTTTTTTTTTGTCTATGGAAATAAATGCTTTCCGACTGTAAAAAGTGGTAATTACAAAATTTACAATAGATAATTAATCTGTGGTATTTAAAAACAAAATTATATTACGTTTAAGAATATCCACATTTAAAGAAAAATCCAATAAATTATAAAGATCGTTGAAATCATTACACATTCTTATAAATGGATATGCATCAACATACATTTGACGAAAGAAATGAATTATAACGGAATATAATTTTCTGTTGATCTTGGAGGTACGAAAAGTGTAATATTGCTAAAAAGAAAACCAGAACACCATTAATTAGTTTCATTAAAAACGTAACGTTTAACATTGTTCTTCGGCTCTTCAGAGTGGGAAGGTTAATACGTGCTAGTCTGGTTGTATAAAAGGTAGAATATTAACTGTATCAGGGTAGGAACTTCATAAGCAGAACAATAAAAACTGTTTTTGAACTAACTCAATTTTGTTACTTCGAACTCTTGAAGAAGAATCCTATATTACAGAATCATATTCAAAAATTGGTCTTACCAGCGTTGTTTATAATGGTTTTGTAATTTTGGGGTCAGTAAATTCTTTAGAGCATCGTTTTATAAAAGCCAGAACTGCACGAGCTTTATTTATTGTCATTAAATATGCTGCCCGAACTCTAATTTATGGTCAAATAGAATACCCAGATCCTGAATGTCATCTACTAGTTCCAACTGGTGGCCATTTGGAAAGTAAGGACTAAAAGAAATAAGTCTTCTTGAGAAGTGCATATGTTTACTTTTTTTCAAATTCAATGCCATTAAATTCAAACAACACCATATGTAAAAACTATTCAAATCATATTGTAGATAGATTTGGTCAGAATTGTTATTGAAAATCAAAACAAAACTTTACATCATCAGCATACATAAGAACATTTGAGAACTTAATTACAGACGGCAAATCATTAATAAAAAGAGAAAATAAAATCAGTCCAAGATGGCTGGCTACCTTGAGGCACCCCAGATGTTACACTGATATTTTTCAAAGTAGTATTATTGAAGTAAACACATTGATTTCTGTCTTCGAAGTAAGACTTTATCCAGCTTAAACAGTTTTCAGCAAAACCCATCAAGTATAATTTTTTGAGTAAAATATTATGATTTACCTTGTTGAAAGCTTTATTGAAATCAGTGCAAATGACGTCAGTATGTTGACCTCTAAGAAAACCACGATTTACCAATGTTGTTAATTGTAAAAGATTTGTTGTAGTTGAGCATCCCTTACGGAAACTATGTTGAAGAGGTGATAATAAGGAATATATTTGATGACAGGGAGAGTCCTTTAAACATTTTTGTTTCATTTATGTATCTACATGTTCCAGGGATAACAATAGAATAGAAATATAAAACACTCATAAAATTAGACTAGCAATCGGTAATTGTGGATTTTCCAAAACTCGTGCCAAAAAGGCAAGTGTGTGTATGCATATCAGCGTTGCCAATTCAGCCATTCTATGGCTAGATTTAGCCATTTTTGAACACGTTTAGCCAGAATGGATTTAGCCATTAGCCATTTTTAGAAACTGTTTAGCCATTTTTTGGTTTTGTACAAAATATAATTTTTGAGCGTGAATTTATAGCTGACCCAGTGTAGAAAATCATTACCATATGTGGTTATGTAACTACATACCTGGTAATGGTAACTAGTTACTTTTGTTTTTACATTTCTTATTACCTTTATATCGTCACCTAAAATGCAAAAGGGCATAACAACACTTTTTATTTTTTTACAGGAGAAGCAAAAAACTTTGTAGAATTAAAGATATTTTAGATTTAAAGGACATATTTTTTTCTCTTCCTTAAAACACGACTAAAGACTTATTTCTGAAGATTTTTTTTATTTTTTGTTAATATTCTTCCAGTTATGGTCGTTACGCCTTTTTGACATTGGCTTTTCTGAAACAAAAAGACGTAACAACAACAAAATTTATTAAAATTTATTTTCATAGTACATAAATATTTTAAAATATTTGTTAATTTAATATTTCAAATGATAAAAAAAATTTAAAAATATTATATTTATTAAATATGTATGTAATAATTCATTACCCAATAAGCACATAGGTTTTAAAAATTCAAGTGCTTTAAATTTTGCTTGAAGTAAAGTATATTTCAAATTCTAGCATTTGTATATTTAAAAAAATAGTTCAAACTTGAAATTTTGTTACCCTTTTGCTGGAGTATGCTATTGAAATAAAATGTAATTAAAGTTTTATTCAAGCCTTGAAACTGGAAAACAGGGCTGGAATTGGACTTGTTTTCAACTTGAATTCCAGTGAAATTGTTTATAGGGTTACATAAAAAGAAACAATAATTCAGTATAGAATGTTAAAAAATTATATTTAATTTTCAAATGGAATGTTGTCATAAAAGTAATGACAATCTATAGGAAGTAAAGATTTGAGATGTTCATATTTCTTCTTCGAAATTTTTAATCTTTGGGTATGTACAGGCGCTCCAGGATTCACTCAAGGGGGGGGGGGCTATACATTTTTCGTATCCTATACGGTAGTCCTATTTCTAGATATTTTATGAACTAGATGCAACAAGGGTATAAGATGTCCGAACCGGACATCAGACAAAACAATTGCATCAATTACGGTATGATGCAATGGTAGGTACCACACACGAATATAAGGCAATTTTCGCAGAAAAAAAATTTTAAATGTGAACAAAGAAGCAAAAAAATCTAAATTATGAGAAAAAAATAAGAAAAATATTAGTAATATCTTAAATTAAAAATGTGCAATAATTTATGAAATATCTGATGATAAAAATTTTTCAGAGTGAAATTTTATCACTAATTTTGGCTTAGTTTATTATTTTCGATATATGCATATTTTTTTGTAATCTTTTTTCTTAATTCTAACATTTTTTTTAATTTCTATTAATTTAAAAATATAAACAAACAAGAATTTTTAATTTAATTTTTATTTTTTAAATAACAAAAACTACTGTTTACTGTAAAAATTCTGTTTTGGTGGTTGTTTATTATGATATTAAAAATAACTGATTTAAATAACTGTTACGAAATTACAGTACTTTTCGTTAGGTGTTTTCTTAAATAACCGTCATAAAAGTTGTTTTGCATTTTTGTATAGAAAAACAACTGTAATTTCTGTTAAAAACGACAAACTACTTTTTTGAGTGCACTCACTCGAAATATGTTCGTTAACATCAAACGAAAAAATTACAAACACAAATTGACAAAAAAAATCTAAGCGAACTTAGTTATTCAAAAATAAAAAGAATTAGTTTTTTATACAAGTGTGTTGTTACGCCTTTTTGTTTTTGAAATTCATACACTTGTTGTTACGGCCTTTTGAATGTCGTTCGTAAAATCGTTATTTGTTGACGTATAACTTCAAAATTTTGTAGGGACATGTAATTTAGTCTAGTGCATCATAATCAATAAAAAACTCGATTTTGAATTTTTTTGTTGTTACGCCCTTTTGCATTTTAAGTGACGATATGGAGATGTCGAGAAAAATAATGAGTTATGGTTACACACCAGCATACGAAAAATCAAAAAATATATCGTTACATATGTGCTTACCAGTACTGACAAAAATAATGAGTCTAAAAATAGATTTTCAAAAAAATAAATTATATAAAAAAAATATTTTTTATTGTATTTTTTTTTTTAATAAAATTTGCTGGTGCGGGAATCGAACCTGGGTCTACAGATTGCCTGTCAATAGCTCTACCATCTGAGCTATATCGACATGTAATATTTAGTAGATAAAAACATAATTGACCTGCTGCACACAAGTAAGCTTACTCCCCAACATACAAAAAATCAAAAAATATGTGGTTACATACATCCTTACTAGTGTTTAAATAAAATTGAGTCTCAAAATAGATTTCAAAAAATTTTCAAAAAAATCTAGAAAATTATTTTCTATTTGAAATAATGATAAAAATCAGTCATTATCAGTAACTCATTATTATATGTTTTAAAATAATGCAGAAGGTAAGTGGGTGTCATTACTGGTAGTCCAAAAAATAATGATATGGCAATACCGTTTCTACATTGGGAAATGAAGGAATTTTGCTCCAATATGCCAAATTAATCGTATTAAATATGCTAAAATTCGAAATTTATTTAACAAATTGTGAAAAATAATCTGTTGAAGGCATGTCCATATCCCAAATTAATTCATTCCAATAAATTTGCACATAATAATACAAATTTCAAACACCTACTTTGTTTTAAAAAATGACGGAACGAAAATAAATTTCTACACTTTGTAAAAGTTTGTTTGAAGAAAAAGTCTTTTATTTTAATTAAAAAAATCCAAAATTTGTATTTAATTCCGTTAAAAATATCAGGATTTAATTATGAAACATACTTAAAGTCGACTGACTACAGTTAAAATAATACGTTAGTAAAAAAATCTGCAAACGGTTTCACATTGAGTTGACTAATTTTTAAGAAATTTTTAGTTACACTTATTTAAACAAAGATTTTAGTTATCCTCATTTAACACAATACTGAAAATCCTCAGTACTTTAACTTATTTTGAGTGTTAATTTACAAAATTATTTATAACTAATTTTTAAGAACCCATTCGTTAAATTTTATACAATTTATTGTTAAAGTATAATATTTAGATGGCGCTACCAATATAGCGAGTTTTTAAAATGGCCCATATCTCGAAAAGTAACAGAGATAGAGCAAAATTGACGAAAATTTCAGCTACTCCTAATCATAAAAACGTTATCTCTATCCAAAAGTGGTCCTTGGTGAGGCTTTCAATAAAAATTTTCCATTTAATAAAATGGCCCGTATCTCGAAAACTAAGCGCGATAGGGCAAAAGGGCCAAAATGAAAACATAAGATTCGGTGGTAAAAATCATTAAAATTCTTCGCTATTGAGAGGTCTAAAATCCTTCATAACTACAAAAAGTGCATTTTTAAGTGTCAGCGTTTGACTATTAAGAGATGATTCCCTACTTTTAGGTAATTTTTAACTCCATAATTTTCAAAGAGGCGCTGCTCAAAAATTGTGTGTTAAATGACTGTTGGAATGAATGTTTTTGGTAGGTTTCACTGTGTTTAATAAATTTTTAAAGAAAATCAGAAGATTCATCTTCAAAATTGTTCAGCCATTTTCTAGCTTTATTTTAGCCATTTTTTAGCCATTTTTCTACAGAAATTTAACCATTTTTGGTAACCAAGTTCTGGCAACACTGATGCATATATACCGAAACTACGAAGCTGATTGAAAAATAATAACAGCATTTTTTAATCACTTGGATTTCGTAAATCCAAAAATTAGTTCAAAAAGTGCCCAACAGATTTTAACTAGATTTTTATATCAGACACTTCTATCACCATAATTTTTAATACCGAATTCAACGATGAAGGATTTCACAGTATCTTTTAATTTTACATTATATTTTATATAAAATAACGATAAACAGTCCGCCTTTTCAGTTTTATTACTTTAATTTTTATTTTTACATAATCAAAATATTCCGCTGTAATATTCACCAATTGTTTTAAATTAAATTACTTACAGTAGAGTAAAAAATTTCCATTTCTATTTCAGCTATTTCTCCATATCCAGGATTGAAAATAGCATGGATGGTAACCGAAACGATGCGGTTATCGGTAAGGGTAACGGTATTTTATATTATTTTGGTAACGGAATTTTAAGGCTAACGGTTTTTTATTTATTTCGGTAGCGGTATTTTGAGTTTAACGGTAGTGAGTTATTTCTCTGCATACCGAGAACAAAACAAAAAGCAAACTAGAATAAAAACAAAACCAATTTATCAACTTAATGTACGACAAATGCTCAATATCCACATGGAATTACCAAAAGCAAAACATTAAAAATATCGGTAACGGTATTTTAGGAATAACGGTATTGCATTTATTTCGCTAACTGTATTTTAAGGATAAGGGTATTTCAGTTATTTCGGTAACGGCATTTTAAGGATAACGGGTATACTTTAGGGGTAATGGTAGCCAGTTCAAAGAGTTTTGAATCGATAACGGTATTTTAACGGTATTGCATGCTAACCCTGAAAAATAGGTATTTGATGAAGTGTTCACTCAAAAAAATAAGTTAGAAGAAAAATTAGTAAAACGTCTTGTATATCAAGTGTACTAGTTTTCAGCAATTTTTTTGCTGAATTTCCGTTTTCAGCAAAAGTTTTAGTTATAGTTTTTTAGCACTAAACTAATTTTGAACTAATATTTTACTAATTTATTTTGCTACAAAAATTGTGCTGATGGACAAGATGTTGATGTCGCAGCTTGTCTAGATGTAGTACAGAAAACGGAAATTGTAAAAAAGAAAAACAACTCTACACAATTTCTATATTTAAATTTTCAGCTAACTAAAGTAAAATTTCGCTACAAGTTTTTTGAGTTTTTTTCAGTCTACTAATATTCAGCAAAAATTGTAGTGATTTTAGCAAGGATTTTTTCATTTGGAATCGACTAAATGTTGGCAAAACTTTTGCTGAAGATTACTATTTTTCAGCAAACCTTATGCTGAAATTACCAACTTTTTTGCAAGCACGCTCCTGACTAAAAATTTGTTGACACAGCAACAATTTTTGCTGACTTTACTGACTTTTTTTAGTGTAGTTTTTTTTTTTTTCTAAACATATTTTATACAAAAAATTTTAAGAAAAACCTTTTATTTGCTACCCAGCTAAAAATCGACATATATGGATCTTTGCAGGTTGAATGTATGTTCGTGCATGCTCATAAACATGCATTCGTGTTCATACATGGATACATAAATCTCCATACATGCACCACATAAGTCCATACATGTGCATTAACTAAATTTGAGGTAAGGCACATGTTAGGGCTACGTTTTATGGATTAAAAAAAAAAATTGTTGGAAGCGTGAGACAATTTCCTTTAATTTGAGTACCCACACTTACATGTTACCATTTTCCCCGGTTTTTTGCCCCACGGGTCTCCCGGGTCCGAGCCCCTCCCAAAATTAATTTCGGTTTTTTTTTAATTCCAGACGGGGTCACATCTTTTTTTGACGAAACCCCATAAACTGCTGTTTTTTTTGCAAAATTTTATCAAACCATATCTTATTCCATCAAATTAGACCTAATTGTGTCCAATTAGATATAATGTGATCTAATACGATCTAATTTGATAAAATTAGATGTTTTAATTTCTCGGATATAATTATATATAATGTCAAAAGTCATATAATTTTTTTTCATAGGATATATTTACTATTACACTAATAGAAAAAGAAAAAGTGTGTAGACATTTAAGTTAAAAATACTAAAAATTAGTTAAAAATTACCTTGCAGAATAATATATTTTTTCTTTACTAATATGGAGCAAAACTTTTTCCATTTTTAACAAGGTAATTTGTTATTTTTAATTAACTAAAAGTTAACTCAAATGTAAATAAAATTTTGTAAATTTAATAATTTTAAATATTTATCTTACTAGTATTAAGCAAAAAAAAAAAAATTTAATTTTAGCAGTTTTTTCTGCAGGATCATTTGTAGCTAATTTTTGTGGCTTTTTGTTATTTTTACAGCTTCATTTTTATGAGTGTATTAATATTATGTAAATGTGCTAAAATCTCAAAACTTATTTAACAAATTGTGAAAAATGATCTGTTGAAGGGACGTCCCTACCCTGATTTCATTCTTGCCTAAGGAAATCGTCAGGAGACGATCTTTTTAGAATTTCTCGAAATATTTGTTAAGTTAAATTACAAACTCAATGAGAATTTCTCGCTTTTGTCTAGGAGCGTTATTAAACATATAAAATAAAAAAAAAAAAAAAAAAAAACAACAAAAAAAATTTTATTAGTTATTTTAACTGCTACAATTAACTACCATCTTAATAATTTTTAAGTGTTTGTTACCTTTTTAATTGCATATATCTTAGCTTTTTGCATATTCTACCAAAATACTTTTCCGAGTGTAGACTGATTTTAGTTTGATTTTTATTGATAGACTTATGTAATAACATCGCAAAAAGCTCTTTTTGTTTACACATTTCAGTAAACAATAAAAACTAAAATCAGTCCATATTTAAGCTGTTTACAAAGGTGTTATACATTAACTAAGCAAAAAGACTGTCATTAAAAAAAGACATAATTTTTTTGGTGTTTACCTAAAATTAACTTTTATTTAAAAATTATTATTATTTAATATATAAAAAAAAAAAAACTTAAGCGACAGGAGCAAAACCAACACGGTTGTTACCCAAATCGAACTCGGTGTAATAGGCGCCAATGAATACATCACCTAAAATCCATAAATCGGAATCCATAGTAGTGAAGCTAGACATGCAATAGGTAGTTCTACCATCAACAACTTTAACGATGTACATTTCGGGAGTCAAATCGAAAACAGTACCACCAATGGTAAGGGAAACAGTAGGTAAGCTACCAATAGCAGCACAGTCAACAAAGTTATTACCATCATCATCACCAGAAGCACCAATCAATTCATTGATGGATTCATAAGCATCTCTGGGTGTAACAATCAAACTGGTACCGGTATCAGCAATAGCTTGGCAGCCGGAGCAAACTGAAGTGCCAGAAACACTAACGTCATCCATTTCAAATTGCCAATAACCTTGGGAGGAAACATCGACGTAGGTAAAACGACCCTTGTACAATCTTGAATCGGAACCACCCAAAATTAATTCACCACCACGTGTAGAAGAACCGCGACGAGTCAAATAGAAAGAAAATACATCGGAGGAAACTAAACCTTGAGAGTGCATATTGTAGAATGGAGGTACAACATTATCAACAGCAATTGATCGGTAACCCATACCAAGGATACCATCGAAGTTGGCATCAACAAAAGTGTTACCAGGTTCAACCATAGCTTCAGCAAAAGTTTGAGAACGAATAGCCAAACCTTCGAGAGTAACGGTATCGGTAGATAACACACCGGTCAAGCTTCCGGTGCCATATGCAATGGAGAAGGGTCTTCCATTCGCGACATAAGTTCTGGAGGCAGAGGAGTGGTATTTGTTATGCTTTTGGCAGGCAGTATTGCTGGGATGGCACTTGGCAGAGGGAACCCACAAGTTGGAAGAACCAGTATCGAATAAAACCACGAAGTTCTGAGCTGGTGTACCAATGCTGAGTTTACCATAATACTCCATATTGAGATTGTTCGTCAATGGCACATTGGTGTTACGGGCAGTGGGTAAACCATATTTGCTGCGCAGTACTGATAATTCAGACTTAACGTGGCTGTAGGTTTTAACGAAGTTTTCCTGACGATGAATTGGTACACGTACCAATTCAGCGCTAACCAAAGCGGCAAGTGTGAAAAATAGGAAGTACTTGAACATTTTTACTAAAATGAGAAGAATTAAAATTTTTTAAATCTTAGGTATTTTTTTAAGTAAAATTCCTCGTAATTTACTTACTGGAGTGACTACTCAATGACAATTTTACCAATTTTTACGCACGTATTTATACTATGGTTATCTGGTTTGGCGAAAACTTTGTTGGTCTGAAGTTTTATTTAACCCCTTAATGTACTGGGCTGCAATTTTTACCTTTTGAACTGTAGCTAAGATTTATAATTTCTTATAAAAGAACCTGAACTTTTTCCACAGGAAATATACATTTTTTTAATCAGCACATCAGAAAGAGTGAAATTTTTAATTTTCAATTAATCATTAGGGCTCGGAAATTCACGCATATATTCGTTTTTTTACTTATATAAAATATGTATTAAAAATAGAAAAATATGCATTTATTCTTGAATTTCTTTAAAACTCTGAGTATTGTCAATTTAATTTTAGTATTGTTTGTCTTCAAAAGTGACTTAAACATAAAAAATTATCGTTAAATGTCGTAAGACAGTTAGTTATTGAATTTTTCGGATATGCTTGTTTCTCTTCGTGATAAAAATAAATAAAAAATCAAAAACCTATTTATAAATTTTTTAAAATTACACATTTTTATAAAAAAATAAAATTTGAAAAACGCAGTTTTCAGTAAAATATCAAATAGTATGCTTAAAGACATTTTGGCAAAATGTGCATTTGTAGCAATATGTGAATTAAAATACAAAATATGAAAATAAAAATACGCATTTACATTTGCAAACAGCTGCATTAACAAATCGATGACATTTTATTGCAAATTTGTTGGTTTCGTAAATATATTTGATTAACGCTGTTCTCCAGCTAACGACAACAAACATGTAATTTACATGAAATTTAAATTAAAAATAACTATTAAAATTTAACAAAACTTCTAAAACCGACTTAAAAATGTTGTTAGTAAAAAAAATCAGGTCGCAATTTCCATATTGAAAAATTTTTATTATTTTGATACAAGGATTTACAGCAGGTCGGTAGGATAAGTTTAATGGACATCCATAATCTTAACTCAAAAACGGCTTGTTTAAATTTGAGCAAAAAATAATAAAGCTTGGCCAAGTTTTTGGCAAGTTTCGAAATTTTTAAATAAATTTTTATAACTTCTGAAGAAATTATATAACTAAAATTAATTATAATTAATCTTGGTAAAAAGAGCCATTTTTTCTATGGCAAATATTTTTCTAGGTCTATTGTGAAAATGTTCGGCTCATATCGCCTTAACTATGTGATAAATCGAAAATTTTAAAACGCTTTCAATGTTTGCACCATTGAAAATAAAAACTAGTGCATTAAAGGGTTAACCATACTATCATTCAAGTATTTGTCGCGCATGTTGCTTAATTAATCATTAAGAACTTTTATTATGATTATGTATAGAAATTTATTTTCTTGCTTTACTATTAAATGATCCATTTAATAGTAACCCAGCAAAACCTTGGTAATGGGTTGGACCTTTTTAACGCATTGCCTGGTAATGGGTACCCCTTTACCCTTGGTTTTACTTAGAAACCTAAAGTAATACGTGACTAATATTGTGATATATCAATACTTATGTGGGAAGTATGAAATAATGACTTACCAAAACAGAGATATATTACTACTTATTTGGAGGCTTTAAAATAATATCTTACTGATATTGTGTTGTATAATAACTTATTAATAAGGGTAAAGGTAATAAATTATTGGTATTGCATTATGTAACTACTTATTATGCGAAAGTACGATTTAATAAAAACTTATAATGTAATTACATTGCTCGGATCGGTGTACTTTTAAACAAAGTCATTACTGGTAACATCTTATTTTACTCCCTATATATAACCAATGAAATATGTACTAATATGTAACGACTTATTTCACTCCATACAACTATGTACTTATTTTAGCTAACTAATTCCTTTGTAATCACTTATTTTAGCATATACCGGTACGATTTAGGCAACCATTTGCCTCCAATGACACTCCCATGTTAAAATAATGTGTTATGCGACCAAAGTGTAAGTACCCAGTGTAGAAAATGATTACCAGATATGTTATGTAACTATATACCTGGTAATGGTAACTAATTACTTTTCTTATTAATTTCTTATTACCTTTGTATGGCGATGTCACGAAAAATAATGAGTTATGCTTACACACGTGAATAAGAAAAACCTAAAAATATATCATTACCTATATGCTTACCAGTACTGACAAAAAGATTGAGTCTAAAAATAGATTTTGAAAAAAATGTGTTTTATAAAAAAAAAATTTTTTTATTGTAAAATTTTTTTTTAATAAAATTTTCGAGTGCGGGAATCCAACCTGAGACTCCAGGTTGCCAGTAAATAGACCCAGAAAAACCTTGGTAATATGTTGGTATTACAGAACACATTACCTGGTAACACCATACCCCTTACCATTGCATTATTTCATAACTAAAATGTAATGTCTGACGTATAATGTGCTGCATAACTACTGGGTAGTAATAGCAACTTATTACCAATGATATATTTAAACACCTCAAAGAAAAGAGTTAATTGTAATACACAACATGAGTTCTAAATAATAGCAGCGACTTATTACAGATGGGATATTTTAAAACCGTAAAATAAAGAGTTACTTTAAATGTGATACGTGATCACTTAATAGAAATATCCACTTATTACCGATGGTGTATTCAAATACCTCAAAATAAGGAGTTATTTGTAATGCGATACATGAGTGTTATTTTCTATTTAAAATATTCGATACAAATAATTTATATGTTTTATACATATTGACTGAAATATCTTTTATGTTTTTTGTTAACTTTATATTAATCTGAGTAAATATAAATTAAATATGAATATGCTTCGTTTTAGCATTTATAAAAAACCAACACGATAACGTCTTATTTTAATTTTTTTTGTAAGAAGTAAGTATATATTGTTATACAGTAAGTGAGCGCATAATTTTAATGTGTTATTTCAGACCTGTTTGTAACACATTTGTTTGGCCTTACTTTAAGCTGTTATGTAAGTAGTATTGTGCTCAGTATCGGTTATATAAGTGGTTACGTAACTCCTAACATGTAACATTAAAGTAACATGTTCTTATATTGTTACGTAGCCCTCTTTTGGAAAGTACATACCTCCAATGACATACCCTTGTTAAAATAATAACTGTTGGAATAGCAAAGTAAGAGGTTAAATACCTTAATTTCTTCTTACAAACCTTATTACCAGGCAATAGAAAGTTTTGCTGGGGATGTACTGTTTGATAGATAAAACATAACTGATCTGCTGCACACAAGTCGCTTACTAGCCAACATGCAAAAAATCAAAAAAAATGAGTCTCAAAATAGATTTCAAAAAATTTTCAAAAAAATCTAGAAAATTACTTTCTATTTTAAATAACGATAAAAATAAGTCATTATCAGTAACTCATTATTATATATTTTAAAATAATGCAGAAGGTAAGTCGGTGTCATTTCTAGTCGTTAGGGAATGCGTCCCGGGATTTCCCGGGAAATTAGGCATTTTTGAGTTCCCGCATTCCCGGGAATTTGGACCGGGAATCCCGGGATTTCAAAAAATGCAGTTTAAAATAATAAAGTAAATTATTTCAAATTTACCTAGGCAAAATTTTTAAACGTTTTCGAAAATAGTAAAAATCTTACATTAGGCTTGCTCATTTACTTACAAAATTGTAGTAAAAGTAGTAAGATTTTCGAGTAAACGAACACACTGATTAATTTGTGTACTTGATCGAACGTTTTAAGTTAATTTTTTTTAACAGGCACTAAAAGCAACTTAAAAAATATATTGTTTAAGAAAACCACTCAACTAAATGTGTTTGTATAAAAAAATTTTAATCGCACAAAGATAAATTTGTCCATTGATTTTTAAAAATTTTCAAGTAAGTTAGAATTTTTTGCCAATAATTTTTAAAATTATTTCCTATATTAATTTTTTTATTTTTTTTTTCGGACACGTGTTTTAGTCTAAAAATTAGTTTTAGTTTATTCAATTATTAAAAATACATATATAATTAGAGTTATATAATTTCTAATATAAAATTAATTCTTTTGCCTTACGAAAATTCTAAGAAAACCACATGAGCTTTTTCACGATCATGAAAATTTTAACTCTTTAAGACATTTTATTAATAAAAATTTTTAAATTACTACAAAATATTTTCTAATTCATGTCCCTTGCGGGATCCCGGAAAATCAAAATAAATTTCCCGCTTTCCCGGAAAATCAAAAAGTGCGGGATTTTGCATTTCCTACTGGTCGTCCAAAAAATAATGATATGTCATTACCGTTTCTACACTAGGTAGTTACAATTTTTGGTTTCTTATTCCATTTCCCTTTACCTGGCAATATGTAAAAGGTTTTGCTGGGAAGTACACCAATGTTTGTTTAAGTTTATCTTTGAACGATTAATTTGGAAAAGTTCAATATTTTTGATTTGTACGAAATTGTTAATGTCGAGGGATTATATTCAATAAAGGCCATCTGCGGTTTTTAAGGAAATAAGTTTATGTAGAGTAGTGAAATACAATCTGTAGAACCAGTTTTTTTGTCATTGTTGTTTTTCGGCCAACTACACTAAAAATAATACACCAGTAACAAATCTGTCAATCGGGTTTCTAACCGAGTTCATTAATTTTTAATAAGTTTTTAGTTGAAAAACTGTTTTAAATAAAGATTTTAGTTATCATCTTTTAACACAATAGTAAAATCGGCAGTACTTTAACTACCTAATTTCGAGTGTTAATTTTCAAAATTATTTATACGAGTTACTAATTTTAAAGAACCCATTTGTTAAATTTTACACAATTTATTGTTAAACTATAATATTTTCATGTTTTAGCTATTACCCGGAATATGACGCCACCAGTGTAGCAGAAGTTTTAAAGATGGCGCTATTTTCCCTCTAGCGATTTTTTAAAATGGCCCATATCTCGATAAATAAAAGAGAGGAAGAGAGAGAAAAGCTTATCTCGATCCCAAAAGGGTACTTCATATAAAATGGCCTATATCTCCAAAACTGACAAGATGTTTCCTCTCACGGAATATCAATACATGTCCTTTTTAAATATGGCCCAAGTCTGGGGAAAGTCCAGAGACCTTAAGAATTATAATCTGCATAAAATTAAAAAGTTTGTAAACGTACAAATAAAACTGTAGTTAGACTAAACTTAGAATTGTTAATTTTGAAAAAATCTTAAGAATTGGTTAAACTGAAAATATTAATAGTAAAAAATTTAATGAAAACTTTAATTTACTTTACACAATTTAACTTTCTTAAACCTACCCAGGAAAATTTTCTGTTCCAAAGAATCGGTTGTACAATAGCTACTTTTCATTCACAACCCCTTCTTCTGTCGATTCTAACACCGATTCTTTTTGTTTGAAATTGTCCCAGAAGCAACCCCTTCTATAGCTCCAAAGTGGAACCGGTTGCTCTAGAATCAGTTCTAGAACTAGTTCTGGAACTGATTCTACGTCACCCACACCTTCCATATAGGATCCCAGGAACTGGTTCCGGAACCAGTTCCATAGAATCGGTTGCAGTGGAACCAGTTGTAGAATGGGTGTGGTTGGCTACCGATTGTAAAAAATTTTCCTGGGTAGTATATTAACTTCTGAAATTCAAGTATCCAAAATATTTTCTTTTAGATTTTTAAAAATATTTTAAACACGTTTTTATACAAAATAAATTCTTACTTGGTTGGACTAATGAATTAGGTGGACTTATTAATTGCTAATTTCATTATCATTGCCCTGATATCAATTGAAATGAAAATATATTCATTACCATTTATTATTTAATATTATTGATTTTAGAATTTGATTTTATTGATTAATCAAAGGTGTAGTCGAAATAATCGTCTGTTTTGCTCTATTTCTCTTAGTTTTAGAGATACAAGCATTTTTTAAAAGTCGGGAGAGACGGAAATAGCGCCATCTTTAACATTTTTTATACATTGATGGCGCCAACTACCACAGTGAAATCAGAAACATGAAAATATCCTGTTTTGACAATAAACTGTATAAAATTTAACAAGGGCTACTTAAAAATTATTTATAAATAATTCTGAAAATTAACAACCAAAATTAGTTAAAGTATTGAGGATTTTTAGTATTGCGTTTAATAAAAATAACTATTTGCTTAAACCAGTGTTTCAACCACAAATGTATTTATTTTAGTCAAGTAAATTGGAAACCTGTTTAAAAATTTTTTATTCACATATTATTTTAGCTATAGATAGCCCTAAATGAATATAAGTCCACAATATAGATATGTTTATATATAGATACATATGTTTAATAACAATAAGGCATCGTTATGACGTGTGGATCTTGGGGAGAAGGGTGAGTTGAATATAAACATTTTTTTTACCTCGTGTACTGTAGTACTACTGTCTGGTGATTAGTATTACTAACTGAATGATAAGAAAATGCTATACCCGATTAAAAAAAATTGATATGGGGTTTTATATAGTTATATGTAATTTAACATGTGCCAGTATACAATTCTATCCGAGAAATGGGCCCATATAATAAGTAACATAAGTTTGAATTAGTTCAGTTAAAATTTGATATTATACAATTACCCGTGTAAAAAAGATCAGATCTGGCCAGATCTCAGCACATCTTACCAGATCTAATTAGATCTCAAAATTGGGGACAAATTTGAGATCTAATTAGATCTGATCAGATCTAGGCATATCTGGCCAGATCTTCGTAGATCTTACCAGATCTAATCAGATCTCAAAATTGGGGACAAATTTGAGATCTAATTAGATCTGATCAGATCTAGGCATATCTTGCGCATTTGTCCAGATCACTTTAGATTTGAACAAATTTGGAACTAGATCTTATCAGATCTTGCCATAAGGTATTATCACATATGCCATATCTGATCATATTTGATGTGATCTGGTACAGGATCTAATTAGATTGAATCATATCTATTGAGAACCAAAAAGATCTGGTCAGATCTAAACTTTTTTACACGGGTATTTACTATTTGTTGTTTTTGCTGTAAAAAAAATAATTTTTTTTAATATTTGAAACAATTTAGTTTTTTTTCTTTAATTTTATGAAAATATAACAATTTTAAACCAAAATCTCATTTTTAATATATTTTTTTTAAATACTGAAAAGAATTTTGTTTAAATTTAAAAAATTTCAATTTAACAAATCCATTTTGTTCAAATTCTTAAGTAATACCCAAGTAAAAAGTTTTGATATAGTTGCATATTATCATGGAAAATTTTGTGCAATTATATATTGGAACATATATACCAAGATATAATTATATAAAATTTTAAGAAATTATATCTTGAATATATAACTATATCTTGTTATATATAGCATAGTGCAACATATTACGATATTCAATTACATGTAGTTACATATGAGTGAATTATACACCATTATAGCTAGTTGGATATGATTATATTATATCTGATACATTTGGATGAGGAAAAAATCCGGACAAAATTGTATCAAACCATATCTTATTCCATCAAATTAGATCTAATTTTGTCAAATTAGATCTAATATGATATAATACGGATATAATTATATGTAGTGTCAAAAGTCACATCATTTTTTTTTTTACTAGGGTATATTTATTATTACACTAATAAAAAAAAGAAAAATATGTAAACATTTTGGTTAGAACTACTAAAAACTAGTTAAAATTATCTTGCAGAAAAATCTATTTTTTGTCTACTAATATGGAGCAAAACTTTATCCAGTTTTTAACAAGGTAACTTGTTATTTTTAATTAACTAAAAGTTAACTCAAATGTAAATAAAATTTTGTAAATTTAATAGTTTTATTGTTATATTTATTTTACTAGTATTAAGGAAAAAAAAATGTTTTAATTTTAAAAAATTTAAATTTTAGCAGTTTTTTCTGCAGCTTTTTGGTAGCTTTTTCTGCTATTTTTACAGCTTTATTTCTATGAGTATTTTGATATTTTTTATAAAAATATTTTATAAAAATAACACTATTTTAAAAACAAATTCCTTCCTATGACAAGCTATTGTTCAATTCATAGAGGAAATACTTAAATTAGAACAACTTCTTATTCAATAGTTGCTATATTTTAATTACTTCTTTTTCCCCATTTTTTTTTTGCTGGGTATTTATTCGTTAAGTCTCAAATATGGAAATAACTTAGAAAAAAATCAATCTCAGTTCTGATTGTAGAACTAGATATATATGAACTTATTATTACTAACATGTAAGTATTGAAAAAAAATAAACTAGTTTTTTATTTTTCTTGAAATCATTAGCTGTGTTTGCGTACTTTTTGGATAAAGTTTGGCAAAATGAACAAAAACAATTTTTGTTGATTTTTGTCTCACGCAGTGACAAAAATCAACAAAAGTACACGAAAGCGCAAAACCAAATTTCAAGCCCAAAAGAAAACGTAAATAGACTTATACATTATATTTCGGTTTGGTGAGCGCTCTTTGTTGTAAAGACATACTTAGATTTTTTATTTCAATTGTTCTTTAAATTAAAAATTTTAATAAAAAATATCTTTTTCAAGAATTTTATATACAAAAAGGATTATATATATTTTTAATCTATAAAATGTTGTCATATTAAACAAAACTTCATTTATTTACACATGTATATCTTTAGTTATTTATATATTAAGCATCCTGACAAATTTGTCGTAGTTTTAATATACCAAGAAATTTTGACAGCTTTTACACCAATTTTTGCAAATGATAAACATTTTTTCTGAGTGAATGAAATAAACGATAGAACTAAAAGTGCTATTAGTTGTGAACTAGGACTTTGGTTCAATTTAGTGAATAGTTCAAATAAACTAGTTGAGCACAGATGATGTTAAAAAAGCAATTTAAACAAAAGGAGAAGAAGCATATTACTCTCTCATGATCGCTCTCAGCAATATTCTAGTACACGAACGATTTTTTATTGCGATCCCGCAAAAGAATTATTGAGCGTACTCACGATGGTATTTTGCACACATTGCAAAAAAGCACACATTGCTTCTTCATAACTGCTCAAGGCTGAAAAAATGCAAATAATAGTCTGAGCTTTTTTTAATCGTGTGCAAATTGCGATCGTGAATACCCTCATTGTCCACATATGGTTTTTCACTTACCTAGTGCCCACAAATGCAATAAAATGTGTAATAAAATTTGAAGATAACACTTAAAGCAACAACAGCAAACACAATTTTGTTGTTGCTTTGGGTGTAAATTTCGAATTGCATTACATATTTTATAGCATTTGTAGACACTAGGTTAACGAAAAACCAAATAGGGCTTTCAGTGTGTTAACTAAATGTTACCAGAAACTGCTAATAAATATTAACCTTTATGTAACCATTGCAGTGTGACAAATCGGGCAGTTCTAAGTATTGTGGTGCATAAAGGATAGATATTAAGAGAAAAAATTAATTTTGAATTATCAAAGCAAAATGGAGTAAATGAGCTGAACACCGATTAAGGCATCTTTTGGGGCAGTTCTAAATTGTGTCATAAATTAAAACTGTGTTTTTTGTGTGTTATCGTCAGAAACCAGTTTTACAACCAGCACTCAGTACCATTTTTCACTGAAATTTACCTTAAGTGAGAAATTTATTTTTTTTTACTTAAATAAAATTTTAATAAACATTCTTACTGATCTTCATTGACAACCAAATATCTTCAATAAGATTATAATTAAGTTGGTTTACCAAGTGCAGGGTTAAACCACAGAAAAACGTCAGAATTAACATATGTAAAGAAATGTTTAATTGGTATCTTAATATTTCTTACAAAAATTTAATTTTAATGTTAAAAGCGCTATTTAGCGTTCAATTATAGTATGTATGATTAATTTCTATGAAGTGTTAAGTGTTTTAAAAACACACAAAAGACAGACAGGGTTTACATGAGAAAACAATGTCTAAGAATCAAGTTCAAAATTACCGTTACTAAATAAAAACAATAATCTAAAATACACATCTAATTGATATAGAGTAAACAATTTAATGACTAAATAATTGATAATTGGAGTTACAAATTTTATTGAAGAATTTCCATTAATTTTATTACATTTTAGATGGTGTAGTTGCAATACAAGGATGACAAATTATTTAACGATTTAAGAGTGTTAGATTAAAGTGGAAAGTAGTCGCAGAGAAACACAATTTTTCAATTTAAAATTAGAAGAAAAAATATCATAATGGCGCCAACTGGAGCTTTGTCTGTTCATTATCTATGATACAAAGGCGTCTTGCCAATGAGCTTAGCACAAGAGAAGTAAAACTAAAAAAGAAGATTGAAGATGTATTTTGACTGGTCGTAATTATCTTTGTTTTGATGAAGATCATCACCAAGCTACTAGACAACATTTACATCTATGACTTCAAACATGTTGTTTTGTTGATTGAATTTTTACGTATACTTAAAGCTGTTAAAATAAAAAAAATAAGAAAATGTTAAACAAATTGATCTTGTAAAATGTACACAAGTTTGTAGTCATAAAAATTTACATTCGAACATTTTTATGCTGCATCTTACTTATGATCGACATAAAAACATATAAAACAATTTTATGATTATTTTTTTTTAACATTGTCCTATAATTTAATTTTCTAAAGTGGAAATTGGATTTGTAAACAATACCGCCCACATATTGTTAGTTATTCTCATAAATTTTAAAAGCCAATATGAAAAAGTTAACATGTCCATAAAAACATGTAGCACAAATGAAAATCCCCAATTTTAATTAAATTCGGCTATGTTTTCGAGCTAAAAATTTAAGGCACCTGTTTTTGACGGGTTTCGGAAGATAAAAACGGATTTTAGTGGCGAAAGCGAAATTTGCACTTTTTAATTAAAATCACTTAAATAAGGTTTTAAGGCAATCTAGAACTGTCAAATCTGTAACACTTTGCTTTAACAACACCTGCACTGGGTACAGTTGGTTTCCAAACATATGACCGCGAGTCATATCATGTCCGAACCAATATATTTTAATTTTCCTTTTAATGTTTATTATTTAATTTTTCAATTTAAAAAAATAAATAAAATAAAAATGATAAAAAACTGTTATATGCACTTGTGAAAAATATTGAATTTCACTGTATATTTGGCACTTGTTTAATAACTTTTACTACATTATCCAGTAATGACAAAATGGTGTTTTAAAGCCAATCGACATTGATATCAAAGAATAGCTCAGAGGTAGAAGGCAATCTTGAGGTCGCAAGTTCGATATCCAGTTGCAGCAATAAAAAAAGTTTTAAAAATAAAAAATTTTAGTTTTCTCTGCCATTTTTTTAATATTGACTGAAGAAGTTGAGTTTTCTTTGTACGTGTTCAAAAAGTTCTAAAAAAATATTAAATGGGGGTACCATCCAAGAGGACAGAAGAATATTTAGATTAATTATCCAGAAAAAAAATATATGCAACATTTATTTTAATTTTTGCATTAAAAATACAGAAATTGTTTTTCGGACTTCCTATTTTTTATATATTTAGTTGAAATATTGGTCTACCGCAAGTTCAAATTGAAATTGTGATATCAGATTTTATTTGTTGTTTCAAAAAGGTTGCCCATTTTCATGATAGAAAAAGCACTAAAATTAATCAGATTTTTCGAATGTCGTTCAGAATTAGTTGTAAAAAAGATGTAAAAAAATAATTTTAATTCGGTGAAATAAATGGTTTTTAAAGCATGACTTCAATTTTGTGTGCGCAATTATAGCGCTTTTTCTGATGCTTTTGAATCTATTTTGCTGCTGGTTTGTACTAAATTTTTTAGTTCTTTTTGCTGAAAAATTTAGCAATCTTTTATCTGTGAATAAAACTACATTTGTCAATACTTTTGTTAGTGGTTCGAAATAACTACATATTTTAGTTGATTTCAATGAAAATGTAGAGCGTACGACATTAAAGGCAAAAAAAAAGAGCGGCGTACACCCTTCAATATAAAGCATTTTTGCAAGGTTTCATATTTTTCGTTATATCCTTGGCATTTACAGTCGGATCTTAAAGTATGATACATCGATGTTTTTCTCTCGAGGAGGCCAGTGTTTTTCTCTAAGGGCCATTGACCTCAATTATTCCGTTCTAGTAGTTACCCACCAGATCTCAGTTGCAACAACCCTAATGTCTGAAAATTAAAGCTCGCAAAAAATCATTAAACTTTTGCTAAAGAAGTTTTCCGATAAACCCAGTAGAATTTTTTTTATATATTGGTTGCCGAACGTAGGGGTCGTCTTTTTAATTTTTTTTTCATTGGATTTTTCCTTTATAGCAAAACACTGGTCTCCTCGATATATCACACTTTAAAATCCAACTTTAAATGCCGGAGCTATAACCAAAAATTTAAAAAGGTGACCCGCAAAAAAAAATTTTTTTTTTTTGAAATTGCCTTGCAAAAGTATTTCATATTGGAGTGTGTACGGCGAATTTTTTTTTGCGGTACGGTCTAATTAATGCACATGTTATTAAAAGTTTGTCAAAACTGACCTTGCAGCAAAAACTGCTTTAATAATTATTATAATGGCTCTATCGATTTTCATACCCTCTCACAGTGTCCTTATTATAAATAACTGGGATGCAAAGCCCATTTCGTTGTTAGCGTGCCTTAAAGTTGATTTAACACTCTAACCGTCTTACGCTGTTTTGCAATGAAATTTATATAATGTGTTCGGCACAAAATTTTGTTTTGTTAGAGTGAATCTTGAAAACGAATGCATAAATATTAGTAGATTAAGAACTAAGTTATACCGCCCTGTAAAGGTTCAATTAGACGTGCAATAACCATAACCATATAAAACAGCTGTTCAAACCAATCTTATGGGCTACAATGTATTCGATTATTGGTGACATGCCATAACGCCATAGCCATAACCGTAACCGTAGATACCAATTCAATTTTGGTTTTCTGCTATGGCGATATGGTATGGCACGTGTAATTAAACGTTAAGATATAATGATTTTGTTATCAATGCTAAGTTTATTCTCTCAGCCAAATGTCATAAACATCCTCTCATTCGTCTAGGACAATGTATTTTAAAGCTATCATGATAGAACACCGTGTATCTTTGGACCAAAGTAAAGACTTTCCAGTCAGAAATCGCCAGTGATACAAAAAATCGAGCGCTGGCATACCACTGGGTATGAATGGCACAACACGTATTTGGGACACTTTGCCAGCGTTTGCATAAAGCGTTTTGCTAGTATTTGCTTTACAAAAATTTCGGTGGTTTATTAAAAGAACCTCTGGCAAGGAATGGGCTTATAGGCTATGCCAAGGTTTGCAATGAGTGGTTATCTAGTGCTACCTAGTCAGAAATTTCTAGCGGCACAAAATTCATTTCACTGGTAGAGCAATAACACTGTGGAACAAATTCAGTTTAGCAAAAGTTAGGTCGATTCTGAGAGTGAGGGGTGAAAATAGAGGCTAAATTAGAAGACCCGTATCGCGGCGTTTGTTTATGTTAGTTCGAATTTTTTTTAATCGACCTTCGAACTTTGCAGTCGAATGCCGATTTTCATCATATTGTTTATATGGTTTTTTGGCTATAACTCGTCGACTAATTGATATTTTTTAAATCTGTAAAAGCCAAATTATTGCTAGAGACCTGTGCAACAATTAAAATTTTTTAAAAATTTGATTTAGAAAATTTTTGTGGTGCTTATGAAGCAAAATGTTGGAAAAATTATTTTTTTTTTCATGCTTTTTGAAAATATTTTCCACAAAACTAAGTCTTTCTTGCTTTCTGTTTCAAAAAAATATAATTTTGAAATGTTAGTTAGGAAAAGTTTTAAGTAAAAAAATTAAATAAATTAAATTAATGATTTGGCCAGTTGCCGTTTAGTAGGCGGCTGTGGATATTTTTTACTTGCTTTTTTTACTTTATTTGCCACAACCGAATTATCGATTGCCACAACTAAATTCGGTTGGGGCAACCGAATTACGAGGTTGCAGCAACCGACCCAATTCGGTTGGAAAAAATTCGGTTGTCACAACGGAATTGTTTTGGGAGTGCACATATTATTTTAAAGAAAGAATTCAATGTAAAAGTTTATCCAAGAATATTTCCACTATAAAAGCATAACTTATGGAAAAGAGTCTGCAAAAATTTTAGTTCGAACTTAAAATTAGTTAAAAATTACCTTGCAGAAAAGATTTCTTAAATTACTAGATTAGTTTTGGTAAAAAATTTTTAAGAGAGAAATAGCAAAAATTAAACTGCTAAATACACAGAACTTTAATTATCTATATTTGAGTTAAGTTTTAGTTAATAGAAAATAACAACTTAACGTGCTAAAATCAGCAAAATATTTAGTGAAATAACACTGCTCTACAAAAAAAAAAAAAAAAAAACAATCTAAATTTAAGTAAAAAATTGGTAAAACTACAGTTTTATCTGTAATTATACTGAGTCGTAGAATTTATCCAAATTTAGGGTCTCGGGACCCTCCCTAGTCCATATCATGTGAGGGCATATAAGGGCACTCCGATGGAACAATATTTTGTCGGTTTTGCTCTAGCTCGCTTAGTTTTCGAGATATGGGTCCAAGGCTCCGCCAAGGTCCATTTTTGGATAGAGATAACCTCTTTCGCTGAGGTATTATACAGTTAGGGGTAGTCGAAATGTTCATCAATGTTGCTCTATCTCTCTTAGTTTTCGAGATATGCGCCATTTTAAAAAATCGGGAGGGAAAGAAATAGCGCCATCTTTAAAACTTCGGATACATTGGTGGCACCATCTACCGGGTAATAACAGTAACACAAAAATATTATAATTTAACAATAAATTTTGTAAAATTTAACAAATAGGTTCTTAAAAATTTGTTTTAAATAAATTTAAAATTTAACACTCAAAATAAGTTAAAGTACCGAGGATTTTTAGTACTGTGTTCAATGAAGATAACTAAAATCTTTGCTTAAAAATCGTTGCTTTAATCAGCGTTTCAACTAAAAATTTGTTAAAAATTAGTCAAATCGATTTGAACACGATTTGACAGATTATCCTACTGACGTATTAATTTAGGTGTAGGAGTTCACAAGATGCAATTTCCGTGTGCTGAAAATTTAACATTTTAACTAAATTTAAGTAGCTTTTTCTGCTATTTTTAAAGTAATTTTTCTATAATTACACTGTGACACAAATGGAAGGGGTCAGTGATCGGGAAGGGTTCAAACTACCGGGGAAAGTTATATCGTTAAAAAAGAAGTTACAATAAAAATTACAATTCCTTTAATCTTTTCATATAACGTTTTTCTATATACTCAACAGTTTTGCAGGTAAAAATAAATGTATGAAGAAAAAAATATTTTTTGCCTAAAATATTAAAAAAAAGTAATAAACAAAAGGTTATTGATTTTTATGGTAGCGGTAACAAACATTTATTTTTACCGGCAAAACTGTTGAGTATATAGAAAAACGTTATATTAACAGATTAAAGGAATTGTAATTTTTAATTTTTTTAAAATTGTTTGATCAAAATCGGACTAGTGTTTCTCGAGTTATGTCAAAAAAAATATATATCTCGATTCCCTGGGTTGACCCAGCGAAACGCCGGGACACGTATAACTTGTTTTTGACCGATATAACATTTCCCGTTGGTTTCATCCCATTCCGAATTTGACTGTCGCATAGTGTTATTCACATCCAGCTTTATCGGAATTAATGAACAAAAACAACAATATTTTCACTATTAGCAGCTGAAAACTAATCAAACAATTCATGTTTTTCTAATATGACCTCATTTATAAAGAAACACATTTATAACCTGAGAATAATCACTAAAATGAGATCAATTTAAATGACACATTAGTTGCCTATAACAACGATAAATGACATTAACAGGCATTGGTATTTGTAACCAACATCTACTTTTGCTACTTTCTAAAGCGAAAAGGCGTTGTTTTAGAAAAAAAATCACTATCGAATCATGCTGACCACCTACAGTTTGTATTTAAGCCAGCGCTAATCAACTGGCAATGTAGATTTTTGTTAGTTTTTATTTTATAACAAATGTTGGTAATCAATAAAAGAAAAACTCTACTTAACGATAAATATTCTTAATATACCAAAATGTTTTGATTCACATATGTATTGGAAATGAAAAAAATGTAACAAAACCACAGGTTTGATATGCGGGATATTTCAAACAAGTGTCTATAGAGATGAAAGAAAAATGCTCTACTCTAATTTATGTAGAAACATGTGTTTCCTTATGTTAATTAGAGCCATTAACTAAACTTTTAACAGCAAGTGTTGTCGTCGTAGCCGTTGCCATTGATGTTCACTTTATTGTTTCCTCCTAGTCCATGTTGTTCATTTTATGGGTGGCGCTGCTTTTTGTTTGTTTGTTTGTGACATCTCTAATAAATTAGTTACATTTATTAAAAATCAATAAAAATAAAAGTTACAACAATCATATCTTTACAAAAAAAGAATTAAAAACCAAAATACATACCTACATATATATTTTTTATGTATGTTATGAAAACCATAATTTTTATTGGCCATCATTATGTCAATATCCCATTGTGTTTGAAATAAATTTTAAATTTATTATTTAATAGATTAAACAAAACAGATGTAGAAAATGTTAAAATACAGTATACGAGTATAACTGTAGAAAGTGTTGATAAATTTGTTTAAGCAACCACCCACTAAAACTGTTTTTTGAATCTGATATATAAAATAAAGAACGGTTCAGTTCAAATTTCAATTCATACTACTCTTAATAACTTTTTAATGAAATTACGGAATTTTAAACTTAATATGTGATCTTCTCCGAGAAAAGGGACCTAGTGTGTGAAAATGAAGTTTTGAGAAGAACGCATTTAAAGTTAAATTAAAAATAAAATTTTAATGTTTTTCTCATTTTTATCGAAACACTAGGTCTCTTTTCTCGGAGAAGGTCACATTAACTTAATAGTATTAAATTAAATATTAAACTAAATAGTATTAATGGAGTTCACTAAGTGTGTTGTATTTCCTCTAAAAAAACAGAGTTGCTATTTTTTTTATCGCTTTAACGGCGGTTTTCTATTGGGTTTATCTTAGTAAGCTATAGCACTAAACAAAGGTAAAACTACCCAGTCAGAAATCGCCAGTGGTACAAAAAATCAAACACTGGCATACCACTGGGTAACCACGCTGTTAAAAATAAATGACTGGCAGAACACTCATTTGGGACGCTTTGCCAGCGTTTGCAAAAAGCGTTTTACCAGTATTTGTTTTACAAAAATTTCGGTGGTTTATAAAAAAAAAACACTGGCATAGAATTGGCATAGAGTGATATGCCAAGGTTTGCAACCAGTGGTTATCAAAGAGTATACATAATAAAGAGATTAGGGGACTCTCTATAACTGAGAAAGCATTTGTTCTATTATGTGCCTTGGAACAGGAACATACTCAAACCAATATCACCCAGCAAACATGGCAATACGAAGAAGATTCTCCGAACATATCGTTAGGAAGAAAACATTTATTGCCGGCAATATCAATTTCGTATTCCGGAAGTTTCCTCCGTCGGAAACAACTGTTACACTAAAACAATACTTCCAGGCAATATGAAAGCAATAACTCATATGGAAGATAAAAGGAATATCGCTAAATAAACTCTCAGTACAATAAAAAAAACGATTTAATTTTTTCATTATTAAATTTAAGCCTGAAAGACAATATCTGCATACATAATCCATTGACCAACTTATAAATAATTTTGATTTCATCTTAGCCGATTTTTTCCGGGAAATTAATCTTAACTTTTCACGAGTTTATTTCCTATATATCTTTTGATTGTTTTTGTACAAATTTAGTTTTAATTTTTTTCAAATTGATAAAAGATTTCAAACAAATTTGCTTTATCTTCCAAATGATACAAAGGTGATATTGCCGCAATATTGTCATAAAAAGTTATGACAAAAGATAATATTTTTGAATTATTTTTTTACAAATATCGCCGAATTATCTTCCAAGTGATAAAAGGAAGACAATTTCAAAGTAAATACTACTTGATTATTTTCATTCAAATGACAAATAGAAGATATCGCTTTAATATCTTCTTGGAAGGTATCTTTTAAATGTTTGTAGGGTCATTATGTGCGCTCTTTGTATGACTCAAAACATCGATTGTAACCAGGAATGAAAAATAATAATTTAGTTATAAAAATCAAGAATAGAACTATACTATGGAATTATACTATTTCAACAGTATTATAGCCCTAGATTATGAATTTTAAAAAACCATACGTAAAAATTTGCAAAATAATATCGGAATGCGAAAAAAGGCTTTGGGGTTCAAAAAATGAATTAAAAGATTTACATTCTGCAAACGATGCCAAAATTTTCTTTTTTTGCAACTAATTACCAAACTTTGTTTTATGAAATGGGCATTATACTCCGTAGATTATAAATATAAAAAACCGCACTTAAAAAATTGCAAAATAATAGAGGAACGCAAAAAAAGACTTTGTGGTAGAAAAAAATAATTAAAAAACTCAATCAGCGATTAACAATCTGCAAATGAATACAATGACGCAAAAATTTTCCTTTTTGCAAATATTTTTTTCGCGATTTATTTTTTTTTTTTTTGCAAACTAAGCACCAAACTTTTGTGTATAAAATTGGTACTATAGACCCTAGATTATAAATTTAAAAAAACCAAACCTAAAAAATTGCGAAATAATCGCGGAAAGCGAAAAAAGGCTTTATGGTACAAAAAATTAATTAAAAAACTTAATCAGCGATTTACATTCTGCAAACAAATATATTGATGAACAAATTTATCCTTTTTGCAAATTTTATTTTTCGCGATTTTTTTGCAACTAGCCACCAAACTTTGTTGTATGAAATGTGTATTATAGTCCCTAGATTATAAATTAGAAAGAAACGTACTTAAAAAATTGCAAATAAAAGCGTAACGCGAAAAAAGACTTTGCGGTACAAAAAATTAATTAGGAAACGTAATCAGCGATTTAGATTCTGCAAACAAATATATTGATGCAAAAATTTTCCTTTTTGCAAATTTAATTTTTCGCGATTTTTTTTGCAACTAGCCACCAAACTTTGTTGTGTAAAATGTGTATTATAGCCCCTAGATTATAAATTAAAAAAAAAACTCACGTAAAGAATTGCAAAATAATAGCGGAATTTGAAAAAAGACTTTATGATACAAAAATTTAATCCCTAGGTTATATATTTAAAAACACCGCACTTAAAAATTGCAAAATAACGGCGGAATTCGAAAAAGGCTTTATGGTACAGAAATTGAATTAAAAGAGGTAATCAGCGATCGACATTCTGCAAGCAAATATATTGTTGCAAAAATTTCGCTTTTTGCAAATGTTTTTTTTCGCAATTTGTGCTAATATTTGCTAATATAAAAATACTTAATTTTTATGTTTTTTAACGAGCCAAAGAGGAAGCTATTTTTTAGTTACTTACATTTTTAAATATGTAAGAGCGATCTAACATTTTTTGGTATAAGAGCCCGATTAAGTGAGCCTTTTCTATCCCTGATTAACCAGTCGGAGCTCGTTCCTGTTCCAAGCCGCCTAATATTTTTTCAAATAAAAAATATTGAGAGAGTTGCAAGGCCATTGTGGTTATCCAGTGCTACCTAGCTAATGCTACCAGGCGTACAAAAATCAATTCACTGGTAGTCCAATGATTTTATAAAAATGCTGACGCTTCGTTAAAAAATGTTTATAGTCAGGAGGTTCCGAGTTCAAATCCGGTTGCAAGCAAAAAATTTTTTTGGATTTTTTTTAATTTAAAATTTTTTTTGTTTTATAAAATCAATTTTTTTGTTTGTGGGAAAGCTCCTTCAAGACCAACTTTTTTTTTTGCCCTCCCAACACTGGCATATTAGTTACAAAAATTGTTTGCCAGTACTAGCATTTTAGCACAGCCAATAGTTGTCCATCTATTATCACTCATTTATGTGTTTAGCCATCAAATATTATACATATGTCGCGTTAGCTCAGTGGGTAGAGCAATCGTCTGCCAATCTGACGGCTTGGGTTCAAATCACGGCAAGACCAAAAAAAATACATATGAACTTTTTTTAAATTTTATTTTGCAAAATATATTTCCAGACCAACTATTTATTGGTTTTACCAGCATTTTGCCAACGTTTAAAAATGTTTTTCCTCCAGTGCTTTTCCGGCGCTTTTTGAAGAGCTGGTCCTTTTGTCTAATGATGTTATCATCTTGGGACTGGGAAAGCACTTTTTGCCAGTACTTGTACCACCTGTTAAAGTGCTTTGCCACCGTTTTCCCGTTTGTATTTTTCTGACTGCGTATTGTATTATTTTATTATTGTTGTATATTTTAAAAATCCATACAATTATGTTCTTAATAGCATAATACAATAGTTACATACAACATTTAATACATCCCCCAACCTAATTGCTTACATATAAACTATTTTGCATATAAAGACCGCCGGAAATTGCACTTGAATACAGCACCACTAACATTTCATTTAACTGACATTTCCTTTGTTTTTGACTGTTAACAAACTAAACCACAAATTATTAAAAACAATTAATAAAAATTACTTACATATATTTTTTGGGTTTATTTCTTTTTTTTAACAAAGTAAATTAAATGAATGTGGATGTTTTAAGGTAAACATACATGTTCAATATTATTGATCAATGTATTTAAAATCAACCAATCAGGACAAAGTATATAAAAATAAAATGTTCTGATTGGTTGATTTTTGAAAAATTTATCAATAATATTGAACGTGTATACCCTACTCCATGTCTTTTTGTGCGCACACCACGGAACGCAAGTATTAAGATATTCTGAAGAAATTTAGCACAACGATTTATATCTGCCCAAGGACGAACTCTATTGATTTGGGTAAAATTTGTCCATGTTTGGACTTAGCGCTCATATTAAGGTCCCCCAAAATTGGGTTTTTTTCTATCTTACTTATTTTAAATAGGATCGTTCCATATTTGGACCTATCGCCAATATGGACTATATTTCCAATTTTCTTTTAAATAACATTAGGTAAAATCAAAATTTATACCGTTAGGGGAAGTGCGACACACTTGATCCTTTAAAAGACTTGTTCCCCCCCCCCCCCAATACTATCTCCGAAAGTACATAACATAGAAAAAAATGCTTTTCTATCGATTGTTCCAAATACAGTAGTCGCTCGGTTATATGAACTAATTCAAACAGAGCCTGTTCACTAAATGGAGAAGTTCACATAACCGAGAGAATATAAAATAAGTAATTCAAATGATTTTTATTACATTAAGTTTTTATTTTTAATAAGTTTTTTTAATAATTAATGTACATGAAAGTAGTCGGTTATATTTTTTTGTACTTTTTTGCTTCAAGGGATTTCTGTAGTGCCTTGTCCCTGCATTTTCGCAATGCTAAAATATTATTAATATCAGATATATTATTTTCACTCCAAGCAATAACTTTATTGAATGCTTCGATTGCCACCGTTGTGCTAATTTCAGCTGTTGCTACGATGCACTGCTCTTTATTATCATCTTCAAATTCGCTATCTATATCTTCGCTAGCAATGTCTTGATTCCACATCTGAATCTCTTCCCGTGAAAGCTGTTCACATAATAGAGATAGGCTGTGTTCACTCTTTAGAACCTTCTGTGTTTAAATTTTGTTGTTCACTATTCTGGAAGTTTACATAACTGGATATTCATATAACCGAGCGGCTACTGTATTGCCCTTATCAATTTAGACTAATTTTTTTGTAAGTTTCTTTAACTTCTGAGCACCATCACCTGTATTTTGTCATTTCTGTTATTTTATGCTCTTAGCAAATGTTTCTGAAGTTCTTATTTTAAATACCAAAATGTTGGTTATGTAATTTTAAACATTATTGTGTAAGGTATTATTCCACGTTTTAAAAAAATCCGTATTTCATCTTGTGATATTTTACTATGACGAAAATTGTAAAATGACATTACCTATTAGGGTTTCCAGACGGCCTGGAACGGTCTTAATTGTTCAGTTATTTTGTTCCAGTTAAAAAAGAATTTTTTTAATTTTGAAAAATAATTATTTTAATAATTATATTCTTGTATTAATTAAATTAATATTCAACAGTATTAGCCCTACGAAGTGATTCCTATACTATTGTAGAACTCCACAGTACCTATAATGAGTAATCTGTTGAGTTGCCTTAGAAATCGGTTCTTGCAAAATTTCAAGCAAAACAATTTTCATTTGCCAAAGACATTCCAGGCCAACCCGTGTGCTGAATACCTAGGTCCTTGAATGTTTTTTGCATCTGTAAAACAGGATTTAAAAGATAATTTCATAGTTTTTGGCTACAAAAATGCGAATATAATGATGCTTCATATTATAACCAAAACTTGCCGATTTTGCACAGTGACATGTTGCGGAGTCAGAATTTTTTTGTGTCAGGAGGGGTTTTTTTTGCTGGTCTGCTGCCACAAAGTCTGAATTCTCGGAGTCGTCTGTGAACCGTTTCCACACTAATGCTAAGTTGATCGACATCTCTTCTAATTTTGACGGCACTTTTAAAACGATTCTTCAGGATCTTTCGGTGTATAACGGTATCTGTTCCGTCAGATGTCTTTCTCCTAGTTCTTTTCCAGCTGCTGCTCTCTAAATGGTCGTCCTTGTATTTTTTTCCAGCAAATTTATCACGGTTGGATGACTACTACCTCCCCGTCATGCAATTTCGCGGCAAGGTACTCCTTCTTCCTCCAATGTCTCGAGTCAACCGCTTATATAATATTTTGGACCAGGGTTGGCAGGCAATACCGCTAAAATACCGTTATCGATTCAAAACCCTTTCAACTGACTACCGTTACCCATAAAATACCGTTACCTAAATAACCGAAATACCGTTATCCTTAAGATACCGTTACCGAAATAACCGAAAAACCGTTATCCTTAAAATACCGATACCGAAATAAATGAAATAGCTTTACCCTTAAAATACAGTTACCGAAATAATCTAAAATAACCGATAACCGCATCGTTTTGGTTACCATGTTTTGGACTCCTTTTTGAGGTCTATCTGTTTAATATGCCACTATTGATTTATAAATGATTTTTTTCACAATATTCCGTATTTATTTTTAATTTTAAGTTTCTTGCACAGATAATGCGATACAGGAAAAAATACCGTTATAATTTCTATTTAAACAAGCGTTTGTCAAACAAAATTCAGTTGTAAGATCTGCGTGACCGCAGGTGTATAGGTATCAAGTGTATTCAGGGTATAACACACTTGATCCTTTTATGGCGATTTATATTTTTAATTATTACTCAGAAAGTTATAAACCCAGAATATTTTTTTCAGAATGTAAGATATCTATTTCAGAAGGCTTTAAAAAAAATTAAAACAAAAAAAATATTGAATAGATTAGAAGATATTCGGCTTCAACTTTTTCCGGATCATATGTGTCGCACTTCCCCTATTCTATTTCTATCATTTTATGAACACATGTTGACACAAGTCCATTCAATCCATTCCAAACAGTTGGCTTTTAGCCAGACTGGTGTAGTCGGCATGATCGATTTCTATTTTGTTTACTCGTTTTTCATACTATTCACTGCATTTTCGAGGTTTTCTGCTTGAGTCCAACTTTAAATATGGGTAGCGAATAATAACTATCCGTCTAAAAAGTTTAAATATGACCAAATAGCATTAGATCTGACGTAACCAGATCTAATTAGCTCTCAAAATTGAGGACAAATTAGATCTGAAGGGGTATATTTAATCCAATTTCATCTGTACTAATAACATATTATCAATAAAAGAAAAACTTTGAATTAAAATTAAAAATTAAAAGAATAAAATGTGCTAAAGTCTCAAAACTTCTTTTAGGAGCTGTAAAAAATAATTTTTTGGAGGATTGTCCCTCTATGGATTGTATTCTTCCCTAAGAAAATCGTCAGAAGACGAGGTTTTATATTTTTGTAATTTTTTCCGCTCAAAATGCAACTTCGAAAATAGCGGGTAGTAGTTTTTAGTATCGAATACACATAAAAGAAGACAAATACTCAATACTTGATACTTGATACACACTAAACATTTTCATCGGCAGTGCTATAGACTGGAACTGTATATTCAATACCCAATTGAGAATGTGAAGAATTGTACTTTATTTCTTACTACATACTACCAATTAGCTTAACATTTTTTAAAAACAAACAAAAAAGTAAATTTACCATACACATTAATAATTACGTTTTTACCGTTAATTTGAACAGAACTTTAAAAGAATTTTTTTCCAGTAAGATTCAAAAAAATTTCGTATATTAAAATAGAACATTTATTTTTATATAATTTTTGTAATTTAATTGAAATTGTTAAAAATAAAACCAATTCAAATAAAAACACTTAGAATTTTGTGGTTTGTAAAATTTTTCTAATATATACGTAGTGGTGTATATAAATAAAAGATTAAGAGTTTAAAAAAGTATTTTTTCAAATATTTTTCACTTATTACCCACAAAATCTTTTACAGTCGGCTGGAAACCACACTAATTCTGCAAAGAATCAATAGGCTTTGTCCCTGGGACCGTGTGAGTCAGCGAACCAAATTTCATTGAAATATCTTCGTATTTGCGAAGCGTGTAACCAAACCACTTTTGGGGGGACCCTTATATGTGCACTAGGTCCAAACATGGACCGATTTTAACCAAAATTAATAGGCTTCGTCCTTGGGCCGACATAGGTGGGTCTACCATCAAACTACCTTAATATTTACGAGCTGCAGCGTGTAACCAAGCCAATTTGTGGGGAAGGCCCTTATATGGACACTAGGTCTAAACCTGGACCGATTTTAACCAAGGCTTCGTCCCTGGGCGAACATAAGTCTGTGTACCAAATTTCATTAAAATATCTTAATATTTGCTACCTCCAGTTTGTAACCAAGCCAATTTTGTGGATGGCTCTTATATGGGCACTACACTGATAGAATTTTCGTTGATACTATTAATGAATCGATTTCATTAATCTGAATTCATTGGTTTAATGAAAATTTTTCATTGAATTAATGAAAAATTCATTAATTTAATGAATTTTTTCATTATATATTTTCAACTAACCCGTAAGTTATGCTATAATTTTTATAAGGGTTTTGAATTTGCTAATTACTAAAATAGATATATGTATGTTCCAGTAATGAACGCTAGGGTTGCAAACTGAAAATATTTAAATATAAAAGTTCAAATAATGGCATCATTTTGTTTCGGCTATTTAGATCAGGGATCGGCAAACAGATACAACCTTATTTTGTGCTTGTATGAGTGAGTTGCAGCCTCTCACTCTCAGTGCACTGACAGAGAACGTTTGTATAATAATTCGAAAATTTTAAATGTTTATAATGGGAATATAAAATTAAAATTTAAAAGCAAACAACAACTACGAAAACAAATATCAAAAACCAACAACACAAAAAAAAAAAACTAAAAAACTTAAAAATAAATTACAAAAAAAATGTGTCAACAAACATTAAGCAGAGAGTAAAAAATCTGGCAAACAAGCAATGTGACAACCTACTTCATTGAAATCTTGTATGCGACTGATTATTTTTTTGTTCTATGTGTGAGCTTATGTAGGTGTGAGAGAGCGCCCATGGGCATAGGTGCTGCCGACCTCTGATTTAGATCAATCGGTAATGCGGTAATGTTTACATTCTGGAGATTACGGGTTCAAGTCGAGTTCAGGGAGATGTCAAAAACGGTATAAAAACAAAAAAGAAATATATGTACAAATAAAAATTAATAAAATAAAAATAAATAATAAATAAAAAAGTAACACAAAAAAATATTTTTTTTTTCAATTAGTTTTCATTTAATGAATACGTTTCATTAATTTAATGAACGCGTTCTTTGGGGACTTTTCAATGAAAAAAATCGTTGGATTAATGACCAAATTCATTAATAATATGCACAAAATTCTATCAGTGTAGGTCTAAACATGAACCGATTTTAACTAAAATCAATAGTCTTCGTCCGACATACATAGGTTTGTGTACTAAATTTCATCAAAATATCTTAATATTTGCGCACAAGAATGCATGGACAGACAAACAGGCGGACGGACGAACGGACAGACGGACATCGTTAAATCGAAATAAAAAGTGATTTTGAGTCGATCGGTGTACTACAAGGTGGGTCTAGGTCCAATATTTTTTGGTATTACAAACATCAACACAAACTTATTATACCCTCTCCACGTAGTGGTGTAGGGTATAACCATCGGTGTTAAAACTGACACTAGCTATTCTACAACCAATTGTTTAGAACAACAAATTTTCCTGACTAATAATGTTTTATTAAATATTTCTTCGACTACCTTTTAATTAGTAAATTCATTAATAATACGATTGATTATATGCACATAATTATATCAGTCTAGTACTAAGTAATTTCGTTTTCAGATTTCGTCTTTATATTTAAAAATTTTAAATTTACATACTATCCAAGTTACACATCGAAAAAAACTTTTAGTTGTAAATATAAAATTTTGCTACAAAGTCATATTTTCATTCTTTCAAAAATCTGTTCCTTAATAAAAGTATCCGTTTTACTGTTATAGCAATGGCTATATAATTCTCTCACCCTACACCTACAAAAAAAACTTGTTGTCCCAACCGAATTTGGTTCCAACCGAATCTTTTGGTTGTTTCAACCTTATTTCGGTTGTCACAACCCTACTTCGGTTGCCACAACCCTATTTCAGTTGGAACAACAGAAATAGGGTTGTGACAACCGAATTATCGGTTGCAGCAACCGAACGATTCTGTTGGAACCAAATTCGGTTGGGACAACAAAATTTTTTTGTAGGTGTATGTTAACAGTTAGTGCCTGCAAACAGGAAACGGGCTAGTTTCAAGGAAAACCAAAGAGGAATTGTTAAATTTTATGCTTAAATTATAATAAATATGATGAAATCTATCAAAAAAAAAATATAAGTTTATTATTACAGCCACAATAGTGCAGCCACATTTTTTTATATTTTTTCGCACCAAATGAGACATTTGCATACGCTTTATTAAATAAACTCTTTGGTTACAGTAGCAATTTATTATACTACTTGAATAATTTTTTTCTGCAGATTAAAAAATATTGACTCCAAATTGCAGGTATTTTGTATATATTTTTTTGTTTCTTTTGCGATTTTGTGGTTGGTATTGGCAATTTTTAAATCCAAACTAATTACCCCGTAATTATATACATTTTTAATGTAGAATAATACGAGAACAGACATTAATTTTCCAGAAAAGAGAAAAGACAATATCATTCCTTGCAATTAACGAAAATAAGAAATTAATTTACAGATTAAAAAAATAAAACTGTAATCGATAGATGGTAATTAAAATAACAAAATAAAATGTAAGAAGAATTTAAAAATAAAACGTATGTAAATTTGTACAATTTAATAAGGAAGTTACTAAAAACGATGCAGCATAAGAGTGAATTAAGAAAAAAACCCGAAACACATATTCATCTATAAATTTGTTTCTTCTTCTTCAGTTGCCTATCCACAATTTGGATGTTAGCGGTCATGTGATTCCGTTTATGATGACTTCGAAACTGGATCGGTCTGCAATAAGACCCATTAGCTGTCCTACGTTCTGTACACCGGTCCATGAACTTATATTTCGGAGCCATGATATTTGTTTCCATCCTATTCCCCGTCTTCCTTCTATTTTGCCTTGAAGTATTAGTTGCAGTAGTTCATATTTTGATCCTCTCATGACGTGACCAAAATAAGCAGTTTTTCTCTTCTTTATGGGCTTTAGTAATTCTCGTTGATAGAAAACATATGTCTGTCCAATTCGATTCTGCACTTAATTTCTAGGTCACATTCTTAGTTCTCGTTTAACCATGCACCGAGATATTTGAATTTGCAGACCTTCTCAATTTGTATATTATCAATGGTTATTGGTGCTGTAAGTACTATTTTTAATCCATACTTTCTGCTGCTGCTTTCATTTGCTACATTTAGTAGGTATTGTAAGTCTTCGACTGTATCAGCTATAATAGTAGTATCATCTGCGTACCTAATATTGTTAATATGTACTCCGTTTACTTTAACGCCTATTTCCAATCCATCAAGTGCTTCTTGAAAAATAACTTCAGCATAAATATTGAAAAGAAGTGGCGACAAGATATATCCCTGCCTGACACCCCTCTGGATTTCTATATTTTTTGTTATTCCATGTTTTGTTTTAATGTTAGTGTTAATGTTGTTTATAGATTCTTAAATTTTCAGGAGAGGCAAAAAACTGATTATGTAAAAATGATTGTAATATTATAAAAAAAAACTTTAATTCCATTATGAAAAAAGTCCATTTTGAAGGAGGGTTTGCTATACCTTTTCAATTTCGTATTATGTTTGTGGAAAATAAATAAAATTTTGAGTTATGACATTTTAAATGGAAACTTTTCGATTGACTAGTGATATTATTTTATCAAAAAAGGCACATAACAAAAAACTACAGTCAACTGATCTCAATTTTTTCAATTAAAGAGGCACAATACAAAATAATACACCACAAAATTTTTCAAATCTCAAAATAAAACTCTATATGTAACAAATGTCACTTGTTCTTGAGCACATTGACGCAACTAAAAATAGTTGTCTTTAGTTGATTATGCAGAAACAACGCAATTGACATAAAAACTGACATAATGGGATTTTTCCAGTTAAAGAAGATAGTGACGAATAAGAAATTTTTGAAGTGTACTGTGAATTAATTTATGGAAAACTCTAAATTTTGGAAAATTTTGAGTTGTGCCACTTTTGTATTTGGGTTGCGATATGTATGTTCTTTTCGCAGTTGCCAGGACAATTTGAAAGTTCGATAAAGGACCAAAAAGCAAACAAAATATCCCAAAAAAATGTAATCGTAAAATTGTTCAAATTTAGGGTCTCGGGACCCCCCATAGTCCATATAATTTAAGGACCTGTAAGGGGACTCCAAATGAGCACACATTTTGTCAGGTTTGCTCTATCTCTCTTAGCTTTTTTCCACATTTTATGAAGTGGACAATTTTTATTAAAAATTTCCGAGGCTCCAAGCCCCAAGTTCCATTTTTTAATAGCGATAACCTTTTCGCGTCGTTATACTGTTATGGGTAGTCGAAATTTCCGTAAATTTTGCTCTATCTCTCTTAGTTTTGGAGATACGGGCCATTTTAATAACAAATTGTGTAAAATCAAACGAATGGGTTCTTAAAAATTAGTTTTAAATAGTTTTGAAAATTAATACCCAAATTAGTTAAAATACTGAGGACTTTTAGTATTGTGTTAAATGAAGATAACTAAAATCTTTGCTTAAATCGGTGTTTCAATTAAAAATTTGTTAAAAATTTGGCAAATCGATTTGAAACCCGTTGGACGGATTTTTCTACTGATGTATTATTTTAAGTGTACAAATTTATATTTGTACATTTTAAGTAATATTGAATTTTCACCCCAAAATTGTTTATCTGAAATTTTTTTAACAAATACTGTGGAAGATATAAGAATTATGTTCGGTAAAACCGAACATAATACTCTTACTTTTTTTGTTAATGTATCAAAATTTATAACAATTCTTTTTAAATTAAAAATAAATCATTTAGAACCAGTTTTAGTCGAAATTATGAGTAGGTTTTTCTCAAATTATTCCTTAATAACAAATATTAAAAAAAAATTCTTGTTTAATAAATATTTAAGCAAAACCCCGATCTTAATTCCGACTATAATACTGGCCCCTATATATTAAAAAAAAAACTTCAATAAATAAATATAAACTAGAATTCATATAGAGACAATCTGACAATAAAAATATAAACAATAATATAATTTAATGGAAAATCACTGATGAAGCCTGTCCATAAAAAAAGGCAGAAACTGGATTTAGTCTGATTTGCAAATTTAATGTGTTTATAACTTTTGAAGAAAATGTTTATTCTTCTTCTTAACCTCGAACCTACTAAATTAGAATTTATTAAATTTGCCAAAAAATGTTCGAATAAAATGAATATATTTTAATGAAGGGTCCTTTATTCAAAGTTAAAAAGTATTTACGACTGCAATGTATCATTAAAGAATCCGAGTTTAGTGCATAGGAATTGTTATGAATCTCAAGTTATTATGGAGTTAATAATGGCTAGTGTTAAGCTTTGGTTATATGTTTTCAAAATTTACCCAAATCTAAAAGTTACCAAAAATTTTAAGAAAATCTAGTTGATAAATATTTTCAAAAAATCTTTTCACTTGAAAAGATTATTTCTCCATCTTTCTCTTCTAAATCTAAAGATAAATATAACAAAATTATTCTTCATACATTTTTTATATTATATGTAATAACATTTTATGGCCTATTGAAACATATGCTACCCGGATCAATTGGCAATACAACATATACTCAAAAAAGAATAAAAGAAATATCCCTATTGTCATCAATTGGATTTACCCAAATCTTATAAATAAAAATAAAATAAGAAAATATGCTTGCAAATCTTGTTATTAAAATGTAATTTTTGTTTGTTGCAAAGAGTTTTTTCTTTTTCTTGTTAAGATTGTTTCTTTTTACTCCTAGCAAGATAAAGCATCGCATAAACATCCCTTAAGATGGTTAATAGTACAATAGACGCATACCAATCAAGTCAGTACCAAAAACATATTTAGGTATTAAATATATTCATGCTCCATATCAAAGCCGAATAAAAAGTAGGTCAAAAAATTTAAACTTTTGAACTTTTTTTACAAACAATACAAAAGTTTTATTTTTGCCATAAAGATTAACTTAATGTTCTTATTTTGTAATTCCCAATTGATAAATTTAATTTAAAGTTTTCAGTTTTTTTCTTTTATTTTTTTCTCTTACTAAACACAACAAAATGTTTGTTCGTGTTTGCAAACTTTATTTAAATGAAATTTCAATTTTGTAAAGAAATGAACCTTTTAAAAAAAGAAAATCTCGTAATGATAATCATAGATATTTACTTTTCTATCCTATAAACTACTATTGTATAGATTTTATATTTAAATTTAAAAAAGTCACAGGTTATATCGAACATTGAATACTTAAAGGAGCATTGGGTACTTAGGAAAATTAAAAATTCCCCAAGAGTTTTATAAAGACAGTGACATTATTATCTTACCTGGTTCATTGCTGTCTAATTTGGATTTTTAGCTTTTATTAAGAAAACTAGTACAGAAATTACAGTCAGTCTAGACCAAAAATGGGATGCCCTACACTCAGAAAAAAAGTTTGCAGAAAAATTTGTTCGCACTTTTCAATCGCACTTTACTATTTATACCGTAATAAGTTTGTGCCGATGTTTGTAACACCAAAAAATATTAGACCCAGATACGCCTTTTAGAATACCTTAATAGGCTCTGTCTGCTATTAAAACAAGCCTAAGAAATTTAACAAGCGGGTATTTCACATATTTTTTAATAGTTGAAGAACAAAAATTTCCAAAAAATATAAAAACTCCTTTTTTTCAGAAGAAAATATGGCAACTTTGTGCTAATAATTATTTGAAAATTTTTATTGTAAATGATTTGTGAGACCTTGTGCTATGCAGGTTGCTAGATCCACCCAAAATTAGTGTATCCATATGGATATAATATAGCGAAAAGATTAATTAGTATGCGATGTCGAGTTCATTGTGAAAACACATACTCGTATCTTTAGATATTTAATAAAGTAATTTTTGTTAAAAATTATTGATTTTTTTTCGCAAAAAAATTCTAAAAATTTGAGTTATGATATCTTTTTTTATATGCATATTTTACGAAGCCGACTACTGCCTTTAAGAATTCAAAAAAAAAATCTTTCAAGCTTTCATATTTCAGCGAATAAATTATATCAAACAAAAAAAGTTAACTCCACGTAAGATTACAAAATGATTAAAACTATTATTTTGAAAGTTGTATGAGTCCACCCACCATTAAAAAAAACAGGTTTTTTCCACAACATCTATTAAAACTTCTTTCTGTTATGAAAAATGTAACTATATGTGATAACAAATACACGTAAAATTTCTTAAAAAGTACCACCAATATTTTAAACACGTTAAAACGCAAAACCTTTTATATCTCATTTTAAAAACAAATTGACTCATGCCACTTTCAAAATAAATAAAAGTGGAATGAATAAATTAAATAAAAAAAAAATATTTTTTAAAATTCAAAATTTTGGCAATTTTTAATAGAAATACTATTTTTTCCAAAAATGGGCCGAAAAATATAAAAAAATCGAATTCTTCCATTTTGAACTAACTAGAACAAAGCTGTGGGGTGCAATGAATGAAAATCGACAAATCGTATTTTAAGATATTTTAAGGGATGTATATATATATATATGTATATTATTTAGAATTTCTAAACTATTTCACAATAATCCGTCGTTTCTCTATACAAGTTCTGTTATAATTTATGGTTTTTAAGGCCTACCTCAGTATTAAGAATACACTTAAAAATAATATAGTAAAAATGCCAAAACTTTTTATACTAGTCTTAACATTTCAGCATATTTTGGGACCGCTTTTTTAAATCTATCTTTGTAGATATGAGAGAGGTTTTCAAAAACTTTTCACTTAAATAAATCAAAAGCAAAGTTTTTTCTAACAATCAAACATAAACCCAGAAAAATATGTGTAAATTTCCCAAGACAAATGTTTGATAATTTGAATGTGTTTTAAAAAGTGTCAACTTCTTTCTGCAACCATCTATTATTTCTACAAGAGATGAGAGCGTGAGTGAAGTTCGACTCATACACACCAAGAAAAGTTTTTTTCGTTATTTCAAAATAACAAATAGTGTGTTTCCTCTAAAGTAATAAGAATAATAATAAAATAATATAAAGTAAATAATATTCTACACCTTCTGCAATTGTAATTCAGAAAATATCAATTGAAATTCAGAAAATATCAATTTAAATTCAGAAAATATCAATTGAAATTCAGAATTTCCATTTGAAATTCAGAAAACATCAATTCAAATTCAGAATTTCCATTTAAAATTCAGAAAACATCAATTGAAATTCAGATTTTCCATTTGAAATTCAGAAAATATCAACTGAAATTCAGAAATCGTCATTTGAAATTCAGAAAATATGAATTAAAATTCAATTATTTTATTACATATTTTTTTGATTTTCAGTACTACTCTGTTGTGTAAGTACCCTACGGGAAATTTTAACAAACTGTCACTGAACTGGGAAAGTGACCAGTCTATTTCATATAAAGCGGCCAATTCAAATTGAAAACCGCGGTTTCGGTTATTTTTCGGTTTTCTTGCGATATTAATTGAATTGTTATAAAATAATTTAATATGTATAAAAATTAAATTGTATAAAAATTAAAAATTTAATATTTTAATACATATTTATTAAAATTCGATTGAATTTCTCACTCGAATAAAGCCAATAAAGCCATAGCCGGGGGGAAAAATGCGGAAACCGTTATACATTAAAATTTGTATTCTTTTTTCAATAAAGCAAATAAAGCTGTATTTAAAGAGTTAAATCCGAAATTTAGCAGTTTTTTTTTTAATAATATAATAATAAAATTTTATACAATAAATTTCGCCGACTACGAAATAAAACTTTTTGAAAAATAAGCGGTGAAAATCTGAACTGAATACGTGAAACTCAATACATGACTTTTTGGTGCAATTTTTTTTTCTAAAATTATAACCCTCAGGAGCTAAGCCCTTTTCGAAATTCAAGACACAATAATATGTAATTTAATTAACTATTTTAATTGTTTTTAGTATTTTTTAAAAACCGACTTATTTTTGTCGGTTTTCGGTTTCGGCTTTGAGGATTCAAAAACCGCGGTTTCGGTTTCGATTAAAACCGAACAGCAAACTAGGTGACAGTTTGTTAAAATTTCCCGTAGGGTAGTTACTCTCAAAGATAGAATAAGTGGTTACTCAGAAGTTAGGAAATAATTGGATACCCTACATTGGAAAATTTCTTATTTAGTTCAAAACAAATTTAGAAATAAAATATTAATATAATCAATTACCAGTGAGTGATTGCTTTGCAAGAATATATAAGTACTTCTACAACTTATTATCGGTAAGTCATTATTTTGTATTTTAAAGTAATGCAAAATGTAATGTAAGTAGTGATACTTGGTAATCTGTATGCTAATGACCTTTCATTTTTTACTAAATTTTCCAATAAATTTTTTATTTTTTCTACTTGGAGTTTGTAGTGATACTATATATAGTATACCCAGGAAAATTTTTTACAATCGGTAGCCAACAACACCCATTCTACAATTGGTTCCACTGCAACCGATTCCATGGAACTGGTTCCGGAACCAGTTCTTGGGATCCTATATGGAAGGTACGGGTGACGTAGAATCAGTTCCAGAACTAGTTCCAGAACTGATTCTAGAGCAACCGGTTCCACTTTGGAGCCATAGAAGGGGTAGCTTTTAGGACAATTTCAAACAAAAAGAATTGTAGGATGGGTGTGATTGGCTACCGATTGTAAAATATTTTCCAGGGATACCCAGGAAAATTTTATGAATATCAATTGATATTTTCTGAATTTCAAATGAAATTTTCTCAGTTTCAAATCATATCTTCTGAATTTCAAATTCTAGAGCAACCGGTTTCACTTTGAATGAAAAGTAGATATTCTACAACCGATTCTTTGGAACAGAAAATTTTCCTGGGATATATTGTAAATATATATAAATAGGAATAATAAAATTTGGGCGTTGGTCAAGTAACACAAAATTTGTATACCCTAAACCACATAGAGTAGGGTATAATTGTATAAAATGCTTTTAAGGAGTTCAAATTTAAACTTCTTCGATATTGGACCGGATCTAGTTTCTGGTCTTTATGCTGTTTTTAAGTCAAATATTCTAGTTTCCGAAATGGTACGTTCCGTTAATATTTTTTTTCCAGATCAATCTTCCAATAGGGAGATTTTCTGGGGTCTTGGTCGGGCTTTCTAAGAACAATGTTACAAAGGAGGAATTATTTAAGGAGGGACATGACATTCGCGGCAGGGAAAACAAACCTTTTTTAAAAAATTCATAACTCAGTCAAAAACAAACATTTTCCCAAAAAATTTTTATTATTGTAGAGAATTGAACAAATTACAAGAAAAAAAATTAAAAATAATATATTTTCCACTTCAACATGATTTTATAGAGCTCCATACTAGCGGCAGAGAAAAAAACTGGGCCTCGTGGTTACAGCGCTGGGAGTCGCAAAAATTGTCCGATCTGGAAAAAAAATTACTTTTTTAAATCTTAACAAAATTGGTTATCGTATGACACGTGCTTTTTTTTAATTTTTGGTGATGTTCCAAATTTGAAAGTGTGTTTTTTTCGAAAAAAAAAATATTGACTTTAAAAATTCTTAAAAAATCGAAAAAAAATTTAAAAAAAGCTTGTGTCATACGATAGCGAATTAAGTTTAAAAAAATACAAAAAAAAAAAAATTCGTCAAAAAATGAACCCGCTAGTGCCGCAACCAGTACGAAAAACATGGTTTCGAGATAAACGCGTTCAAAGTTTGTATATATACCAGCTGCCGTACGTAAAATTAAAAATGCGCTCTCACTAATCCGGCTGTAACTTTTGAACCCGTAGGAATTTTTACATGAAATTTTTTTTCTTAGAATCTTAAGAATATTTACTAAATAAAAAAATTATAAAAAAAGTCGATTTCAAAAAACGGCCAATGTCATGTCCCCCCTTAAAGCTTTTATGTCAAATGCCAACAAACATTTATGTAAGATACAATTTTTTTATATTTTATTTATAATTATTTTTATACCGTTTTAGATTTTTTTAGAGCATTTCGATAATATGAAAAGGTGCATATTTTTTTATTTACAAAATTTTACAAATAATTTCAAAAGAATCACAAAAACAGAATCTCAAGATTTACGTGTATGCCCTACTTAATGAAAAAAATTAACTAAAGTAAAATTTCTCTAAAAATTTTTAGAGTGTTTTACAGTCTACTAATAATTAGCAAAAATATTGAGTTTAGAAAGGATGTCTTTAATTTGCAATCGACTATGTGTTAGCACAGCTTTTGGTTAATTAATTAATTTTTTGTTAAAGATCGGCTCGCTGAATGTAAGCACCCGAACCCCAAATTAAACACAGAAAACTTTTAGATTATTTTTTAAGGTGCCTATTCATATTGTGACTCATTGTGACTGTTATAAAACTATTTGTCGCAACTTTCCATACAAAACAACAATTAAATTTAAAAAAATCTAATTTTATTTGTCAATATGTTACTATGATAGTTTCGATGCCTGGTCCTAATTTAAAATTTTAATAAGTATAATTTATTGCGACTTTGCAACAAGTCGACCCTTAGAGTAAATACTCTATATCTCCAAAGTTGTATTTCGGACAGAAAAAGACACAAAAATATAACTTCGTTGGAAGAAAAAGGTTAAAAATTATGGGAAGCAATTGAATAATGACTAAATGATTTAAACTTAAATATTCAATAATCGCAATAACTTTTAAAGAATTTTTATAAAAAATTAAAATAAATTTCAAATTTTTTAGTAGTATCAAAGAAACTTTTTTTTGTAATATCAAGAATCCTAATTAAGAATATCGAGTGTTGAAAAGTAGCCGAATTTACCAGCTCTAAAACCCACATAGCACCAAACTGATATAGGAATGATCTGCGTCCTAGACCCATTTTGAACTCATTTTGTTGCAAAGTGTTGTCTTTAGTATTGTGACCTGTAGCTTGAGTAGGAGGATCATTAATAATTTTATATGAACAGACTGACAGAAAGTGATTCTGAGCCGATCGTTATACTACTTCTAAAGTGGGCTTATGCCCATTATTTTTAGTAGTTGTAGATATCAGTAAATACAATCACAATATGCCCTGTTCCAGAGAGTTATGCAGAGTAATTTTCATCTTGTATTGCCTCTCCACAGACTGGATATTAAAGGACATTTGAACCTGCATATCGTCATATAAAACCAAAAAAGCCGTAAGTTACAAAAAATTCAAAATCGACTTTTTGATCGATTATTATGCACCTTATCAAAATACATATTCCTGCTAAATTTTACAATCCTACGACTAAATACGACGATTACATTAACAAAATTCTAAATAGCCCCAAGTGTAAGAGCAAACAATTTTAAAAAGTTTTTGGTTCTCCTGTAAAATTTTTTAAATGTAACTTACGGCTTTTTTGATTTCATATGACTATAAGATCCCTTCGAAACCAGATCTGTCCACAGTAAGTCCCATGAGCTGTCCTATATTTTGTAGGACATAATAAAAAAGTTTTAAATAATCTAAAAAATCTATAATCACAAAAACTCATGAAGAACTTATTCACTACTATCGTGACTAATATAAATTTCACGAATCTGGTATCACGTGCCCATCTCTTACATCTACTCTCGTAGTATACTTTCATATGCGTAACCGCAAAAATAATGAAATAAAATAAACAACAAAACAACAGGAAACAAAAATTCCATTTCAAATCTTAATCTGAGGTTTTACTTTTTGTTCAAAAGAAAAGGAAGTTGGGGATGTAGTACCAAAAAAAAAAAAGAAAAAAAAATAGGAAATAAAGCATATTTTTGTTGTTATTTATACAATCACTATGAAAAATGATGTTAACGCCAATTTCAGGTATGTCATCTATCAACATGTTATTTTGTCTGTAATTTCATTCCTGGCAACTTCATTTATATGTATTTGTTATAACAATTGAATTTAGAAAACGAAATAAAGTTAAGGTTCAATTTCTTTGTTTTCAGGGCATAAATTTTTGTACGAAATTGTTTCCAACAAATAAAATTTTAATTTAAGGAATTGCTTAAATTCAAATCTCATTTTTCAATATTTAAGTTTGTTTTATGCATATATCATTTATTTCATTTAACATTAAGTTGATGTTGTTATAAAAAAAAATATTACTGACATATTTATATCATCTGTTGTAATTAATTACTTTCATTGCCAATAATATTTCAGCTCAAACAGAATTGTAATGTTATTCGTTATTATTGATTTCCTTCATAGCTTTCATTAAAGTAAGATTTTTAATTAGTACCAAAGCATAGTATATAATTGCTCATTATTTTATATTATTTTATGAAAATTTTTCAATCTTTCAGCTGTTTAAGTATATTTGTGTTAGAAATATTTCCCATACTCAAAGCTTTTAATTGCAGTCGTAGAAAGAATCAGCCAAATTATCTAGTATTAATTACACCATTAACACGATTTTTTTTTTCAAGCTACAGGAGTGATTCAAAATTTCGCTAGATTTTTTTTATAATCCTTTTGGATATTGAAATAAAATAAATCTGAAATATTCCAAGGTTGGCAACTAAAATAAAAATTGTATTTGAAAAATATTAACTTATTTTTCTTTTCTCTCCATTAATCTTAAAAGTACATTTTTAAGAATATTTTCATATTCAATCTTTTTTATTTATGATAACAAAGCCAATCAAGCATAAATATTTCCCATCTCTTAAGTTTATTGTTAAAACTTTAAAACAAATAGAATAAAAGGCATCTTTGTTTTTGAAAATTTTCCAACATTATTTTTCCAAACAATACCCATTTGCACTTTAGCAGACAGACCAAACATTACTAACGGGCGGACAGACATACAGAGAAATATTAAATGTAACAGTACTTAAGGGAATATAAAGAAGGAAAACTTGAAAAGAATAACGTGAAATAATCCTTTAAGCTGTAAAAATTTTACTCATTTATAATCCCTTGGCAAATTATAGAAGCTGACTCTACTTACAGCATGTAGTATGCTGGAAGAAGAATAAGAAACTCCCAGCGAATTTTATGGACGTAAAATCCAAAGACTAATTCAAATAGGTTTTTAGACCAATCTTTTTTCCTCCAATAAAATATTGTTAATAAGTATATACAATTTTTCTTGTAAATATTTTTAATTATTAAGCTGAAAAAGAGAAATCTTGAACACTTTATATTTATTGATAATTAAGTGAAAATGTAAATATTTTGAACAAATAAATTGAATTGAAAATCCAAAGATGGATTGAAATGGGCATGTATCAAAATTTGTCTACGAAATGATACAAAATTGGAAAATCTTTAAGAAAATGTTGATGTTGACAATGATAGGTGTATTAAAAAAATAATTGATATTGCCCTTCTGGAAGCTAAATACAAAGATGGCTAATTTACAAACTAACTGAGAATTTCTTGTCTCATCTAGAAATTATAAATTATCCCTTGACGATTGGAACTGGGAATTTAAGTCCCTTAATGCAATTAATCTTTATCCTTATATAAAATAAATTTGAAATAAAGAATATGGAAGTGCTTGTGCGAATTTAAATGTAACTGACACTTATAGGAAATTTCTTCAATAACTTTTTAAAAAATCACCCAAATTGAAATAGTTTTTTTATCAGGCTTTGAAATTAATGTTATAATACATTTATACTTGAGCAAAAACCACTTAGTTTTTGTACAAAACTAGATTTTGCCTTTTTTTGTGTATGCATTTTGACAAGTTTAAAACTACAAAAGCCAAAAACCAGGTAGTTTTTGCTCAGGTATAAATGTACACTCAACCAAAAAAGTCTGTAATGGCTAATTTTAGCTGATCTGATCTGTAGTACAATAAAGTTAGTATAAAAAATTAGTAGCCGCTACTAAATTTTAGTAAAATTTATGTAAACTGCAATTCAAAATCGATTTGCTAAAATCAGTTAAAAAACTTACTAAATATCAAAATTTTAGTACAATGAAATTCATATAAATTATTAGTTGCAGCTACTAAATTGTCAGTAAATTGTTGTAAACTATAATTTAACATCAATCTGCTGAAATTAGCAAAAAAGTGTACTAAAAAATAAAAAAACTGTAATATCTAATAAAAATTTTTTTTTCTTTCGACTGTACTTGAAATTTGGAGTCAAAATTGCAAACGGTTCTCCAGTTATTACATTTTTATTCATTGGAGATACAATAAAATTTTATGAGTGTTATTTCCAAACTAAGAATGTAAAAATAGTAACAAATATAAATTAAACAAGAATTGTAAAAAAATCAAAAAAAATAATTAATTTAGTAAATTTTTCTGCTAAATTTAGCACTCGGTTTTGAAAAATTAGTAAAATGTTTTGCTGAAATCAGCAGCGAGAATTAGTAAAAAAATCTGTAATTTGTAATAAGAGAATAGCAAAAATGCTTAGTAAAAAAATTGTACTAAAAATCAGTATAAAAATAGTAAAGTTCGATTGGAAACTGTTAACAAATTTTTTACTAACTTTTTATCTGAGTGTAGTATAAGAAAATTTCGTATTTTAAATTTTTTGGCTAGAAGTTTTTATTTGATTCAAACTGGAAAGCGAATTGGAAGTGCGAAAATAACATTGCGAAAACTTTCCAATGCCATCCTCAGAGGATGGTATGCATGGTCGGCATGCTCGACTTTAACTTTTCTACTACTTTTTTCTTTCGAACTAAGAAAATAAACACTATACAAACTGAAATGGAAACTTAAATCGTGACGGAAACAAATTAACAAAATAATAGCAATGGAATCTGAAAAACTTGTCAGTTCACATGTCGTGTAGAGCAGAGAACACATATAAAGTCGAGTTCTCTATATTTTATATTTATGTTTTTGCCATATTTTAATGTATTATTGTTGTTTGGCATTAGTCAGAATGAAATGATGCAGAATGTGGGCATGTGAATTTTGAGAAAAAAAATAAATAAATTTACCTTTTGATATGTTTTATCCTAATTTGAAAAGTTTTTGCTTGCGTTTGATAAAAATTTATCTAGAAATTGCTGAAAAAAGTAATAATTTGTTAAAAACTCCAAAAAACATTTGCTCAAATGAACTGAAACCATTTTATTTATATTTTATCTTTATTAACAAATACTAAAAAAACATTGAAAAAAAAATTGAAAAAGACTCAACGAACAATATCATCAAATCGTGCTTCGATTCATTCCTCGACATGATTGTTATGTTTGTTTCCTGACTTCTAATGAAACCTATTACTTGTTTCACACACCTCTCTATGGACTTTCCATGATATGGCCACTTTGGAACTTGCATTGGCTCTTCAACAAACTTTCTTATTTCCGATATTTTGAGTTTACATGTAAGTGGAGGTACATATAATTTATCTGACCAGTCTATTAATTCTAAAAGGGAAGTTGCATTTAAATTTACTGCAGATATTATCCTAGTCCGAACAGATAGATCTCCTAGTATATCATCATCTTCATTCCTTAATTCAATTATTTTCTGGACCCCGGCTATCCTCTCTTCTTGGTCCTCTGAACCACGATGAACGTTGGAATGTTGGAAAGAAAATATCGACTACTGCCTTCTTCTGAGATCTTGGGAGCTTCAATTGAAGAAGCAAGTGGCGAGGTCATTCCACTCCAAACAATTTTGATTTAATTGTAAACCAGCAGGGATATTAAACGCCGACAATGTATCCCACAAGAAGTTGTAACGTCTTCAAGTTATTGACTTTAAGGCCATGTTTTGAAACCCATATGCCACAAATTCTATTTGCAGTTGTTAACCACCGAAAGTGGCTTACTGGACCAACTTGTAATGGTGTCAGATCAGTTGAAAGTACACGTTTTTTAGTTACACTGTCTATTTCTTATGACACATTTTCAATGAAATCAATTCAACATAATTAAGGTAGAACAATATTCTAACTAAATATACTAATTCAAAATATATAACGAAGAATATTTTTGTTTGGCTTGGTGCTATTTTTTTGATCGCAGCTGTATATAAGGAGGAAAAGTAATTCTTTGAACAAAAAATACTACATTTTACAAACTTTTTCGTATATCTGTGCCATACATGGGACTAATTAATTAGGTGGACTAATTCATTGATGATTTTATTACCATTATATTGATATCAGTTGTAATGAAATTATTTTCATTACCATTTTTTTAATTAATGGTAATGATTCTAAAATTTAATTTCATTGATTGGTTTTAAATTGCACTACCATTGATAATGAATAAATTAAAAAAAAATAATTGCCATTAAATGAAAAACGTAAAAATGGAGTAAAACTCGCTGAAATCGAAGATGGAATATGCTCATTCAGGCTCATGCTCATTTGAAATTAAATATTACTTTCCATTCCGTTGTTATTTGTATACAGGTAAAGTTTAACGGAATTAAATGAATCCTCCTTAATAAATTATGTTTTATAACTTCCCTGGCCAAACCAGTTGTTCGTTTTCATTTGTCTGAATTTTTTGTAATTTTTTATACATTAGTGTAATTTCATTACCATTAGTAATGATTTTTCTAATGTAAAATATTTCATTACCATTAAATGATAATGGAATTTTTTTCATTGTCATTAGTATGAACTAATGGTAATGAAAATTCAATGGTAATGAAAAATTCCCATGTATGATCTGTGCTAACACGACTTCAACTGAGTAACGATTTTTTGTCATTGTTTTTGATAAAAATGCATGCACCAAAATTTTCCAGTTATCTATTTATTATATTGCAAAAAGTATAAAACTCCGTTCCTAATTTTTACCCCCAAACTAACTAACGAATAAGAAAAACAATGGCATATTTGGATTCACCTTGTAGGCATCATACGATTTTCTTTCGGAAAGAAAATTCTGACAAAGCGTTTATGAAAGTAAACGAAAAAAGTAATCAAATGTAAACTTTGTAACTGTAAACTCCGTAACCAAAATTGTTACATGAGTTTATTAATTAAATTTCAGGCCTGAAGATATTCATCAAAAAACTTCTTATTTCTTTGAAGATTATTAGATGATATTAAAAATTTAGCGATGATTATTTTTAGGCTCAAAATTTATTTAATAAACTGTGTTCCAACAGTTTAGAGTTCATTTATTAAATAAATTTTTAGATATTTGAAGAAGGTTAATTTTGCATTTCCTTGGTTTGGAATCGATATTTCGGGTCCTTACTGACCTTAGTTTAACAAATGCATATAACAAGGCACATTAAATTCTTTTCCCACAATTTAGGAATTTTTTGTTCGCGAAAATGTTTTTAACATTTTATTTTGTTACGGCGCAACCGCTGATTGAATTTTTAAATCTTTATATTTTGTAAAAGCAATTTAAAGGACAAAAAATACAAAATTAACAAAAAAAAAAATTTGTTTCACGGCATGAATTGTAATTTTATTCGCGAAACAGCTAACTGGATAAACACAAATTGTATGTTATTAAAAAACTATTTGAGAAAACAGCTCTTTTTCCGGATTCTGGAGAATCTGCCTATAAAATAACTCCAGATTACGGGAACTATTTCTTATAGAAAATACTTCGAAATCTCAGGAAGACTCACATAATACATCTCAATTTCTAGGGATTTTTTCCTACGGAAAAAAATTGGCTGAATCGGAGACATTTCCATAGAAGAAAGTTCTCAAAATATGAGGCTTTTTATTGGAAAATCTTAAAAATTTGATTATTTTCCTGTAGAAAAGAACACGGAACCTAAGCCTTTTCCTAGAGAAATAGCTTTTTCTGTAGGAAAAAGGTTGCACAATAAGTTTCCAGAATCCAAGATATTTTTTATAGTAAAAAGTAAAAAGAATCTGAGACTTTTTCAATGGAAAAAGTTTCTGAGAACCTAATGTGTGTCAAAAGAAAAATCTACTCAAGGTTTGAGGCTTCTTAGATTTAAACAATATTATAGCATTTATAGTTAATAAAATATTTTAAAAACATTTTTGTTTTTTTTATTTTTGGCGGTGTTACATATTTATTTGGTAAATTTACGCACAAAAGTGTTACAAGTACACAAATTTTTTGAAAGATGTGTACACATTTTCAATGTAAAGTTAAAAATGTTTTGTGTAATTAACTCACGCATCATGGGTGTAATTGTGTTCGTTTACACACCAGGAGCAAATGTACCATATTTATATTAGAAGTTCAGTTTCCTACTATAGGTTGGGTAAATTATAAAAAAAATAATCAGATTATTTACTCGGCATGCTCGACTTTAAATGTTTTACTTATTTTTTCTCTCCAACAAATTCTAAAATTTTCTTACAATTAGTTTTTCACTTAAGCGTGTTTGTCACCAGTTTCTACAAAAATCGTAAAACCAATCCATGCAAAAATGTTATGGAATTAACCGTATTTTTTGCTGTTTAGTTTTTGGTATATAAAAACATTTTTGACCTCGGGAAAAGTTTCGAACTTGATAAATGGTATCAAATAGAAGGACTTGACCTAATATGCATTTTACTTGTTCACTCATAGTTTACATTAGAAATTATGCTGGGTAATATCTTTTAAAGTTTTCACGGTACAAAATCTGAAATGAAGTTTTTTGAAGGTGATAAAAGTTTTCTTTTTATGTTTAGAAAAAGAAAAAAATACTTTCAGTATAGGGTAGAAATGAAAAATATTTTGAATTTGGGTTTTCAAAAATTTCAGCGTGTTATATTTAAAGATATTTTAGAGCAGGAAATAAGCAAAAAACACATATTATTTGGTAAAGGAAGTTAAAAACTGCAGTTAAACAAATTCAAATAAATTACCAACGACAAGTAAATGTTAACTTTTTTAACCATTTTGTTTCCTTTAACTTTATTACTGTGTTGTTTCTTTTTAAGGAAATTATTAATTACTTTTTTTTCATTCTCTTCAAACTTATTCTGTATGTATTTCCAAAAAAAGAGTCATAAATTAAAATGGCAAATATTTTGCCAATTATACAAAATTCTGTTTTTTTTTTCTTCTTTAACTCAAGTTATAATAACTTTAGGCTATGTGACAATTTCGTTATCGTTATTACAAGCAATTCCAGCAATTCAATTCCATTTTTACCACAGCGGCACAAATAACACAGAACTTTGTTATGCGTAGTTTCACTCATGAAATTTATTTTACCGACAAAAAGTGTTTAATTGAAATACTTTTTTTTTGCTTTTTGCTTCCTGTTTGTATGATGAGAAGAAAAACACACAAATTGAATACGTTATTGAATTCCTATGTCAAATATAAAAATAAAAAAAATGAAGTTAGTGAAATTGGTAGTAAAACAAATTTTAATACAAACATATTCATTGGTATAACAGTACAGACGTAAAAATATCACGCTGTACAAAAAAAGTCTCAAAACTTTGATTACAACTACTGAATAATAAAGAAAGTGACATTTAACTCAGTTTCGAGAACTAACTAAAATGTTCGGAACAAACTTGTTTATAATGTTTTCTATACCTACTCGTACATATCTAAAATTTTTGATGTTTTAAATCCACTAATTTATAATCTTCAACCCGCCATTAATGTAACTAAATACAAACCCATTTGTCTTCATAAAATGATACCTTTATTCTGTATTTTCTTCTTTTATTTTATTCTGTTTATTGTAGGAAACAGCTTAGGTAAAAGAAAGCCGCACGTAACATTTCTTCACCAACCATCTCTAGAAAAAAGAAACTTTACACTTGTCATCATTAAATTGCACGATTGGCACGTATTTGAAATGTAATGTAAGGCAAATTACTTTGAATGTTATATGTATATATATATCTGTAGATATGCCAGTGCATAAAATACCAGTACTTATAATATGATCTTCCCAAATCACTACTTAGCCGTTGACATTTCTCTGAGGAGATACAGGAGGAAGTAAAAACCCAACAAAAGCTTCATGAGCACTACAAAAATTGTAGTATAAGTGACAGCGCATAGAGAAAGGGACCTAAGGCTAAAAAAATCAATTTTTTTTCTTGATGTGGACAACATCTGAGCATCGAATGAGACCGATCCCATGCCCTCCTGAGAAAGGGACCTAAGGGTAAAAAAATCAATTTTTTTTTTTTTGATGTCGACAACATCTGAGCATCGAATGAGACCGATCCTATGCCCTCCTGAGAAAGGGACCTAAGGGGTCCCTTTCTATTTTGCGTGTCACATATCTGTATTACTCATATTTTCAACTTAAATTTTATAGTCAATTTTGACTGCATAAATTTTTAAATTTGTTTTTATAGATTTTATTGAATTTTATGTGCTTAAAATATACTGCAGCAAAAACAAATATTCTTTTTGGCTCACAAAAAATTTAATTTTCCTAATGGCAGCCGCATTTTTGTTTGGTTAAACAATTTTTCTTTTTTATCTACGTACTTTTTTTTTGGCTTTGTTTGATTTTTTGGTGGTTTTTTATTTGGTTTACAGACTAAATGCTTTATTAGTTTGTTTTTCACTGCATGGCTAATACACATACATGAAATTTTGCCAAAATAGAGAAACTCTACGAAAACTAGAATTTTTGATTTTAAATGAAATTCTAATAAAGTAATATTGTGGAATATGTGATGCAGTTTTATTTCCAGCTGAGGTTTCGCTAAGTCCGTCCAGTTTCGTCAAAAGTCTACATTAGACCGTACCTCAAAAAAAAGTTCGCCGTACACCCTCCAATATGATGTATTTATGGAAGGCGATTTCAAAAAAAAAAATTTTTTTTTTTTGCCTACCGTATCGTCGCCTTTTTTAATTTTTTGTTATAGCTTTGGCATTTAAAATCGGATTTTAAAGTGTGATATATCGATTTTTTTGCCTCGATGAGACCAGTGTTTTGCTATATAGTAAAAATCCAATTAAAAAAAATTTTAAAATGCGACCCCTACGTTCGGCAACCAATATACAAAAAAAAAATTCTACTGACATTAGGGTGGTACATTAGGGTGTTAGCAACTGAGATCTGGTGGGTAACTACTAGAACGGAATACTTGAGGTCAAAATGTCCTTAGAGCAAAACACTGGTCTCCTCGAGAGAAAAATATCGATGTAAGATCCGACTGTAAATACCAAAGATATAACGAAAAATGTAAAATGGCAACCCCTACGTTCGGCAAAAAAAAATAAAAATTTTTTTTTGAAACCTCCTTACAAAAATACTTCATAATGGAGGGTATACGGCGCACTTTTTATTTTTGCCTGTAAGGTGGTACGCTCTAGTCTACATCCTTTGAAATTAAATACGATGCCTTTTATATTTTCAAAAATAAAGGTACGACAAAAGTATTTCGCACACATCTTTATTTAACCCTCTAATGCACAAGGCCGCCTAAAGGCGGTCTTCAGATTTTAAATAGTTTTGGCTAAATAACAATATTTTATTAAACAAGTTTTATTATATCCATAAAAAACTTAACTCTCTACTTTTTTGCCTTCGAATTTTTTTTGTATACGGAACGGTTTTCAAGCGAGAAGCATGTAAAGTTAAAATTTAGAAAATTAGAAAAAATTAAATTTTTAAAACAGAAAAAAATGTTTGAAAAATTGCCAAAAATACATTTACGATCTGGCGTACATTACCGATAATAACAAAGCTAGCTTAAAGTATGTAATTGTAAAATCAGTTAAAAAATTTTCTCCACGACTCACAGGATAACGCCAGAATACTTTTTACAAATATTTCTCTAAGTCAAAAACTAGCTAACAGATTTTCTTAAAATTAAACACAGATTATATACTTCGAGGTACTAGTAAACAGAACTAATTTCGCCAAAATTTATTGATGTTTAGTGCCAAATTGCCAAATTTCGTTATTTTCAAAAAGCGAAAATTGGCATAACTTTTGAAATAACAACAATTGATCAACAATTTTCGGTACATAATTTTATTTTATTGATAGTGTTACTTACAGCAAAAACCGAAATTATTTGACCACTGGGTTTCCAGATACGTCTTCAACCTTTGTTGTGCTATATCGCCTAAATAAAGCGGTAAATTAAAATATTAATATTTGTTCCATAGTAGATTTTCAACGCCAAATATATGGTTTAAATATTATTGTAATCAGAAGAAAGAGCATTAGAGGGTTAACCAATCCACCTTATCTCTAGATGCTCACACTATAATTCGGTGTCAGTTCTTCTTCGGGCTAGGGATTTTTGTCGTGTTATCTTCGGTAGTTTTGGCCAATACTAAATCATCGACAACTCTGGCGGTGGTTGCAAATATTCGGCTCACCCGTGGACGACAAGATCAATCTGTGAAATAGAACAGTAGCAATGTCTACTTTATCGAGATAAATACTGGAAATCTCGACGGTTGAAAGCAATGTGAGTCAACTTCAGTGTCGGGAAGCAGCAGATATCAAAATGAATGCGTGAGATCTCGGACACCAGCAACAATACAAACAAATCACGGTACCAACTAAAGGCCTGCACATTCTTTTTTTTTGTCTTATCGAATGACATGCTTCAAGTGTGTGTGTAAAAACCACACTCTCAGAACAATTCCGTTGTGGCAACGGAATTTTTTGCCAACCGAATTGATTCGGTTGCTGCAACCCAATTACGAGGTTCTTCTGAGAGTGTTGTTTTTACACACACTCTAGAAACATATCATTCGATAAGACAAAAAAAAAGAATGTGCAGGCCTTTAGTTTGTACCGTAATTTGTTCGTATTATGAGGTTGCAGCACCCGAATTCAGTTGTGGTAATTCGAAACTTAACAACAGATAAAAACAAAAGTGCGCATTAGTATTGTCTATATCGTAAAAACTAAAAAAACAATGGTGTTAGTTTTGTATACGATCGTTCGCTAGCATAACCAGTTATTTTCTCGTTTTGTATTCATCCAGAAAACAGATTCGGTGCTGACAACCACATTTTTAGCCAATCGAATGGTTGAGGTAGCCAAGTTTTTCACTTGTGACAACAGAAAACCCATTGAAGCAGGTCTAATTTCATTGCGATAATGGAATTTTACTAGTTACAAGAATAATTTGGTAGTCGCAACCGAAAAATTTATTTGATGCAAGTGAACCATTCGATTGGCAACAAATTGCGTTGTCAGCACCGAACCTGTTTTCACGGTTTTATAAAACGCAAGAGTTTAAAGTACACTCAGATAAAGAAGTTAGTAAAAAAATATATAAACAGTTTATTAAAAAATTAATTTTTAATTAAATGCACAATTTTCTTGAGCATAAGGTTTTGTTGTTTATATATAAAAAGTTTCTTTATTTCAATATTTCGCTACTAAAATGTGTAGCATCTTCAGAAAATAACAATTAAATTAAAAAATTATAAACAATTTGAAATTTTTTTTTAATTTAATTGTTATTTCCTGATTCACATTGGAGTAGCGAAATATTGAAATAAAAATACTTTTTAACAAAACCTTAAGCTCAAGAAAATTGTGCAGTTAAAATAGTAAAAGAAGGTTAAATAAACTACAATAATTTTTAATTAATTAATTTCTTACTACATACTTGAGACTAATTAATTATTTGGACAAATTAATTGACGATTTCAATAGCATTAAATTGAAACTATGTAATATTACTATTACGATTACTAATGCCTGAGTTATAAGAAGGAATTGGCATTAGTAAACGTAATTTTACAGATTTCGTAATCATTGCTTAGCTTACAAATGGCCATTTTTAAAAATTTCCAACGCAAAATGGACAAAATTTTTGCTCCGGGGGAGTAATAATACACTCTTATAATACAAATAAACCAGGTTCAAGAGAGTTCCCGAGGGATCTTTTTTTCTACAACAGAAAAAGGGTGACATTTTTAATTTTTGAGAATTAATATGAGAATACAAATTAACACACTCCGACAATGGATTGGAACATCAGTGCAAATCGGAACGATATGGAATGGAACGGGGAACAAGGGAAATTGGAACAATTGCCTCAGGGAACGAAATTTTTATTATCTTAGTGTTTTAATTTCTATTATAGAATAAATGGCAAAATGGGTCACGATGTGGCTGTTTCATAAAAACTGATTGCTGGGAATCGCTCTCGGACATACCTCATATGAAAAATAGGAGCGTGAACATTGACCGAAAATCGGAGTGTGTAAATACTCCAAAGGAGCAAACATTTTGTCCTTTTTGCTCTATCTCGCTTAGTTTTCGAGATACAGGCCATTTTGTAAAATAGCGATTTTTTAACAGCGGACAAAATTTTTGCTCCTTTGGAGTATTTACACACTCCAACCTAACCATCCTTTTTTTTTAGTAAACAAATACTTTTTTTGCTCAATTGTAATTAGTTTTTAAGGCATTAGTTCATTAGCATTGGTAGGACAAATTCTACTGCCAGAAAATTCTAGTAGCATCATTGGCTGACTTAGGCCGATCTGGGGTGGGCTAAACCCACCCTAGAATGATTTTTGCCCACCCCAGAATTTTAAAAAAATCTACCTACAATTAGGTAGAAGAATATTCTAACTAAATATATGACAATTCTTTTATCTATAATTTTGATGGCAAAAAGTATCACAATATCACTTTTTTTAATAGCAATTAATCCTGTGTTTTTGGTTTGGGAAAATGTCTACTAGTTTCCTAATTTGTTGAAATCTAAGGGTCAGTTCTATATTTAGAACTAAGATCGATTTTTGTTTTAAATATTTCTTAAATAAGAAATGTTGTTTGAAAAATTCTTACCTAAGAACTATTTATTTAAGAAACAAATCGATCATAGTTATGATTATAAAATTGACTATAAGAGTTTTTCTTTAAGAAAAATTATATTATTGTTCAATAATAGAAAAATAACGCAAAATCGTTTTTGGTTTTCTAAACGAATAATTAATATGTACAAGGAAGTTACTTCAAACTAAATACTACTATGTTATTTTAATGAAATTTCAATATTTTGAGGAAACAAAAATTGTAAGATGACCATCTCACTGTTTTTGACCACCTCAGTAATTTAAGTGGTCAGAATATGGAGTTAGAAAGGTTCGTCCGAGGTGGACGAATTAGACAGGTTGATCTTAGATTTCCATGGATGGTAACCGAAACGAATGCGGTTATCGTTAGGGTAACGATATTTTAGGTTATTTCGGTAACGGTATTTTAAGGGTAACTCTATTTCATTTATTTCGGTATCGGTATTTTAAGGATAACGGTATTTGAGTTATTTCGATAACGGTATTTTAAAGATAACGATATTTGGGTTATTTCGGTAACGGTATTTTAAGGTTAACGGTATTTCAGTTAAATCGGTAACGGAATTTTATGGGTAACGGTAGTCAGTTATTTCGATGCATCTCGTAATTTTTTTTTACCAAAAACAAATCAGATTAAAAACAGAAACAATTTATCAACTTAATGTACAAAAAATACTCAATAACAATAACGTGAAATTATCAAAAGCAGAAAATTAAAAATAACGGTAACGGTATTTTAGGGATAACAATATTTTATTTGTTTCGGTAACGGTATTTTAAGGATAACGGTATTCCGAATATTTCGGTAACGGTATTTTAGGGGTAACGGTAGTCAGTTGAAAGGGTTTTGAATCGATAACGGTATTTTAGCGGTATTGCCTGCCAACCCTGTAGATTTCTTTTCTCTATCAAATATCTAAATATCATAATAATCTGAGAATATAGTTTGGAATACATTCCTTGTATGAGGTTTTCTTCAGAAAAATAGATGCACTTTTCAGAGTTTTGTATAAAAATATGGTGATTTTAATAGGAAAAGCTACCAGGATTATTTAATTTTATGAAAATTTTATTATGAAAATTTTATTAGAAGGCAAGGAATCATTTTTAATTTATTTTTGTGTGAAAAAAATTGTAAGCATAATGCCAAAAGTGTTTTTTTAGGATTAAGAGTATGAGAATGGGCAAATAAACAGCAGAAAATTAATGGGTCGCCTGCCCACCCCAGAAAAATAGTCTAGGTACGCCTATGAGTAGCATTAAATGATAATGTAATTTTCTTGGCATTAGCGTTAGTCAACTAATGCTAATGAAATAATGTTAATTCATATTAAAAAATAGTAGGTAATATATTTTTAACTGCATAGTATGGACGTAATACGTAGTTACTATAACTATATGCAGATAGCTACACACTAGAGGGCTGAATGAATGTCTTACAAGACAGATTCGGTGCTGACAGATTCGGTGCTGACAACCCCATTTGTTGCCAATGGAATGGTTCAGTTCCAGCAAATGAATTTTTCAGTTGTGGCTACCTAATCATTCTTGATACAACTGATATTCCGTTGCCACAGTCAAATTAGTCCTGCCTCAATTTGTTTTCTGTTGCCACAACTGAAAAATTCGGTTACCACAACCGAACCATGCGATTGGCTGCAAATGCGGTTATCACAACTGAATCTGTTTTCTGGGTTTATGCATAGGGCACATTGCTTCATTGTTATATGCATAGGGTAGATTGCTTCATTTCGCAATGATTCGATATGCAAACGTGTTGTTGTCGTCATTGCTATACGATCGTTACTTGTATATCTCTCACTATTCATTAAGCTGGCCACACATTAGGGAACATGGTTGACGGAACAAAAAATATCAAAAAATTTTGTAAACACGAATTGCACGATCTCAACACGCACACACACACAAACGCACTCACACATTCACAAAAAAAATGCTCTCTTTTTTAAGAATGTTCCCTAGTGTTTGGGCAGCTTTAGTTTTATTTATGCACAGAGAAAACAGATTCGTGCTTACAACCGAATTTGTTGCCAATCGAATGGTTCTGTTGCCGTAACCGAATTTTTCAGTTGAGACAACTGAATATCAATGAAGTGAATAGTCATTTGATAATGGCAACAGAATTTCTATTGCCTCAACAATAATTCGGTAGTCACAGCTGAAAAATTCTGTTATCACAACCGAAGCATTCGATTGGCAATAAATTCGGTTGTAAGCACGAATCTGTTTTCTGGGTGTGGCTTTGTTTTTGTTTGGCTCACAATCATTCATTTTCAAAGCCAACACCAATCGACCTGATTTACCGACTTTTAGGCTATCATGTGTCTTGAAACGCCTTTTCAAATGTTCTTTACAGCCATTTAGTAGACACGCCCATTTTTTATGCATACTAACCCTTGGACGACCAAACTTGAACTGCTGCAGATTTATTAACGAAACTTTTTAAAGACATGTACTTGTGGCTGAGAATTATTGTTATGCTATTTTTAGCGTTCTACTATGTATGTCCCCTGTCGGAAAAATATGTAACTAAAACTATAACGTTAATGGACTGTCACTCGAGAATGGCTTAACATTTTTTAAAAAATTAATTTTCTGTTTTTCTCTAATGTATGCCCAATCCAAAAATAGTAAATTATTCCCTGTGTATTGCAAATTGATTTTTTAAGATAAAAAAAACAAAAATCTAATGTTAAAAAAAAAATTTTAATTTTTGATTTAATTTTTTATTTTTTTTTTTTTTTGAGTAAAAGATATGCAATTTGCCATAATTTAACCACACTGATAGAATTATCGTTCATACTATTAATGAATCGATTTCATTAATCTGAATTCATTGATTTAATGAAAAATTTCATTGAATGAATGAAAAATTCATTAATTTAATGAATTTTTTCATTATATATTTTCAACTAACCCGTAAGATATGCTATAATTTTTATAAGGGTTTTGAATTTGCTAATTACTATAATAGATATATTTTCCAGTAATGAACGCTAGGGAAAGTGAAATAAATTTAAATATAAAGGTCCAAGTAATGACATCATTTTGTTTTGGCTACTTAGATCAATCGGTAACCCGGTAATGTTTACATTCTGGTGATTGCGGGTTCAAGTCGAGTTCAGGGAGATGTCAAAAACATTATAAAAACAAAAAAGAAATATGTACATGTACAAATAAAAATTAATAAAATAAAAATAAACAATAAATAAAAAAACGCAAAAAACAATATTTTTTTTTCAATTAGTTTTCATTTAATGAATACGTATCATTGATTTAATGAACGCGTTCTTTGGGGACTTTTCAATGAAAAAAATCATTGGATTAATGAACAAATTCATTAATAATATGCACAAAATTCTATCAGTGCATAAATTGAGACAATATTAGGGTTTAAAACATTACTGTCGCATGGCCCAATAAAGGGTTAACGGTTTCCAATTACTCCTCATGTATTCAAAATTCTTAAACACGAATCATACCAAAAGTAAAATTTTGTAATTATATGTAAGGTGGGCGTGACAGTTATCCGATTTTGTCCGGAGTTTTGCATATATTTTTTATTTAAAAATAAACTCAGGTGCCGTTTTACTGATTCCGAAATTTAACGCGTTACTTGGCTTCGTTTTAGAGAAAATATTCATTGAATAGTTATTGTATATACCAAATATTAAATGAAAATTCAAACATTTCCTCTAATGCGGCAAATAGACTATGCAAGTCACTTGCACAATAACGAGTTTGTTCAAGTCACCTCTACTCGCCACACACCATTCAAGTAAACTGTACAATATTCGTTTTAATTTACACGTAGCAGCAGAAACATGTAGCGGATTGTTATTGCTGTGAGGCAATATTAGTCTTTAAAAGCTTTATTTCACACTTTGCGCAAGCCAAAATACCTGAAATCCGTTGGTGATGTTAATAAATTTATATTAACATTTTTTACTTTACGTTTATTCATATTTTTAATTTTTTTATCCGTATTTATGATGTTCACTCTTCAAAAATTACTGCTGAACTGTGCTAATTTCAGCACACACTGCGCAAATGACTTGCACAAGTTCTTTTTGATTTTTAATCAAGTCTAAAAATATACTTGTACAAGTACACAAACCAGGCCACACACTGTTCGACTGGCCTGCAAAAACTCATTATTGTGCAAGTAACTTGAGTAGTCTATAGGCCGCAAAAGTACATTTTGTGAGAATCATAGTGCGTATGATCAACATCATATTTATCATATTGTATTTATCATACGCACTGTGGTTTTAAGTGATTATCACAGAAGACATGAAAAGAAAATTTAGACGTATTTAAGGCAAAAAAAATATTGTAAATAAAACAAAAAGCAAAAAAAAAACAAAAAAAATTTAGAAAAACAACACTTTTTAAAATATATAAGTTCAAAACTAAAAGCAAAATATATTTTTTTATGAGCAGAAAAAAAGCATTTTTGAGAAAAAAAAAATCTTAAAAAAGACAATTTAGAGCTTAAGAGTCTTAACCTTCTAACAGGCAAGGATGCTTCAGGGCAGCTATTATAAAATTGCCAACTAATGCGTCAAATGTGTATTTTATAATCATAACTGAAGAAATTCCGTTACAAAACTTAATTCCCTAAATATATTAAGAAAATTTGCGCATGCTGTGCACGGTTTGGAAACCAAAATGCGTCGTAAAATTTCAAAAAGTAATTATTTTAAAACGAACACAATCTTCAAAAATCTAAAAAGCATCCCAGTCAGAAATCGTCAGTGGTACAACAAATCAAGCACTGGCATACCACTGGGTAACCACGGTGTTAAAAATAAATGACTGCGAGAACTCTCATTTGGGAGAATTTGCCAGCGTTTCCAAAAAGCATTTTGCCAGTATTTGTTTTATAAAACTTTCGGTGGTTTATAAAAAAAACCACTAGCAAAGAATGCGCTTATATAGTGGTTATCCAGTGCTACCTAGTCAGAAATTGCAACGGTACAAAAATTAATTCACTGATAGAGCAATGATTTTATAAAAATGCTAACGCTTCGTTAAAAAAGGTTTGTAGTCAGAAGGTTCCGAGTTCAAATCCGGTTGCAAGCAAAAAATTTTTTTTTATTTTTTTTTTTTTGTTTTATAAAATTAATTTTTTTGTTTGTGGGAAAGCTCCTTTAAGACCAACTTTTTTTTTGCTTTCCCAACGCTGGCATATTACTTAGTTCCAAAAAACTCTTTGCCAGTACTAGTATTTTAGCACAGCCACAATTTGTCCACTGATATCACTCCTTTATGTGTTCAGCCACCAAGTTTTATATGTCTCGTTAGCTCAGTGGGAATAGAAATCGTCTGTAAATGTGACGGCCTGGCCTGGGTTCAAATCACGGCAGGATCAAAAAAATACATATGAACTTTTTTTAAGTTTTAGTTTGGAAAATATATTTCCAGACTATGGTTTTCCCAGCTTTTTGCCAACGTTCAAAAATTTTGTTCCTCCATTGCTTTTCCAGCGCTTTTTGAACAGCGGGTCATTTTGTCTAATGATGTTATCATTTTGGGAATGGGAAAGGACTTTTTGTCAGTACTTGTACTACCTGTTAAAGTGCTTTTTCATCGCTTTTCAGTTTGTAGTTTTCTGACTGGGATATTCAAGTTCACTAAAAATTTTTGATAATGAACTCAAACCAAGATTGAAGCTTTAACTTTTATAATCAGTTAATATATTGTTCCAAGGACAAACAGAGTTTATTCAGAATACCTTTAAAGAACATCGTCTTAACTTGAAAACCAATGGACTGATGTTTATGAAGTTTGGTAAAAAGAATATACCTACCCAGTGTAGAAAATCATTACCAGATATGTGGTTATGTAACTACATACTTGGTAATGGTAACTAGTTACTTTTGTTATTACATTTCTTATTACCTTTATATGGCGATGTCGCGAAAAATAATGAGTTGTCGTTACATACCAGCATACCAAAAATCAAAAAATATATCGTTACCTATGTGCCTACCAGTACTGACAAAAATAATGAGTCTAAAAATAGATTTTCTAAAACATAAATTATATAAAAAAAATATTTTTTATTTTATTTTCTTTTTTTAATAAAATTTGCTGGTGCGGGAATCGAACCTGGGTCTACAGATTGCCAGTCAACAGCTCTACCATCTGAGCTATATCGACATGTAATATTTAATAGATAAAAACACAATTACCTGCTGCACACAAGTAAACTTACTCGCCAACATACAAAAAATCAAAAAATATGTGGTTACATATATCCTTACCAGTGTTTAAAAAATATTGCGTCTAAAAATAGATTTCAAAAAATTTTCAAGAAAATCTAAAAAATTATTTTCTATTTGAAATAATAATAAAAATAAGGCATTATCAGTAACTCATTATTATATGTTTCAAAATAATACAGAAGGTAAGTGGGTAGTCTGGTAGTCCAAAAAATAATGATATGTCATTACCGTTTCTACACTGGGTAGTATTGGTGGCAAACGTTTTAATCTGAACAATATATACGTTATAATCTGAAATATATATACGTTTTAATCTGAACAATATATACTTAAGGCCCTAAACGAATATCGCAGAATCTTTTTAATTAGCAGCAGGAACAATAAAATTCTTGAACTGCGGTTATATCTTCATGCAAGGAGTAATTTAGCGTAAACCGACTAATACGATATTTATGTGTTGGTTTTCAAGATGCACTCTAACCAATTTTTACCCATATCGCCTAAAGTAGACAACGAAATAAATTTTTGTGGAAGAAATTATAGTTTATTTTTTGTGCCAAACATTGATGCAAAACAGCGAAAAAGCGTTAGAGGGTTAAAAAAATCAATTTTAAAGCTATAATAATTAAGAATAAAAATAGCAAAAAAAGCAAATATGAGTAACAATCAAAAAAGGCAATTTTGTCTCCTCTGGTGATTATCGAACAAATTTTTTAATTTTAGATATAAATAGTATGTTGTTACCTTAAAGATACAGACATTCATTACAATATACAAAATTTAAAAGATTTGAAATTAAAAAATAGCAATTATAAAATAGTGTGGTCTTCTGAATATTTCAAATTTTTTATTCTTTTTAATTTACTTGTGAAAATTGTATCTTCTTTCTTTAATTTGAAAAATAATTTAAATAGAAAGTGATATTAATTTATGATCTAGAGTCACACCAAAAGAACATTTATTTAAAAAAAATTTAGAATTTTAATAAAAATCGTGTTCCTGTAATACCAAATGCTTTGACTGATCTCAAAAATATTAATACATTCGTGATTAGCAGCCCTAAAGTTGTTTAGTGTTAGCTCAAATTTTTATTACATCAAATTTAATCAAACGTAAAAAATCTGGTGGTAAATAATTCGAAGTATTAATGTCGGTCTTCCAAATATACATCCATATGTTAGGTTTACTAAATTTTATCACAAACCCTTTTTCTGTATAAAATTTACTTCTATCCAAATATCCAAAGTGACCTGAAGTTATGATTTCTTTTTTTACGATTTACTACTTTTTATATATTATAGTATGTTTCCTACATAAAAAGGACATATGCAAATAGTTTCCTATATTTTGTTTCTTTTCTACATTTTTTTGTCTAGTTTATAGACTAACAGTTTTATTATGTTAAACTCTCCATTAGGCAATTTTTACAGATGATTAGCTCTGTATTTTTTGGGTTCACTTCCGTTTGAATGGATCTTTTCTATGCAAATACATTTCATATTTTGGCAGTAATATATATTTTGGAGAGAATACAAAGAAAAAAACTAATAGAATGAACCAGATGCAACACAGTAATGATGAAATATTGCATAAATTCTTAACAATATGTATATAGAAATAATAAAGCATGGCTTCATTAAAAAAGGGGCAGGTCAATTGTTAAATGAACTAAAACTTTATAGCTATAGGCAAAATATTTATACGAAGAACATTATCCGTAGGAATAGAAGTTAACATGCTGTGTAGAGTTTCGTTTTTTTTATAACAATTTAAAATTAATTTCTAACTTTTTCTTTAACTAAATATTCCTGAATTTTCTAAGAATTATTTGTTCCAAATTACATCATATGATTGAGCATAAGTATTAACTTTCTTTCGGTAAGAAGATTAGTAACAAATTCCCTAAGATTTGCTTTGATACAAGCAACAAAATAAGTTTATATTGACAAAGTTTATCCTGTGGTTTTTTGTTAAGAAAACAAAAGTTTGTGAAATCAAAATAAAGAAAAAATCAGGCATGTGACATGATTAAAAATAAAATAAAAACGATTAAAACTTAACTTATCAATTAATGTAAAGAGGATTTAAAAACACGAAATTATATTTTTTTCTTCATGCTTTAAACTAAAGCAATTTAATGCTTCCTAAATACAATAATTCAAGCAAATTCGCCTTCAGCTAAATGAAGTGGGTATTGTTTTGTAATATGATATAGTAGTGGTAAGATATACATAAATGACGCTAATATTTGAACAAGAACGTAAATTTCATATGTCAGTTTTAATGTCTGTATCCTTAAGGTAACAATAACAATAATGGCCATATGAAAAACAATCAAATTTTTATAATGATGTCTTGGTATTAGAAAAGAAGTTTGAGTTATGAAATTTAATACACACAGATAAGTGTTTGTATGCCCAGAAAATTAAAACGTCAAATGATTCAATTGGTTTTCTGTTGCCACAACTGAAGAAATCGGCTACCACAAGCGTAGCGTTCGAGTGACTACAAATGAGGTTATCAGCTTCGAATCTGTTTTCTGAGTGTAAGTTATACCTAAAATATACACTTTTTTATAAGTCCCTGCAATGACTGTAATGATCATAAATATGACTTTATTAAATAAAAATATTTTCATTAGTACCAAATAAATAATTAAAATATGTATAACTTCGAATTAACACTTTGAGTCATAGTATTAATAGGTGTGGGTACATAAATGACTTGAAGACCCAAATTTGGGATTTCGCACATTTAGTGAGGGCCGCACCACAATACACTTCTCAAAAAAATGAATTTTTTTGTACATCATTCTGCTAAAACTTTTTTTTAAGTATTTTGGTTTCTTAAGCCCGAATCGAAAGTCAAAAAGATTCACTGAATATCCTTCAAGTTCTAGGTGTTTTTTTTTTATCCCTTTACACAGGGAAAAAACTTAAAATCTTTTATATTTTATGGATATGACTTGCACATAAAATCCCCCAGCAAAAACAGACATTACCGAGTAATTAAGCGAGTAAGTAGCATACATAGGGTTTCACTGCTTACCAGGCTATTTACTCGCAACATTACTTTTGTTCGCGATGTCCAAAAATTCATGGGTGGTCATTACCCTCTCGCTTACAAAAAAAGTGCGAATAACGACTTACCCATAGTGAAAGAATACGTAGTTACTCACAAAGATAGAATAAGTGGTTACTTAGAAGTTAGGAAATAAGTGGTTACCATACATTGTGAAATAATTGGTCATATTGGGGAAAAAAACTTTTTACTTCGGAAAATTTTCGATTCAATTGGAAAAATGTTCCTAAACAATTTAGTAATAAAATATTAATACAAAAAAGAACTAAATCAGGACTTATTTAATCAATTACCAGTAAGTGATTACATTGCAGGAATATATAAGTACTTCTTTAACTTATTATCAGGAAGTCATTATTTTCTATTTTAAAGTATGTAATGCAAAAGGTAATGACCTGTCATTACTTGGTAATCCGTATGGTAATGACCTATTATTACCAAGTTTTTGCTGAAACCCTTATATTATAAAATAATCATGCTGGGCAATGTTCTGCAGTATTTTAAAGATTATAAGCCTTAAAATACTCCAAAAGTTTTGATTACTACACTTAAAATAATACGTCAGTATAAAAATCTGTCAAAGGGGTTTCAAATCGATTTTACTAATTTCTAACAAATTTTTAGTTGAAACACTGATTTGAACAAAAATTTTTGTTATCCTCATTTAACACAATACTAAAAACCCTCAGCACTTCAACCAATTTTGAGTGCTAATTTTCAGAATTATTTATAACTAATTTTTAAGAACCGATTCGTTAAAGTTTTCACAATTTATTGTTAAAATATAATATTTTCATGCTTCCGGTAGATTGTGCCACCAGTGTGTCCGATGTTTTGAAGATGGAGCTATTTCTTTACCTACCAAATTTTTAAATGGCCCATATCTCGTAAACAAAGGGAGATAGAGCAAAATTGACGAAAATTGCGACCAGTTATCCCTAGCCAATAATAGACTTTGGACCCTCGGACATTTTTAATAAAAATCTTCCACTTCAAAAAATGGCCCATGTTTCGAAAGCATATAAATATAAAAGTCCCAATACTCAATGAACTGAGCTTTGATGCAAATATATCAAATGTAAAAAAACTTTGTCAAATTAATCCTCCAAAATTAGTGTTTTCGTTGCTGCAAAAACTTTGGTTTTGAGGTGTTTTTTTTTTCCTCTATCTCCTCTATCAGTTTTCTCTCGTGTGTAAATGTGCCTTAAAAACAAATAGATTTGTGAAAAGATTTTTGTTAAAATCAGATATTATCACAAGATTTTTTTTTTTAATTTACCAAACGTAAAATATATGGTTTGTAAGCACTAACCCTAAAATACCAATAACGAATTAAAACCCTTTCAAATGAATACCGTTAACTAACTAACGAAATAATTTAAAACACCATTAACCTTAAAATGCCCTAAGATAATTATTTAATATACCGTTAATCCTAAAATACCGTAACGCAATGATTAAAAATACTGTTATCTTTATAACACCCTCCTATATTTTTAAATTTTCATTTCTTTCCCTCATGAAATATTGACTTGAAAATAACTAAACAAAATAACTTTTAATACTCTTAAACCTAAAATAACTTACAATTAGCGAAATACCTGAAAATACCTATAACCCTAAACCACTCTAACGAAATACTATTGAAATAATTAATATCGATTATCACTAATCTTATGAATCGGTTGCCAACCCTGGTGAAATCAGATAATAGTTGTGTTTGCATACGTTTAGTGTAAAGTCCGGTAAAGTATATTTCATATATTTCAGGCTCAAAAATAATCCTTTAACAGACTTGGGCATTATAGTTCGCTTTTTTGAACGCTCTTTAAAGTTCTAGTTCAATTTATTTTGAAGAGCTATTCTAGTTCACTCGCTCTTCAATTGAAAATTTTAATAAAAGATACATTTTCAAGCATTTTTATTTACGAAAAGGAATATATAATTTTTTAAACCGGGAAAAATTTTTAATATTAAACAAAAACTTCGACTTATTTATGTACATATTAATCCATTTAAAAATTTATTAAGCGTTTTGACCAGGGACCGTAACGGTTATGACTTTTATCATAAAAGTCAGAATAAAAAAGTTATTTTTTGACTTTTATTTTTTTGAGCAAAAATAAATGTTACTGTATCGACAAAAAAACACATTAAAATATTAAAATATTCACAAATTCATATCAAACACATAAAAATATGAGAAATCCCTATAAAAGCGAGCTCAATGGGAATTTTTAGTTACAAAAAAATTTTTTACTCTTGCTCAAAAAAATAAAAGTCAGAAAATAACTGTTATTTTTTGCTTGAAAAAATAAAAGTCAAAAAATAAATTTTATTTCAGCTTAAAAAAATAAAAGTCAAAAAATACCTTCTATTTTTGCTCAAAAAAATAAAAGTCCAAAAATAACTTTTATTTTTGCTCAAAAAAATAAAAGTCAAAAAATAACTTTTATTTCTGCTTTATTCTACATTAATTTTTGTAAATGATACACATATTTGTCAAAGCGAATAAAAACGATTAAACTAAAAGGGCTATAAGTAGTGGATGGTTCACTACTTATAGCTCTTTTTTGATTTAATTGAACTAGTTGAACACAGATGATGATATAACAGCTGATAAAAACAATTTACCCAAATTTATACGAAAAAAAGTCTGGCCTACTTCGTGCAAGAATAAGAATATTACCCTCTCATGACCACTCTCATTTACACAATTTTCGAGTACGCGAATGCTTTTTGATAAAATTGACTATGCGAGCACAGCTAATGACAATCCCACTTTAGCAAACACATTCAGGGGATTTCAGTAGTTGTTTGTAACAAGTTTTGATCTGCTTTTTCTGCTATTTTTACAGATTTATTTCCTCGACTGTAATATCTTAATATCATTAATAATAAAAAATATAATTCTTTTTATTTAACAAAAAAACCGAAACGGGTTTTAACCCGTTTAAAAAAAACCCTAACCCAAACCAGTTTCTTAAAAATAAAAATTTTTAAACAAACCAAAAATCGGGTTTATGAAATGGTCAGTTTTTTTAGACACTCTGTTCAGAAATAACTACTAAAAATGTAACATCTTTAAATAAAATAGGGGTTTTCATATAAACTCGTATTCTACTCGTAAATGGTGTAAACCTGTTATGTTTATGAGTTTAGTGTCTAACTCCATACACAAAAAATATGGTTAGTATTTATACAAGGTTTAAAAAGAAATTTACGAGTTTATATAAAAACCCCTGTCTTCCACAATATAGAACTTTTGCCCACGTTTCCAGATTGTAATTATTTTCAAATTCCTTTACAGCAAAGTACCAATGAAATCTGAAAGATATCGTTATTGTAATTATATAGTGATGATTTTCAAAACAGCCAAAATTTAAATAAGATTCTAAGGAATGTTTTTAAAATATACAATACTATGATTAGAAAACCCATAGATTAAATGTGTGAATTCGATTTTGAATTGCTGTCTCCCTTTTTCGGCGAGTGTGGCTTTCGCTCTGTATTGTGACTTTACCTAAAATTGCAGCAACTTTTAAAATTTCGCTGAAATTCTAATTCGTTTTTAAATATTTTTTACATTTACTGGATGTCGTAGCAACACAATTGATCTTACTTTATTGCTTAAGTAGTGTTTTAAATACATCTTTGCAACTGCTATGAGTAGTATATAGAAATACTTACAAAAAAAAACTTTATTCATTATTTTAATTGTCATTTAACTTAATTGCCAGACATTAATTTGTCTCATTATTTACCTTTTGTTTTTCGACAATGCGAAAGAAAACTTTATTCTTTGTAAAATTAAAATTCAAAACACACACATGCACATTTGACAAAATTAGTTAATAACAATGTGGGTAATAAAGATTAATTGTTGTTGAAATAAAAAGGGAAAAAACGATAATTAATAGTGCATAATACGAGACGTATGATTAATATTTGAGAATTTAAAATAACGTATACGCCGCGTGTAAAAACAAACATTTACTATTGAATTTCATATTATGAATTTAAAAAAAATTCTAAAAATCAAGATTTAAAAAAAAAACACCTGCGAATATTCGTGTAGTTTGAAAATCATCTCAAAAATTAAAAAACAAAAATATATAAAATTGAAAAAATAGTTGAAATTTGAAATACAGATTAGAATTTGAAAAAGAAAACACCAGAAAAATGCTTAAATTAAAATGTTATTTAGGCGATTTTACTTCTGTTCCCCCAGATGTCTTACCTTCTTTTTCTTCCTTGGTCAAAGCCGTTGTATGTCGGAATACGGGCGATATTTCAAACAAAAGCAGTCCCCAAGGTATATATTAATGAAATAATTTACTCTTGCCCTGAAAAGAAAATTGTGACCTGCTTTAAAAAAAACATACCAATATTTTGTTACTTTTTCATTTTAAATAATTTTGAAACTAACTGGGTAAAAATTTGTATAATTAATGAGTTAAAAGCTACATACATACGTACATATATAACAGAATGTAGTAATTAAAATACGATTATATATTAATTGCAAATATAAATTATAGCCAGGCAAAAAACAAAATGTGCGACGAATATAAATTATTGATTTGCAAACAATTACAAATGCAATAACAATTTAACCCCTTAATAAATAACAAAACAAAATTTTAATATTTTATATTTCGAATACTTATTTCGATTAAAATTTATTCTCAGGCAAAATAACATTAATATATTGTGTAGAGTCTGATGCATTTAAGTCTTTTGTTGTGACTTCTTAGCAATAGATGAAAAAAATTCATAATTCACATGATAGAAAACAATATGCTAAATAAATATATGGTTTTATAAGGATTTAAGAATTACATACATATTAATAAAAACTATTCATACATCGCATATACATAATTAGCATTTTATTATTATTACATATATTTTTTGTTAACGAATTATTTAAAATTGATAATATAATCAAGTTTGTGGTTAGTTTGTGGTTAACTTTTTGAGTGGATTTATAGTTGTTTTAAATTTTTTTTTTAATAAAACTCCACAATCGCATATTTTTATAGCTAAAATGCCATAAACTTTACTAAATTCACAAAAAAGTAATTAATTAAATTTACGGTGGGTCTCATACTGTAGGTTTAACTTTAACTTAACTAAAAACAAAAGAAAATGTCAAAAAAATGTTCACAAAATAAAAACAAATTTTTGTGTTAACTATTAACTAAAGTTTAAACCAGAAGTATGAGACCCACCGTTAGAAAATAATTCAATACCAACATTTTAAAATTTTTAAATAATTTTTAATTTCACAATTTTCTTGAGCGTAAGGTTTGTTTTTTATATATAAAAATTCTTTATTTTCGATATTTCGCTACTCCATTGTGTAGCATCTTCAGGAAATAACAATTAAATTAATAAATTAACAAATTATAAACAATTTGAAAGTTTGAAAAAATTTGAAAAACATTTGTCAAATATAAATTGTATGTATACATTTATACCAGTAAACAAAGTCTTTGTTATAAAAGTATAACAAACAAAAATATTAATAATTAATAATAAAAAATGTATTAATATAATGTGTTATAAATTAATGTAATGTGTGCTATTTCTTTTGTATTAAATATCTATAATTCTGTGCTACATTTTCAGTATCTGCCTTAAAGTTAATTCTATTTGTTGTGGGTGTATTAATTATCTGTAACATTTCTAATATATAACGACGTTTATAATTATGTTCTGTGTTTAAAACTGATACATTTCAAAGTCAGGATAGTGATTTAAATTTGAACAATGAGAAGATAATGCTGTCTTTTTTGAATTAATATGTCTATATTTCTGATCTGATCTATGTCCAGCTATTCTAGTTTTTAGTTTAGGTACAACAAAGAATAAATATAACATTAATTTATAACACATTATATTAATACATTTTTTATTATTAATTATTAATATTTTTGTTTGTTATACTTTTATACCAAAGACTTTGTTTACTGGTATAAATGTATACATACAATTTATATTTGACAAATGTTTTTCAAATTTTTTCAAACTTTCAAATTGTTTATAATTTGTTAATTTATTAATTTAATTGTTATTTTCTGAAGATGCTACACAATGGAGTAGCGAAATATCGAAAATAAAGAATTTTTATATATAAAAACAAGAAAATTGTGAAATTGAAAATTGAAAAAGAAGGTTAAATAAACGACAAAAATTTTTAAATAATTTTATCTTTAACTAAGCACTTTTTATTTTTAATAAGATTCTAAAAAAGTTTATTAAATTTTGGGGGGAAAAGTTAACGTATTAGAAAACTAATATACCTACTCTTATGCTTGAAAGCAAAATAAAATATTTTGCAACCACCAATTAAAACAAATTTGAAGGCGAACGAGTAAGAAAACCCTTAAAACTTAAATGCAGGAAATTAAAATCAAGAAATCAAATAAATCGTTGGTATATCAAAGCAGAGTTGACCAAACTCCAAAATACCTACCTAATAGAGGTCTTAAGCTATAATATTATTTACAGGTGCGAACAAGATTGATGTTAATATCAAATTTAGATCTGGTTTGCTTAGCTATAATTTTTTTACAGTAAATACTTTACAAAAATTTTTTATTAAATATCTTGCAATTTTATTTAATGATTTTACCCCATTTCAAAATAGGTTAACTTTATTAGCATAAACATTTATAATCCTTACTAAAAAAAAAATTACATGAGTTTTAATATCCCGGTGAAAAATGTCCATATATGAACATTTATGGATTCGAAAAATGAGGTAACACCTAAGTATATGTTCATATATGGACATGCGAACGTTGCTGTCCTTTATTATAAGGTTGTACGATAGATATAAATTTATGTATGGCATTCAAATTAGGCGCTACATATGTTCCTTTTTTTATTCATGGCATTAAATATAATTCCATATTTATCCAAATATGAGTTCCTTTTACATATATGGAAAAATGTATTCTTCGAAATATGTGCATATACAAGTCCCTTTTGCATAAATTGAATAACATATACTTTCATATTTGTCCATATATGAGTGTAATTTCCATATATGAAATAACAGATGCTTCCATATATGTTCATATAAAATCCATATATGTTCATAAAAAATCTATATTTGTTCATATGTGTCCATACATAAACCATATATGAACATATTTGAGCGTATATGAACATTTTTCGCCGGGATTATGTACAATTATGTATATCCGAAATATGAGAACATAGATCAATCAATCTAAATTGTATTATGATCATATTAGATCTAATTTGACACAATTAGATCTAATTTGATGGAATAAGATATGGTTTGGTACAATTTTATCCGGATTTTGTCCTCATCCAAATGTATCAAATATAATATAATCATATCCAACTAGATGTAAGGATATATAATTCGATGTAATTATACATAAATATATGAGGCAAATATATAGGTCTATATATAATTGGATATTGTAATATGTTGCACTATATATTGTGCAATATATAAAAAGATATAGTTATATATTTAGGATATAATTTCGTAAAATTTTATATAATTATATCTTGGTATATATGTTCCAATATATAATTATACAAAATTGTATATGATAATATATGACTATATCAAAACTTTTTTACTTGGGATTTCTTTAAATTCCTACATCCTTATTGGACATCACAGTTCTTTAGTACTATTGAGTAAATAAAATTGAATATCTTACAAACGTAAGTAAAACTAAATTTGTAATGAAAACAAAAATAAAAATGGTGATAATTGCTAAAGAGGAAGGGGAAATGTTCAGTATATATGAATATGTTAGGGTGTTCAAAATGTAAAAATATAGTCAATCCTAAAGTTAAAAATAAAATTTTATATACATATGGACATGGAAATAGAACACTTTTATGTGTTAAGAAACATAATTATTTATTTTGAAAAATAAAACAAAAATAAAATTTTTTATTTCATATACGGGAAGTGTTATTATTGATGATTGTAATTCATTCTTTATTTAAATAAAAATCCTTCAACTATTTTATATATATTGGTAAATATGTATAAACTAATAAAAATACCTGGACTTCTAAATAGGACACATTTTATATTTTTACAAAAACCGTAAATTTTTTGGGTTTTTAAAACAATTATTATTTTTTTAGCGTTAATATTACACTAGTATTTTGTGCTGTATCTCTATTATTATGAATAACCGCTTCGCATCTTCTTTGCATACTCTCAACTAATCTCTGGCATCTTTCTTTTGGTATAGAATACCAGGCTTCTTGAATACTTCTTGTTTTGCAAAACTTTTATTTTTACATCATTTTATAGATTTTCTATTGGATTAAGGTCCGGGCTTTGGGCTGGCCAGTCCAAAACCTTAATTTTTTCTTGTAAAAACCAATCCTTCCAATGTCCACTTAACTGGCATATTTTCATAGGAAAAGGGCTCCATATCATTCTTAAGAATGCTGAAATATTGAAACCTGTCCATTTTGTCCTTTACTTTTACGATAGGCCCAACACCACGCCAGGAAAAAGCCCCCCATACCATAATATTACCCCCACCGTGTCTTCTGAGTGTACTTAATGTTTAAAGCCTGTTTTTTTGGGCGGTGTACAAATGTTCTACCATCTGATCCGACACGATTTACCTTCATTTCATCGCTCCAAAGCACATTTTTCCAAAAGGACAACTCATGTCCTTTGTGGGTTTTGGCAAAATAAATACGTTTCTTAATATTTTTTCTTGAAAGAAGAGGCTTCTTTCTACTTATTCGTCCAAATAAGTTTGCTTGATTCAGCCTTCTTCTTACTAACCTGTCTGACACTTGAACGTTGAAGTTTTCCCTGATTTCATTATTTATTTGCGGGTTGAGTTTGCTTTTGCGTACTATAGTACTGTCCATATAAGTTGTAGATTTACGACGGATTGGCTTACGTTCTTTATTTTGCGTGTGATATTTCTTGTCGGCAGCACATAGACGAATAGCATTGTATACCATATTTCGCCAACACTTTAGTATTTTAGCAATTTCAGTTGGAGATTTCATCTCGTTGTGGAATTGAGATATAAGTCTTCGTTTTTCTGGATTAGTTACAATGTTTTCCACGTCCCATATTGGTACAATTAGAAAAGAATTTACTTATTTCAAACGCAAATTATGAAAAGAAAATTAGTACTAAGTGCATCGAGTAAAATTTTTACAATTATTGCAAGTGTCCTATTTTTATGTCCAAGTCAAATATGAACAAAGTAAAGTAATTTTTTTGTAAATATTTGCATGTTTTAAATATTGCAAAGTTTTATATATAATCTGAGACTACTTGATTACAGTTTACTATAATAGAAAAGAAATATAATTATTGCTTTCTAATTATTAAGAGAAATGCATGAAGATAATTTTGTATGAAGTGTCTTATTTCTATGTCCATAGCTGTATATACAAAAAATGGAGAGAAATTGCTTTTTATGCACCTGTAAAAATAGTACTGAAAACAATATTGAATTGGAGTGCACCTTTTACACTTGTTTAATAAGAACTTTTATTGAAGAGAATAAGGAACAATATCTCGCATTAACAAAGTGGTGTTTTTATGCCAGTCAACTTTAATATCAAAGAATATATCAGCGGTAGAGCGCTAGACTAGCAATCGTGAGGTCGCAAGTTCGTTACCCGGTGGCGGCAATGAAAAAACTTTTGTAAAATAAAAAAAAAACATTTTAAGGATTTTTTTAGCTTTTAATTGGTAAAAAAGAGTAGTTCTACCTTCGTTCAAAAAGTACTGAAAAAATGTTGAAGTGGGAGTACTCCACTCCGATGACAACTCAATGATAAAATCATTAGTGTGTATGTCAAAAATGGCGAACATCTAGATCATCAATTGTATTGCTTTTTCTACTGCTTCGGCATCTCTTTTTCTGCCGGGTAGGTTATCTAAATTTTTGTCCAAAATCACACTTTTCTCAAAAATTTTGAAATTTAAAACACCGTCACTACTAGATTAAAAGAGGGATGTGTATAATTTTCAGTAGGAAGTGTAGTTATAAAGACTCTATACGTTGAGCAATTTTTTTTGTTGAACAAAATTTTAAAAACTCAAAATTAGAGTTTTACAAATTTACAAAAAAATACCATATTAAGCCTTACCTGGGACTAGGTTAGCATAATCCGAGAGAGACAAAAATTTATATCTGAATATTTATGGATCTTAGAAATAAAACAAGAGTATATGTGACCTTCTCCGAGAAAAGGGACCTAGTGTGTGAAAATGAAGTTTTAAATTAAACATTAAAATGTTTTTCTCATTTTTATCGATTATCCCAAGTTTTCGACACACTAGGTTTTTGACATACTAGGTCCCTTTTCTCGGAGAAGGTCACATATTTTAAGTTTTTGGAAAAAATATTTAATTTTTTATGATTCTCATAATTTATTCCATTATAAACCTACAGTGGTCGGAGCGAATATATTTTCCACCGATTTTGGATTTTTATGCCTTGTTAAAAAGGTAATTAAGTCTAGATTATGATTTATATTTGTATATTTCCCAATAGAATATATATATTTTCTGGGATAATCACGGCGAATATTCTTAAAAGTAAAAATTTGTTTGGGACAGCACGTTATTTTAGAGTGAAACCATTTTTATTTGATATTTAAATGATACTCGTAATATGGAAGATAAAAGAGATTTGACATAGAAAAATATAAAATTCTTACTTATTTTTTTTTTCTCACAATGAGTTGAACTACATTATTTCCTTAAGCAGATAGTATGTTAGTAAAAATGTAGTAGTTAGTATATTTATATATTTATACATATACAATGAAAATACAATGACAGTAATGATGATTGTACAGCAAACCAAAGAGCATCATACATACATTTAACTCTAACAACTGTTAACAATGTTTACTCTATGGCCAATAAAATACAACAACAACAACAACAACGAAAACTTTAGTTTACACTAACAGTAGCAAATAGTCATTGTACCTATCAAAACGTAGTAGCAGCAACTAATACTGGTAGAAGCAGTTGCAATCTCTCTAATGGCTGCTAGTTCAAGTAGTTTTTATATTCTTCTTCTTCTACTTGTGAACAACTTCAGTCACGTTATATTTCTCCCCACAACATAGTTACATTACTTATACTACCAGGTGTTCTTGAACACATACATTTGAAGGTTTATAAACATACATTTGTGTGTGTGTTTGTGTTTAAGGACAACATTGGTGAAATTCATACACAGCTACAATACAATTTCACCGTTTTATATCTTATGGTATGTTTCATAATATTTACAACATTAAAGCAAACAAAAAAAAAATCATGTTGTTTTTGTTGCCTGTTACAATTGTTTGTTTAACAAAAGTTCTTTTTTTCCTGAAGGAAGTAGACTTCCCGTCTTTTTCAACTGATTCTTTAAAGTTTTGTTGAGCAAAAACTAAGAACAATTGTGATAAAGGGTTTAGGCGAAAATATTTTTACAAAGTTAATAGTGAATTGTAAATCTACTATAAATGCTAGAAATAATCGTTTTTGGATTCTTTGATTTATAGACTAAGGTGTGTGCCATTTAAAAGTGTAACAGATAAAAAATTTAATAAAAGATGACTGAAATATATTAGAATTAGAAGTAAAATTATTTCTTGTTGCATTTTTATTGCAGATTTATATTCTGTGTAGTTCTACACACAACTTACACAATACCTCTCAATTGTGGTGTAATGTTTAGCAGATTGGACTGTTATACATAAAGTTTCGGGTTCGAACCCCAGGGTTGGCAACATCTATTTTGAAAAATAACACTTAACCCCACCGAAGTAAAATAACATACAGGTTTATGACTGAAAGCTTCAAAAAATTTCGCAAATATCTCATCAGAAGGCGTAATTACAGTGTTGCCATATTTGAAGCCGTTCATCTTTCATCACCTTTAATTTCTTCTCTATCTCTTTCCCAAAAAACACAACAACAACAAATTACTGAGTGTTGCTAAACTTAAAGAAAGACTCTCAATCAGAGCTTTGAAGAATTAATTCCTTTTTGAATGAATTCACTACCAATCGAATTCAATTTTCTCTAGAATTGAATGAATTCCTCTTTTTAAGTAATTTAGTGAATTCATTCAACTGAATGCGTTCATCAAACAACAAATTCAAAGAATTAATTCAATTGCAATAGTTCTTTTTATTAAATCAAATGAATTAATTCACCGGTGAACGCATTCAATTTTATAAATCGAACAAAAAAAAAAGTGAATTAATTCACCACTGAATTCATTCAATTTCATTTTCATTCAGTGAATTAAAAAAAAATAAAATTACATTCAGTGAATTAAAAAAAAAAATAATAAGTTCACTGAATTGAAAAAAAAATAAAATAAGTTCACTGAATTAAAAAAAAATAAAATAAGTTCACTGAATTCAAAGCCTGTTTTCTGCCGTTCAGTAGAAGAAAACAATAATGTACAAATAAAAGTTTTAAATAAGCAATTTTACAGCGTGTGCTAGTAATAAATTAGAAACCGGATGCTGTTTATCAACCTACATGATTCAAAAATAAAGCCTTTTACTATTAAAAATAAAAACTTTACAGATATAGATAAATTTGAAAAAAAATATAACTATATAACTAGTTTGAAAAATTAATAGTTATATTTTTTTTTCCAAATTTATCTATATCTGTAAAGTTTTTATTTTTAATAGTAAAAGGCTTCATTTTTGAATCATGTAGGTTGATAAACAGCATCCGGTTTCTAATTTATTACTAGCACACGCTGTAAAATTGCTTATTTAAAACTTTTATTTGTACATTATTGTTTTCTTCTACTGAACGGCAGAAAACAGGCTTTGAATTCAGTGAACTTATTTTATTTTTTTTTAATTCAGTGAACTTATTTTTTTTTTTTTCAATTCAGTGAACTTATTATTTTTTTTTTTAATTCACTGAATGTAATTTTATTTTTTTTTAATTCACTGAATGAAAATGAAATTGAACGAATTAATTTACTTTTTTTTTATAAAATTGAACGCGTTCACTGGTAAATTAATTCATTTGATTTAATAAAAAGAACTATTGCAATTGAATTAATTCGTAACAAAATAAATCGAACGAAAGCAAATATGAATTAATTCCATTCAATATATGGTGCTTAGTGAATTAATTCATCGAATTTTTAATTCAGAATTGAAAAATTGAATTAAGGAATTAATTCTTCAAAGCTCTGCTCTCAATAAGTAGCAGTTTGGTAGGTTGGCCTCTTCTGGTACAACAATAGGATTACTATCATACTTTGTGTTTTACTGTAATGGTATAATGCCAAATCTGGCTAGGAAAATTTAGGAAAGACTGTGCTGTTTTAGAAATGAGATCTCTTTTGGGGACTAAAGACACTATTTCACAATATTCAAAGCTTTACAAAAACAATGATGCCCAGAAAGCAATATATTTTCTGACATGAAAATGATCAACCTTTTTAAAACAAAAAATAAAATCTTATATGAAAATATCATATTAGATTTTGAAATTGAGACACAATATTCTGACCAAATAAATGAAAATATAAAAAGTCGGAAAAAATGTTTGTATATTTAAAGGAAAAAAAAATTGTATGCCTATATGTTAAAAAAAAAGCCAAAAAAGTGATTTTTTTCGCCTTGTAAATCGTATTTGAGAGGTGGATGGGGGATGGCCTTAAATCACAAGTTAAAAAATAAGGTCCACCCTATTATGCAATAATAAAAAGGTTTTCGAAACCGGTGCAGTTAACTTTGCAACAGAAATTTTGAATTTACTTGAACATCCAACTCTACCACCATGTAAAGAGGAATTAAATAAACTTTACGGCACGCTAACAACTTTTGTCATTTATTTTAAAACACTAATTAAATTTTCTTCAATTTGAGATATTTATTTTATTTGTAATATTTCTATTTTTTATATAATTTACATTTAGCTTTGTAAAAAATTTTTCATTTAAAGCCTTTAAGTTGTAATATATTTTTTTTTATTTCATTTTTATGTATTTGCGGTTATTTTCTGTATTTTCCAAAGATAGAACTATCTGTCATTGTATGTTGGTATACCAAGTATTTAAAGTGTTTAACAAACAGAGATTTACAATTAAAAAATAATAATAATGAAAAGGATATTAACAATTGGCAACAACTTAATTTGACTCAGAGACTTGAAATTTATTTTTAATTTTAATTTAATAAAAATCAAAAACACTAGTCTCTTAATTTTTATTTTTCACAACAAATTACTAGGATCTCTATTTATTGACTTTTAATTATAAAAAAATAATTTTTAGACTGTAATTGTACATTAATTGTCGCTATTTCCCTCTTAAAATACCAAACCAAAAATTTCCGAATTACACGCTAACGACAACTTGCTCAAAATCAGTCAACAATTTTTCTAACTTCAGTCACTCTCAACCGCAACTCTTTTAAATGTTTTAATTTAAAAAAGAAAACACAAATAATTACATCAGTTGTTTTTCATTTTATAAAGTGCCATTTAACTTCTTAAACTGTATTAGAAAAAAAGGAATCCTGACAGCTTCCAACAACTTAGTAACAACATTTTTTAACAACTACCAAGAAAATAAAGAGTATATAGTGAAAAAGGTTTGAAGGATAAAAAATCAACTTTAATGATAGCAATGATAATGACCATATCTTCAAGTACTTATTTTTTATTGAAAGCCCTACAAACAAAACAAATAAACTTAATTATATTTATGAGTAGTAAAAAGAAAAATAGAAGAAAAAATATCCTTAAAAGAATTTTAAAAAATGGTAACTTAAGTATGGAAAATATTAAGTAGGGTCGGGTTATAAAAACCGTTTGCACAACATTAGATGTAACAAATTTGTTAAAAGATGTTCCTTTCAAAGATTTCATCATAATTGTTTAAGAGCTAATTGTTTAAAGGACCTTTGAAAATATAATTAAAATATTTTATTTTAATATAGAAGAGATTAGTTATAAAAAAAAATGTGTGCATCGAGATTATTTTTACCAACAGCTTAATTTGTAGCTCTAAAGCATTAAACACATAGACGACTGCAGCTACACGACTACACGACTACAAATGCTGCTGGCTGCAATTGTAGTCGTGTAGTCAGCTACTTAATTTTTTTGAAAACGACAGCAACATGTAAACAGATAATCCTAAATATTTGAAATTTTGATAAATGTTAATCTTTTTTGGTTTGTGCTTCTAAAATAATGGTTGAGGAATATTTTGTTAATTTTGTAAGATCCATTTTTTTTTACAAAACATCACAATAAAGTTATTTCCAAATATAAATTAATGAAACCTTCAAACAATTGTAAAATATAAACAGCTGTTTCTTCAGTGTTCCCAAAACGGTGATTTTCTGTCAGAACTAGCGATTTTATTTCGCCTCTAGCGGGAAAAATTGTCCTGTTTTACATATTTTGTTATATTGTCAACACTATTTTTGTTTTGTAGCCAACAAAAATAGAAATTATCCTAAGTTGACTACAGCGGCAAAAGTAGTCGTGTAGCCGTGTAGCTGTGTTGGTGTCAAAATAATCGTTTTCACATAAACGTGTGTATTTTATTTTTGACAGGCTGTAGTCGTGTAGCTGCAGTCGTCTATGTGTTTAATGCTTAACTCTACATAAAATGAAAGGAAAGCGCTGTGAAATATTAAAATCAACAAAATGATAGAAAACTTGTTATTTTAATACTGAGCATCTAAGGTAATTTTAATAATTTTATATGTAAAAGAGAACATATTATGTATGTTATATTATTGCTCAAAGTTATAGCACACTTACTAGCAGTATTTTCTTATTTGAATATTTCGGCAATGACTCAATATTTAGAAAAATATAATTTTTTAGGTTTACAAACATAATTTGATTTGGTTCAAAAATACAGCGCACTTCAAAAATTATTTTAAAAAAATACTTTAAATATTGCAAGATATTCAGGTATTTTGATTTAAATTTATTACTAAGCCTGTTTTTTTTTTAATGTTAGCTACTTTTTACCAAAAATTGCACAAATTTATGTTTAAATTTTGAGAAAATTTATGTCGAAAATTCTTGTCATGTACAATAAAGTTATTGGATAAAAGTGCCTTAAGCAATTAAAAACTAATGTAAATAAATTTAAACAAGTAAATATTTTAGTGGAAAATTACTTGTCTACAATATTTTTGAGAAAAATTACTTACAGGTATTTTTTGCCCAAAATATATATGATTTGTTTTTAAAATTGTAAGAAGGAAAAAGGGGAGGTATAGACATTAATGTAGAGTAGAGCGGCTAAACATAGGGATTGAATATGTATTTATTTCTGATGATATTATCATTCGTTTGGAGCTAAGGTAGCCTTAGTGCCAATTTTTTCTTCAAAGTTAGAGAAACAAAGAAATATCTGTATTTTAAAATTGCCAATCAAATTGACTTTAAAAACTCAAAAAATTAAAAATTTCTGTTGAACCGTTGGCGACGTATTCAAGCACCAAGTTATTGTTGGTAAGTGAGCAATAATTTTGAGCAGTGCTTTATATACATATATACACAGCAAAAAAAATTGCAAGTAGTGCTTTACAAACTACTTCTTTTAATACTTCTCAAGTATCCCTTAGTGTATTTTTAAGGCTTTTTAGAAGTTATTCTTAACAACTTCAAAAAATCACTTCTTTCATTGCTTCCCAAGTATCCGTTATTACATTTTTACAGTTTTTTTAGAATTACTTCTGAACCACATCCTACAAATCACCTAATTATTGTTTCTAAAGAGTAATTGCTCTAAAAGTGATCGGAAAAAGTGAAACTTGTAAAAATTGAGCAACAATACTGCTCGTCTGTGGCGCCCTTAAAATTGACAATTTGCTTGATGTCAAAAGTGCAATAACAAATTCATTTCCCTTGTAATTGACATTTAGCTATTTTCCGTTTTGATCATAAATGTAGTTTAAATTTAGTTTTTGAGAAAAATGATATATGGGAGATAGTCATATCCTTGCACCGAATGAAACGAAATTTGCCACATAGATAAAAAGTATAATTTTATAAACTATTGTAAGTTTTTAGTGCATTCTGATCTTAAATCTAGGCAAAATATAGTTTTTAAGAAAAAGGATACATAGATGGGAGGTAGTCATGTGATTGCACCGAATGAAACAAAATTTGCCAAAGAGCTAAAAAGTATTATTTTACAAACTACTTTAAGTTTTTAGTGCCAAAATATAGTTTTTTAGAAAAAGGATATATGGGAGGTAGTCATGTCCTTGCACCGAATGAAACAAAATTAACCACTGAGTTAAATGACATAATTTCACCGGCAGTAGCCAATTTTCGCTTTATTCTGTTTATAATTGTAGTTAAAATTAAAAATTTTAGATTAAGGATGTATGGGAGGTCATGTCCTTGCACCGATTTTGTTGAAACTATGAATTTTTCTTAATTTACATGTTTTGAACCAGCACACCAAATAACTGCTCTAATTTTGCCGATTTTCTATATGGGGACGAAGCACTGTGCGTAGTGGTGTACACACAGAGAAAAAATATGATATTTTCCAACTGAAATTCGGTTACATCTACTAAAATAGGTTGGTGCAACTGAATATTGGTTATCATAACAAAATTCGGTTTATATAACTGAATTTTAGTTAGAATACCCAAAATATTTAGGAATCACATTGCAATATGGTTTCACCAACCGAATTTATTGGTTGTAGCAACCAAAATAGGCTTAGCAATTCGGTTGGCAATTTTTTTTTCCTGTGTGTAGTTTATTAACACAAACAATCTTTATCTTAAACTACATTCATTTTTCATAAAGCAGAAAAGAAATAACCACACACACTAAAAAATAATATTAAAATTGAAACATCTCCATACACACAGAAAAAAACAGGGGGAATATTACCTAAGGGCTATGTTATTATACAACTAAGTTAGTTTTCAAGTTAGTTTTACAAAGATTTAGTAAAATATGCACATTTTTTTGTAAAATATATACAATCCTTGCAAAATATATACATGTGTAGCGGAAAATATCCGTCAAAATACATATATTTTGCTAGAAAATTGTAAAACTTACTTCCAACTTATGTAGTTGTATAATTACTAGGGTATTCAATTGATTGACTTTTTATTTTAATCGATTAATTGTTCAAATAATTAATCGGGTTCTTTTCTTAACCGATTAATCGAATAAAATTTAAAAATTAATCGACAAATCGAAAAAAAAATTATATAAAGTAATATACATACATTTGTTGTATTTTTTAATAATTTTTTTTAAAACGAGTAAAAAGGTTAAAGTCGGCCATGCCGACTATACAATACTCTACACCAGTCTGGTTAAAAGCCAACTAATGTTTGGATCCGAAATTCGAATGGGTTAAAATGGGACTTGTGTCAAAATTTTCTACAATGTGAGTCAGCGAACCAGATTTCATTAAAATATCTTAATATTTGCGACCGGCAGTTTGTAACCAAGCCAATTTTGGGGAGACCGTTATATGGGCACTAGGTCTAATTATGGACCGGTGTTAACCAAAATCAATAGGATTCGTCCTTGGGCTGATATAGGTCGGTGTACCAAATTTCATCAAAATACCTTAATATTTGCGACCTGCAGCGTATAAACAATATAATTTTGCGGGGACCCTTATATGGGCACTAGTTCTAAACATGGACCGGTGTTAACTAAAATCAATTGGCTTCGTCTTTGGCCTGACATAGGTCGGTGTACCAAATTTCATCAAAATATCTTAATATTTGCGACCTGCAGCGTATAAACAATATAATTTTGGTAGGATCCTTATATGGGCACTAGGTCTAAACATGGACCGATGTTCACCAAAATCAATAGGCTTCGTCCATGGGCCAACATAGGTCTGTGTACCAAATTTCATCAACATATCTTAATATTTGCGACCTGCAGCGTATAAACAATATAATTTTGCGGGGACCCTTATATGGGCACTAGGTCTAAACATGGACCGGTGTTAACCAAAATCAATGGGCTTCGTTCTTAGGCTGACATATGTCGGTGTACCAAATTTCATCAAAATATCTTAATATTTGCGACCTGCAGCATATAAACAATATAATTTTGGGGGGACCCTTATATGGGCACTGGGTCTAAACATAGACCGGTGTTAACCAAAATCAATAGGCTTCGTCCTTGGGCTGACATAAGTCGGTGTACCAAGTTTCATCAAAATATCTTAATATTTGCGACCTGTAGAGTGCTCAGAAGAATTCATGAACAGACAGACAGACGGACGGACAACCTTGATTTTGATTTGCGTGAGCACCTGCCATGATGGCTTAATCTCACGGTGTTCTGCACACCGTATTGACACAATGCGTCAATAGGCGCCTCTTCGCAGGATTGGGATATCCTGATCCAGATACCAGTATTGAGAAATGTTTACTGGACACTGCCCTCCCACTGGTGGGAGTTGAGGCCGATCTAAAACCTCTGCTGTTCTTTGGGTCACAGCACCCGGTTGTATGCAACTCCACATCGAGCGTGCGCTCTTCCTGCGTTTTAGGTGTAACCACAGCCACCACGATACTCCCCGAAGGGCCAACCCAATAGCCATTACCGGAAAGGAGTACAGCGAGGTCCTGCAACTACACAGACATTGACATGTCGCTGCATATATATTTACCAGTTATATATTCAGCTTAGAACCCAGCTCAGTTCACAACGCAAAAGAACTTCCAATACCCACAAGATCCACCAGTTTCGATAGCAGCTGACCCGGAAATAACCAGACAGCCAGCTAACTATCACTAGTTAGAACTCCACGAACAGACCATAAAAATGATCACCTTCTGAATTATTGACCAACGCCTGGACCGCGCCTTCGCTCCCAGATCCAATTGGTCAACAAAACAGCTTCCTTCCGCCTTGCACCATTACCATCATTTACCATCCATCATTTCGTACTTCACCTTGACTCCACACGAAAGACTTCCCTTGGCCACCATTGGCGTAACACTTAATGTTACCACCACAACCTCTACCATCCACGCATCGCAGTTCGACTTTGTTCTTACTCTCTGACAACTGAGTTACTAGCTTCACAACTGGTATCACTTGTATACCTTGTACATGTCTTGGCATGTGCAGAAAACAGGATCCCTCTCTAATAGCACCATTCCGGCGGGCCAATGGCTCCCGTGGTACCATTTTATAGTCTTTGGTAAGACTTTGTAGCATAAGCTACTTCCACTTGGGTCCCAGCAACCCAGGAGTGGTGTCCTCTGGGTTGACGTGAAACCACTAACAACTATCTATCAAGGTAGATAGTGCCGTAAGTAACTCGCCAACCCGTATTAGACATGATCTTAGCCGCCAGAACAATTACCCCTCACATAGTGAGTGCAATCCGAACTGTCGTTGCCCAGGTGCAACCGCGTAGGAGGTGGATCTTAGGCACTTGTTACCAACGTAGCTTCTTCGGGGGCGATGGATCACATGATTGTTCATGTAGAACTCATCTCACTATCGCAGGCAACTTTACACCCAGACGGACGGACAGACGGACATCGTTAAATCGAAGTAAAAAAAATTCTGAGCCGATCGGTACACTATAAGGTGGGTCTAGGACAGAGATACAAGCCAGCCGACTTTAGCCGGTCAGACGCCGCCAGCCGACACCTTTGCCAAGCCGATTCAGCCGCCGACAATAATGGGCTTAGCCAATTTTCGGCTAAAGCCGATAGAAAAAAGCAAAAATATTAATTTTTAAAAAAATTGTTTATTATGTATATTAATTCTTGTTTTGAGATATCGTTGATTTTTAAAATGTTTTGCATAAAACTGGCGGTTTTGTTGATACTACAATTCTACAGGTTTCCGCATTATAAGGACTGCGTTTGAAAAATATGTCCACCACAAAATCCAAAAAAAAAACTGACGAAAATGTCATTCAATTTTAAAAATTAAAGCCATTTTCTAACCGTATTTTTTTTAAGATTAAGATTATTATAAAACTATATACAAATTTTTATTATTTTAATTTTACAAAATTTTTTAATTTTTCTGATGCCTTTCCATCAACGTTTTTATGGTATTATTAAATACCTTTCGAGCTGCTAAATACCACTTTCCTTTCCTTTGACATTTGAATTAACTCTTCAAAGCTCTGTTAATTAATTCGTAACAAAAGAAATCGAACGAGAACAAATATGAATTAATTCCATTCAATAAATAGTCTTTTGTGAATTAATTCATTGAATTTTTAAATCACAATTCAAAAACTGAATTAAAGAATTAATTTTTCAAAGCTCTGGGTGAGGTAAAGCTAGGAATAGTCGAATTTCATTTCCATTTTGGTCTACTTCTCTTAGTTTAGTAGATATGTACCATTTTAAAAAAACGAGAGGGAAAGAAATAGGGCTATTTTAAAACATCTGATATATTGGTGGGGCCATCTAATAGGTGATGGCAGAGAGATGAAAATCTCATATTTTAACAATAAATTGTGTTAAATTCAACAAATGTATGTATAATTTTATCGACATTGTGAAATATAAACTCAATTTTTATAAATTCGGAAAAATACACTCAAAATAATAAGTCTGTTGGCTGAACAGAAAAATTTGTTACTTTAACAAAATTTGTTCCTATTTTTGGCTTACAATAAAATTTGTGCATTTTAACACTATTTTTTGTTAAATTTAACAAATCAATTTACGTAAAAAATTTGTGAAACAACAGTTGTATCTGTAATTATACTGAGTCGTAGAATTTATTCAAATTTAGGGTCTCGGGACCCTCCCCGGTCCTAATCCATATCATATAAGGGCACTCCAATGCAGCAAACATTTTGTCCGCTTTGCTCTATCTCGCTTAATTTTCGAGATATGGGCCATTTTATGAAGTAGAAAATTTTGATTAAAAATTTCCGAGGGTCCAAGGCCCCGCCAAGGTCCATTTTTTGATAGAGATAGCCCCTTTCTCTGGAGAATTACACGATTAGAGGTAGTCGAAATTTTCATAAATTTTGGTCTATCTCTCTTAGTTTTCGAGATATGGGCCATTTTAAAAACTCGGGAGGGAAATTAATGGCGCCATCTTTAAAACTTCGGATACATTGGTGGCGCCATCTACCGGATAATAATAGTGACATGAAAATATTATATTTTAACAATAAATTTAGTAAAATTTAACAAATTAGTTTTAAATAATTTTGAAAATTAACACCCAAAATCAAGGTACTGCGGATTTTTAGTATAGTGTTAAATGAAGATAATTAAAATCTTTGCTTAAACCAGTGTTTCAACTAAAAATTTATTAAAACTTAGTCAAATCTATTTGAAACCGATTTGACAGATTTTTCTACTGACGTATTATTTTAAGTGTACCTATAAAAAATTACAAAGTTGACTTCGATATTTTTGCAGTTGCTTTTTTTGCGTGTACGTATCTGTTGAAATTTTTGGAAAATGTACCTTTTAGCCGACGTTAGCCGGTTAGCCGCCGCCAGTCGACACTATTTTTTTAAGCCAGCCGCCATCGATGTGTTTGCGGCTCAACTATAAAAATCAATCGCCGCCGACCATTTTAGCCATTAGCCGCCGCCAGCCGACAGAATGGACCGGCTTGTATCTCTGGTCTAGGACCAATATTTTTTGGTGTTACAAACATCAGCACAAACTTATAACACCCTCACCACGTAGTGATGTAGGGTATAAAAAGGAACAAAAATAAATAATTTCCTCAACTTTTCTAGAAATCACAAAAATAAAAAATGTAATAATTGAGATCATACTTTTATTTTTTCTGTACCCTCTGTCACATATTAAAATTTTATCCAAATCGGAGGGAACCACACCAAAGATTTTTTTGGTAAATTTTGCATTTTGTAACAACTTAAAACAGTACAGTTACTTGAATCTCGTACTTGTGTGCAGCAGGTCAATTATGTTTTTATCTATTAAATATTACATGTAGATATAGCTCAGATGTTAGAGCTATTGACTGGCAATCTGTAGACCCAGGTTCGATTCCCGCACCGGCAAATTTTATTAAAAAAAAAAAAAAAAAATACAATACAAAATATTTTTCTTTTATATAATTTTTTTTTGAGAATCTTTTTTTAGACTCATTATTTTTGTCACTACTGGTAAGCACATAGGTAACGATATAATTTTTGATTTGTCGTATGCTGGTGTGTAACCATAACTCATTATTTTTCGCGACATCGCCATATAAGGGTAATAAGAAATTTAATAACAAAAATAAATAGTAACCATTACCACCCAGTGTAGAAAATCATTACCAGATATGTGGTTATGTAACTACATCCTTGGTAATGGTAACTAGTTACTTTTGTTATTACATTTTATATTACCTTTATATGGCGATGTCGCGAAAAATAATTAGTTGTCGTTACACACCAGCATACGAAAAATCAAAAAATATATCGTTACCTATGTTCTTACCAGTACTGACAAAAATAATGAGTCTAAAAATAGATTTTCAAAAAAATAAATTATATAAAAAAAATATTTTTTATTATATATGTTTTAAAATAATGCAGAAGGTAAGTGGGTGTCATTACTGGTACTCTAAAAAATAATGATATGTCATTACCGTTTCTACACTGGGAAGTATGTAGTTACATAACCACATATCTGGTAATGATTTTCTGCATTGGGAAATTATAAATTTGGTTATATGTAAATTAATCCCACCACTTTGCTTGCTCAGTCAAAACAACAAAGTAGTGTTTTGGAAGATGACAAAGAAAACTCTTATAATTTTTGGTCTTTTCTTTAATATTTATTTAACACTCTTAGTTCGGATTACTGAATGTCCAGTTAAAATTTAGCCGGAAGTTAAATTCAAATTTTATATGGGAAACAACAACAAATGGGTCAGTTAAAGTCTTAGTTAGTAGCTAACTGCACATTTAATAATCGGGCCTTAGATGAGAACAAGAAATTCTCATTTAGTTTAAGCTACCAAATATTTCTAGAAATTCTAAAATGTCATCCTCTGATGATTACCTTAGCCAGAATGAGATCTGGGGAGTTACAAATTATTTTTCACAATTTGTTTAATAAGTTGTGGGATTTTAACAGACTTACTTTAATAAAAAATATTTTGTTTTTTATATATTTTTGTAATTTTTTACCAATTTCGGTTAATCGATTAATCGCATTACATTATTCGAATTTTTCGTTATTCGAAATTGGGACATTTTTAATTGTTCGAAAAATTTTTGTAAAAAATTTATCGATTAATCGAATAACGATAATAATTACATAGCACTTATATAAAATTCCCCCATTTTTTTTTCTGCGTGTAGGTACATTTCGTAAAGAGACTTTTATAGGAAAACACCATATCGTCGACCGGCCTGCAAAATGTTACTTTTGTTTTTTAATAGATTTTCAGGAGATCGAAAAAACGGTTACAAAATCTACTTTTAAGATATTTTATTGGCTTCATATGCCTTAATGATGATTTTACTAAAGGAGGTCGTGAATCATTAAGGAATATGATGCCAATAAAATATCTTAAAAGTAGATTTTGTTTTTTCGCACTTCTGAAAATCTGTTAAAAAACACATGTGACATTTTGCAGGTCGGTCGGCGATATGGAAGTATTAAATAATTTGGCTATAATTAGTCATGACTTATTTTACTTCTCCTCAGAAATGATATGAAATAAAGCACAAAGAATTAATATGAAAAAATACCAAGAAAATTTATGTGAGAATCAAATAAAATTAGGCACCTAAAGTTAAATTAAAGAAAATCTAAAGGTAAAATATATTTAAATGAAATATTTAAGTATTTTTATCTTCAAACCAATTTAAGACCTCACATAACAAAAGTAATTTGTAGTATGTTGTGTAAATAAATAAAGATTTTAAAAAATGACAAATTTTTTCCAAACAATTGTTGACAAATTTTGCATATTCAACATGAGCCATATAGAAATAGAATGTAAAAAATATTCAACATGCAGCAGGCATACAATATGCAACATTATTACATCGTAAGACACGCATGACTACATTCACAGCTTGCTAAAGTTCAAACGTGAATGCAAAAGATATATTATAGACTAGATAAATGCTTGAAAAATGTTGTTGCAACAACAATGAATTAACAAAAATGTTAAATAATGTGTATGAAATGATTTAATCTTATGTGAAAAATTTGTCAAGATATAAAATGCTGTGATTAAATGTAATTTAAAGTAGCTGCAATAAATTTATAAATGTTTGTTGTACAAAAATATATTTGACTGAAAATAGTAATTGACAATTAGTTATTGATAACACTACTTAGTTTGCAAAATAAAGTGTAAAATAGAGTTTAATTCGCATACAATTTTCATAACCTATTTGTTATGTATACAATCATAGAAATAAATTTGTAAAAATGGCAGAAAAAGGTACTAAAAATTAGTTACAAATGATGCTGCAGAAAAAATGCTAAAATTAGCATATTGTTTTGCTAAATAGTAGCAAAATAAGAACAGCAAAATTAAAACTGTTAAATTTACAGAATTTTAGTTATATTTTAGTTAACTTTTAGTTAATTGAAAATAGCAAATTGTACTGTAGAATCTGCAGAAAATTTTGCTAAATATTAGCAGACTAAAAATAACAAATTTTTTTCTATTTTTTTAAGCTAAATTTCGTTGAATGCAAATAGCAGTCTATCCTGCTAAAATCAGCAGAAATATTTTCAAAAAAAATTGTAAACTGCTGTTTTATTTGCATTTAAAAAAAAATCAGAAAAATCTTCGAAAATTTTAAATTTTTTGTGATTTTTTAGACTACTATAGTAAATATTTAGTAAATTTTTTTGCTGATTTTAGCAGGCTAATTTGCATTAGCAGGAGTTTAACTAAAATTCTGTACAAAATATTGCTTCGGTTTAAATACGACAAAAGCAAATAATTACAAATTACCAAAAACAGCGGTATATTTAAATTTCCAAAAGCTGCAGAATAATTCATGGTCGAATTCTATTATTTCTTTCGCCGCAAAGTGTGTCCAAAAGCACTTCTTTTGAGCAAATGACATTTCAGGTCACAATTCTTAGCCGATTTTCAAAATTCTTTTTTTGTATTTGAACTTAGAAAATTCCGCACAAACCTGTCGTGGCCGATTTTTGAACTTCGATTTCTAAATATTTTTATTTTTTTGTTTTGTGAATGTCGAAAAAAAAATAATTTTTTTTAAATTTTTTGTCAGAAAAAGAAGTTTAAAAAAGAAAAAGTTTCATTTAAACAGGAGTCATAAAATATATGAAGCTTTTTCTTTAAATTTAAGAAATTTTTCATTTACGTTGTGAAGAAAATTTTATTAGTTTACTGAAAAATTTCGTTAAAACTCGCCCAGCAAAATTCCTCCCGTAAACTCAAATATTAAAAATGTTCATAAAGAATGCCTCATATTTCTTTTAACATATTTCGAATACATGATCTAAAATTTGATTAAAACAATTTTCCAGCTTCTAGTTATAAAAAAAATTAACCCATAAATTCATAATTGAATTGTAACACTTTTTTTAACCGTTTTTCCAACCAAGTGTCTAAACTTTTTTATCGAAAGCAATTTTCAAGTTCAATAGAAATAATAAAAAGCACACAAAAAAGAAATCATAAAATATCCCTCAACAATCATGTTGTGAACATTTCCCAAAGGGTTTTTAATAATGTGATCTTTTGTTTTTTTTTTTTATTTTGTTGTTTTGTTGCCTCTATTGTAGCTGCTGTTTGGTTTTGTTTTCTATCATGATTTTATTATAAATGCAATTGTGTGTGCAACATTGCAACAATCATGAAAACAATTCCCCAATTTAGTTTTCTTTCTGTTTTTTTGCAATACAATACAGATTTTATTGGCATCAAAAATAATACAACAATAAAACACTAAAAACCAGTATAGAATAAAATAACCATATACCAGTGTTGCCAGGTAGTTTTTAAAATCCCCAATAAACTATTGAAAAATTACCCCAGATTTAGGAGTTAAAAAATACCCCAAAATTATTTGTCACAAAAGTTAACAGGAAAAAAATAAAAGTTTATAATTACGCTGGTCAACAAAATTTTTTAACAAGAAAAGTGCTTACTAATATCGAATTACCTACCTCGAATAAATAACGTGAAATTCAAAATAAAATGTACTTTGTGTAAGTTAATAAAACAAAAAACATTATCTGCTCATTATTGATTTGATCCATTGACCAATTTTGAAAAAGTTGAGTTAGGAATGAATCATATATATTCAAAATAACCTCATTCTGATTGGAAAATCTGTTTTCAATATCTTGTTTTATATCTGAGATATCCAGCATCAACTTTGCTATATATCCGCAATTTTAGTATTTAATAATTATTGAGTTGCTACATATATCATTGTTTGGCATATACAGCAAACTTTGCATACAAATTTAAAAAAAATACTTCATAATACTTGGCATATGCAGCAACTTTTGCCAAAAAAAATAATAAGTATACTTCGGTATTGTTTTGAAACATTTCCACTACAACGAACGGAGATTAAAACAAAATAAGAATTGCTTTTAGGCCTTCATAAAAGATGGATATTAGATTGTCCCGAATTTCAAAAACTTGCGAATTTCGTGACATAATAGCACCTACCCAAACTATGCGTATTAATAAGCTGATTATGGGGAAAAATATCAAAAAAAACTTTGTCGATACTAATTCGCCGCCCATGATTAAAGTTGGTTTTCATAGCGTAGTTTTTTTAAATTTTTTTTAGAATTTTTTAACAAAATATGACAAAATATTTTAAAAATTTTCGCAGAGTTATCATTTAGTTTGAAACCAACCTTTTTATTTATTTTGTATTACAAAATGTATGTAAGATTTGAATTTTTTCATGAAATTGAGTGACAGTTTATGATATGAAGTGGCTATTAGACAAGGCTTGACCATATATCTAACACGAAAAAAAAATTTTTTTTCAAAGTAATTACTACCAAGACCAGTAGTAAATAAGACGGGGGTAGCGAACAATAAGTACCCTCGAATTTTTTTTTCTTTGTATTTTTTCAATAATCAGCTCCTTAATACGCATCGTTTGAGTGCTATTACGTATTCACTTCATATTTCGGGACACCCTAATGGATATGCAGTAAAGCTTAATAACTTATGGCTTATTGTATATAAAATTATGAAAATTAAAACACACCACAATTAATGGTGAAGAACAAAAAAATTTATTATTGTATGTAGATTTCAAAAATAATAAGTTAAACCATTTTTATCGCTTTTTTCGTTAGCGACTTTTTGGCATATAGTTCAAACCAATAATAAGCTGACGACATATTAGTTTATTAATTCTCAGTTGTCGTCATCTTGCCTTAGTTTCCGATCCGCTCTATTTCAACGCACTTCAAAATTTGTCAATTTATCAGAGTTGTTCTTTTGCCAAAAAAAAAATGTTAATCAATAACTATTATTTTCTTTCCCTCAAACAATCCGATATTAAAATTCTTAATTCTAAAAAATTGTTTAAATCTAGGGAAAACTGGCAACACTGCAATAGATAACAGCAGCTACAAAAATAAAATTCAACATGTTCGCGTGTAAAGTGAAATGATCCCCAGGGTAATATAACACTTTGCCTTGTTATTGCCTTTTTTGTGTTCTATGTTTTGAAAACATGCAGCCATTTACCAATTCAATGGAAACAACTTAATAGCATGACATTGGCTAACAATTTTGAAATACAACTTAAAGAACTTATAAATATAATATTCTATGATTTTATTAAACATTTTCAGAGATAGAAGTGGGCGCCCTTTCTCAAAATGCCGAAATCTCTAAAAACAAAAAATATGCAATATAAAGGGTGCGCCATTAAAAAATGTAACACATAGAAATTTTGCTCGCTTTTTGGCATCAACGGCCTTCTTAACATTTCTGTTTAGAACTTTCTAAACTGTAAATGTTTTAAGCCCAACGTTAGCTTTAACTCTGCGTACTAAAGTCTGTCTGGAACTTTCTGAACTTTAAATATTTTAAGCAGAACATTAGCTAACTCTTCGTACCGTGTTATTTCGTGGCCAGAACTCTTTGGAATCGCCTTCAATAGCTTTTAAATACATTTGGTTTCGTTTTCGTTCCTGCGTACTTTTTCTTTAAACGTTCCCAGCTTTCTTCCAATTATTAGGTCCACGTTGAAATTTTTGGTCACTATGGAAACATATTTCCTGTTCAGATATACTTCTGATTAGGGTTCTCAATCGATTAATCGTTATTTGATTAATCGAACAATTTTGCTCAAAAATTGTTCGAATAATTTAAAATGTCCGAACTTCGAATAATTTCATATGATTAATCGATTAATCTAAATTGGTAGAAAATTACAAAAATGTTTAAAAAATATAAATTTTTAGTAAAGTAAATATGCTAAAATCTCAAAATTTATTTAAAAAATTGTGAAAAATAATTTGCTGTAGGCTTTTTTCATTCAGGCCTAAAAAATAATCAGCCGTTTAGAATTTTTAGAAATATTTATTTCATGTTTTCAAGTAGGAGGGTTAACATCTTAAATCTCAAATAAAAAACAAAACCAACATAAAATATCACAGTTCGCTTTGTCATCTTCCAGATTACTAATCTAGTAAATAATAAATTTTCAAGTAGTTTTTACGACTTTTTAAATGTTGATATTAAACCAAAGCATTAACAATTACTGCTCAATGCTTGTTCAGTGACCATTCTAAGTTAAGAAAATAAAACAAAATGAAATAAAATAAAATAAAAACAATAAAAAATTAAATGAAGGGTACAAATTAATGTACAGGTTGTTAAATTCTTCTTTAACTCTTTAATTCATTGTGGTGTGGATCTCTCCAATTTGTATAAAATTTGAATGTATGAAAGAGGGGACAGAAAAAATAAAAATACTGACATAATCTGATCTCAATTATTATATTTTTTATTTTTATGAATTTGAAAAGACTTACTGAATGTATTTTAGTTCCTTTTTTAAATAAAATTATTGAAAAATAAATCGATTAATTTTAAAATTTTGTTCGATTAACCGTTTAAAAAAGAAACCCGAATAATTATTTGCACTATTAATTTTGATGCACATTTTTCATAAGTCCACAATGGATTATTTTGAACAGATTCAATCATTTTTTTTGTGCACTTGTCCATTCCGTTCCATTGTTAACTAATAAACTACTCGAAGTTTACAAACCTATGTATTTTAAAACTGATTTATTTCTCAAAGATATTTTGATTTAGAAAAATTATTGTAATTAAATTTGGAAAAAATTATTTAAAAACATGTTTGAGCACTTTTTAAAGGCTAATTTTTTAAAAAAAATTTTGTTATTTTAACAGATAAAAAAGGTCATTTACAAATCACAACAAACTATATTTTGTAAATTTAATTAAATTTGAATTACTTGTAGCTCAAGAAAAATGCTTAGATTTTGAAAATGTATGACAAATTCCTGATTCTGGTACGTTTTACAGGTTTGGCGAAAAAAATGTGAACTACTGATAAAACTACAAAGAATTATTTTCCAAACGATTTTCTTAAATAGTAATACCTCTACTTAATTTTATTAAATGCACCTTATAGAAAAAATAAGAAATAGATTTCAAATTTGAAACAGGAATAAAAATAGTCGTTGTGTTTAATTTATTCTTCATCGCTTATCTGAGAAAAAGATCGCCTATAAATTCGTTAACCCAATTTTAGTCTATATCTAAAATGGCCATTAAGAGATACATCAAAGTCAAAGTGGGTTTTACGATTTTTTTAATATTTATTCGAAGCGTAATATTGCTTTGATATGGAACTACTTTCTATGGAAAATATTGTGTACTTAATTTTCTCTTACTCACTGGAAAAAATTTAAACTTCGATCGGTTACCATAGCTAATATTAGATTCAAAATCACTCAAAGTGGCTGAAGTAAAATTTTTTACAAAAATTTACTTTTCTCCAATTCTTTGTGGATACCGCAAATTTTTTCCTAACGAAATTTGAACTTTCCTGATTAATAAGAGAGAACAAAGTAATATTTCTCGTAACAAAAAATGTGTTTACTTTGTTCAAAAGTTTCAGATAAAAGGGGAGTTTAAATAAATAAATTTCAATTTGGCTGAAACTTTCAAAAATATTTTTGCGTTATGCCATCGCATATCTATCGCTAATTTCGGCAATATTTTTCCAAAGGCTGAATTCGATCCATCATAATATATCACTTCTAAAAAAAATGTTGTACCTCACAAGAAAAATATTCTGGCTACTGCCCTGCTAAGAGGTTTCTACTCTGGGGTGTTTTAACGGTTACATGACATAACTTTAAAGAACATTATCCCAATTTCTGGTCTTGGGATTATAAAAGTTGGGATTATAACCGAAACATTTCTTTCAAACAGGCGACATAATCTCGAATTATGTATTATGCTTACAGATTTCTTTGCTAGATAAAGCTTACGGTAAGCCTTCGTACAGCTTCGTTAACTAAAGCTTTTTGTTGCCGTTCTGCAAGTTTTAATGTCCAAATCGCGAAATGACTCTATAATGTATTTTTATGAAATTACACGAAACCCGTCAAATTTTGATACGAATCATTTGAGTCCAAATTCTTTAAAATTTTTTAGGTTTTTAATGTGCTTTACTAAAAAAATGTATTTGGAAATTCAACAAGGTTACATGCCTTTTAATTATTATATTAATACAGATACTTAAATTTCATTTCTTGCTAATAGCCTGCCAATAAAAACAACATTAACATACATAACATGGAAGTGTGTTTTTTTTATATTTCTATCTCATTGAGGGAGTGTAAAATATACAACTTCCGTCATACAAAGTAATATCCGGTTTTTTAATATGTTTGAAATAAAAATTGATAACTGGATGATCTGAACATCATAATAATAAAAGCATATGGGAATGAAAACACTAAAAGTTAGGTAAGTAAATTATTTAAATTCAATTATACATTTTTATAGCAAAATCTCAATAATTTTTTAAACTCTATTTAATGATTTTTATCACCTTTTCTTTTAAATATTTAAATGATTTCCTTTTTGTTTTAACATTCTGTCCATCAGCACAAATTGTTTGTAACGTATTTTCACTTTTATGAAGGCAATTTAACAACGTTATTATAGTTATTTTTTAAGTTTTTCTATAGTAAAAATGGACTTTTCTAAATAAAAAGGATTGCCATGAAATAGTTCAGCTATTTTATTTTTCCATCACATTTTATTTAACACGGTTTGTTATATTCATTGCTGTCTGTCTATCGCCCTAAATCCTAAAGCGGATATGTACTCCATAACCATTTATGTTGACTGTCGTATTTGTCGTAAACCATTTTGTTTTACATTGTTAAACTATAAAATGTCTGTCTAACAAAATAGCAGCAGCAACAAATAGAACTGCCATCATTTTTAATCTAGTTTTAAATGAAAATTGTCGTTTTCCTAGAAAGTACGAAACAACGGTTAAAATTCACACTAATATTTTTTTTTAGTTATGCGGCAAATAGACTATATAGTCACTTGCACAATATAGAGTTTGTTCAAGTCACCTTACTCGCCACACACCATTCAAGTAAACTTTGCAATATTCATTTTAATTTACACATAGCAACAGAAACATGTAGCGGATTGTTATTGCTATGAGGAAATATTAGTTTTTAAAAGCTTTATTTTACACTTTGCGCAGGCCAAAATATCTGAAATTCGTTGGCGATATTAATAAATTTATATTAACATTTTTTACTTTACGTTTATTCATACTTTTCATTTTTTTATCCGTATTTATGATGTTCACTCTTCAAAAATTACTGCTGAACTGTGCTAATTTCAGCATACACTGCGCAAATGACTTGCACAAGTTCTAAAATATTGCGTAAAAATCAAAATCGTTTTGATTTTTACTCAAGTCTAAAAATATACTTGTACAAGTACACAAACCAGGCCACACACTGCTCAACTGAGCTGCACAAACTCATTATTGTGCAAGTAACTTGAGTAGTCTATAGGCCGCATTAACATAGCACAATTCACATTATGCCGAAACTTAAATGAATACGAGCTTTAAACATATGATAAAATAATGTTGTATAAATGAAAAACTGTTTTTTATTGTCGTGACAACAAATATGAATATTTTGACTGCTGTCTAGACAGGTAGAAAAATATATGGGTAATGTTGGGGCTTTAATGTGGATTAAATGGAATAAAAACTAAGCAATAACGAACATCTAGACCAGGTACTGAATTTTGAATTAGCTACTAATTGGGACTTTAACTGACACATTTGCTGTTGCTCCCTATATAAAATTTTAATTTAACTGTCACCTAAATTTTAACTGGGCATTCAGTTATCGGAAATTAAAGGCTGGTGACTAAAATTTATTTTACACTAACGTAATTTTTTTCTTTCGAAGTTGCTTTTTGGGCCCATATTGAGGAAAATCCTTTGTATATTTTTCGTTCTATAATAACTTACTTTGTATGGAACCGTCTAAGTTTGTTCATCGGCTTAAGTGTAAGCCGATCCTGCCTAATCCGTTGGAAAAGAGGTATAGTGGATGAAAAATGTACGAAACAGCATACTTATGTGGCACTTTAACTGCTTTAGGCATAACTATAGGTAATCCAATATTCTAAAAATAATACGTGATATTTTAATACGATTAGTGTCCAAGTATCTAAAATATTGTTATATATATATTTTTTTTTATATATATATTTTTTTTTTTGAATAAGCTGGCTTTAAAATTTATTCATTTTATGAATTAGTTAATAATTGATTATCACTTTAAATCAAAGAATTAAATTGAATAAAGTTAGGATGAGATTTATTCAAATCTGAATTAAATCAATTTTGATTCTATTAAATTTTTCGTATTGTGGTATGTTTCGCGAATATAAATCAAGACAAATATTTTCGTTAAATTGATTTGTTAATATTGAATACATTGGCTTGATTCTATGAAAAGAATTAACAAATATTAAACTGATTCTTTGAATGAGTTATTGACTAATTGAAGTAGGAAATAATTCAATAAATAAAATGAGTTTTGCGAATCGATTTGTTAAAAATTTATTCAGATTTAAATTTGGAATTAAGAATTATATTTTTAAAGGCCTGATTATGGAGACTAACTGGAAAAATTCGAATTTACGAACTATTTAAAAAATCAGTTCAAAATCTTTAAAATTTGAGCGAATTAAGTGAACTCGACCTTTTTTAACATGTTTTCTAGTTAGGGATTTTTTGGTGATATTTTAAGATTTGTTTGGGGATGACGAAAAAAAGTATCTGGCAAGCCTGCTATCTAACCTTATTCTAACACCAAATTTGTTATTATTTGATCGGGTTTCGTTTTTGTGTTTGTGTTACTACCCACAAAAGGAAGGGTTGGGAAGAGTGATAGTTTTTAAGTTTCATTTTCTCTTTAAATAATAAATACTCTAATAATTATTTAAAGAGCGTAGTTGTGTTTTCTGTTTTCTGAGTAATTGATGTCAAAAAAGGGCAAAAATGATCATGACAAGTTTTGTTACATTTGTGGCGAAGAATTTTTACGCCATTAGTAACTAACAATAAGTTATATGAACCATATTTTGCTAAGTACTAGTAAAATAAGAACAGGAAACTTGAAACTGTTAAGTTTACACAATTTTAGTAAAATAACATTTAGTTAATTAAAAATGACAAATTATGCTGTAAAATCTGCAGAAAATTTTGCTAAATATTAGTCGACTAAAAATAGCAAAAGTATAATTATATATCTACAAAATTTTTGTTATTTTTAAGTTAAATTTAGTTCAATGCAAACAGCAGTCTGTCCTATTAAATTAACAGAAATATTTGCTAAAAAATTGTAAACTGCTCTTTTCAAAAAGCTCGATTTTCAATTGCATTTAAAAGAAATTAAAAAAACCTCGAAAATTTTTTCGTAATTTTTTTAGACAACTAATTATTTAGCAAAATTTTTTGCTGATTTTAGTAGGTTAATTTGTTATTTTCTATTAACAAAAATTTAGCTCAAATATAACTAAAATTCATTTAAATTTAAAGTCGACTTTATTTTTAATCATATGGTTTTGTTCATTTTGTGTATGAAAACCCTACAAAAATATTTGTATTTTCAAAAATTTTGATTGGTTGAAAATAAATTAACCAATCAGAATGCTGCAAAAATAAACCATACTGCCACCCAATATTTTATCTAAAGTCGACTTTAACTAAAATATACGTTTGGAAAATATTGATAGTAAGGCTGTATATTTGCTCTTCTATTTTTGCTCTTCCTATCTTACTAATATATAGCAAAAATGATCTTCTAATTTAGTAGTTTTTTTCTGAGTATGCTTGGCCAATAGTTTTTGGTACTTGTAATAATCCAGGTAAAACATAGAGCAAAAATATTCAAAGGTGATTTGTAGAGGAGGGGCAACAAAACTGTAGTGGCCGGTAAATCTCTATCATGTCGCACTTACCTTAAAAACAATTCTTTATTTAAAGTAAAAAAAGAACAATTTTTGACAAGCAAAATGAGGGTTAAAGAGGAGGTCTATGCAGGCAATTTGTTGTATCATAACTATTATTTACTTGCAGATCACCAAATTAGAAGAAAATAAAAATTGCTTCGGCTCAAACTGTTTGATCGTCAAACAGCAGTTCATTTTGGCAACACAAATGAGGGGCAAAGCGAGGATCTAGGGAGCTAATTTATATTTAAATACCCCTTATTAGGATCACTAACACTACGGAAAATTTAAAATATTTCGGCAGAAAAAGTATATCATTAAAGGGTTAATGACAAATTTTGATACAAATGTGTAAAAAATAAAACTTTTTTCAACCAATTCCAAACTTAAGACGCTTGAATGGTATTGATTGTCAAGTACATACCCAGTCAAAAAAATACAAACGGGAAAGCGGTGGCAAAGCACTTTAACAGGTGGTACAAGGACTGGCAAAAAGTGCTTTCCCATTCCCAAAGTGATAACATCATTAGACAAAAGGACCGGCTGTTTAAAAAGCGCCGGAAAAGCACTAGGGGAACAAAATTTTTAAACATTGGCAAAACGCTGGCAAAACCAATAAATAGGTGGTCTGGAAATATATTTTCAAAAATAAAATTAAAAAAAAGTTCATATGTATTTTTTTTGGCCCTGCCGTGATTTGAACCCAGGTCGTCAGATTGGCAGACGATTGCTCTCCCCACTGAGCTAAAGAGACATATAATATTTAATGGCTAAACACATAAATGACTGATAAGCGCTGGACAACTACTGGCTGTGCCAAAATGCTAGTACTGGCAAACAATTTTTTGTAACTAGTATGACAGTGTTGGGAGGGCAAAAAAAAGTTGGTCTTGAAGGAGCTTTCCCACAAACAAATAAATTAATTTTATAAAACAAAAAAATTTTAAATTAAAAAAAATCCAAAAAAAAATTTTTTGCTTCCAACCAGATTTGAACTCGGAACCTCCTGACTACAAACATTTTTTAACGAAGCGTCAGCATTTTTATAAAATCATTGGTCTACCAATGAATTGATTTTGGTACGCCTGGTAGCATTGGCTAAGTAGCACTGGATAACCACTGGTTGCAAACCTTGGCATTTCACTCTAAGCCAATTCTTTGCCAGTAGTTTTTTTTATAAACCACCGATATTTTTGTAAAACAAATACTGGTAAAAAGCTTTTTGCAAACGCTGGCAAAGCGTCCCAAATGAGTGTTCTTCCAGTCATTTATTTTTAACACCGTGGTTACCCGGTGGTATGCCAGTGCTTGATTTTTTATACCACTGGCGATTTCTGACTGGGTAGTTTTATTTTAGGAATAAAAAAAATTATATCGTCATTTAAATTCTAAAAGGCCGTAATATAAAAAAATTTAACTTTTCATCGCTTATGGTGTCTGTAACCAAAATACAAATACACTCAAAAAAATAAGTTAGTAGAAAAATTAGTAAAACATTTTGTATATCAAGTGTACTTGTTTTCAGCAAATTTTTTGCTGAACTTGTGTTTTCAGCAAAAGTTTAAGTTATATTTTCTTTGCACTAAACTAGTTTCGAACTAATGTTTTACTAAAGAAAATAATACTAAAAACACAACTCTTCTAAGGTAGGTTAGAGGGGGGATCCTTCGCCACTTTTTATTCAAAACACTGTGATTTCTTAACCCCTAATTATTTTTCAAAAATTACTTTCAAATTGTAGATCTACATATCTTGGCTTTAATTTCTATGATTTTTATTCTAATTATTTGCCTATTTTCTATTACTTTTTTAATGATTTTTAAAGTAACCCAAATCGGCGTAACTGCCCCAAACTTGGGGGACATTCGCCAAAAGAGCTAGATACAATTTCAACAAAAAAATATTGTTAATACGGCAAATTCAATGTTTTAATGACTGAAATAAATAATTTAGAATAAGTTCTTTAAGGTATATGATGCTTTTTAATCAATAATTCTCCACTATACTAAAAAAAATAATTTATAACTATTCTTTAAAATTACAGAAAACTGAATAGTTAATATAAATTTAAAAATGAACACGATTGTTCTAATTTACTATTAAACATATTTTAAATATATAGGGAAGTCTTATAGAGCATTTTAGGCAGGGATGCACCAACTGTTTTTAGCTCCAGGGGCCATCTGGTGATTGTGCCCCAGAGACAGGCACTAACATAAAGTTAATATTTTTCACACTTTTAAGCATTTATTAAAATCAAATTATTATTATTTGAAAGATTAGGATCATAGGTCTAATATAATGACAAATTATTTTTTATCACACGATTTGAGGAAGTTATTGCAAAATGTAACTACTTTCAATTAATTTTTTGGCACCGCAAAAAACACAACAACACGCCTCTCTACGACCCCATGTGATATAAATTCGGCAAAGTCTATGTCAGGGAAGGGTAATTGAAAAATGCACAAAATATATTTTTTTCAATTTTTTATCTCCCTTAACATCGGAGAAAAATGGGATTAGTGTATGTGCCCCACTGGCGATGGATCCCCCTTCTACCCTATATAAAAAATACAACCGTGAAAGATATTTATATCTGTCTTTCATACATAAAACAAAAGGACGTCAAAATATGAATATACATAAAAATATAATAAAAAATGATTTGAATCATAGACGAAATTAAATATTTAAATAAAGATAAAATTCTAATATACATATAAACGAAACGTTTATAAATAGTGATTTTGTGAAATACCAGAACATTTCTCGCAATCGTTTGTGTAATGTTTTGTGTTCCCTTTCGCTTTTTTAAGAAAAAGGTTTTTATAATATAGAGGCCTAAGTTTATTTCCTTTTTTATTATTTAGAATTGTCTACTTATGTGGAAGTCTGGACATTTTTATTTTTTACGAAGTTTTCTAAATAATGTTCAAAAGAATCACAAAATACATTTTAGACTTAAATTTTCAGCAAAAAAAAAAAAATATCTAAAGAATAATTTCTCTACAAATTTTTCGAGTTTTTTTAGTCTACTAGTATTCAGAAAAAAAGTTTTATTGATTTAAGCAAGGATTTTTGTCAACTGCAATCGACTAAGTGTTAGCAAAACTTTTGCTGAGATTACTATTTTTTGGTAAAAGTCAGCTCGCTGGTTTTCACCAAACTAAAAATTTGCTGACACAGCAACATTTTTTTCTGACTTTACTGATTTTTTTTAGTGTACTCACAAAATTATACACATATACGTTCAAAATACCGATTTAATTGATGAAAATGAAAAGGCCCTTCAATTTTATTTTTTTGCTAATTTTAGCAACAGATTTCTGTCTACTGGTTTGTAGTACAATAAAATTATTGTAAACTGCAATTCAAAATCGATTTGCTAAAATCAGTTGCAAAATTTACTAAATGTCAATAATTTTTTTTTTTATTTTTGTCGGGACATATATTAATTGCATCAAAGGAATTAAATATGATAAAATCCCAAGCGTATTTTACAAATTGTGAAAAATAATCTTTTGGAGGCATGTCACTATCCGGATTTCATTCTTGCCTAAGAAACTCATCAGGGGACGATGTTTATAGAACTTCTGGAAATATGTGTTAAGTTAAATTACAAACTCAATGAGAATTTCTTGTTCTCGTCTAGGAGCGTTATTAAACATTAAAAATATCAAAGAAAAAACATAAACAACAACAAAGAATTTACCACAATTTGCTTTGTCATCTTCCAATATACTACTCTATTGTTTTGACAGATCTAGCAATGTAGTGACATCCATTCATGTATAAACGCCAATAGAAGTAATAATTTTTGTAAAATTAAATTAGTATAAATACTTAGTTGACACTACTAAACTTCAGTAAATTTTTGTAAAATGCAATTTAAAATCAATCTGGTGAAATTAGCAAAAAAGTTTACCTAAAAATAAACAAATGGACTCTAAAAAAGGTTAAAAATTAAATCAAATTTAATAAAAAAGAAATTCTTTCTATTGCACAAAATGTATAATTACTTCATCGTACTTGAAATTTGGAATAAAAATAAATTTTTTTACTAACTTTTTTATCCAAAAGCGAAACCCCGTATATTCACTTTTATTCAAAGACACAGAACAAAATATCTATCCACTAGACCAGGTAAATTTTAACCACACATTTGTGTACAAAAAGCTCAGTCGAATTAAATTAGTTTCTCAATCTTTTTAAATATGCAGATTTGTAAATACGTAGATTTACTTTTTTGAGTGTAGACAAAAACAGTTTGCCTTTTTAATTTCTGCCGAAAAGGAGTATTTTTTATATCTAAAATTTGTTTTATTTTATGCATAATTTTGCTATTGAATCTACGGATTTTTGGTTTCAGAAAAAGCGAACGCAAATTGCCGTAACTAACATTAATAAAAAACTGCTATTTTTCCATAATTTTTTTTAGAAAAAAATACATTTTTGTTTTTTAAGCTTGATTCTAAAACCTGGATATTAAGTTTTAAACAATTTTTTATTTAAAATGCTTTTTGCTTCTCCTATAAAAATATAAAAAGTATACTTACGGCCAAAATCCACGTCATTAATTTTACTATCACTCAAACACACTTACAAGGGAAATCTCCCGACGCGAACTCGCAGATTTTAATGAGCTTCGGATATGTGTTGAATAGCTTTTCCTTCTATTTTTACAGGTTTATTTCTATGAGTGCGGATGTCCTTCTTCTAGCAACTATGCTAAAATTGATTTATGTACTTTATAATTTGATTAAATTTAATATGTTCGATAAGTTTTGGTGTCTACTAAAGTATTTTATTTTATTTTCTAAAGAATAAAGTATACAATTCGATGAAGGACAAAAAAATAATACTTGTTTTAAAAACGAAACCAAGCCTATAAAACCAAATCCAAAACAAAATAAATAAGCTTAAAAAGCAATAATATTTTGACATAAAAATTTATCCGAATATTGATAAAACCACAGCATATGATGTTAAAAAAAATATACCGATGGTCATATGTTGACAAATATCAACCGATAGCCAAATCCTAAATTGAGTTGAGGCAGCCAAATGACTTTATCATACTTAAATTATTTGGCATTCTTATCTCAAGTAGTAATTTTGTCGCCAGTCATGAATTGTCAACTTATGACCATCGATATGTAGTAGCATATAAAATGCGATAATATAATATAAAATAAAAAAAAAAATCAATAGAAAATCTGGTATTTATGGCTAAAATATACAAAATAATATTGAAGATGGGGCAAAAAAAAAAATCATCAGCCACCTCTATTACCACACTTTATATTAACACATTTATTGCCGTTAATACATGAAGTAGTAAACGAGCAATGAAAATTTATGTTAAACACCTGTCTTAGAGCTGTACTACTCAAAAATTCTAACATACGTATTTACCGGGTTTAAAAGAATACAGAAGTTTTTGTTTTATGTTTCAGTTAGATAACTTCCGTTTCAAAAGAGTATTTCCTATACAAAATGTCAATATTAGTAGTCAGTAGGCGTTTATATTTTTCACATGAAATTTTTTTGGGAATTTTTTTATTTTGTTTTGTTGTTAAGAGTGTGTTGGATTAATATCCGTTCTTGAGAATCGATTACTAACATTTAATACATGTAATATAACTACTAGCATACAAAACATATTTTACTGCACATAGATAAATATCTACGAGTATTCCCCCAGCTGGTGATGACACCATACCAGCATTACATTAGCATTTCTTACTCTTGGATACAAACATTCCCATAAAATGGGAAAAGATGGGGGGCATATTGTAACAAACATTTATGTTTAGTGAAAAAATATATTGGTGTATATTTTTACATGCCGCCAATATGTTTGATATTTTATCCAAAGGTATTTAATTAATCTTGACACGTAGTCGATTAAAACGAATTTTGTCACCAAAGTGTTAGTAGCAAAACACACATGTTTATGAAAATTATTAAGGAAATTGGAATGGTTGATGAAATGTTATTTGTAATTATTAACGTTAAAAAAGGGTTTCAAAGAAAATGCCAGTGTGTGATAATTTAAATTCTTATCGAGAAACAGAGGTATGAAAATATTTAAAAGAGAATACCAAAATTAAATCAATGGATCATTTAATAGTTTTATACAAAAATACTTCTTACACCCAAAAAATTTTGTCGATATAATCTACTAAAAATTACAGTTAAAACAAAGGTTATGCCAAAGATGGGCAAATGCGGCGCCTGTCAACCAATTTCAGCTGGGGGAAAACAAACGCACATGAATATGCATGATCGTACATGTTGATATTACCTCAAATTTCGTTAATGCACATTAGACCGTACCACCTTACAGGCAAAAAAAAGTGTGCCGTACACCCTCCAATATGAAGTATTTTTGCAAGGCAATTTAAAACAAAATGTTTTTTTTTCCGAACGTAGGGTTCGCCATTTGACATTTATCGTTTTAACTTTGGCATGTATAGTCGGATCTTAAAGTATGATACATCGACGTTTTTCTCGCGGGGAGACCAGTGTTTTACTTTAAGGGCCATTGACCTCAAGTATCCAGTTCCAGTATTTTACCCACCAGATCTCAGTTGCTACAACCCTAATGTACCACTTTCATGTCAGAAAATTGAAGCTCGAAAAAAATCATTAAACTTTCGCTAAGAAAATTTTTCGATAAAACCAGTAGAATTTTTTTTTATTTTTTTGGTTGCCTACCTATGAAAATTTTTTACAATCGGTTGCCAACCACACCTATTCTACAACTGGTTCCACTGCTACCGATTCCAGGGAACCAGTATGGAAGGTCTGACTGAAATATAATCAGCTCCAGAACTGATTCTAGGGCAACCGGTTCCATTTTGGAGCTATAGAAGTGGTTGCTTTTGGGACAATTTCAAACAAAAATAATCGGTGTTAATATCGACAGTAGAAGGGGTTGTAAATGAAAAGTAGCTATTCTACAACCGATTCTTTGGAACAGAAACTTTTCCTGGGTAACGTAGGGGTCGCCTTTTCAAATTTTTTTCATTGGATTTTACCTTTATAGCAAAACACTGGTCTCGTGGAGGCAAAAAAATTGACATATCACACTTTAAAATCTGAATTTAAACGCCGAAGCTATAACGAAAAATTAAAAAAGGCGACCCTACGTTCGGCAAAAAAAAATTTTTTTTTGAAATTGCCTTGCAAAAATACTTCATATTGGGGGGTGTACGGCGAACTTTCATAAATGATTCAAGTGTGAAGATTTATGTATCCATGTATTATCATAAATGCATGTTTATGAGCAGGGCAAGATTAAAATGGCACAAAAAAAGTTGAAATTGGCAGGCAATATGGCACGAAAAAATAGTAAAATTGGCACAAAAAACGCAAAAATGGCACGCTTATTCCAAATTTAACAGAAATACAATAATGAAGGAATTTACCGTTGAACTGCTAAAGCACATTCGCAGTATATTTGTATGATTTAGAAAAATCTGAAATTTTATTAAATATTAAATATGATTCCCTTGTGTCTGTTAAATTTTTCAATAAAAATGTTTTCTTCTTCTTCTTTTTATAAATCAACTCAAAAAAAATATCTTTTTTTTTAATTTTTTCAAAAAACTATTTACAAAGATTGATTTTTTACCGAATTTTATAGCATTTTTATAATGAAAAGTCTAAAAAAATAGACAAAATGGCTTTTTTTTGGCAAGGATTTGTAAAAATGGCATTTTTACAAAATAAGTGCACAAATGGCAAAAATGGCATTTAATGGCAAATGCCAAAAAAAACTTGCCCCGTTTATGAGCATGCACGAACATACATTCAACCTGTATGGATCCATATGTGTCAATTTTCAGCTGAGTTATTTCTTTTCACCATAGTTACTTCTTACAAAATTATTTTAAAGCAAACAACTGTGAAATTTGTATTTCAGATTGAATTTTTATAAAATTTTGATATAAAAGCTGAAATTGTTTGATGAAATGAATTAAATGGAATATAAAATAATATTACGCGCTAAAATTTTGCAAATCCGATTAAGGAATTTTTTATGAATTGCAAAATAAAAAAAATGAGTTAAATTTTAACTTCAATTACAAGGATATCCTACATCCTTCAGCTAATCGAAATAAATTGATATGGTTCTTAAATCCCAAGGTCCATAATAAAAAAAAGCCTACATTAAAAATTATCCGAATTTTGTTTAGGTATATGCGCTAATAAGCGATTTCAAAGAAAAAAACTTTTTTTGGTAAAATATAAAATTGGGAATATTTCAAAAACTAGACCTCTTTTCAAAACTTGGTGCCCATATTAGTAATCTATGTATCAATTTTTTAAGTCGCATGTCCGATGCATTTTTAGTGTTGTACTGTGTTATCTCTCTTGTGGATGCATTTTTAATCCTAAATTCATAAACGCTTTGTAAATTTGTAGGAGGGCCTTCACCGCAATTTCAAACTAAAATTGTAAAAAAAATAAAAGGCCTAAATTTCAAAAAAATTTTTAAAGAGGAAGAGTAGTATATTCAGATGCCGTTACAAATCTTGTTAAAAATATTTTTCGAGGAAACATACGATTCGAAATATTTTGAAGAAAAGTTAAGTTTTTCCCATTTATAAAGCTCGAAGGTCATATCTGAGGCCAGATTTAGATTAAGCGAACCTTTTGCTTTCAGAAAAGCATACTTTAGTCACCTTTTCCGATATTCTTATGCCTGCACTTGTAAGATCCACATCTCAAAGACTATGCAATGGAAATTGTTTGACTTTACATTCGGTCTTAACCCTTTGACGACCACAGGCAAGTATGCTTGCCAAAAGGTTTTTCGCAATATGTCCAAAGGTGATTTGTAAAGGAGGGTTGAGGCAACAAAAGTGTAGTAGGCGGTAAGGGAAGTGAAACCCTACCAGGTTCCACTTCCCCTTGCGAGCCTTCGAAGTTGGTTAACTAGAATTCTTTGTTTGAGGGGTAATAAGCACCAAAATTGACAAGCGAAATGAGGGTCCAGCAAGGGGTCTATGAGGCCAATTTTATTGAAATATCTACAATTTAGTTGCAGATCACGAAAATAAAATAATAACCCAGTGTAGAAACGGTAATGACATATCATTATTTTTTGGAGTACCAGTAATGACACCCACTTACCTTCTGCATTATTTTAAAACATATAATAATGAGTTACTGATAATGCCTTATTTTTATCATTATTTCAAATAGAAAATAATTTTTTAGATTTTTTTGAAAATTTTTTGAAATCTATTTTTAGAATCAATATTTTTTAAATACTGGTAAGGATATATGTAACCACATATTTTTTGATTTTTTGTATGTTGGCGAGTAAGCTTACTTGTGTGCAGCAGGTCAATTATGTTTTTATCTATTAAATATTACATGTCGATATAGCTCAGATGGTAGAGCTGTTGACTGGCAATCTGTAGACCCAGGTTCGATTCCCGCACCAGCAAATTTTATTTAAAAAAAAAATACAATAAAAAATATTTTTTTTATATAATTTATTTTTTGAAAATCTATTTTTAGACTCATTATTTTTGTCAGTACTGGTAAGCACATAGGTAACGATATATTTTTTAATTTTTCGTATGCTGGTGTGTAACAACTCATTATTTTTCGCGACATCGCCATATAAAGGTAATAAGAAATGTAATAACAAAAGTAACTAGTTACCATTACCAAGTATGTAGTTACATAACCACATATCTGGTAATGATTTTCTACACTGGGAATAAAAATCGCTTCGTCCCGAACGGCAGGGTCGTCAAATGGCAAATATTTTTGGCAAGCGAAATGAAGGGTAAGGGGGGGATTTAACGGAGCCAATTATATAATTACAGTTAAAAGCAGCCACTTATTAATACACAAACATATGTCATATCTTCTGTTTCTATTTTCATTAGTTGTTTTTTTAAATAACTATGAAAAAGTTGTTTTGCATTTCTCAATAGAAAACAACTATAATTACAGTTTAAAAAAAACTATTTATTACATAAATACATGTCATACCTTTTGAATATACATAAAAGCTTTTCGATTATAAAAATAAGTTAAAATTAAATTTTTTTTTCTTGAACTGAAAGCAGGCACCCGATATTAAGACTTTTAAACTTGTGTTCAAAGAATTTAATTTTTTTAGATAGTTATTTATATTTTGAGAAAAGTTAAAAATAATAAATCAAATTTAGTAAGTAGGTTTGAGGTTAAGAAGAAGAATTAACCTTTTTCTCTAAATATTACAAACATTAATTTTTAAATCACACATAACTATACAGAAGTGCGACGATAGCTTAGCCATCTGACCTAAGTAAGGCCTTGAATGCAATGTAACTAATTCATAATTTCCTTTCTAATCAGCTTTCAGTTATTGTCTTTTGCTCAGAAGTGATCAAACACAGACATATAAAAACATTCTAGTTTTAGATTTTTTTATCTTCCAATCTCTTCCCTGTCCCTGTTTTCGCAAATGTTGAAAATAAATAGTAGCATAACAAAAACTAATGCACTTTTTTATTTTTTTCATCTTTTGTATTAAACTGAAAAACGTTACAATATTTTATCAAAAAATATCTGAAAGAGTTTCGCTTGTGGTAATGAATACACTTGCTAAAAAATATTAACTAAATGGAGCTTAATCCTCCCATGGTATCCATGCACTAAAACCAAAAAGCATAAAAACTGTAGCCATGAGAAAATATACTTAATATATTCTGAAATAAAGGCTTAATATAAAATATCCATGTCTTCCACTTTTTTGAGATCAATTCGTCTTACAGTTTAAATCGCAAATTAATATGTAAGTAATATATTTGTAAGGAAGGCCGTCTTAATTTAAAATACTCTTAGAAAAACATTAATTAAATATTAATTCGCGGTTTAAACGGTTAAACGAATTGAATCATCCCTTCTTCCAGGATATATTGTAATTGTTAATGGGTGCAAACTTGTGTCGGACCGGCTTAAGAGTCAGAACTAAGATCGATTTTTTGCTTAAATATGGAATCCAAAAATTTCTATTTCTAGATATTTTGTTTCTATGCAGATTTTAAGAAGTATTCGTCTAAAAGTGAGCATTTTCCCACAAATTTTTTAAATAATTAAATTTTTTTAATTTTAATTGGTATTTCTTGAATAGAATTTTTTTATGCCACATCTAATTGCAAAGAAATTTTTAATTTTCGTTATTGCATTTTAAATTATCATATCAAAAATCCAAATAAATTTGAAAAAGCATCTGATGCATATTTTTAAAAAATAATGGTAATCTTTAAGAGCAGCAAGAAGTTTTCAACTCACAGTGACGTCCAAAAATATATTTTTTAAATACCCCAGATGATGATTTGCGAATCGAAATATCGGAAGAAAATTAAAAATAAAATATTGAAAATAAAATACAAAATATTTAAATACCCCTATATTCATAAACGCTTTGTAAAATTATAGGAGGTTTATTGTACAAATCTTGTATGAAAATTTCGTTTTGTAAACCTCCTATAATTTTACAAAGCGTTTTTGAATTTAGGGGTTAGATTTTTATTATTTAAAAATGTATAACCTAAAGCAAAGGTCAACGACATTTAATCTAACAAATAAAATTTAAAAAATACAACTGACATAAAGGAATGGCAATTGAGATTTTAATGAAATTATTTGAAGTAATAAAAACTCAAATTGCTTATACCAATTGAAAATACGAAAGATACGAGTTCTTTTTGGAGGTATTTGGAACTGAAATACTAATGCTGCAATGTTTTCTATATTATGTATTGCTTTATTTGAGCAAAGATCATCATTTCAAAAAAAAAGAATGTTTTTAATTTAAATAAAGCTTCCAAAATTTTAATATACTAACTAAAACTTCTGTAAAAGAATAAAAAAAAATCCCGCGAAATCCCGCACAAAATTCCCAGGATTGCGGGATTGAAAAAAGGGTGGGATTCCCGGGAATCCCGTCCCGGGAATTCCAGAAACAGAAACCCTAATTATGACCTTGTCAGACAACGCCAAAATGTTCTCCGACAACGCCATAATGTTCTCTCTGATGTCCGGTGCGATGATCCGATAGCGATTGTAATCACCAAGTTTTATATGCTTCTTGATTTTATCAAGAATTTATATTGGATTTAATTGTTTTCATATGAGCAGAAAATCTGGGGATCCCGGGAAATTCTAGAAAAACTCCCGCTATCTCGGGAAATGCAAAAGTCCGGAAAAAGCAAAACCCTAATTTGGTGGCAACACTATCCGCGAAGATTAAAATTCATGTATTCTTTGCTATAGTAACGTTATAAGTAGGAATGCCGAACAGGACTGGTTTCCACAAATACCAAGATTCGGGATTTTGAAAATTGTAAATCCCGAAATTTTTCGAGATTTCGGGATTTTTCAGAGTTTCTGGATTTTTTTGTCTTATCTTATTTTTAATTTTAATAAAAAAAAAATAAATAGCTGAAGTAAGCACTACAAATTTAAATAATTCATTATAAATCTTATTATTTGAATCTTGTTGTATAAAAAATAATCTAATAAAAAAGAACTACTCTCATAGAAAAAACTAATATCAATATAACATAAAAAGTTACTAAAAATTAGCTAAAATCTTTCTGTGATAAATCTGCTGAAATCAGCAGAACTCATTTGCTAAATAATTGTTAAATTCCCAAAATATTAGTAACATATTTATGAGTTAGATCTAAGTAAATTGCATATAAGAATTTACCTCTGAAAACAACAGCAAATTATAAACCAGGAAAAAAATACTAACACATCTAGAAATTGTTAGTTATATTTAAACAAATTACCCAGTGTAGAAAATCATTACCAGATATGTGGTTATATAACTACATACTTGGTAATGGTAACTAGTTACTTTTGTTATTACATTTCTTATTACCTTTATATGGCGATGTCGCGAAAAATAATGAGTTATGGTTACACACCAGCATACGACAATTCAAAAATTATATCGTCACCTATGTGCTTACTAGTACTGACAAAAATAATGAGTCTAAAATATATTTTCAAAAAAATAAATTATATAAAACAAAATATTTTTTTATTGTTTTTTTTTTTATAAAATTTGCTGGTGCGGGAATCGAATCTGGGTCTACAGATTGCCAGTCAATAGCTCTACCATCTGAGCTATATCGACATGTAATATTTTATAGATAAAAACATAATTGACCTGCTGCACACAAGTAAGCTTACTCGCCAACATACAAAAAATCAAAATATGTGGTTGCTTATATCCTTACCAGTGTTTAAAAAATATTGAGTCTAAAAATAGATTTCAAAAAATTTTCAAAAAAATCTAGAAAATTATTTTCTATTTGAAATAATGATAAAAATAAGTCAATGTCAGTGATTCATTATTATATGTTTTAAAATAATGCAGAAGGTAAGTGGGTGTCATTACTGGTGGTCAAAAAAATAATGATATGTCATTACCGTTTCTACACTGGGTAATTAATTGAATGCAAACTCCCTGCTGAAATTATCAGAAATATTTAGTGATAATATTAGTTTCTTTAAGTCTACTAATATTAAATATTAAGCACATATCTCTGCTGACTTCCGAAAGGTACATTGTTATTTACATTCAACAAAAATGTTGTTGGTTTTAGTGTATAGATATTCGACAAAATTATTTGGCATGAAATAATGTTTACAGTACATCGAGAGTAAAATAGATAAAAAGCGCATCTATTATAAGATTTTATAAAGTTGAATTACGATTTTTAAAATTTTCAAAGCTGAATAAAAGCTTTAAAGTAGTAACTTTTTATTTAGACCTATTCAAAAAGTAATCTATTTTATTCTAATGATTTAACCGTTAAATGCCTTTATCAATGGATTAAATTAGTTTTCTTAATAACATTTCATAAAAACAAATACATAAAGAGATAAAACATGCCAATTAATGAAATCGAAAATACCGGACTTTTTCAAGAAAAATCCTGGGATAGGGATTTCGAGATCGGTATCCCTAGTTAGCAGTAATAGCAGCCCCCATTTAATAAATACATAGTAATAGGAAATGTAAAGTTACTTTAGGTGCATTAGATTTAACTTGACCATAATACATCCAAATTATTATCTATTCTATTTACTACATGCAGTAACCACATAATACTCCAAACTGTATACGTTGTGTCTCTTTAATAAACCGCCTGCGGTTTTAGTGGTACACAAATACATGAACAAACAAAATACTATAATATTATTAACTAAATATCATTGAGTACTAAACACATTAGTGTATTGATTGGCAATGGCAAAATATTACGATTAGTAGGTATGCAGCAAAAAATGTCTATAGGTACAGTGTGACAGAAAGTCGTAAATACTAAAATAAAATATTTTTTTTTCATTATTCAAAATCAGTGAATGTTTTTCGTTCGATTCGAGATCATAAATTATCAAATTTTCCTTTTAAATTATTTTCAAATTAAAGAAAGATGGTAAAATTTTTAAAAGTAAATTACAGAGAATAAAAATTTAAAAAAGGGTAGAATACATGTTTTTGGGGCCTGTTACAGACCCATCCTCAGTATGCTATGCCTTTATGGGTTAATAATTGATATTGATCTATTTACATTGAATTTGGAATGAATAAACAAATTTAAACAGTACAATTAGACTAACATCAACGAAATTGTAACAATGCTATTTTTATCCTCAATTACACTGCATGACACTCAAAAAATTAATGAAGATCTGACCATCCGTTCTATATATTTCGGACATGCTGATTACAATGGCGTACTTTATTTTTCGATCAATGGTACAGATTTTTCGCTAAATGTCTTTAAATTTTGGCGGTTGTCCATTCAGTTTTTTATATAAAAAAATTTTCAAATTCAATTAATATGAATTTTTTTGTGGTAAAATGTAAGCACAGAATCTGTGGCCATATTTACGATATAAATTCGGTGTGCTTATCTTGATATTTAAGCCACTCCTTACCGTTTTATATAGGTTTTTATGGGTTTTTGCTTTTTCAGCGAATTTAGTCACTGAATGTACAATCGATCTCAATAAATGTAATGCAATGCCTTAGTAAGGAAGCAATTAAAAGGAAAATGTACATTTGTGAATATTAGAGTTCTTCAAAATCATATGAGAAAACAGGAAGTAGTCAGATTTTTGCTCTTCAAGGCCGGATTGTGGTGTATGTAATACGGCAATATTTGTACCATATTTTAGCGAAATTGGATCACATTTAGAGGTCCTTAAAAATTTCAAGTTTTGCTAAACTTTTTAGTAGTTTTAACTAACATTTTTAAAGATTTTTTTCTACTGGTGTACTAATCTATAACTTTCCAGGCAATTTAAAAAAAATGTGTTAACCATACCTTAAGCGTGTTCGTTTACTTACTACAGGTTACTACTTTTACTACAGCTGGAAAAATTCAATACAAAAAATAAACAAAACTTTCCAATTGTAGTAAATGTAGTAAGAATTTCGAGTAAACGAACACACTGCTTGTTTTTGAAATCTATAGTATTTAAGAAATATTTATTCATTATTCTTTGTTACAATTTATATATAGAAGTTACCAGTTTGTAAACATACATACTTGTTACCATGAAAATCAAAAAAAAAAATTTAATTTCCCATACGGCCTACCAGTGTTGCCAACTCTTGAAGGCAGGAAAGCACCGTGAGCATTATGAAAACGTGTAAAAAGGTTAAAAATTACCAAAAATGGGGTAAAAAGCACGATATTAATTTTTTAGAAAATTTTTATAAAGAATTTAAAAACACATTTTAGCTTTGTAAAATCGTGAAAAAAAGGTTAAAAAATAACCAAAAAAGGGGTAAAAAGCACCAAACTAATATTTAAAAATTTTTAAGTTTAAATATAACGAAGTTGCTGTTTAAAATTGTACTACAAACATTGTGAAAAAATATATTTTTTGTATAGTTCGTATTATTTTTTCAACTTTGACAGAAAATTCAAGAAAAATTTTAAAAACGAGAACAAATACCAAAAATATAAACTGTACAAAAAGCACTAAAAGCACTGCCAGAAATCTGAAAAAGCACTGTAAATACCCGCTTTTTTTAAACGGGTATTTGCAAAAAATCACCGGGTACGGGAAGGAAAAAAGCACCAAAAAATACCCCAAAAGCACTGAAATGGCAACACTGCGGCCTACGTATCCAAATGTAGTCAATAACCGCAAACCATTAATTCAACTACATTCATACAATTGTCGCATATATATTGTTATGTTAAAGTAACCTAAATTCAATATACACCAATACAAACAAATGAATCTACAAAACGCACGCACTAAAATAAACACTCTGTACTATACACTGTTGCATGAATTCACCCTTAGTGTTTGGTATTACAATTAAGGTTGCCTTGAGTAGTATTGATAAACAAATTAATTGTAATGACAAATTTTGTTGTTAAAAAAAATTGTTTGACAATACAACTTATTTAGTTGTCTATAGACATAACAATTTTAAATAAAAAATGTAAAACTACGTCCCTAAAAATTTTGTTGTTAAAAAAAATTGTTTGACAATACAACTTATTTAGTTGTCTATAGACATAACAATTTTAAATAAAATATGTAAAACTACGTCCCTAAAAAAATTAGGATAATCGGGTATCGGGAAGACGTGCCGCATCGGCCCTGAAGTTTGGGATACGGATTACAAGGGGAAAATATGACTTTTTGTGCATTTTCTCAAAAACATTAATATTTTAAAACTAATTTGAATTAAAAACATTAAGAAATTGTGATTTGGAGTTAATTGTCTTTGTAATAAAGCAATAAAATCTTAAATGGGTTAAAAAACTGCCGAGTTATTTCAATTTCCCCAGCAACTGATGTGTAGCAGACCAATTAATCAATAAATTCGGGTCCAAATTTTAAAATTTATTGAAATAATCTACTACAGAAATATTTTTTTTATTCTATAAGTTTTAAGATACTTTGATAAGAAGTAGTTTTCCTATTGCCTTTTGCTATCTCATTTTAAATTATTACCAAAAACGTGAGAATTCTTAAGCACGGTTTTCAAATCTACTATTTTAAAATTTTTTAAATTTTTTTAAAGAAAATTTAAAAAATCAACTATTGGACTATAGGATTTTATTAAGAACATATTGGAGATTAAAAGCTACAAAAAATGTAGGAATTCTTTTTTCATTTGGCTGGGGAAGAGATTTTATTATTATTTTATTAAGTGCTTCGCTGTGAAGTGCTGAATGTAACTAGCCTTTGGAATAAAAACAACCTCGACTCTACGTTAAGAATTTGAAAAAAAAATACCCTTACTAAAATAACTGAAATACAGTTAGATTTAAATAGATTAAAATTAGCGTTACCGAAATAACATAAAATATAGTTCATATTGCTGGCATGACTTTAGTTACTAACCATGTATTATATAGATATTTTCGTTATACAGTAGACGCTCGCAAATTAGAGCTTTCAGTAATTCGAACGTCCAGAAATTAGAATCAATGTTTGCAATACATTAAATGCTCTGAAATTCGAATTTAAAATTCTAATTTCTGAGCGTTTTTTTTATGGTTATTTGAATACACAGGAAATCCCCAATTTATTTTTATTCTGTTGGAATAAAGTAAAACTAAAAAGGGTAATCACCAAATTATATATGTTTTTCCCTATTTGTTTTTGATTTGTCGCATTTATGTACATTTTTGGCTAGTTTATTTGTGAAATTTGATACGCGTGTACATATTATTTGGCAGTCTCTATTAAATAGTGAAAGTGTATCATTTGAAATGTTAAATAAACGTAAAAAAAACACTTTATCATTGGAAACTAAAGTCAAAATATTAGAAAAGCTTGACAAAGGCGTTCAAGGGAACAGGTTAGCCCTAGATTTTAATGTGACAACATCTTCAATCAGCTACATCAAATCACATAGAACAGCAATATTAAATGCTGTTTCAAACACATATCAGGAGGCAAACAATAAATCTTTGCACAGCGCTGAATATCCAAAAATGGAAGGTCGTCTGTATGAGTGGTTTTTAAATCAACGAGAAAAAAAGTGTACATTGACTGGGCCAATATTAAAAGAGAAAGCTAAACAAATATTTAGAGAGGAATATCCCGATAAAGATGAAAATGCATTCCGGGCAAGTGATGGATGGTTTACCAAATTTAAGAAGCGACACGGTATCCGTTTTTTAAAAATTTGTGGCGAAATTTATTCCAGTGATGTTGCTTCAGTCACTCCTTTTATTCATCGATATCGTGCAAAGATCGCTGAGATGGGTTTAATGGAGTCACAAATATATAATGTCGACGAAACCGGATTATTTTTTCGTTGCCTACCAGACAGAACCTATGTCTCTGCTTTTGAAAAAAAGCCCCTGGACATAAAATTCAAAAAGACAGAATTTCAGTCCTACTTGGTGCAAACTCTGATGGATCACACAAATTAGTTCCATTGGTAATTGGAAAAGCAAAAAAACCCAGGTATTTTAAAAATTTCAATAATCCTCTGCATTACAACTTTTCAAAAAATGCTTGGATGACTTCTCGGATTTTTCACGAATGGTTTCACGGAATATTTATTAAAGAGGTAAACAAAAATATTGATTTCAGGTTCAGTACATAATTTAAAAATTTTTTTAAATTCACAGGTGATCCGCTTTTCTCAGGAAAATAATTTGCCTCCGAAAGCCATTTTGCTTATAGATAATTGCTCCGCTCATACACCCATTGAGAAACTTAAAAGTGACGATGGAAACATAGTTGCATTATTCTTTCCACCAAATGTGACAGCAGCTTTCAACCAATGGATCAAAACCCTATTAAGTTAACAAAGCGCAATTACAGAAGTATGTTTCTTTCTCAGTTAATTGCTGAAGGTGGTGAACTGAATTCGATCCGCAATGCTATATTATTACTGAAACAAGCTTGGGATGTGGTACCACAAAGTGTTATGAAGAAATCTTGGTCAAAGTTGTCCAATTGGGATTCTAACCAATACGACAGCGACGATGACGTGCCAATAGCACAATTGTTGCAAATAGATCAGGACTGCAACGAAGTTATTCAGATAACTCAAGCTCTTTTAAAAGAAATAGCTCCCAACGATTGCATCGGTATAGAAGACATCGACAGATGGAATGAATATATGTTTGATGACGGATCTGTTTATTTTCTCAGTAGCGATGGTGAGTCTTCAGATAGCAGCGAAGACGACGTTGTTGCAGTATCATCAGTTGTCTCTAATACTACAGCCATTGAAAGCGTAAATAATTTAATAAAATGGTGCAATAACAGTGAATTGTTTTCAACTAAGCACATAAGTAATCTTTTGGCTCTCCGTAATGATATTTCGGATTTAAAGAAACCAAAAAAACAAACAAATATAACTGATTATATGTCAAACAAAGATTAGTTGTTAACTTGGCCATTGTTTAATTTTAATTGTTTAATTTTTTTTAAATACAGTTTTTTAGTTTTTAATTAAAAAAAATACATGTGATGTAATTGGACTGCATTGCTATGTTTTGTTGCCATTCGTTTTTATACCCTACACCACTATGTGGTCAGGGTATTATAATTTTTTACTGATGTTTGTAACACCAAAAAATATTGGTCGTAGACCCACCTTATAGTATACCGATCGGTTCAGAATTTTTTTTTATTTCGATTTAACGATGTCCGTCTGTCCGTCCGTCCGTCCGTCCGTCTGTCTGTCTGTCCATGCAATCTTGTACGCACTCTACAGGTCGCAGCTATTAAGATATTTTGATGAAATTTGGTACGCAGACCTATGTTGGCCCAAGGACGAACAAGTTTGATTTTTTTGAACATCGGTCCATGTTTAGACCTAGTGCCCATATAAGGGTCCTACCAAAATTATACTGTTTACACGCTGCAGGTCGTAAATATTAAGATATTTTGACGAAATTTGGTACACAGACCTATATTGACCCAATAACGCAGCCTATTGATTTTGGTGAACATCGGTCCATGTTTAGACCTAGTGCCCATATAAGGGTCCTACCAAAATTATACTGTTTATATGCTGCAGGTCGTAAATATTAAGATATTTTGATGAAATTTGGTACACAGACCTATATTGGCCCAATAATGCAGCCTATTGATTTTGGTGAACATCGGTCCATGTTTAGACCTAGTGCCCATATAAGGGTCCTATCAAAATTATACTGTTTATACGCTGCAGGTCGTAAATATTAAGAAATTTTGATGAAATTTGGTACACAGACCTACATTGGGCCAATAACGCAGCCTATTGATTTTGGTGAACATCGGTCCATGTTTAGACCTAGTGCCCATATAAGGGTCCTACCAAAATTATAATGTTTATACGCTGCAGGTCGCAAATATTAAGATATTTTGATGAAATTTGATACACAGACCTATATTGGCCCAATAACGCAGCCTATTGATTTTGGTGAACAGCGGTCTATGTTTAGACCTAGTGCCCATATAAGGGTCCTACCAAAATTATACTGTTTATACGCTGCAGGTCGCAAATATTATGATATTTTGATGAAATTTGGTACATAGACCTATGTTGGCCCAAGGACGAAGCCTATTGATTTTGGCGAACATCGGTCCATGTTTAGAACTAGTGCCCATATAAGGGTCCCCCCAAAATTATATTGTTTATACGCTGCAGGTCGCAAATATTAAGATATTTTGATGAAATTTGGTACATAGACCTATGTTGGCCCAAGGACGAAGCCTATTGATTTTGGTGAACATCGGTCCATGTTTAGAACTAGTGCCCATATAAGGGTCCCCCCAAAATTGGCTTGGTTACAAACTGCAGGTCGCAAATATAAAGATATTTTAATGAAATTTGGTGCGCTGACTTACATTATAGAAAATTTTGACACAAGCCCCATTTTAACCCATTCGAATTTCGGATCCAAACAATACACCAGAGTGGTGTAGGGTATTGTATAGTCGGCATGCCCGACTTTAACCTTTTTACTCGTTTTTTTTTATATTCATATTTTTAATTTAAAAAAATACATTTGATGTATTGGACTGAATTGTTGTGTTTTGTTTTCTTGTTTTTATCAAATAAAATTGAATTAAAAAATATTAAAAAGAGTTTTATTTAAGTTTTTGGAAGTAAATTTACTCAATTTTTTTTTCGGAAAAAAACGTCCAGAAATTAGAATAATTCAGAAATTAGAATTGCCTCAAAAACAAAGCGGTTCTAATTTGCGAGCGTCTACTGTATATTGATATGGAAGTGAAGTTCATATGATGATAATTTGTTTAAAAAAAATATATTATTAAAAACCGCATGTCCTGCCGCAGACAATCTAATCATTAGTAACTTAATTAAAATAAATTTACAAATATTTATAAAATGTATATAAATATTTATAAAATTTTAAAATAGTGGTACACCTAAATTCTGAATTAAAGGGCATATTTCATGACCTTAAAATGTTGCAAAAAAAAGCATTCTTATTTTTCTTATTTTGTTGTACTGTGTTTTTAGTAATCAAACTATAAATAAATTTAAGCTGACTTCAAGAAAAATAACACAAGCCGATAAGGTTTTCTAACCAAGAATCTGACTATACTTTCCCGAAGGTCTCAGATGTGTTGAATCCGAATCTGACCTCAGAATAGCCCTATCATGCCAGATTTTCGAGATATTCTAACCTAAAAGTGCTAAAAACACGTTTTTGGGTACATTTGAGGTCCTGTAACCTCCAGAAAAATACAAACACCGAAATTTCGAGTAGTTCTAGATTGTCGGTGTTCCTGACGACCACTACGTGGAGAGGGTATTATAAGTTTGTGCTGATGTTTGTAACACCAAAAAATATTGGTCCTAGATCCACCTTATAGTATACCGATCGGCTCAGAATCACTTTTTATTTCGATTTAACGATGTCCGTCCGTCCGTCCATCTGTCTCTCTATCCATGCATTCTTGTGAACACTCTACAGGTCGCAAATATTAAGATATTTTGATGAAATTTTGTACACCGGCTTACGTCGGCCCAGGGACGACACCTATTGATTTTTGTTGAAATCGGTCCATGTTTAAACCTAGTGCCCATATAAGGGTACCCCCCAAAATTCCCTTTTTTACACGCTGCAGGTCGCAAATACGAAGATATTTCAATGAAATTTGGTACACACAGACCTATGTTGGCCCAAGGACGATGTCTATTGATTTTGGCTGAAATCGGTCCATGTTTAGACCTAGTGCCCATATAAGGGTACCCCCCAAAATTCCCTTTTTTACACGCTGTAGGTCGCAAATACGAAGATATTACAATGAAATTTGGTACACATACCTATGTCGTCCCAAGAACGGAGCCTATTAATTTTGGTTGCAATCGGTCCATGTTTAGAACTAGTGCCCATATAAGTCTGCCCCCCAAAGTAGGCTTATTTACACGCTGCAGGTCGCAAATACGGAGATATTTCAATGAAATTTGGTACACACAGACCTATGTCGGCCCAAGGACGATGCCTATTGATTTTGGCTGAAATCGGTCCATGTTTAGACCTAGTGCCCATATAAGGGTACCCCACAACATTTTCTTTTTTACACGCTGCAGGTCGCAAATACGAAGATGTTTCAATGAAATTTGGTACACACACCTATGTCAGCCAAAGAACGGAGCCTCTTAATTTTGGTTGCAATCGGTCCATGTTGAGACCTAGTGCCCATATAAGGATCCCCCAAAATTGGCTTGGGTACACGCTTTATGACGCAAATACGAAGATATTTCAACGAAATTTGGTTCGTTGACTCACATGGTCCCATGGAAAAAGCCTATTGATTCTAAATAGGATCGGTCCATATTTGGACCGATCGCCCATATGGGCCATATTTTTAATTTTCTCTTCTTTTATGATTTTATAGAAAATTTTGACACAAGTATATTTTAACCCATTCAAATTTCGGATCCAAACATTAGTTGGTTTTTTAGTTGTAGGGTATTATATAGTCGGTATGCCCGACTTTAACTTTTTTACTCGTTTCAGTTAAACACATTTGCTTAAAAATTGTTACCTTGGGGTTTTGCTGTCGCTGATTACGTATCTTCTTAGTGACAAATGAAGATTTCTTAAAAATTCAAAATCGATGGAACGATATTTTTGAAAAAAAAAAGTTGCAGGACCTCAAATATACCCACACAACGTGGTTTTTGCATTTTAGGTTGGAATATCTTGAAAACCTAATGTGATAGGGATATTCTGAGCTCAGATTCTGATTCAGCACGTCTAAAACCTTCGGGAAAGCATTGTCTGATTCTTGTTTAGAAAATTTCATCAAATTTTGTCGGCCTGTGTAGCCAATTTTTGAGGGGAACTTATAGAACTTTATAAGCGTTGCCAGCCGTTTTTCTATATAGAAATAAATATGCATAGATAATAAATCTTTCATAGAAAAAAATCTGTAAAAATAGCAAAAAAGAACCAAAAAATAAGTTAGAAATTAAGTTGCAAAAAAAAACTTTTGAAATTTGCATATTTTTTTCCCAAACACTAGTGAAATAAGAACAGCAAATATAAAACTGTTAAATTTACAGAATTTTAGTTATATTTAAGTTAATTTTAGTTAATTGAAAATGATAAATTGTGCTGTAAATTCGGCAGAAAACTTTGCTAAATATTAGTAGACTAAAAATAGTAACATCAAACTGTTATTTCAAAAAAATTTTCGTTATTTTTAAGCTAAATTTAGTTAAATGCTTCGAAGATTTGAAATTTGTTTTTTTACTTTTTGGGCTACTAATTACACTGCATGACAAAATCTTGACTTTTAAAAATTGATAGAGCTCTCACCATCAATTCTATATATATCGGACATGATAATTACAATGGCGTACCTTATTTTTCGGTCAATGGTACAGATTTTTCGCTAAATGTCTTTAAAATTTGGCGGTTTTCCATTCAGTTTTATATATACAAAAATTTTGAAATGCACTCAAAATAAAATTTTTGTAGTAAAAAAGTTTGTAAAAAAATTTGTAAACAGTTTCCAATAGCACTATACTATTTTTATACTGATTATTGGTACAATTTTTGTTTTTAGTAATCATTTTTGCTATTCTCTTATTACAAATTACGGATTTTTTACTAATTTTCGCTGCTGATTTCAGAAAAACATTTTACTAATTTTTCAAAACCGAGTGCTAAATTTAGCAGAAAAATATACTAATTTAAAAATATTTTTTTTTTTGATTTTTTACAATTCTTGTTTAGTTTATATTTGTTACTATTGATATATTCTTAGTTTAGAAATAACACCCAGAAAATTTTATTGCATCTCCAATGCATAAAACGGCAATAACTGGAGAACCGTTTGCAATTTTGACTTTAAATTTCAAGTACGAAAAAGTAATTATACGCTTGTTACAATCGAAAGAAAAAAAAATTTTTTTTTTTAGATTTTACAGTTTTTTTATTTTTAGTACAATTTTTTGCTAATTTCAGCAGATTGATTTTAAATTACAGTTTACAGCAATTTACTGAAATTTAGTAGCTGCAACTAATTATTTATACTAATTTCATTGTACTAAAATTATGATATTTAGTAAGTTTTTTAACTGATTTTAGCAAATCGATTTTGAATTGCATTTTACATAAATTTTACTAAAATTTATTAGCGGCTACTAATTTTTTCTACTAATTTTATTGTACTACAGATCAGCAGACATGTGTTGCTAAAATTAGCAAAAAATACCGCTGGCCTCAAAACAGTTAAATTTCCCGTAATAACAGCAAAATTTTCAGTAGTAGGTTGAGTGTAGGCACAGGACCTGTATTCATATTTAGGCTTAAAATTTGATGCATAAAACTTGATATTAAAACCACTGTTCGCGTTTTAGGTGGATTTTTAAGCTTTTTTAAGGTTTTAGCCAATTGAATCGCTGAAAGCAAAATCGGCCTTAATAAATGATATGGCTTAGTAAAAAAGAAATTAAAAGGAAAATATTTGAACAAAAAAAATTTATTCATCTATAGCGGTCTATACGTTAAAATTGCGATTTTTCAAAAATTTTGTATGGCAGCACAGCTTTCCAAGATATCTCCAAAGTCCAACTTTTAGTATACATAAAATGGGATCACCTCTAAAAACTGTTGTTGCAAAATTTCAAGCAAAAAAGTTTCCATTTGCAAAAGTTATTGCAATAAATACATTTTTTACTAAGGTTAGTATCGTACTAAAAACACTTTAGTGTCTTAAAATTTCTTTAGTACGATACTAACCTTAGTAAAAAATGTATTTATTGCCATAACTTTTGAAAATGGATTTTGCTTGAAATTTTGCAACAACAGTTTTTAGAGGTGACCCCATATTATACTAAAAGTTGGTCTTTGGGAACATCTTGGAAAGCTATGCTGGCATATAAAATATTTAAAAAGTGGCAATTTTAACGTAAAGGCCGCTATAGATGAATACATTTTTTTTATTTAAATATTTTCCTTTTAATTTTTTCCTTACTAGGGCATTACATTTATTGAGGTCGATTGTAGATTCGGCGAATTAAGTCGTTGAAATAACAAAAAACCTTAACAATCTATATAAAACGCTAAGTATTTGTTTAAGTATCAAGATTAGCACATCGCATTTATATCGTAAATATAGCCACAGGTCCTGTGCTTACATTTTAACACAAAAAAATTCATATTAATTGAAAAATTCATATTAATCATCATGTCCGAAATATATACAACTGGTGGTCAGATCTCCATTAATTTTTTGAGTGTCATGCAGTGTTATTTAGCAAAATTTTTTGCTTATTTTAGCAGATTAATTTGTTATTTTCTATTAAGTAAAAGTTAACTTAAAATAACTAAAACTCTGAAAATTTAACAGTTTAACAGGTCGTTTGCCAATTGCCCAAGAAGCTTTAGTTTAAAAACGATCAATCTCGGTGTTGCGGTTCCAAAGTTTAGAGTGAAAATCTAGGGGACACTTAAAAATTTTCTATATAAAATGGTACACGTGTACGTGGAAATAAATTTGTTCATAAATGAATGGCTTTTATTGACGGAATTCACAGTTTAAGTGCTAAAGTTAGCACCTTGTAAAATAGGATGATTTTTGAAGTTTGTAAAGGTTTCAAATTTACACTAAATTCTTATTTACTACTTAAAATAGCATGAACTGTAAATATCATTGATTTTTATTCGTAATATGAATGAATAAATTTATTCGATTTATGAAATATTTTATTTTTGTTTTAAAAAAAAAATATGAAGTCGTTTTGAAAAACAAAAGTTTAAATATGACAATTGATTTTTTTTTTAATTAATTAAACAAAATAAAAAAAAAACATAAACATAAACACTTTTTAAAGTTATAGCAGGTTTATGGAACAAATTTTTTATGAAAAATATGTATTTTAAACCTCCTAAAACTATATATTTAATGTACAATGCACAAAAAAAAAGTTGGGCACATTATATATTAAAACGAGTAAAAAGGTTAAAGTCGGGCATGCTGACTATACAATACCCTACACCAGTCTGGTTAAAAGCCAACTAATATTTGGATCCGAAATTCGAATGGGTTAAAATGGGACTTGTGTCAAAATTTTTTACAATGTGAGTCAGCGAAACAAATTTCATTAAAATATCTTAATATTTGCGATCTGCAGTTTGTAACCAAGCCAATTTTGGGGGGACCCTTATATGGGCACTAGGTCTAAACATGGACCGGTGTTAACCAAAATCAATAGGCTTCGTCCTTGGGCCAACGTAGGTCTGTGTACCAAATTTCATCAAAATATCTTAATATTTGCGACCAGTAGCGTATAAACCATATAATTTTAGTAGGACCCTTATATGGGCACTAGTTCTAAACATGGACCGATGTTTACCAAAATCAATAGGCTTCGTCCTTGGGCCGACATAAGTCGGTGTACAAAATTTCATCAAAATATATTAATATTTGCGACCTGCAGCGTATAAACAATATATTATTTTGGTAGGACCCTTATATGGGCACTAGGTCTAAACATGGACCGATATTCACCAAACTCAAAAGACGTCGTCCTTGGGCCGACATAAGTCGGTGTACCAAGTTTCATCCAAATATCTTAATATTTGTGACCTGTAGAGTGCGCACAAGAATGCATGGACAGACAGACGGACGGACGGACAGACGGACATCGTTAAATCGAAATAAAAAAAAATTCTGAGCCGATCGGTATACTATAAGGTGGGTCTAGGACCAATATTTTTTGGTGTTACAAACATCAGCACAAACTTATAATACCCTGACCACATATATAGGGTATAATGAAACGAGCTGTAATTTAAAAAAATACAAAAAACGAAAGAAGATATTGAAAAGTATAAAATTACTGTTAATTTTACGTACAATGTGCTTATGTTGTTTGAAAACAAAAATTCAAATAACATGGTTGTTCCAAATTTATTTTCATCGGGACAAATAATAATTGCATTAAAGGAATTAAATGTGCTAAAATCCCAAAACTTATCTGGCAAATTGTGAAAAACAATCTGTTGGAGACATGTCCCTATCCGGATTCCATTCTTGCCTAAGGAAAACATCAGGGGAAGACGTTTTAGAATTTCCAGAAATATTTATTAGGTTAAATCACAAACTCAATGAGAATTTCTTGGTCTCGTCTAGGAGCGTCATTTAATATACAAGATATCAAATAAAAAACAAAAACAACAAAAAATTTCACCACAATTTGCTTTGTCATCTCTTTGTTCATTTTATTTTATATAGTGTCCAACTTTTTTCTTTGTTAAAAAAACTGTAGGCCTTCGGAGGTAAGTTGAGTCGAGTGTGAAATGCATGACAAATTATGGACATAACCTAGACAAGATGATGTCACTGTCTGGTAAAGGATCTTTTATATAGAATCCGAAAGGGCGTCGAATTCGTTTCAAGTAGTCCCTTTGCTTTATAGAAGAAAAATCAAAAAATTTTAAAACACTACAGTGGTTGTGCATAAGAATTTGATAACCTTACAGCACGTTAATAAAATTAATTTTACATGAAAATTTTGTTCTATAATCACCTTTATGCATATATGCAGTTGTCTTCCACACGTATTCTATCCCCTCAATTCATAAATGTTTTGTAAAGTTATTAGAGGTTTACAAAACGTCATTTTTATACAAAATTTGTTCAATAAACCTCCTATAATTTTACAAAGCATTTATGAATTCAGGGGTACATCTATAAATATTGTATATAGTTTTTCATGGTAAAACAATTGCAATGCAAATAACAGAAACCGCTGAACTTTTCTGAGTAAAGGATTTATAATATTCTTTTAGTATGCATTGTTTATTTCTATTATATCAATCAACAGCTCTAACATAAAAACCAAGTCAACTGAAATTAATTAATTTAGAAATAGTTCATATTTTATTTTAGCAAAATAAAGCATACCTAAATATACGTACTCGTATATTGGAATAAATACTTATAAAAGAGAAACCACTTCAAGTAAATTTGACATAAATCAAAAACATATTAAAAACTTTATATTCAATTTAACTTATCACTTAATAAGGGTATCCCAAAAACCCTACTTTTAGAAAACTGAGTTCTTATTAAACAAATAATTTATTTAAGAATAGCTGTATTTTCGCATGCATATATCAGCATTAAGTATTCAAAGTAAATCTAGATTAAACGTATTAAAGTATACCAAAACTTTAAAGAGTTAATATTTATTATACATAGTTGCAACATAATCGAACGTACTGCAGTAAACCTCTTACGAAAGTAATTAAACATCTGTAATCCGTCAGTTATATTTTTATATATATACAGGCATGTCACAGGTTTTTTACGGAATTGATTTGATTTCGCAATTTCAGTTCCGCAATTTTTTCCTAAAGTGATCGAAAACAATTTTGTTCTTTCTGAATTTGCAGTTCAGGGTGCTACGGATAATTTTGTATAGAAAATGAAACGTTTTGGTAAGTATCGAGTATGCTACAGGCTCAATAGTTGTACTTAAAACGTTAAAAGTTTCTCCACAAAACGTAAAACGAAAAAAAAATCGTTTTCATTCCACTTTCAGAAACCAAAGTGGAATTGATATCTATGGCAGCTTAAACTCATAAAAGCTTTTCAATAGTGCTTGGTATGTATTCCCTAAAATGTCGTTAACTATTTCACTTAAAAAAATGTACATTTAAAACGCTTTTTGTTGGTAAATTGAATAATTTTCTTGTTGATTAGCAAAACGTAATTTTTCTGAAAAATTAAAATTTTAAATTTTGATCGGCGATTTTCTCTTTTTTAACTACAAATGGCAACTTATATCAAAATTTAGCAGTTGAAACACGAATTTACCACAAAAAGTATTTTTTAAACATTTTAGAATTTACGAAAACGCAAAAAACCTGAAGAAGCAAAAGTAAAACGTTACGAAATTGTACATCGAAATCATATTAATTTTATGCGAAATATGTGTTAAAACCTTAAATATGCTTTTGAACAAAAACTTTTTTAAGTGAAATTATTACAAACAGCATTCTTAACTTATAATTAATTACGTTTATCTGTTATTTTTGGTCTAAATATGCAAATATACCATTTACTTCTGGAGAAGCAATTTGCGTCTGTGACATGCCTGATAATATAAAATTTCGAGAAAGGTCAGATGGTAGAGCTATAGACTGGCAATCTAAAGTCTCAGGTTCGATTCACTACACAGGAAAGTGTTATTAAAAAAAAATTTTTGCAATATTTTTTTAATAATTTTTTTGGGAAATCTTTTTTTAGTCTCTTTATTTTTCCAATTCTGGTAAGTATATAAGTAACGATATATTTTTAGTGTACTACAAACTGTACTGTAACTACAACACTGCACTAAAATAGTTTTTGTTCATCAAAATGTGAATAAAAATTTTTATTAAATTACTTTTTTTGTAATTTAATTACTTTCGTTAGTATTTTTTATCACACAATTAATTCTTTTTAAAAACACATTTAGCAAAAAAATATAAAAATTATCGGTAAATTAAAAGATCGCACAACTCCTTATAAAATAATTATCAATCAGCGGCCTTACCGGTTATGACTTTTACCATAAAAGTTAGATTATAAGTCATTTTTTACTTTAATTTTTTTTAGCATAAATAAAAGTTATTTTGTGACTTTTATTTTTTGAGCAAAAATAAAACTAATTTTTCTCAGAAATTTACCTTTTTTCCCATGAAAATTAAATTTTCCCATGAAAATTAAATTTTCCGATTTTCCACAGAAGCTCCTAAATTGTCCGGCTAATTTTTTTTTTTTGGATTCCTCATAATTTTTGCTTTAAGAATCAGCAATAAAAAAATGGGCCCCGACTCCTTGTTTGGACAGGAGAGGAGCATTTAAGAGACCACCTTGTTCTCATTGTTTTTATATTTTTTATAATTGAATTATTTGTAATTATTTAACATTATTTTATTTTGTTATTAAAAATACATTTTAAAAATTATTTTACAGTTAAAAATACATTTATGAAGAAAAAATCAATTTTTTTTAAGAGCCCCAAGTTGAGTGTGTAGTGAATATGGTCTGCCTGCCTTCACAAGATCGGCCATAAATCCATGGATAATAGAAGCAGTGGCATGTAATGGCACACCAAACCCGACTGAGGCTACAGGTCATAAAATGTTTTGTAAATTTTTTAAATTAACAGGTAATAAATATTTCGCCTAAAATGACACGTGCAGAAACAAGTCATAAAACACGGATTTTCCATAAATATGGCGAAATATTTATTACGTGGTAATTTAAAAAATTTACAAAACATTTTATGACCTGTGGTCGGCTTATTGGCAGTAACCAATTAAGTCCCTCTTTAAAAAACATTTTATGACCAGTAGTTCACGCAAATTTTCCTATTAAAGAAAAGCAAATATCGCTTATTTTTTTTACCTATTTTTTACCAAAAAATAAATATAAATACTTCACACACTCTGAGTCAAATTTTAGTTGAATACTAAACGTGAAAGTGTTAAAGTGTTTTTTTTGTAAAGTAAAGAGTGAAGCTGTAAAGACAATTTAAAGTAAAATGAATAAATTTTGCTGCAATCCGTTTAACAAGAGTGGACATCGTTCGAAAAAGATAAAAGTATTAAAATTAACTGGTGTTTCGAAGCGATACATGAATGAATTAAATATACAATACGGTGAAGAAGCAGAATTCATTTGCCCCAAGTGTAAAATCTATTTGTCTCAACAAGCAAATGCATTGAAACAAATGCAACCACAATCCGAGAGTGAAATGACAATTGAACAAAATGTTTCATCTGATAGTGAGGCAGACATTCCGATGGTCAATATGTCTTTGAGTCCTTTGAATGAGGCTATTACCACTTTAGGTGAATCGCCTATTACGAAAAGAAAGTTGCGAAGTGAAAAATACAGGAAAGAGAAAAAAGGCAAGGTTATGAGTGCAATCGCGACAATATTTGATGAAGGCTCTGATAACGAATGCAGTCAAGCAGATGACGTTGATGACGGCAAACAAATGATTGAGCAGTTGAAAAGAAAATTCAATTTAGCGACCACTTTTCCGGAGAAATATCTCATTTTATCTATGCTGCCTCAATCATGGTCTATACGCAAGATTTCTGAACAGTTTCAAACATCTTTTTACATCGCGAGAAGAAGCAAAGAATTAGTTCGACAGAAGGGCATATTGGCGACTCCCACCAAGAAATTTGGCTCAAGGACCCTCAGCGAAGCAACGGTGAAATTGATTCAAGATTTTTACTGCAATGATGACAACAGCCGCGCCTGCCCAGGTACACGTGACTATGTTATCACACGTGAAGATGGAGAAAAAGTACACAAGCAGCGCAGATTATTATTATGTAATCTATCCGAAGCATACCATCAGTTCAAAGAGAAATACCTAGCAGAAAAAGTGGGATTTTCTAATTTTGCCATCCTACGACCAAAAGAATGCGTGCTGGCATTAGACAGGCACGGAACGCATTCAGTCTGCGTTTGCATGTTTCATCAAAACATCAAATTAATGTTCTTTCCATGCAAGAAATTGAAAGTATTTCATGGTGAAATTGAAACATATAGGGACCTCCTGTCGAAGTCGTTGTGCGCATACCCCACGGAAAATTGTCATCTGTCCAAATGCGACAATTGTCCGAACAGCTGTTAATTCAGGAGGTGCATTTCAAACAGTGGATAATTAGCAGCGGCAGATGTTCCCTTGAGACCGTGGTAAAGCAGATTCCGGAATTCATCGAGGAATTCGGATTCAAGTTGAATGAACTGAAGGCGCACCATTTCATATCCGAGATGCAATCGAAATTTCTAAAGGAAAGTAAGGAGAAATTAGCCCAAAATGAATTCATTGTGATAAGCGACTTTGCCGAGAATTACACTTTTCTCGTTCAGGATGAAATTCAGGCTTATCACTGGGCAAACGACCAGTGCACGGTGCATCCTTTTTGCATTTATTTCAAAAACGAAGATAACGAACTACAGACCGTAAGCCTTGTTGTTGTCGCGGAGAGTTTAGCTCATAATTATGTGTCCGTTTATTTATTTCAAATGAAACTGTTTGAATTCTTAAGATCAAAATTCGATGCAATCGACAAAGTAACGTTTTTCTCAGACGGCGCGGCTTCTCAGTACAAGAATAAAAAAAATTTGTACAATCTTTGCATAATTGAAGAAGAACAAAACTGCAAGGTCGAGTGGCACTTTTTTGCGACGTCCCACGGTAAGGGCCCATGCGATGCGTTAGGGGGAACCCTAAAACGCATGGCGACTAAGGCAAGTTTGCAAAGGCCATATACTGACCAGATCTTAAATGTACAACATTTGTTTTCGTGGATTCAAAGCAAGGAAATTGCCATTAACACAGTTTTATGCACTCAAAAAGAACACGATGCCGTGGAGCGACGAATTGAAAACAGATATAATAATGTCAAAACTATAACTGGAACGCAAAAGTTTCATTGCTTCATACCAAATATTTCTGATATGTCAATTAATGTAAAGCGGTACTCTTCGTCTGCCGACGTGCTAAATTTAAAGTTACTTTAATTTTATAATGATGCCAAGACAATTGAAATTTTTAATAAATATTGTAATTAAGTATAAGCAGCAAAATAAGAAAGATTTTTTCTTCATAAATGTATTTTTAACTGTAAAATAATTTTTAAAATGTATTTTTAATAATAAAATAAAATAATGTTAAATAATTACAAATAATTCAATTATAAAAAATATAAAAACAATGAGAACAAGGTGGTCTCTTAAAAGCTCCTCTCCTGTCCAAACAAGGAGTCGGGGCCCATTTTTTTATTGCTGATTCTTAAAGCAAAAATTATGAGGAATCCAAAAAAAAAAAAAATTAGCCGGAAAATTTAGGAGCTTCTGTGGAAAATCGGAAAATTTAATTTTCATGGGAAAATTTAATTTTCATGGGAAAAAAGGTAAATTTCTGAGAAAAATTAGGAAAATTTTATTTTTCACTTAAAGCCTGATTCAATACCTTTCCAACGAGCTATCACTCGTTGCGATCGCTTTAGTAGTTTTAAAAACAACTTTCAATGAGGTCCCTTATGAAGAATTCTTCAATTTTGTCACATGACAGTGGTGTACACCACCACTAAACCAGTCACTATAAAAAAAAAAATATGTAGGTACATTATTTTTTGCTGGGCAATCGATTGAGACTATTTATTTTAGAATCGGAGAGGGGTCGTCCAAAAGGTGATCGCTTTCATATGGAATTGCTCCATATGGAAGATAAAAGGGATATTGCAAAATAAGCTCTCGGTACAATAACAAAACGATTTAATTTTTTCATTATTAAATTTAAGCCTGAAAAACAATATCTGCATACATAATCCATTGACCAACTTATAAATTATCTTGATTTCATCTTAGCCGATTTTTCCCGCGCAATTAATCTTAACTTTTCACGAGTTTATTTCCTATATATCTTTTGATTGTTGTTGTACAAATTTAGTTTTAATTTTTTCCAAATTGATTAAAGATTTCAAACAAATTTGCTTTATCTTCCAAATGATACAAAGGTGATATTGCCGCAATATTGTCATAAAAAGTTATGACAAAAGATAATATTTTTGAATTATTTTTTTCCAAATATCCCCGAATTATCTTCCAAGTGATAAAAGGAAGACAATTTCAAAGTAAATACTACTTGATTATTTTCATTCAAATGACAAATAGAAGATATCGCTTTAATATCTTCTTGGAAGGTATCTTTTTAAATGTTTGCAGGGTCATTATGTGTGCTCTTTGTATGACTCAAAACATCGATTGTAACCAGGGATGGAAAATAATAATTTTGCTATAAAAATCAAGAATGGAACTATACTATGGAATTATACTATTCCAAAAGTATTATAGCCCTAGATTATGAATTTTAAAAAACCATACGTAAAAAATTTCAAAATAATATCGGAATGCGAAAAAAGGCTTTGGGGTTCAAAAAATTAATCATAAGATTTACATACTGCAAACGATGCCAAAATTTTCTATTTTTGCAACTAACCACCAAACTTTGTTTTATGAAATGGGCATTATACTCCGTAGATTATAAATTTAAAAAACCGCACTTAAAATATTGCAAAATAATAGAGGAACGCGAAAAAAGACTTTGTGGTAGAAAAAAATAATTAAAACACTCAATTAGCGATTAACAATCTGCAAATGAATACAAAGACGCAAAAATTTTCCTTTTTGCAAATATTTTTTCGCGATTTATTTATTTTTTTTTTGCAAACTAAGCACCAAACTTTTGCACCTAGATTATAAATTTAAAAAAACCAAACTTAAAAAATTGCAAAATAATCGCGGAAAGCGAAAAAAGGCCTTATGGTACAAAAAATTAATTTAAAAATTTAATCAGCGATTTACATTCTGCAAACAAATATATTGATGACAAAATTTCTCCTTTTTGCAAATTTTATTTTTCGCGATTTTTTTTTTGCAACTAGCCACTAGCTAGCCACTAGATTATAAATTTAAAAAAACGCACGTAAAGAATTGCAAAATAATAGCGGAATTTGAAAAAAGACTTTAGGTACAAAAATTTAATCCCTACCCATGTGAAAATCGAAATATATATGAACACACATGATCATACATTGACTTGTATATGAACGTGCATGGACATACATTGTCATATACGTACATGCATAGTTCAATGTATGACCATACATGATCTCATATATTTCCCTATATCTTTGGATCCGAAATTTGAGGGTATATGACCGTACATGTTCATATATGACCATATATGCTCACATATGATTCATGTATGCTCATATATGATCATATATGGCCATATACCTCCATATACTAGAGCCCCCCATTACCCGGTTTTACGGTCGACCGGTCTACCCGGTCAGACCGGGTTTAAAACCGGTCGACCGGTCTTTACGGTCTACCCGGTCTTTACGGTCTAGACCGGTCGTCCGGTCGTCCGGTCGACCGGGTAGACCGGTCTACCCGGTCAGACCGGGTTTTAATACTATTTACAAAAGGCAGGTTTTTGGTACTTTTTAGCATAATATACTACAAAATATAAAAATTGCTAAAATTATGTAAATTTTATATAAAAAAATCGAAAATTTTTAAAAATTTATAAAAATCAATAAATTTTTAAAAAAATTGATAAATTTTTAAAAAATAGACGAATTTTTAAAAAATTTACAAATTTTTAAAAAAATTTACAAATTTTTGAAAAATTGATAAATTTTTGAAAAATTGATAAATTTTTTAAAAATCGATAAATTTTTGAAAAATCAGCAAAATTTTGAAAAATCGATAAAATTTTGAAAAATCGATAAAATTTTTAAAAATCGATAAAATTTTAAAAAATCGATAAATTTTTAAAAAATTGATAAATTTTTGAAAAATCGATATATTGAAAAATTTTACAAAAAACCGATAAACTTTCACAAATACCAATAAATTTTATAAAAATTGATAAATTTGTAAAAATCAATTTATTCATGGATATATTTATAATAATGTATAACAAAATAATGCGTATTTCGTATTATATTTATATGAGAGTCCCACGGTCTTTTTCGGTCCCATGTACGGCGTTTTTTTGTTCGGGGTCGTTATAGGCTAAAATTTTGCAGAAATAATCTAGACGTAATTCTGACTTAGAAGTGTAAACTTTTTTTCAATGTGTGGAGCAAAAATATTCCGAAACTGGTTCTTGAATTCAGAAAGTCCTGCACTTTGCATACATTTATATGAAAATGCCACGGTCTTTTTCGGTCCCATGTACGGCGTTTTTTTGTTTGGGGTCGTTATGGGCTAAAATTTTGCAGAAATAATCTAGACGTAATTTTGACTTAGAACTGTAAACTTTTTTTCAATGTGTGGAGCAAAAATATTCCGAAACTGGTTCTTGAATTCAGAAAGTCCTGCACTTTGCATACATTTATATGAAAATGCCACGGTCTTTTTCGGTCCCATGTACGGCGTTTTTTTGTTTGGGGTCGTTATGGGCTAAAATTTTGCAGAAATAATCTAGACGTAATTTTGACTTAGAACTGTAAACTTTTTTTCAATGTGTGGAGCAAAACTATTCCGAAACTGGTTCTTGAATTTAGAAAGTCCTGCACTTTGCATACATTTATATGAAAATGCCACGGTCTTTTTCGGTCCCATGTACGGCGTTTTTTTGTTTGGGGTCGTTATGGGCTAAAATTTTGCAGAAATAATCTAGACGTAATTTTGACTTAGAACTGTAAACTTTTTTTCAATGTGTGGAGCAAAAATATTCCGAAACTGGTTCTTGAATTCAGAAAGTCCTGCACTTTGCATACATTTATATGAAAATGCCACGGTCTTTTTCGGTCCCATGTACGGCGTTTTTTTTGTTTGGGGTCGTTATGGGCTAAAATTTTGCAGAAATAATCTAGACGTAATTTTGACTTAGAACTGTAAACTTTTTTTCAACGTGTGGAACAAAAATATTCAGAAACAGGCTCTTGAATTCAGAAAGTCTTGCAGTTTTCATACATTTATATGAAACTGCGACGGTCTTTTTCGGTCCCATGTACGGCGTTTTTTGTTCGGGGTCGTTATGGGCTAAAATTTTGCAGAAATAATCCAGACGTAATTCTGACTTAGAACTGTACATTTTTTTTCAATGTGTGGAGCAAAAATATTCCGAAACTGGCTCTTGAATTCTGAAAGTCCTGCACTTTTCATACATTTATATGAAAATGAGACGGTCTTTTTCGGTCCCATGTATGGAGTTTTTTTTGTTGTGGGTTAACATTTTGCAAAAATAATCTAGACGTAATTCTGACTTCGTTGTTCCAAAACTATTATCCGTTTTCATTTATCTGATTTAGTTTTCAAGATACGGGCGATAAACCAAATAAAAGCGCTTTTCTCTCTAGGAGGCTTAGTTTTCGAGAAAAACGCAATCTTAAAATCTAGCAATGTAAGTCGAAATTTAGTTTCGGTATCGGGGTATTATGGGCGGGTTTTGACTTCTGGTGTAAACATTTTTCCTCTAGCTCTCTTAGTTTTCGAGATATGGACCATCAAAATTTTATTAAAGCGATTTTCGCATTTATTTTTCCACATATAATTCATTATGACTTCCTTGTTCCAAAACTGCTGTCCGTTTTCATATATCTCACTTAGTTTTCAAGATACGGGCGATATTCCAGATAAAAGCCCTTTTCTCTCTAGGAGGCTTAGTTTTCGAGAAAAACGCGATCTTAAAATCTAGCAATGTAAGTCGAAATTTAGCTTCGGTATCGGGGTATTATAGGCGGGTTTTGACTTCTGGTGTAAACATTTTTTCTCTAGCTCTCTTAGTTTTCGAGATATGGACCATCAAAATTTTATTAAAGCGATTTTCGCATTTAGTTTTCCACATATAATTCATTATGACTTCCTTGTTCCAAAACTGCTGTCCGTTTTCATTTATCTCACTTAGTTTTCAAGATACGGGCGATATTCCAAATAAAAGCCCCTTTCTCTCTAGGAGGCTTAGTTTTCGAGAAAAACGCGATCTTAGAATCTAGCAATGTAAGCCGAAATTTAGCTTCGGTATCGGGGTATTATGGGCGGGTTTTGACTTCTGGTGTAAACATTTTTTCTCTAGCTCTCTTAGTTTTCGAGATATGGACCATTAAAATTTTATTAAAGCGATTTTCGCATTTATTTTTCCACATATAATTCATATGACTTCCTTGTTCCAAAACTGCTGTCCGTTTTCATTTATCTCACTTAGTTTTCCAGATACGGGCGATATTCCAAATAAAAGCCCTTTTCTCTCTAGGAGGCTTAGTTTTCGAGAAAAAGCGATCTTAAAATCTAGCAATGTAAGTCGAAATTTAGTTTCGGTATCGGGGTATTATGGGCGGGTTTTGACCTCAGGTGCAAACATTTTTGCAGTAGCTCTTTTAGTTTTCGAGATATGTTCGCTTAATGAAAAATAATCAATACAATTTTCATTGTCCATATCTCGAAAACTAAGAGAGCTAGAGGAAAAATGTTTACACCAGAAGTCAAAACCCGCCCATAATACCCCGATACCGAAGCTAAATTTCGACTTACATTGCCAGATTTTAAGATCGCGTTTTTCTCGAAAACTAAGCCTCCTAGAGAGAAAAGGGCTTTTATTTGGAATATCGCCCGTATCTTGAAAACTAAGTGAGATAAATGAAAACGGACAGCAGTTTTGGAACAGGGAAGTCATAATGAATTATATGTGGAAAAATAAATGCGAAAATCGCTTTAATAAAATTTTGATGGTCCATATCTCGAAAACTAAGAGAGCTAGAGGAAAAATGTTTACACCAGAAGTCAAAACCCGCCCATAATACCCCGATACCGAAACTAAATTTCGACTTACATTGCTAGATTTTAAGATTGCGTTTTTCTCGAAAACTAAGCCTCCTAGAGAGAAAAGGGCTTTTATTTGGTTTATCGCCCGTATCTTGAAAACTAAATCAGATAAATGAAAACGGATAACAGTTTTGGAACAACGAAGTCAGAATTACGTCTAGATTATTTTTGCAAAATGTTAACCCACAACAAAAAAAACTCCATACATGGGACCGAAAAAGACCGTCTCATTTTCATATAAATGTATGAAAAGTGCAGGACTTTCAGAATTCAAGAGCCAGTTTCGGAATATTTTTGCTCCACACATTGAAAAAAAATGTACAGTTCTAAGTCAGAATTACGTCTGGATTATTTCTGCAAAATTTTAGCCCATAACGACCCCGAACAAAAAAACGCCGTACATGGGACCGAAAAAGACCGTCGCAGTTTCATATAAATGTATGAAAACTGCAAGACTTTCTGAATTCAAGAGCCTGTTTCTGAATATTTTTGTTCCACACGTTGAAAAAAAGTTTACAGTTCTAAGTCAAAATTACGTGTAGATTATTTCTGCAAAATTTTAGCCCATAACGACCCCAAACAAAAAAACGCCGTACATGGGACCGAAAAAGACCGTGGCATTTTCATATAAATGTATGCAAAGTGCAGGACTTTCTGAATTCAAGAACCAGTTTCGGAATATTTTTGCTCCACACATTGAAAAAAAGTTTACAGTTCTAAGTCAAAATTACGTCTAGATTATTTCTGCAAAATCTTAGCCCATAACGACCCCAAACAAAAAAACGCCGTACATGGGACCGAAAAAGACCGTGGCATTTTCATATAAATGTATGCAAAGTGCAGGACTTTCTGAATTCAAGAACCAGTTTCGGAATAGTTTTGCTCCACACATTGAAAAAAAGTTTACAGTTCTAAGTCAAAATTACGTCTAGATTATTTCTGCAAAATTTTAGCCCATAACGACCCCAAACAAATAAACGCCGTACATGGGACCGAAAAAGACCGTGGCATTTTCATATAAATGTATGCAAAGTGCAGGACTGTCTGAATTCAAGAACCAGTTTCGGAATATTTTTGCTCCACACATTGAAAAAAAGTTTACAGTTCTAAGTCAAAATTACGTCTAGATTATTTCTGCAAAATCTTAGCCCATAACGACCCCAAACAAAAAAACGCCGTACATGGGACCGAAAAAGACCGTGGCATTTTCATATAAATGTATGCAAAGTGCAGGACTTTCTGAATTCAAGAACCAGTTTCGGAATAGTTTTGCTCCACACATTGAAAAAAAGTTTACAGTTCTAAGTCAAAATTACGTCTAGATTATTTCTGCAAAATTTTAGCCCATAACGACCCCAAACAAATAAACGCCGTACATGGGACCGAAAAAGACCGTGGCATTTTCATATAAATGTATGCAAAGTGCAGGACTTTCTGAATTCAAGAACCAGTTTCGGAATATTTTTGCTCCACACATTGAAAAAAAGTTTACAGTTCTAAGTCAAAATTACGTCTAGATTATTTCTGCAAAATTTTAGCCCATAACGACCGCAAACAAAAAAACGCCGTACATGGGACCGAAAAAGACCGTGGCATTTTCATATAAATGTATGCAAAGTGCAGGACTTTCTGAATTCAAGAACCAGTTTCGGAATATTTTTGTTCCACACATTGAAAAAAAGTTTACAGTTCTAAGTCAAAATTACGTCTAGATTATTTCTGCAAAATCTTAGCCCATAACGACCCCAAACAAAAAAACGCCGTACATGGGACCGAAAAAGACCGTGGCATTTTCATATAAATGTATGCAAAGTGCAGGACTTTCTGAATTCAAGAACCAGTTTCGGAATAGTTTTGCTCCACACATTGAAAAAAAGTTTACAGTTCTAAGTCAAAATTACGTCTAGATTATTTCTGCAAAATTTTAGCCCATAACGACCCCAAACAAATAAACGCCGTACATGGGACCGAAAAAGACCGTGGCATTTTCATATAAATGTATGCAAAGTGCAGGACTTTCTGAATTCAAGAACCAGTTTCGGAATATTTTTGCTCCACACATTGAAAAAAAGTTTACAGTTCTAAGTCAAAATTACGTCTAGATTATTTCTGCAAAATTTTAGCCCATAACGACCCCAAACAAAAAAACGCCGTACATGGGACCGAAAAAGACCGTGGCATTTTCATATAAATGTATGCAAAGTGCAGGACTTTCTGAATTCAAGAACCAGTTTCGGAATATTTTTGTTCCACACATTGAAAAAAAGTTTACAGTTCTAAGTCAGAATTACGTCTAGATTATTTCTGCAAAATTTTAGCCCATAACGACCCCAAACAAAAAAACACCGTACATGGGACCGAAAAAGACCGTGGCATTTTCATATAAATGTATGCAAAGTGCAGGACTTTCTGAATTCAAGAACCAGTTTCGGAATATTTTTGTTCCACACATTGAAAAAAAGTTTACAGTTCTAAGTCAGAATTACGTCTAGATTATTTCTGCAAAATTTTAGCCCATAACGACCCCAAACAAAAAAACACCGTACATGGGACCGAAAAAGACCGTGGCATTTTCATATAAATGTATGCAAAGTGCAGGACTTTCTGAATTCAAGAACCAGTTTCGGAATATTTTTGCTCCACACATTGAAAAAAAGTTTACAGTTCTAAGTCAGAATTACGTCTAGATTATTTCTGCAAAATTTTAGCCCATAACGACCCCAAACAAAAAAACGCCGTACATGGGACCGAAAAAGACCGTGGCATTTTCATATAAATGTATGCAAAGTGCAGGACTTTCTGAATTCAAGAACCAGTTTCGGAATATTTTTGCTCCACACATTGAAAAAAAGTTTACAGTTCTAAGTCAAAATTACGTCTAGATTATTTCTGCAAAATTTTAGCCCATAACGACCCCAAACAAAAAAACGCCGTACATGGGACCGAAAAAGACCGTGGCATTTTCATATAAATGTATGCAAAGTGCAGGACTTTCTGAATTCAAGAACCAGTTTCGGAATATTTTTGTTCCACACATTGAAAAAAAGTTTACAGTTCTAAGTCAGAATTACGTCTAGATTATTTCTGCAAAATTTTAGCCCATAACGACCCCAAACAAAAAAACACCGTACATGGGACCGAAAAAGACCGTGGCATTTTCATATAAATGTATGCAAAGTGCAGGACTTTCTGAATTCAAGAACCAGTTTCGGAATAGTTTTGCTCCACACATTGAAAAAAAGTTTACAGTTCTAAGTCAAAATTACGTCTAGATTATTTCTGCAAAATTTTAGCCCATAACGACCCCAAACAAATAAACGCCGTACATGGGACCGAAAAAGACCGTGGCATTTTCATATAAATGTATGCAAAGTGCAGGACTTTCTGAATTCAAGAACCAGTTTCGGAATATTTTTGCTCCACACATTGAAAAAAAGTTTACAGTTCTAAGTCAAAATTACGTCTAGATTATTTCTGCAAAATTTTAGCCCATAACGACCCCAAACAAAAAAACGCCGTACATGGGACCGAAAAAGACCGTGGCATTTTCATATAAATGTATGCAAAGTGCAGGACTTTCTGAATTCAAGAACCAGTTTCGGAATATTTTTGTTCCACACATTGAAAAAAAGTTTACAGTTCTAAGTCAGAATTACGTCTAGATTATTTCTGCAAAATTTTAGCCCATAACGACCCCAAACAAAAAAACACCGTACATGGGACCGAAAAAGACCGTGGCATTTTCATATAAATGTATGCAAAGTGCAGGACTTTCTGAATTCAAGAACCAGTTTCGGAATATTTTTGCTCCACACATTGAAAAAAAGTTTACAGTTCTAAGTCAAAATTACGTCTAGATTATTTCTGCAAAATCTTAGCCCATAACGACCCCAAACAAAAAAACGCCGTACATGGGACCGAAAAAGACCGTGGCATTTTCATATAAATGTATGCAAAGTGCAGGACTTTCTGAATTCAAGAACCAGTTTCGGAATAGTTTTGCTCCACACATTGAAAAAAAGTTTACAGTTCTAAGTCAAAATTACGTCTAGATTATTTCTGCAAAATTTTAGCCCATAACGACCCCAAACAAATAAACGCCGTACATGGGACCGAAAAAGACCGTGGCATTTTCATATAAATGTATGCAAAGTGCAGGACTTTCTGAATTCAAGAACCAGTTTCGGAATATTTTTGCTCCACACATTGAAAAAAAGTTTACAGTTCTAAGTCAAAATTACGTCTAGATTATTTCTGCAAAATTTTAGCCCATAACGACCCCAAACAAAAAAACGCCGTACATGGGACCGAAAAAGACCGTGGCATTTTCATATAAATGTATGCAAAGTGCAGGACTTTCTGAATTCAAGAACCAGTTTCGGAATATTTTTGTTCCACACATTGAAAAAAAGTTTACAGTTCTAAGTCAGAATTACGTCTAGATTATTTCTGCAAAATTTTAGCCCATAACGACCCCAAACAAAAAAACACCGTACATGGGACCGAAAAAGACCGTGGCATTTTCATATAAATGTATGCAAAGTGCAGGACTTTCTGAATTCAAGAACCAGTTTCGGAATATTTTTGCTCCACACATTGAAAAAAAGTTTACAGTTCTAAGTCAGAATTACGTCTAGATTATTTCTGCAAAATTTTAGCCCATAACGACCCCAAACAAAAAAACGCCGTACATGGGACCGAAAAAGACCGTGGCATTTTCATATAAATGTATGCAAAGTGCAGGACTTTCTGAATTCAAGAACCAGTTTCGGAATATTTTTGCTCCACATATTGAAAAAAAGTTTACACTTCTAAGTCAGAATTACGTCTAGATTATTTCTGCAAAATTTTAGCCTATAACGACCCCGAACAAAAAAACGCCGTACATGGGACCGAAAAAGACCGTGGGTCTCTCATATAAATATAATACGAAATACGCATTATTTTGTTATACATTATTATAAATATATCCATGAATGAATTGATTTTTACAAATTTATCAATTTTTATAAAATTTATTGGTATTTTTGAAAGTTTATCGGTTTTTTTGTAAAATTTTTCAATATATCGATTTTTCAAAAATTTATCGATTTTTTAAAAATTTATCGATTTTTTAAAATTTTATCGATTTTTAAAAATTTTATCGATTTTTCAAAATTTTATCGATTTTTCAAAATTTTGCTGATTTTTCAAAAATTTATCGAAATTTATCAATTTTTCAAAAATTTATCAATTTTTCAAAAATTTATCAATTTTTCAAAAATTTATCAATTTTTCAAAAATTTATCAATTTTTCAAAAATTTGTAAATTTTTTAAAAATTCTTCAATTTTTTAAAAATTTAACAATTTTTTAAAAAATTTATTGATTTTTATAAATTTTTAAAAATTTTCGATTTTTTTATATAAAATTTACATAATTTTAGCAATTTTTATATTTTGTAGTATATTATGCTAAAAAGTACCAAAAACCTGCCTTTTGTAAATAGTATTAAAACCCGGTCTGACCGGGTAGACCGGTCTACCCGGTCGACCGTAAAGACCGGTCGACCGGTTTTAAAACCCGGTCTACCCGGTCTTTCGGTCTACCCGGTCGACCGGTTCTGACCGTAGCCTCTACCATATACCCTCAAATTTCGGATCCAAAGGTATATGAGATCATGTATGAGCATACATTGAACTATGCATGTACGTATATGACTATGTATGCCCATGCATGATCACATACGAGTCAATGTATGATCATCTATGTTCATATATATTTCGATTTTCACATGGGTAGGTTATATATTTAAAAAAAAACCGCACTTAAAAAGTTGCAAAATAATGGCGGAATTCGAAAAAGGCTTTATGGTACAGAAAATGAATTAAAAGAGGTAAGCAGCAATCGACATTCTGCAAACGAATATATTGTTGCAAAAATTTCGCTTTTTGCAAATGTTTTTTTTTTCGCAATTTGTGCTAATATTTCCTAATATCTAAATATTTAATTTTAATTTTTTTTAACGAGCCAAAGAGGAAGCTATTTTTTAGTTACTTACATTTTTAAATATGTAAGAGCGATCTAACATTTTTTGGTATAAGAGCCCGATTAAGTGAGCCTTTTCCATCCCTGATTAACATGTCGGAGTTCCTTCCTGTTCCAAGCCGCATAATATTTTTTCAAATAAAAAATATTGAGAGATTTGCAAGGCCATTGTCACTACTAAGTTAACCCTTAAATGCATGATCTCTTCGATTTTAACCATTTTTTTATATATGATTTCTAAAGGCGTGTACATTTCAAGAAAAATCAAAAAAAAATTATTTTTTAAATAAGGTGATTTTTATTGAAAAATATGTTTTTTTGCCAAATAGCTAAATTGTGATTATTTTAACGTGTGTAAAAACAACAAAAAAAAATTATATAAATTATAATTTAGACATTTATTGTTGCCAAAATGAATTTTATTGTGAGAATACCACTTTAAATATTTTTGAATATTACACTTTTTGTAAAAAAAACGCGTGTTTCAGATTTTTCACAAATATACAGAGCAAAACCAAGATTTTTACTCTAACTGTTTAAAAATTCTGCGCTAAACTATAGGAAGAATATGTACAGAACGGAACCCTAATTCCCAAAAATGCAGTATTGTGCATCAAGTGGGGTTTTTTTATTAAAAAATCGGTATGTTGCCAAATGGCTACACCATACATTTAAGGGCTAAAAGAGGGATATGTGACGTTTTCAGTAGAATTATTCTCTAAGGTGTAGTTAAAAAAACTCTATGTGTTGACTATTTTTTTTATATTTTGTTGAACAAAATTTTAAAAAACTCAAATAAGAGTTTTGCAAATTTACGAAAAAAAATCCCATCTTTGGCCATACCTTGGACAAGGTTAACATTGTAAGCTTTTGACAAAAATTATTAAATTTTATCAAGATATTCATAATTTATCGCATTTCAACCCTACAATGGTCTGAGTAAATTGCAATTACTTAAATACTTTCCAACCGAATTTTGATTTGTTAGAAATTGTCATTAATTCAGGTTAGATTCAATTCCATTGTCATTTTCCAGAAATACAGTTATTTAAAAGCCAGTTAAAAAAAAAGCAAAAGAACTAATTTTTTATAATTGTAAATCGTATTTTAAAATTTTGAAGGGCCAAGGATAGCTAAAAAATTTTTCGATTGGGAGCGGGTTTCTTAGCAACTATAAAATCGCGCATACAACGAAGAACCAATCAAATATTTACGGAAGTTTTAGTTAAACTAATTGACAATTTGTGAAAAAGTTGTAAAAAATACAATATTAAATTCAAGTCCCCCATTAAACGACACAAAAAAGGGTTTCGGAATATTTGAATTTAGAAATTATTCAAAACCGGTCGATGATTTAAAAATGAAACAACCGGTTAAACGATTTGGGTTTTGGATACTCTACAATTAATATATAAATTTCATAGTACTGTCATTAGTTAAATAAATTGATTTTTTGCTGATATATTGAACAATTTTAGTGTAAACCATCGTGATATGCGAGAAAATGTGAATAACTAAATGTGTTTACAAAAACCTCATACAGAAAGTGAGATAACAGGAAAATAATGAAAATATTTGTAAAATAAAAGCTCTTATAGAATGCAGCCAATCATTTAACCAACTTATCATACAAAAACAAAATATGAATCATTGAATGAATTCAAACGTATGAAGTGTTCCACTTAAAAGTCAATAATTGGTCGTATGAATTGATATTGGGTATTGCAATGAATTGTGTGAATAAAAATGTAAACGTGTGGATTTTGTAAATGAAGTATTCCATATCAAATGTACCACAACAAGAAGAAAACATATAACAGAATATTATTAAATATTACTCAAGCACGGGTATTATCATATGACAAACCCTCAGTTACTTAACCTAGGACGATACCGGTAAAAAAAAAAATCTTACGAAAAACTTACCATGAGATATTTTTGTACCCGGGTTAATTTTACATCCCAGTGAAGAAAATCGTTACTAAATACATATTTGGGTGCTCCAAGAAAATTTGTGTATGAGTAAATTACCGGTCCACCCTCCTGGAAATATTTATTTGCTCGTAAAGCAACGTTCCCCAAAAAATTAGGCTAATCGGATGTCAAGAAGACGTGCCGCATCGGATTACAAGGGAAAAATATGACTTTTTGTAAATTTTGACATTGATATTTTAAAAGAAATTTCGAATTAAAAGCAATTAAGAATCATGATTGGGAGTGAATTATCTTTGCAAGAAACCAATAAAAACTTAAATCGGTTAAAAAAAACAGCCGAGTTATTACAATTTCCCCCGGCAGCTAATGCGTCGCAGACCACTTAATTAAGAAATTCCGGTCCAAATTTTAAAATTTATTGAAATAATCTACTACAGAAACATTTTCTATTCTATAAGTTCCAAGAAACTCAAATAAGAAGTATTTTTTATATTGTGTTCTGCTAACTCATTTTAAATTAGTGCCAAATAGGTCAGCATTTTTAAATACTGTTCTCGAATCTGCAATTTATAATTTTTTAAAGAAATTTTTAAAAATGGATGATTGGACGTTACAGTTTTACTAATAACATATTAGCGATTAAAAACTACAAAAATTTAAGGAATTCCTTTTTTTATTTGGCTAAGGCAGAGATTTTATTTCAGCGGATTGCGAGAAAACAGCGAATTTAGGCACTTATTTAGTTTTTAAGCAAGTTTTTTTTCTTCTTTTAGTTCCGGAATATAACAACACAAGATTAAATACTTCCGTTCTAAAAATTTGGGCAAAGTAGAAATACATTAAATTGGCCCTGTGTAAGGTCGAAAGTTAAATTTTAGGAGATTTTAATTTTTGTTTTAACATAACAGATAGTCCTGAGTGGATATTGATGAAACTTTCTGATATTATTTTTCTAGGTCTAAAAATAATATTTTTAATTTCAGAAAATATAGAAAGTCCGAGAAAACTACACTCACAATAACTTTACCGTAAAAGTTCAACAGTTGTTTAAAAAGTAAATCAGTAAAGTTGTTTCAATTGTATAAGTAGTTAAATTGCAAAGAAATATATTTTTTAACTTTTTCTATCAGTTATTCAATAAACAAAATACACAAAATACGGACTTTCGGTAGAAGTTAAAATATTCAATCAAAATTTTCTGTTAAAAACAATCAGTTGTTATAATACGAATAATTTTAAAATAAAAGAGAAATCTATTATTTTTACCGACTTTGCCAGTTAATAAATTAACAGTTAGAAATAAACGACAAAATACAATTGTTTTGAACGTAAAGTGGGTAGTCCTTTTTTTAACTTATTTTCAATTGTTTTAATGTACATATTCGGTTGATTTTAAGGAAAAAATATTGTGAGTGTATATTTGTATTTTTTAATGCAAAAATTTAAACAATTGTTGAACAAAAGCACACCAGCGCTAAGTCTATGGAAATTATTTATCGTCGGCTTGCCTGCAAGTAGTGCTATGTGTTTTTAAACAGGTTTTCAGGAGAGCAAAAATCTGATTTATTTTATGCTTTTAAGATATTTTATTGACATCATAATATGCCTTAATTATGATTTTAGTAAATGCGGTTGTGAATTATTAAGGCTTATTATGCCAATAAAATGTATGAAAAGGATAATATAAATCAGTTGTTACGCTCTCCTGAAAACCTGCAGACAAGCCGACGTTAATAATAGAAATAAAAGTAAAAAAAAAACTAAAGTTAAAATAATTGAGGTTGCACCCAAAAAACAGTCTCAGTTGTGGCCACCGAATTTGTTGTCAATCGAATTCGTACGGTTACGACAACTATCTTTATATTAAATTATATTTTTCGTCGTGAAAGCCAATATTCGGTTGTCTTATTCAATATTATATTCCACATAAATATTATTATGTTCCACAAAATTTTATTGAAATTAAAAAACTTTTTTTCAATTCTCTGGTATTGAACCCGGTCATTCTGATTAATAATCCACACTCTCACCCACAGCACCCAACTACTTTTAATTTTCTTAGCCATATTTACTTTTTATAGTTAAGAATATTTTATTTTTATTAAAAAAACATCTAAATTTTTGTCTTTTCCGGTATTCGAACCCGGAAATCTGGCGTACTAGGCCAACTCCTCACCCACTAAACCACAAATACTTATTAATTTTAATGTCTAATTTTGAATTTATATGTTTAGTTTGGAAAGCAAAGATAGTATAAACTTCGTTTACCAATACCAATTAATAGTTGAGTGTGTTATCAATACAATCCACAATTCGGTTGGTTCTACAGAAACTCGACTTTAAGGTCTTATTTTATTAGAATACCCATATTTGTAGGTACCACTTTCGAATATTGAAATTTTTTTAATAAAGGTGATAGATAACACCAATTTTCTTGTATATTCACTAAAAAAATGGCTGTGTCTACTGCATAGAATTCCTAAACTGATACTAATTTTAAAATTGATTGGAGATACCAATAATTTGTTAAAAGGATTGTTTTTTAGTTTGCTTTCCCTATTTTTAATACCTAGTAAAATATTTTTGGTGTAGTATTCAATTATAGGTAACTCCAAATAAAATAACGTCCTGGAAAATTTATTTTAATAGTTCTGATCGAATTCCAACCAATCTTTTTCCTGGGTGTGTTTTCTGCAAATACCTGATATGTATATCTACAAGTGCAAATGAAAAATGCTTCATTTAACACTTGTACTCTTTCATTCACCTCTGCATAAAACGGTCAGCCATCGAAAAGTATTGTTATTTTACATGGTAAGTTTAATAAAAATCAAAGGTACCCAGCAAAATCTTCTATTAGCCGATAATATGCTTTGTAAAAAAATCAGGATAGGTAATCTCTTAATTCCCCATTGCTCTTAGGCTAAAACTTACCTAGAAATGTTGGGTCTCTTTTAATGCAAATTTTTCTATAAGTTGTGGGTGTAAACATAAAGGTTTTGCAATTAAGTAGTAAGCTATTACTTTTCGATTACAAAACCTTATTTTAACAAGGTCATGTTCATCAACGTACCTGAAAAACTAATTGTTTATACCAATAATACATCCAAACGTCTGAATTTAGTTTCCGAAGTAATGTAATATGCATGGCAATACCAACGCATTACTAAGTTTTTGCTGGGTTATTTCAAAAGATTCGAATGTTTGTATATTATTGTATAAAAGTTATCTGGAATGGAATAATATTTCCTGGGAAGTAAATAAAAGTATGACAACCAAAGAGAAGATGGTTGACGTAGCTATATGCTTAAAGTATTTAGTAGTGGTAGTGGAAATGGTCATTGCCGTGTGGAAGTAAAAAAGTTTTCCAAATACACACAGCATGCATAAAGCAATACTATTTAATTAAGGTCCGATTAGTGAATATTCAGTTAAAATTTAGGCAACAGTTAAATTGAAATTCTATATAGGAAACAACAACAAGTTTGTTAGTTAAAGTTCCAGTTAGTAGCTAAGGGGACATTGGTGCCTATTCATACTTGTGACTCATTGTAACCATCATAAGACTATTTTTAAGACTGAGAGTCATAACATTTCATACGAAACAAAAATAAAATTCAATAAATTCAAATTTTATTTGTCAATGTTATGATTGTGTCGAGACCAGGTCTTAATTTTTTTGAAGTTTTCAAACAAAAATTTTCTACAATTGGAAAATTTTAGTAAAGTCAGCAAAAAATGTTGCTGTGTGATCAAATTTTTAGTCAGGAGCGTGCTTGCAAAAAAGTTGATTTTTAGTGAACATCGGGCCATGTTTAGACCTAGTGCCCATATAAGGGTCCTACTAAAATTATATGGTTTATACGCTGCAGGTCGCAAATATTAAGATATTTTGATGAAATTTGGTACACCGACTTATGGCAGCCCAAGGACGAAGCCCATTGATTTTGGTTAACACCGGTCCATGTTTAGACCTAGTGTCCATATAAGGGGCCCCCAAAATTGGCTTGGTTACAAACTGCAGGTCGCAAATATTAAGATATTTTGATGAAATTTGGTACACCGACTTATGTCGGCCCAAGGACGAAGCCTATTGATTTTGGTGAACATCGGTCCATGTTTAGACCTAGTGCCTATATATAATTTGGTGCGCTGACTCACATTATAGAAAATTTTGACACAAGCCCCATTTTAACCCATTCGAATTTCGGATCCAAACATTAGTTGGTTTTCACCCAGACTGGTGTAGGGTATTGTATAGTTGGCATGCCCGACTTTAACCTTTTTACTCGTTTAAATTAACTTCAATCGGTAATGAAATATATATTGTGAGTGTAGTTTTTAGTAACTCGTTATAATGCGTTTTAAAATAATGCAGAAATTGTGTTGGCGTCATTACTGGTAGTCCAAAAATAATAATGCCCCATTAACTTTTCTACACTAGGTTTGTTATCGTTAGTGGTGGAAATATTGAAGTCATATATAAAAACAAATTTGAGTTTTTTTAGTCTACAAATTGCATTGCTATCTATCGATATTTGCAGTAAATGTGTCATACAATTAAACACTACACTCTAAATAATATGCTTCTTTAATAAACTAAAACGAAAATGCATTTAAATTTTCAGTTAAGAATACAATTTTTTTACAGCATATTTAAACGCATATATTTGATTGTTTAGTATATGATAGTTGGTTCTCTGACAATAACACTCAAAAAAAAAATTGTAAGTTTGTAAAAAAAAAAGTAAGTAAAAGGTCTTGTACATCAAGTATAGGTACAAGTTTTCAGCACGTTTACAACAAATGTTTTAGTAACACTTTTTCAGCACTAAACTGAAGGGTGGTCCAACCAAATCGCACGATGTTAATTGTAAATAAAACAAAAAGTTTTCAGAAAATTATCCTAATATTTTTTATTATAATAGAAGGATCTATGACAATTATGTGTGAAATAATATATCGACTAAATGCTCGCAATGGCTTCGGTGGCATACTTCTATCCGATCGTCCATATTTTCAATGACTCTGAGACATAATTTAGGTTCAATGTCGTTAATATGCCGAATTATCTCATTCTTTAGCTCTTGAATTGTTCTTGGCTTATTGACGTACACTTTTTTTTAAATATCCCTAAAGAAAGAAGTCCAACGGTGTCAGATCACATGATCGTGGCGGCCAATTAACATCGGTACGATGTGAGATAACACGGCCATTGAATTTCTCGCGCAAAAGAGCCATTGTTTCGTTGGCTATGTGGCAAGTGGCACCATCCTTTTGGAAGCACATATCGTTCAGGTCTATATCCTCAATTTCTGGCCACAGGAAGTCCGTTATCACCTCGCGATAGCGAACACCATTCACGGTAACTGCTTGGCCGACCTAATTTTCGAAGAAGTACGGCCCGATGACTCATAAACGAATTAAGTTGGACAAAAAACTTGACGTTAAGGTGTGACTCACAATTAACATGGTGCATTATGGTTGGACCACCCTTTAGTTTTGAACTAATGATTTATAATTTGTTTTGCTACCAAAATTGCACTGATAAACACATTGGAAATTTGTTTTTTGTGTTTCTTTTCGCTTTTTATAGAAAAAGGTTTTTAATGATACAAAAAAGCGATTTTTCTATTTCCTGTTTTTGGAATCATCTTCATCATTTATATCAAATGCCAACAATAAGCATATACTCGTATGTAATTGGGATACAATTTTGTTTTTAGTTTATTTATAATTATTTTAAAAAAAATATTTTAATTTTTGCATTAAAAAATATAAAAAAAAAATTTTCGGGGTTTTGCCCACGGAACAATTATATTGTCTATCATGAAAATGGCCAAACTTCTTGAAACAACAAATAAAATCTAATACGGCAATATAATATTTGAACTTTAGCTTCAGGTAGAACAATAGCCAGGAATGAAAAATCTAGCGGATTAACATCCTTACATAGTTGGATCTAGAATAATCCGAAAATATCTGGCGGTTAAAAGCGAATTTTAGCATTAAATAAAAAAATAACCCTCAACCCACATATAGGAATATATAAAGTTGCTGTTATTGCATTAGCAATACAGAGAATCCAACACAATATTCCTGCAATAGTATCATTCTTACAACTCTATAAAGCCCAAAAGTTTCTTCCGTAAGTCTTTCATTCTTCGGTGTAAAATTGTTAAATTAATCGTACCAATTTGGAAAGTATATTGGAGTTCTAAATTACACACCAACTTATACACGCCTGATTTGGCTGGAGAGCTAAAAGTTTGACGTTAAAATTCCAGGATTTATCTTTTATTGGATTCATCTTGAAAACTGGCCAAAAATTTACAAATTCGGAAACTATCATACATGATTTAAAAGACCAGAGAACTCTGATCCATTCTAACATCGGAGAACTCGGAACTTAAACTTTTAAAATCATTTTTAAAGTATAATAAACTTAACTGCTATGCATGTGTTGGGAATTGATATTGTACTGATATTGTTGCTACCAAAAATATTTGACCTAGACCCACTTTCAATTATATTTATTTTTACATACTTATTATTCATATTATTATAAAAAAAAAACATTTGAAATTTATCGTCCCAAATTTATATCCCTCACAAAAAGCTGAATATCGGGGTTTACCAGTGTGCCTTTCATTTAATTTTAGCTTGACATTTGTTTAAGTGTAAAATTAATGTAGTTCATCATAACTAACTTAAGAGATTAAAACTGATTGAATATTCAATTACTATAAAAATGCTTTATCATACCAACTCTACCAAAATTATGATCTGTCTTGTCGTATAAATAATAGAACAGTAAAAAGTAACAACATTATAAACAAATTTAATATCATGGACGTAGAAAAAAATTATCACAAGTATAAAAAAATTAATAAGATACTTTTCCAAAAAAAAATTACCAAATGAGTTCCAATAAATTTTTTAGTTCTAAATTTGAATAGTATAATTATAAATATTTTACATTTTGAACAAGTTAATTATATAACAAGTTTTTATCTCTGTTTGTTGAATTCAAATTTTCACGGTTATAACAAATAGCAGAAAAAAAAATTATATATTTTTCTTTAAATGCCGCAACAAAATGAAATTGATATTAAATTTAAATATTTTGATCTTAAATATTTAACTGATATAAGTATACGTTGTTTCAGACACAACACTCCTCATTCAATACGCTCCTGGTGACATAATGTTTTATCAAAGTATTAACATTTTGATAAGAAAGTGTGGAAATTTAATGTTTCTTAAGAAAAGGCAAATATCGGAATAAAAGTACTATTATTAAATTAAAATTAAAAAAAAATGATTCATTTGTTATCATTGATAAATTAAATAAATATAAATGTTTTCACTTGATTTTCAACATTTAAATATATAAGCTTAAAACATTTAAATTTTAGTGTAGTCAAAACTATCTGGCATGCAACTATGAAGGTTGCATATGCGATAGTCGCATTCTTGTTGCTGGTTCCCAGCAGTAACTTCGTAAGTTTTCTTTTCTAAATAAATACAAGAAATTTAAATATTTAACAAATTTATTTAATTGATCCATTTTTTAGACAACTGCATATGTTATAGATGCAGAAACGAAAAATAATGATGATTTAGGAGGTCAAATCGAAGCGGCAAACTTGCTATTCGATGTCATATTCGAGAGTCATAATCTTGGAAAATATGCCAACAGCGCTGAAGACGCAACAGTTGATGCTGAAAATGCCTTGTGTTTTATTAATTATAAATTGCGAAATATTGAAGTTTTGTCTGAAACAGCTGGAGAAATTCGTCAATGCGTTGATGTTAACATCTGGCAGCTGCGAAAATATTTCAAGTATCATTCTATAAAACATATTCGCAAATATATATCTCATGAAATTGTACGTTGCGAAAGGAAATACGGCTCTGATAAGGCTTTCGACTGTTATGCTGATGTCGTATGTCGAATTTTGTTTAACCAAAAATTTTATATTATCATTTGTTTTTTTTTTTAATTGCAGATTTTAAATGGTTTTAAGGCTTTAAGAAAGGAAAGTAGAAAACAAACTTCTGAAGATAAAAAATGCATTCGTTCTAGATTATTAAGTCTGGCTGAAAAGCTAAACATTTTAAATAATGAACTTGGATATTGTCTAGCCAACAATTACAATCCTGCCTTAAATAATAACTCCACTGTCTCGCCATTAGGGAATACTACTTGGAATCCATGGCAAAATAACACATGGAATCCTTGGCCCAACACTACATTAATTCCACCTGTTGCTAACACAACATGGAAGCCTTGGCAAAATTCGACATGGAGGCCTTGGCCAAATTCCACATGGAGTCCTTGGCCTAACACGACATTAAGTCCACCTGTTGCTAATACAACATGGTCTCCTTGGCCAAATACAACATTGAATTCGTGGCAAAATTCGACTTGGAGGCCTTGGCCAAATAGTACATGGAATCCTTGGCAAAAACCGACTTGGAGACCTTGGCCAAATACAACATGGAAGCCCTGGCCGACTTGGAGGCCTTGGCCAAATAGCACATGGAATCCCTGGCCCAACACAACGTTAGCTCCCCCTCTTGCTAACACAACATGGAATCCTTGGCCCAATTCAACTTGGTCTCCTTGGCCAAATACAACATGGAACCCCTGGCAAAATTCGACTTGGAAGCCTTGGCCAAATACAACATGGAATCCTTGGCCCAACACGACACTAACTCCGCCTGTTGTTAACACAACATGGTCTCCTTGGCCAAATACAACATTGAATCCCTGGCAAAATTCTACTTGGAGGCCTTGGCCAAATAGTACATGGAATCCTTGGCCCAATTCAACTTGGTCTCCTTGGCCAAATACAACATGGAAGCCCTGGCCGACTTGGAAGCCTTGGCCAAACAGCACATGGAATCCCTGGCCCAACACAACGTTAGCTCCCCCTCTTGCTAATACAACATGGAATCCTTGGCCCAATTCAACTTGGTCTCCTTGGCAAAATACAACATGGAAGCCCTGGCCGACTTGGAGGCCTTGGCCAAATACAACATGGAATCCTCGGCCCAACACGACACTAACTCCGCCTGTTGTTAACACAACATGGAATCCTTGGCCAAATACAACATGGAACCCCTGGCAAAATACTTCTTGGAACCCTTGGCCAAATAGCACGTGGAATCCTTGGCCCAATTCAACATTGACTACTTCGCCAAATGCTACTTGGAACCCATGGCCAAACTCCACTTGGACTCCCACGCCCAACAGCACCTTCACTCCTCCAGAAGTTAATACCACTTACAATCCATGGCAAAATTCTACCTTTCCATCAATTGTAAACACAACCTATAGTCCTTGGCAAAATACTACATTGAATCATGGCAACGCCACGGCTCAAGTGGTCACTGATGCCCCCACTACGATAGCTACTGAAACTACAACTACATGGTGGGAAAATATATGGAACCATATTATCTCAATAATTTAAAATATAGTTTCATTGTACGTACCCTTAAATGCATGATCTCTTCGATTTTAACTATTTTTTTATATATGATTTCTAAAGGCGTGTACATTTCAAGAAAAATACCCAAAAAAAATTATTTTTTAAAAAAAGGTGATTTTTATTGAAAAAAAAACCATATTTTTGCCAAATAGCTACATAAATTGTAATTATTTTAAAGTGTGTAAAAAAAAAATCTATAAATTATAATTTATACATTTATTGTCGCCAAAATGAATTTTATTGCGAGAATACCACTTTAAATATTTAAACAAATATTTTTGAATATTACACTTTTTGTAAAAAAAAACGCGTTTTAGATTTTTCACAAATATACAGAGCAAAACCAAGGTTTTTTCTCTAACTGTTTAAAAAGTCTGCGCTAAACTATAGGAACACTATATACAGAAGGGAACCCTAATGCCCAAAAATGCAGTATTGTGCATCAAGTGGGTTTTTTTATTAAAATACCGGTATGTTGCCAAATGTCTACACCATGCATTTAAGGGTTAATGGTGTATATAAAATAAGTTAAAACTATTGTAAATAATTAAATAAAAATACAAAAAACGGTTGAATGCAAATTGCAACTCTTTTTCTTCTTAATAAGCAATGGGGCGATATACACCTGCAGAATGAGCACCCGAGTAAAAAAGTTTTGATATAACCATATCTTATTTTATGTAATTGCATATAGTAACTTATAGTTCCATATGGCCACATATGCTTTTAAATTCAAGCAGATATACTTTTATATAGTCATATGTTATATATTTTTCCCTCAAAGGTTTTAATATGGAGACATATGTGATTTTATATTTTTACATACTGGCCTACATATAATTGCATGTGCTATATATAAGTACATAAAGTAACATATTACAGATATAATTACATATACGTTTATATATAATTTAGTATGACACTATACATAATAATATAAAACTATATGTGGAGCCATATAAGAAATATTTCATAATTTGTGTTAGATATGATTTATATATTGACGAATAAGAACCCACATATAACTTAATATGGTTCCATATCTACAATATTTCATGATTTCTTTAATATATAACAATATAACGTTCTTTCTAAAATCATCTATAATTATATGTAATTGTAATAAAAAAAAAAAACTATTACAAGTAATTTGTAATTGAAAATTTTCAATTATACATTACATATAATTGTAATTGAAAAAATGTCAATTACAATTACATTTTTTCGGAAAATAAATAATGACAAAAAGAACAAGTGAGAGGTCAGCCCAACATGACGTATTCGTTGTATACTTATCCACGCCTATCCAACCTATCCCAGTCAGTTTTTTCTACAAAATTTTAACAAAAAACACTTTAATTCTATATGTAATTGAAATCACTTTCAATTACAATTGTAATTGAAAATTTTCAATTACAGTTACATGAAATGTAATTGAGTTTTTTTAATTTCAATTACATTTATTTGCAATTGTAATTGAAATCCCCCAGGTCTGATCTCCAGATATTGCATATCTTTTTTATTTAAAAAAATAATTTTTGTATATTGTTAGATGTGTTCATATATAATATGATCTAAAGTATAAGCTCAATTTTTAGATATAATTGTATCAAACTATGTGCACTTTTATAACATTTTATATAATTTTATACAAAAAGATATAATTTGATGTAATTGGATGAGGACAAAATTCGGATACAATTGTATCGAATTGCATAAAATTGTATCAAATTGTACCAAATTGTATACAATTGTATACAATTCGATACAATAAGATACAATAAGATGTTCTCATTTTTCGGATATAATTATATCTAATTACATAAAAGATTATATATAATTAAATATAATTTCATATGTCTCCATATCATTTTTTTTACTTGGGCAGTATTAAAACAGAGTCAAATTTTTTTCATTTCCAACAGTGGAACTTATGCCTAAGGTAGCCTCAATGTCAGATTAAACCACATGATGATCTTGCATTATCAGTTTTTGCAGATTATCAATGATTAACTGATTTTGGATGACCTTCTATTTTTTATACTAGCGTTGCATAGTTGCAAAGGATGTAGCTCCATCGCCAAGAGTTGAATTTAATTTTTCTATGTACTCTGCTCTAGATAATCCACATCGAAAAACGCAATAAATCATTACCATCATTAAACGTAAATAATCACTTTTTTGTAAACAACACAAATAATGCTCAAATGACAAAATGTTTTTTGGCATTGAAGTTAAATTTTCAACTTTGTTGTCTTCAGAGACTTAGTAGAATTTCATGATAAATATTTTTGAGGAATATTTTAACTCTAACTTTTCAACTTACCGGTTTTTTTGTCCCCTTTTTAAAAAGGGTCCAAAAAATCGCTTTAATTTAAGAGTTAGAGGGTTAAAATGTTGCACAAAAATGTTTCTCGTAGTGTTTCACATACGTTCGCTGAACACATCCTATACCTAAAATGGAAGATTCAAATGGTTTGCTATGCCGATTTACTATAAACATTTGCGAAAGGGGGAAAACTTTAACTCCAAAACAAAGTATAGGGCCAGATGGAAACTTTTAAAAAGCCGATACACGTATATTTTTTTGTCCGCTATTTCAGAATCAGTTGTCAGTTGCTATTTGGGAAAAAATTTGATTTTGTTATACAGTGTAATATTTTCCATATCATTTGTGATATAAGGTCGGAAAATAAACTTTTTGTTTAAAACTTTTTTAAATTAAGAATATTGAATGATTAACAACAGCAGTTTTTAGAAAAAAGTACTTATTATTTTAATTCATAATAAGGAAATTGGCCTCGAACTTTTTAAAATCAATAAATTTCTAATTTAACAATTTTACCTAATTTGTGCATTTCATTTTTCCGGTAATATTTTATTTCTTGAATTTACGTGTTGGTAAAATCTGAATTTACTCATTTGAGCTTGAGTCTAAACATGGACCGAATTTAGATAAAATCGACAGGCTTTATTCAGGAGCCCATGTGAATCAATGTACCAAATTTCATTAAAATATCTTCGTATTCGCACACAAGCCAATTTTGGGAGGGCAGTAAATTATTTTTCACTATTTTTTAAATAAGTTTTGGGATTTTGCCACTTTAAAGATGTCCAAATTTCGAGTATCAAACAATTCGAATATTAAAAAAAATATATTTTTATACATTTTTGTAGTTTTTTTTTGCCAATTTCAATTAATCGATTAATCGTATTAAATTATTCGATTTATTCATAATTTTCTAAACTGATTTTATTGTATAGTTCGATATTCAGTAAGATATAAGACTAGCTTAGTTTGTTATTAAATGACAAAGTATTTAATTTTCTGGAAACATTATCGTACAAGAAACTTAAAATCATTAAAATATTTGATTATATCAATTTTAAATTTCATCGCCTTAGTTGAATGAAAAATGTTTCACTTTATTTAAAACCCGATAAAACACAGTTATTTCCATGGACCGAAAATAACAGTTATTTTTGAATTTTTAAACAATAAAAGCATATAGAACCAAAGGTCGGAGAACCGATACATCGTAATGATCCTTGTGGGCTAATCTTCCAAAATAAAAGTTATTTTCTGACTTTAATTTTTCCGAGCAGAAATAAAAGTAATTTTAAGACTTTTATTTTTTCAAGTAACAATAAAAGTTATTTTATGACTTTTATTTTTTCGAATAAAAAAAAAAGTTATTTTTTGACTTTTATTTTTTTGGGCAAAAACAAAAGTTATTTTCTAACGTTTATTTTTTGGAGTAAATATAAAAATTATTTAGTAGGTTTGAGGAAGAATAAACCTTTTTTATAAAAGTTATAGACACATTAATTTGCAAATCGGACTAGATCTAGTTTCTGCCTTTTTCTATGGACGGGCTTCATCCAGTGATTTTCCATTAAATTGTATTATTGTTTATATTTTATTGTCAGATTGTCTCTATATCTTAATTTTTCAACAACCCGTTGGCTGTAGAAATCGAACGCATGCACTCCTACATTACAAACATAACTATACTAGAGTTCAACAGCTTAGCCATCTAACCCATGTAAGGCCTTGCATATAGTGTAGGTAATTCATAGTTTTCTTTCCTATTCAGCTTTCTGTTATTGTTTTTTACTTTCAGAAGTGATCAAACAGACACATACAAATATTCTATTTTAGATTTTTTTGTTTATCTTGTAATCTCCTCCGTGTCCACTTTTTCGCAAATGATGCCACACTGACGTATTTTTTACATTCAACAGCAGGCAATTTGTGCATGCTTTTTTTACTTTTATTCTTTCAAGCAAAAATATAAGTTATTTTTTGACTTTTAACAATTGCGAAAAATAATCTGTTGAAGGCATCCCTATCCTGATTTCATTCCTGAAATTCTATAAAATTTTTATAATATTTTTTTTTCAGTGAAATATTGTATTATGTTTATCTTAAATTTAAATATTTACGTTTTAAGTGAACGAAAAAATTAATGATTTAAAAATTAATGATTTAAAAACATTGAAATAAAGAATAAATTTATAAAAAAAGACCTGATTTTTATTCATATTAAAAAAAAAATCTAAAAAACTTTGGAAATTTAAAATATTTTTGTGAATTTTTAGTTAAGAAATTATTTAGCAAAACTTTTGGCTGATTTTGTTATTTTCTATTGAATACAATTTAACGCAAACATAATCAAAAAATGTTATATTTAACAGATTCGGTTTTGTTGTTCTTTTCTTACTAATATTTAGCAAACATTTTCTGCTAATTTCAGCGGTTTTTCCGGCAAGGTGGTTTTCAGTAACTTTTTTACTAGTTTTAACTAAAATTTTTATAGACTTTTTTTATTAGTGTACACAAATTTTTGAGAAAAATAGTTGTAATTACAATATTTTAAATATTTTCAACCAGCGTCCCCACCTTTTTCCAAAAATATGTAGAAGAATTTAATAATTCCTTTTGCATATCGTTATTTTGATATGTGCAGTACAGTACATATTTTTCATATCCATTATTTACACAAAAACAATAATAATAAAAATGATTCCTTCAAGGATTTCCAAATTGTCACTTAAAGCTTAAAGTTTCAAGACTTGTTTTCCTTTTTGAAAATGAAATACGTACAGAACATAAATACTAACACTAAGGATTATATTTACTTCGTTACATTTCAATGTACTTTTAAATGGACTTTTCATCACCTGATTGTAAAAAACCATAAAAAAATATTTAAAGTTGAAACATAAAAAGCAATGAATAAGAATTTTTCATTTTGCCTCATCTTTTGTTAATATCCAAGTGCTGGCATTTCTAAAGCCGATTTATCATTACTTGTATGTATGACATTGGTGATTTAGTTGATGGCAAGGTTTTTGCATGCATGACGAAAATTTACATGCTGTGTGATGTGTCGCCTACATTAAAATATACGATTACACTGGTCGACGAAGATTTTATAAGGATGTCTTATTATTTATTGTCTAACTTAAATATAAGTTCAGTATGTGATTGTTCAAAGTTATGTAACGTATTTTTTTTAGAAGCAAATGTAACTACCAGTGTTTTCCAGAATTTGAGATGAGTTGAGGAAAAGTTTATTTCGTCGACCAGTGTTATTTTTGTAATTCTTTTGCTTGCACTTCATCATCTTATCGTTTATTATCCTTACATTTTTTATAAACTAATTTTTTATATGGATTATTATGCACAGTAGTTATAAGTTTATTTTACATAATGGTTTTGTCATTTATTCTATTGAGTTATTATTACCACGTAGGTGGTAGCTGAATGCTGCAGGAAATAACTCAAGGTATATATAGACATTCAAATATTATAAACACTTTCATAAATAGGAAAGGATAATTATATTTTGACACGTGATTTAGTATTATAAAACTCAAAAAATATGATTAATGTAGAGACCTATGCAATGTAATGAAATAAATTTACTTTATTATAGGGTGAATTTGAAAAGAATTGACCGAAATAAATGAAATAATACCAAAAATTCGTGATGACTTAATATTTAGCTTTTTTAAATTTCGTTACCCGACTAAAAAAGACGTTATATAATCATATATCACCATATATAAACCCATATATACGTCCATATCTAATTTGATCCGAATATTGGAATATATAATTATATCAAGCGAGATAAGCATGTTATCTCACCTGATACAATTTGATCCGAAAAATGGGTCTATCTAACTGCATCAAATTATATATAAATACATATAATTTGATGAAGATTTTCAAAGAAAATTTTAGTAAATATTATTGAGATCACTTATTTCATTTATATTAAATCATATTAAATAATTGCCTAATGCTTAATGTTTAGAACAATTTTTGCTAATAAACTTGGAAATAGGTGACAAAATAAAACATTAAAAAAATTTGTCGGAACAACTTTTTCTAGGTTAGAGTTTTTATCTTTCTTATAAAATAAAAAATTAACTAATTAGAAATTTATTAATTCAGTACGAGGCCAATTTCCTTATTATGAATTAATATAATAATTACCTTTTTTTAAAAAACTGCTATTTTTCTTCATCAGGATACTCTCCTGACAAATACTTCACAGAGTTTTTGCTTTCAAAAAACCTCTACACTTTCAGGAATAAAAAGGCGATCGTTTCGGGGATTACGCCACCACTTTCTAAAGAAAACTGATGAAGGGGACCTGGAAAATCCCCGAAACGATCCTCTTTTCATTCCTGAAAGTGTAGAGGTTTTTTGAAAGCAAAAACTCTGTGAAGTATTTGTCAGGAGAGTATCCTGATGAAGAAAAAAAAACAGTTTTTGAAAAAAGTACTTATTATGTTAATTCATAATAAGGAAATAGTCCTCGAACTGAATTAATAAATTTCTAATTAATGAATTAGAAAGGTCGAAAAAAACAAATTTTATTTTTTTAAATAAAAATTAAAAACCAACATGATAAAAAATTAACTTTCACAATTAATTTTTTTTTACGGAAAAATAAATGAACTTAAACCATATTTATTTCAACATATGTTTGTCTAATTTTTAAATTTAAAAGTAAAAATAATTATTTCGACCTTTAGTTCCACAATGAAAAAAAAAAAAAATTTCCTTTATTTATTTCTTTAAAATAATTTTGAGTTTAATAAAGAGTATTTCGCTAACTATTTGGAAAAGATATGTTAAATTCAATTATAAACATTTATTTATATGTCAAAGTGCAAAATTCAAAACCAGATCCATAATTTCGGAGTTTTTTTTAATTTTTATAGTGCAATTAAACTTTATAAAATTTTGTATAATTAGATATCATGTCAGATAAATTTATACATAAAATTAATACAATTTTATATTAACTTTGTTATATATTTTGATATAAGATTGTTTAGAGAAGCTTATACGCCATTATATATAATTATGTATAAACTATATTTGCAGATCTCTTAACATATGCCTGGAGACCAAATCGCATATGATTATATTTAACGTCACATCAAACATATTTATAAAACCAAAGTGTTAATATAAATGTATATGGTCATATAAAGCCACACATATAAACATTTATAATTATATCAAATCATATAAGATTATATGAAAACTTTTTTAGTCGGGTAGTTAAAAACGAGTAAAAAAGTTAAAGTCGGGCATGCCGACTATATAATACCCCACAACAGTCTGATTTAAAGCCTGATTGGATCCGAATTATGAAAGGTGTTATTCTGTAAATTTCCTAGTGGAGCGTTTTTGGCCAAAAGTATAAAAATTAACCCTACATGGATCATGTTACATAAAATAATTATTTTTATCCAGTTGATATTTTTTTATTATCAATTTAATGGCTTCACAATCTCGTAGCCATAATTAATATTAAGTTCCATGGGTCTTTTCTGACCCCATGCTACTAAGGGTTAAATATTTAAGTGATGCTTTTCCGAAAACTGTGTAAAATTTGATGAAAACATTCAAAATTTGTTAAATTTTTGATAAAATGAGCAATTTTTGTAAAATTTCCAAATACAAACTCGAATTATCATTTTTCAAATTTATTTTTTTTTTTTTAATATCAACTATTATCTGGTACAAATAGCAATCGACATCTCCAAATTAGGCATTTTAAAAAATATTTTAAATTAATTTAAAAAAACACGTTTTTGTATTTTTTATTAAATTCGTGGGTCATTTTGGATTCCAGGCTAAAGTGGGTTAATGATATGCGATGAAATCAAAATTCCATGTCTGAATCATTTTGACTATAGTAAATGATTTTTTTTCGAAATTTCGAATTTTGGGAAACTTTAATAGTAATACAGTTTTTTCCAAAATGGGCCATTTTCCTCCAACTTTCGGCACGGATTAACGTTTTCCAACATAGAAACATAGGGCCACTACAAAATGATTCCATTCCATTCTATTGAATGATAATTGCTTAATTTCCCTCCAGCTTAAGCCGCTTTTTACAATTTCGCATTCAAGTTGGCACCTCCATGTATGCAATGCACGACCTCTTCTTCGTGTTCTACCCTGGGGAGTCCAATCGATGGCGGATTTAGCTATGTTATCTGGTTGTCTGCGCAATGTATGACCAATCCATCGCCATTTACGTTTGAGAACTTCAATTTGAACTGGTCTTTGATTTGTTCTGCTCCAGAGATGTGTGTTGGATATAGTTGCAGGCGAGAATACTCGTAGAATTATACTTGAGGAAACTTATAAGTTCAGGCATAAAAATATCAAACACGGAGACTAATGTGTAATTTTCTGATAGCAAATTCCAGCAATTTGACAACGCACTGTGGGCCAGGATCGCCGATTTTTGGCCAAAAGTACAATTCAGGTAAAGGGAAAATATGTTTATATATTCAAAATCTAGGATTTCTGAGTATGTTGTGAGTGAAATATTGTATCATTGTGGTTACTCGTTGTTAGCTGGCGAGAGTTCAAAGTCAAAGTTTTTTATTTTTGTGACATTTTTTATTTTATAATGATAAAATATAAAAGCCATAAATAAACAATAATTTGTTCCAAAAACATTCTCAAATTATAAAACTGAAACTAGTGATCGAAAAAAATAGAAACCTGTTAAGTATTTACAAAAAAAGTAACAAAATTATTAATTTTACCTCAAAAATATGGGTTTTTTTGAAAATCCTAAATTTTCAAAAAAAAGCTCCAAAATGTTCCAAGAGATATTTGCAAAACTTGAATGCCAATGTGTTCCCTAAGATGTCTTCTACCTAGGTTTCTGCGACCGTTTGCGACCGTTCATAAACTTTCGAGATTTTGCCCTTTAACTGAAAAAGTACATTCAGATCTTGCTGATTTCCAGCATTCCAGAGTTTCAGTAAAAACTAAAAAAATAGCACTAAAAATTACTTTAAATGTAGGTTCTGGTTTTCTGACACTGACTAACCCCCCTAAAGTCCAGGTTTTTTGGGATGTTTGAGTGCCAATTCTGAATAAGTACGAAATTACACATTTTAAGTTTTGACTTATTTCTGGCATTGAAGTTAAATTTTCAATTTTGATGACTGCAGAGACTTATAGTAGAATTTCATGGCAAATATTTTTGTGGAACATTTTAACCCTCTAACTCCTCAACTTATGGGTCTTTTTTGACACTTTTTAAAAGGCGACAAAATAGACCCTTTAATTGCAGAGTTAGAGGGTTAAATTGTTCCACAAAAATGTCTCTCGTAGTGTTTTATATAAGTTCGCTGAACATATCCTATACCAAAAATGGAAGATTCACATGGTTTTCTATGCCGATTTACAATAAACATTTTCAAAAGAGGGGAAAAACATAGGGCCGGACGAAAACTTTTAAAACGCCGATACACTTATATTTTTCCTTGGTCCCTCTACGTGAATCAGTTATCATCAGAACCTTTTTTTTCTTTTTTGTGCAGTGTAATTTATTTTCCAACACAACAATTTTAAATTTATGGCCGCCATATTGGATCCGCCATGTTGAATTTCTTTAATTTGATTTCAGATTCGTAATCTGCTACCTAGAAACTTCCCCTGGTGGAAATTTGAAGTAAATTAGACGGCATAAGAAATTTAATGAAAAAATTGTTTGTCGCCATATTGGATCCGCCATTTATTCAGTAAAAAAGTTTTCCTGAAGAATTTTCTAAGTTTTTTTTTAAATGCAAATAAAAATCGAGACTTTTGAAATCAGCAGTTTACAATTTTTTTTAGCAAATATTTTTGCTAATTTTAGCAGGATAGGCCACTATGTGCATTGAACTAATTTTAGCTTAAAAATAACAAAAATTGTGTATATATAAGGATTTATTTTTACTATTTTTTACTAAAATTTAGCAAAATTTTATGTAGGTTTTACAGAACAAATTGTCATTTTCAATTAACTAAAAGTTAACTTAAATACTTATAACTATAATTCAGCGAATTTAACAGTTTTATTTTCGCTGTTCTTATTTTACTAGTATTTAGCAAAATAAAAGTAGCTTATTTAACAGTTTTTCTGCAGCATCATTTTTAATTATTTTTTAGTTGTTTTTTCTTCTATTTTTACAGATTTATTTCTATGAGTGTAGTTAATTTATAATAATTTTGGTTCTTGAGTTTCAATAACTTTGTATTTTCATAGTTTTCATGCTCTTATCAACTTCACAATGACAAATAAAAAAATAAAACACAATAATTTCGTTTCAGTTTCTGTTTTATGCCGCAACGCTCACACAGAAACCAGACGGTGACGAACGACAATGTTTTTCAGTTTTCGTTTTTGGCTCCGATTACGGTGTTTGCGGAAACCCGCCTTAATCGGCGCCGTTACTTTCCTAATTTTCGTCGCCAATTTTGGCAACGAAACTTTTTTCGGCGAAAGTGTTTGGAATTTCGTTTTCGTCGCCGATTACGGTGTATGCGGAAACCTGCCTTTAATCTAAATCTGGCCTCAGAAATGTCCTTCCATATCAGACTTTCCAGCTACATAAATGGGAAAAACTTAACTTTTCTTCAAAATATTGCGAATCGTATGTTTCATCAAATGTATCATCAAATGATACATCCGTAAAAATAAACCTATAAAGAATACTACTAAAGCTAATAAAAATTAGTTAAAATTTGGTTTGCTTAAAAAACTCTTGAAATTTTCACAAATTTTAATTATATTTGAGTTAAATTTTAGTTAATTGAAAATCATAATTTAACCTGCTAGAATCAGCAAAAATTTTGCAGATTATTAGTAGAAAAAACATAACAAAGAAACTACTATATCCGCAAAATTTTAGTTACATTTAAGTAAAATTTACTTGATTGCAAATAACAATCTATTCGCTAAAACCAACATAAGTAGTTGCTAAAAAGTATTGAAAAATATCAAAGACAGTTAAAGAAAAATATAAAACTATCGTTTTGCTCTCCTCTAAAAATGAGATTATGAACGAAAAAAAATGTGTTCTTTATCATTTATCTGAATTTAGTCAATTGTAGGACACTTTCCTTGTTCGTTTATTTTTTTTTTCTCTTAAAATGTAACAGCCATTCAGGCAGCTTGTGTACACTTAAAAAAAAAGTCAGTAAAGTCAGCAAAAAATGTAGCTGTGTCAGCAAATTTTTAGTCAGGAGCGTGCTTGCAAAAAAGTTGGTAATTTCAGCAAAAGGTTTGCTGAAAATCAGCGAGCTGATTTTTACCAAAAAAAAGTAATCTTTTTACATCACTTAGTCGATTGCAAATGAAAAAAATTCCTTGCTAAAATACACTAAACTTTTTGCTGAATATTAGTAGACTGAAAAAAAACTTAAAAACTTGTAGCGAAATTTTACTTTAGTTAATTTATTTGCTGAAAATTTATATATAGAAATTGTGTAGAGTTGTTTTTCTTTATTTATCATTTCCGTTGTCTGTACTACATCCAGACAAGCTGCGACATCTACATCTTGTCTATCTGGTTGTCGTCCACGCTGTTAATGCGGTTATCAGCACAACTTTTGTAGCAAAATAAATTAGTAAAACATTAGTTCAAAATTAGTTTGGTTGCAAAAAAAATATAACTAAAACTTTTGCTGAAAACGGAAATTCAGCAAAAAAAATTGCTGAAAACTAGTACACTTGATATACAAGACGTTTTACTAATTTTTCTACTAACTTATTTTTTTAGTGTATTACTGGTTTTAATTAAAAATTCTACTCATTCATATAGTACTCGCAGTATCCAAAAAAATCAGGAGTGCATATACGTTTTTTTTATATTTTTAAAATGTATGATACATGATACAACCGTACTAGGCAGATGCATTAGAACAACAAACACAACAAACAACAACAAAAAATTTAAACGGCTACTCTTGATACATAGTGAAAGCATACGAAAAAATCCCTGAACTGTCACTCTCCCTAATGCATCTACCTAGTATTGTTGTATCATGGCGTGATATTTCTTCATGCTTTAAAAATCATCCAATCGGAGAAAAATATTAACATTTAAAATTTAATGACTAATTTCTATTTAAAAATATTGTCAGTAATACTCTTATTAATTTATGAGTTAATATAATTTAAGAAAGTCTTTATTAAATTTCGTTCAGTAAAATGTTTTATCATAGTTTTTAAAAATTTTGTTATATTTATTTATTAAAACATTTAATTGTAGATGAATTTGTTAGTATTTCGACTTTATCGTTTGTTACCAATCGTATGGCTGAAAGATAAGTACCACCCATAAACTAATATCGCGAAGAGCACAGTTTGTCGGAATAAACTTTGATTCAAAGGTGTTTATACCAGTTGGTAATTCCTGTATATTTCGCATCGAGAAAGTTTCCGCATGAGACGTGTGGCTCGAAATATATTAGGGTTTTCCCATTATTATTGGAAAATGTGAGAAAAACCATATTATTCGAAAACTTTTTCATTTCATGTGTCAAAATTACTCACTTTTTAAAATGGTTTGAGAATTGTAAATTTAAGTAGAACTTTAATTGAAATGAAATTTGGATATGTTATAAAGGAGAAAAATATGAGATGCGTATTTTTTAGCTACTCAATAACATATTTAGGGGTTTAGAATTGGGCTTAAATATATCTTAATTTAAATTTTTTTTTTTGTGCTGCTTTAAAGCAAATGCAGACTTATAAGGTATCAAATGAAAGGCTTCTTTCTAGCAATATATAAAAGATGTCAGAGCATGTCCAACTGTGTTTGTTATTCAATTTTTATTTTTTTAGAATAGCACATTTGTATTGGAAAGTGTTGTTGGTTGGTGTACAAATTTTTGACCTGGGGGTTATGAATTACAATTTGTAATTAATTACACATGCAATTACATAACTGCAATGTAATTGTAATTGAACGAGTAAAAAGGTTAAAGTCGGGCATGCCGACTATACAATACCCTACACCAGTCTGGTTAAAAGCCAACTAATGTTTGGATCCGAAATTCGAATGGGTTAAAATTGGACTTGTGTCAAAATTTTCTATAATGAGAGTCAGCGAACCAAATTTCATTAAAATATCTTATTATTTGCGACCGGCAGTTTGTAACCAAGCCAATTTTGGGGGGACCCTTATATGGGCACTAGATCTTCGTCTTTGGGCTGCTATAGATCGGTGTACCAAATTTCATCAAAATATCTTAATATTTGCGACCTGCAGCGTATAAACAATATAATTTTGAGGGGACCTTTATATGGGCACTAGGTCTAAACATGGACCGATGTTCACCAAAATCAATAGGCTTCGTCCTTGGGCTGGCATAGGTCTATGCACCAAATTTCATCAAAATATCTTAATATTTGCGACCTGCTGCATATAAACAATACAATTTTGGGGGGACCCTTATATGGGCACTAGGTCTAAACATGGACCGCTGTTAACTAAAATCAATTGGCTTCGTCCTTGGTCGGTGTACCAAATTTTATTAAAATATCTTAATATTTGCGACCTGCAGCGTATAAACAATATAATTTTGAGGGGACCTTTATATGGGCACTAGGTCTTAACATGGACCGATGTTCACCAAAATCAATAGGCTTCTTCCTTGGGCTGACATAGGTCGGCGTACCAAATTTCATCAAAATATCTTAATATTTGCGACCTGCAGCGTATAAACAATATAATTTTGGTAGGACCCTTATATGGGCACTAGGTCTTTACATGGACCGATGTTCACCAAAATCAATAGGCTTCGTCCTTGGGCCAACATAGGTCTGTGTACCAAATTTCATCAAAATATCTTAATATTTGCGACCTGTAGAGTGCGCACAAGAATGCATGGACAGGCAGACAGACGGACGGACGGACGGACAGACAGACAGACGGACATCGTTAAATCGAAATAAAAAAAATTCTGAGCCGATCGGTATACTATAAGGTGGGTCTAGGACCAATATTTTTTGGTGTTACAAACATCAGCACAAACTTATAATACTCTCACCACATAGTGGTGTAAGGTATAAAAAATATCAATTACATTTTATTTGGAAAAGAAATAATGACAAAAATCGCGAGTTAGGGATCAACTCAATGTGACGTATACTTGTTATACTTGCCCAAGCCTATCAGCCACTTTTTTAAATTTAAACAAAAAACATTTTCTTATTCTACATGTAATTGAAATGTCACCAAAATCCCTCAGGTATGCCAAATTTACAAATATCAATGCTTATTTCATTTAAGTCCGGGGGTAATTACCTTTTTACCATATTTTTCTTATCGTCCGATTTTTAGGCGACCTTCCCCGAAGTGTATTTTTCCATGTATTTTAAATATTTCAAATAAATGGAAATTTAAGGATCACGATATAGGCAATATTGCTATCAAAATATTTGTTTTCTTGAGTACTTTAAGTTAAGTATGTACAACAAAATCTCACTTTCGTAAATTTCAGAGATGTCTCCATATAAAATTGTAATAATCTTAGATCCCACCTTTAACTCTTAAACATAAAATTGGACCGCTACAAACACATCCAAATTTCGTGCAAATCGGAAGGAACCAATCAACAGCCCATCCTTGTTAGATAGTATGACTTTATTAAGTTTAAACCATTGTCTGTCTTCATTTCTCTTATTTAATTTTCGTAATCCAAATAAAAGCCCTTTCTCTCTGCAATAATTAACTATAAAGATAAACGTGGTAAAAAGGTCTAAAAATTAAGTCAAAATTACGAACAGGCATTGGGGTGATTGGAGTGGGTATATATGTATATATTTTCTCTCCCACTCGTACCTAAAAAAATGATAACGAGAAATAATTTAAATTTCTAACATTTCATAAGAGATTTTTACGGAAGTGGCTCGATTGAGGATTTTAGTGACGGCAAGTTGATTCCGACGAAGCGTGGGGATGTTATTTAGTTTTTTTAAGTCACGTTTTTTCTATTTTATAAATGAATGCCACCAGTTAGTTTGTTTAGAACTTTTATGGTTTCTTTTTTGCACTTTGTTAGCAGTAAATGTTTGTTGAAAAATACATTATTAAGTTTTGTGGGTTATGAAATTTTTAAGAGAGGTAGAGAATATTCCAAAGAGATTTTGATATTCTATACAAATCAACAAAAACTATAAAAATACCATTGCAGAATAATAAACGTAAAAGTACGACTAAAGGATTAAATAAAACCTACTTACCTAGTACCTTAAATAGTTTAGAAAATATTTTGTTATGTTTAATAAAGAAATCTAGAGAAATACTAAAAAGCAGTTTAAACGCGGTTTTTTGTAATGTTGGCCATGAAAAATAGATTTTTAAAAATCAAGCATCATAGAATTTTTAACGAAGGTGAAAAAAAGTGAATTTTAAAACCTACACTTAAATAAATAAAGTTCGTCATCACATTTTTAAAATACTTTGGTAGGAAAAAATTAACGAAAAATTGTTTATAAATATGTGACAACAAATCTATCCAACAAATTTATGAAACAAGTTTCATTACTTTATGAAAAGATGGATTTCGATTATAGTGAACTCATGGGGACCGGAGAATTTAGTGCGCTATAGGCGAATTTTGTTATAAGTGTGGTAAACATTTTAAAACGTATGTAAGTTTTTTGATTTTTTTATTAATTCCCCAAATTGTAAAGAATTTTGTTTCTAACATTTAGACAATTCTGCTATTGAATTAGGTTTCTTATTAGAATTTTACACATAGTTTGGTTGCTGAACTCATATATTTGATAGCTGAAAAATTCTAAGTAATTCAAAAATTATAAAAACATCTTTAGACATTTGTGCACTCAGGGAACTTCTGCAGTCAGAATTTGTTAGTTGTTTAAGAATTAATTCAGTTTTGTGTTTGTGTTTTAAGTGAAAATAAGTCATTACAAAAAAAAAAAAAAAACAATAAAAATACAGAAAATTCATAACATTAATTTTATTCAGTCATTTTCTTAAAAAAAATATAAACCAAAAAAAATTAATGCAAGTAATTTTTATTAGTTGTTTTTACTAATCTGTGGTTCATTAAATTAACGTTCACAAACAACAGATAATGTAAGTTGATTTAAGTGAAATATTACGGTTATATTTCCAAGTGAAATATCATTTGTTTTTAAATACACTTGTAGCGGTAACCTTTGAAATAACTGTCATTCGATAACCATTCTAAACATGTTAGAAATAAGTACGAAAGTTATTCAAAAAATATACTTACTTCCAAAAATAAAAACATGGGCCTTATTTTTGACTATAACATATCCGAATTTTAGCAAACTCGGAATTCTCATTATGGAGAGTTCCCTCGTTAATAATGTTAATGTTCAAGGATCATTAAAATTTTATTACTTTGTTAAATTTTTTAACAATAAAATTTTTTTAATTTTATGTTATTGCTTTTATTATCGTACATTTAAATTTTTCGCTTTAAAACATTACATTTTAATGTGACATTTCTTATAAAAATTTCAACCTGTCACATCTTGACAATAAAATTGTCTCTGATTTTTAACAGCCTTGTTATCAAAAAAGTTTTCATTCTCCTCTTAACTTGTGCTTTACTTGTTTGATATCACTTAAATTATTTTACAATACTCTAGAGTATTTAAAAGACATTTTTATTCCCCATTCCATATCAATTTTAATTGTCCATCGCGATTTTATGGCTTTTAATTTAAAACGTATGTATATACAAAAAGTAAAATCACAAAGACATTATGTTAATTTGAATGTTTAAATTCTTACAATTGTAATTCGTATACAACAATTACATGATTTTCACTGTCATTTTGTAAATTTAATGAAATAACTTTTTAAGCTTCGTTGAATCGAGAACTAACTTTGAATATAAATATAATCTGTTAGCAAGAAGTCGTGATTTGAAAATAAACTTTAAATTGCAATAAATTTAAATTAAGTATAATAAATTGAAGGGATTCTTAAAGATTGACCAATGAATTCAATAATGACAAAATTTTATCCAATTTCATTCACAAACTACACAGAAAGAAGTTATTGAATGAGTTGTAATGAAAGTTTTCAATGAAATAATATATATTTCACAAAGTTAACAATTTCGTAAATTTTACAGAAAACCTCATTATTCATGAAACTACCCAGTAAAAAATAAACACGATTTTAGAAGCAATGCAGAACAAGAACAGCATTTTTAGCTCTACCCAAAGTTCTACTCCAAAGTTTCAACAATAGAAGGCAGTGGTTTTGATGTTATTATATTTTTGTTGTAATATGCTTCTAAGTGGGTCAACGCAAACAAAAATCACGTCATATACCCGCAATAAACGAAGTGCTACTTTTTACTGCATTTTTGGAACCAGCTTCTTTTATTTCGGATATATGACATGATTTTTGTTTCCAATTTTCCGCTTGATAGCAATAAATTACAACATAAATACCACAACATCAAAAACTCTGCCTACTTTTATTGCATTTTGGGAGTGGAGAGAAGAAGGAAGCGCTGAAAAACTTGATTCTAGTAGTGCAGTGCTTCTTAAGTCATGTCTATTTTTTACTGGGTAGTTTCTAGTAAAATTTTTTTGTTGATTCTGTGAAACTATAAGTAAAATGCAATTTTTATAAAAATTTATGACAAATAGTATTATTTATTTAGTGCAAAAATACATTAATATCATACAGATAATTCGCTCAGTGTTCATTAGTATATTAGTATTCTATGACATTTAAAACTTTAATTCGTATTTTAATATATTAAAATCCCTTCATTACATGTGCTTATCCAATGTTTGAATTCATGTAACCCTTAAAGCAAAAGAGTTGTCTTAAATAACCGCCCACAAAAAAACATTTAAAATCAACATAGACGTTTTTTCAGCTGAATGACATATTTTTGTTTCACATACTGAACAGAGTGACCAGGGCTCGATACATGTTTCCATCTACATTTATATATGAAAGCGTAACGTGATACACTAACTGACCGACTGACTCAACGTCTCCCAGCATAAACCCCTGGAGCTATTAACTTGAAATTTGGTATGTACATTCCTTCATCAACATCGATGGCCGATAAAATCTGTGTGGTAATTCATTGATGAGATACTTTTCCCACTTTTAGCCAGGAATGTGGGACACACACCTCGCAAAAGATGGCGTTAATAATTCAGGTGATGCCTGAAAATGCATTTATTTTAACTAAATGGTGACTTCCTCACTTCAAACTTTATAAAAGTTTTAGTGGCTTATTTTGTAAAACACAACGCCTTGCGTTGCGGTGATTTGTGTGTAAATTGTTATTGTTACAAAAACAATTTGTATGGAAAACAACGCAACTTAAGGCGTTGCGTATTACAAAATAACCCCCTTAAAGTTAGTGAAATCAAATTATAAACCTTTATTATATTTTCATTAATATGTCTGTTTGTTTGCATGCTAATTTTTACTATTTTTACTAGTTTTTTCTCTTGAATTCGTTGTCAGCGCAAAGTTAGCTAATTTTTTAACTCAGCCGTTTCTATTTACTACTTCCGACATCACTTTCTTGCATTCCACATGGAAAGCAATTAATTTTTGATAATTCTTTCGTACTTTCCAAATTTACTATTTTTTTACTAGAATTGTAAACAAACAGACAGACATAATAAGTAGAGTTTGCTAAAAACCGAAAAGTTTGAAAACCGCGGTTTCGGTTTTTCAAAATTATAAAAACCGCGGTTTCGGTTATTTTTCGGTTTTCTTGTGATATTATAGAATTGTTTTAAAATAATTTAATATTTATCAGGCATGTCACAGACTTCAATTTCACTTGAAAGTAAAATTGAAAACGCAAATTGCTTCTCCAGAAGTAAATGGTTTTTTTGCATATTTAGACCAAATATAACAGATAAACATAATTAATTATAAGTTAAGAATGCTGTTTTTAATAATTTCACTTAAAAAAGTATTTGTTAAAGACCATATTTAAGGTTTTAACACATATTTCGCATAAAATTAATATGATTTGGATGTACAATTTCGTAACGTTTTACTTTTGCTTCTTCATGGTTTTTGCGTTTTCGTAAATTCTAAAATGTTTAAAAAAGACTTTTTGTGGTAAATTCGTGTTCCAACTGCTAAATTTTGATATAAGTTGCCATTTGTAGTTAAAAAGGAGAAGATCGCCGATCAAAATTTAAAATTTTAATTTTTTATAAAAAATTACGTTTTGCTAATCAACAAGAAAATTATTGAATTTACCAACAAAAAGCGTTTTAAATGTAAATTTTTTTAAGTGAAATAGTTTACGACATTTTAGGGAATACATACCAAGCACTATTGAAAAGCTTTTATGAGTTTAAGCTGCTTAAATATCAATTCCACTTTGGTTTTTGAAAGTGGAATGAAAACGGTTTTTTTCGTTTTACGTTTTGTGGAGAAACTTTTAACGTTTTAAGTAAAACTATTGAGCCTGTAGCATACTCCATACTTACCAAAACGTTTCATTTTCTATACAAAATTATCCGTAGCACCCTTAACTGCAAATTCAGAAGGAACAAAATTGTTTTCGATCACTTTAGGAAAAAAATTGCTGAACTGAAATTGCGAAATCAAATCAATTCTGTAAAAAAACTGTGACATGCCTGTATGTATAACAATTAAATATTTTAATACATTCAAGATATTTATTAAAGTTCGATTGAAAATCTCACTCGAATAAAGGCAATAACACCATTCCTTTTGAAAAAACGCAGAAACCGTTATAAATTTAAATTTTTTATTCTTTTTTCGGCAGACTAAACTGTATTTAAAGAGTTTAAATTTGGAATTTAGCAATTTGTTTAAAACAATATAAAGTTGAAATTTTATACAATAAATTTCGCGGACTACGAAATAAAACTTTTTGAAAAATAAGCGGTGAAAATTTAAACTGAATACGTGAAACTCAATATCTCTTAAACTACATGACTTTTGGTATTTTTTTTTCCTAAAATTATAATCCTCAGCTTATATTATCTGTAGTAGTAAAAACAAAAAATCTTTAAAGTAATATTTAATGGAGAAATTGTTCATTACAATTAAATACAGAATTTTGTAAAATAAGAGCTGAACCCTTTGCTTTCAGTATTTGCTAAAAACCGACTTATTTTTGTCGGTTTTCGGTTTCGGTTTTTAGGCCTCAAAAACCGCGGTTTCGGTTTCGGTTAAAACCGAACAGCAAACTCTATTAATAAGTAACTATAAATACTGCCTTTGCCAAATTAGCTTAAAACCCTACAATCAAAACGTTGTAAAAATTTTTGAACTACACCCTAAGATTTAAAGAAAAATTAATTAAATATTTTGGAATTTGATTTATTAAAAAAAAATTTTAATTCGTAAAAAGTGAAAGTGGCTCATGCCCTATACCAATCTGGATGAAAGCCAAGCAATTTTTGGAACCGAAATTTTAATGAGTTCAAATGGACTTGCGGCAAAATTTATCTGTAAAATGGTAAAAATTAAGAAATCAGTAAGTAGTTTTGTAATACAGTCCATAATCTGTAGGGCTGGCCCCAGCATATTAGCCAACTATATGTCTAACCATTTACCAATACTTACCAAAATCAGTGGTTTGGTCCTTCGACCCATGCGAATGAGTGCGCCGAATTTCATTAAAATATCTTTATATTTACGACTTGTAGCGGCGAATCGAGTTCAAGACTTTTTTAATTCCAAAATTTGTTTTTACTTTTGCCGAAAATACCTTATAAAAAAAGTAGCTAAAGCTTTTTCTGGAATTACCACACCTGGTCACCCCAATTTTCATTTTCATAAAAGTTGTAAAGGAGTGCTGTTTTTTCACTCAACTTGTCTGTTGTTCCATCTATCTGACTTTCCTTTAAATAAGCGAATTAAATATACGTACATACATACATACATACCTAAATACATAGTGAAAAACATTTGATGTTATTTTGACTTTAATATTATTAACATACAAGAATCATACATGTACTATGAACAACAGTAATGTTTTATGTATCAAAATCCTTTTGGGTATATAAAGTTAAATATATTTTCCTGCTTAATATTTTTATAAAAAAGGATTAAAAACTTTTTTCCCCGGCTAGACATTAAATAATATATCCTCAAGGAAACTAGAAAAGAAGAAAAATGGATTTGAATAACTAATGAGAACAGAAAAACATCAAAAGGTAAACAAACATTTATAGAGCTTATCAGTTTGTATGTTTATATTGAAATTAAACATTTTATTGAATTCAACATTTTTGTAACAAGAACGTTTATATTCAAATCTTTGATAAAATTAAGTTTTTACGAATAAATTATGACAAAGTTTTTTGTAGGTCACATGTTATCCATAAAAAGAAAAAATTGGCATTCGTTAAGAAATTGGCAGAAATAAATATGTAATACATAGTGTTTTAGCATCTATCTTTTTTAATATACCTATTATACAAATATTTTACCTCAATATTTAGAAGATATACAAGTAAGATATACACTAAGAAAATGTTTGCAGTTACTACATGACAGTTACTTGTTTAGTAATGCAGTTGAAGTTATTCTAACTGTTATTGCAATTGTTTTACTTGGAGAGGAAATGTTCAATATTTTTGACAGCTGTTTTTTAAATAACAAATATAAACTAACCGGTATAGAAAACCATTATCAGAAATGTTACCTGGTAACGGTAACTAGTTACTTTTCTTATTACATTCCTTATTACTAGGGCAAGGAATTTCATGCAAATGCATGTTTTTTGTCGATAGTCCAAAACTAATATGGACTAAATATTTATCCGAATCATCAAATTTAGAACAAAATGGCATCGATTTGTAGTTGCATATTTTTGCATATTTTGTCATAAATGCATGTTTTTGCATATTTTGACTTTAAATGCATATTTGGTGCCTTTTTAATGCATATTTTGTGCTTTTTAATGCATATTTGTGCATATTTTTAATTTTTAGGAGCAGTTTTTATTTTGTAAAAAAATATAAAAAATTAAAATTTTTATATTACGATACAATCAAAATAAACATTCTTAAAAACCTTATTGACCTATGGAAAATCTTCGAGTTCTGTGTCTGTTTGCAAAATAACTAACTTAATTTTATTTTTAAGTTTTAAATTACATTATTTTTGTAAAAATAATAGTTTTTGGTGCATATTTCTTATATTTTTAATGCATATTTTTCTTTTTTAGCCGCATATTTTAGGCGCATATTTTCCATTTTTAAGTGCATGAAATTCCTTGCCCTACTTATTACTTTTGTATGGCGATGTCGCCAGTCGATAGCTAAAAACATAATTTACCTGCTGTGCACATGCCTACACGTACATAAAAAAGATCAAAAAATATGTGGTTACAACATATCCTTTCCAGAAATATATTTCAAAAAATTCACAAACAAATCTAAAACATTACTTTTTATTAGAAATGATGATAAAAATAAGTCATTCTTGTCAACGCATTATTTTTTGTTTTGAAATAATGGAAAACATAACTAGTTATGAGAAACTCATATGTAACTCATGTTTTAAAATAAAGTCAGTGTCATTATTGGTAGTCCAAAAAATAATGATGTGTCATTACCAGGGCAAGTTTAAAATGGCACAAAAAAAGTTGAAATTGGCAGGCAAAATGGCACGAAAAAATAGAAAAATTGGCACAAAAAACGCAAAAATGGCACGCTTATTCCAAAAATTTTAAATTTTAAAGTATAATGTTTTTAACAAAAATACAATGGTGAAATAATTTACCGTTGAACTACAAAAGTGCATTCGCCGTATATTAGTACACTCATAGAAATAAATACGTAAAAATAGCAGAAAAAGTTACTAAAACTTAGATAAAAATGATGCTGCCGAAAAAACTGCTAATATTAGCAGATTTTTTTACTAAATACTATTAAAATGAGAACAGCAAAATTAAAAATGTTAAATTTACAGAATTTTAGTAATATTTAGGCTAACTTTTAGTTAATTGAAAATAGCAAATTGTACTGCAAAATCTGCAGAAAATTTTTATAAATATTTGTAGACTAAAAATAGCAAAAATAAACTGTTAAATCTCAAAACTTTTTGCTATTATTAAGCTGAATTTAGTTGAATGCAAATAGCAGTCTATTTTGCTAAAATCAGCAGAAATATTTGCTAAAAAATTGTAAAATTCTGTTTTCATTTTAAATTTTTGGCGGTTTTTTAGGCTACTAATTATTTAGTAAAATTTTTTGCTGATTTTAGCAGGGTAATTTGCTATTCTCCATTTACAAAAATTTAGCTCAAATATAACTAAAATTCTGTATATTTAACAATTTTAAAAATTATCTGCTAATTTAGCATTTTTTTCTGCAGCATCATTTTTAAAGAATTTTTAGTAGTTTTAACTAAATATTTACGGACTTTTTTCTATTAGTGTATGATTTAAAAAAAAAAAATCTGTAATTTTATTAAATATTAAAAAAAATATCGTTTTTTTTTGAAATTTTTTACAAAACTTATTTACGAAGATTGAGTTTTTAATGAAATGTATAGCACTTTTTTAATGAAAAGTCTAAAAAAATAGACAAAATGGTTTTTTTTGGTAAGGATTTGTAAAAATGGCATTTTTACAAAATATATGAATAAATGGCAAGAATGGTATTTAATGTCAAATGCCAAAAAAAACTTGCCCTGGTCATTACCCTTTCTACGCTGGGTACTTAATTTTCGTTACATTTACTTTATGCAGTTGTTTTAGATTTTTAAACACATTTTTTTAAGTGTGTGCTTGTTTGTCTCTCGCATACATACAAAAAAATGCGCAGTTTACAAAATTCTAGTGAAACAATATAGGAAGAATATGTTTCCCTTGTGTCTTTAGTCAAAGAAAGTAAGCTGAAGGCAGCAGATGGAAAATTTCGCAGTGAGAAATTTTACTAAATAAAGAAAATGAGGTGAGTTATATAATACAAAATTATTTTTTTTTTTTTTTTGAGTAAATATTATAAAATATTTTATTTCATTTGTCAGTTGATTTCTAACAGTTAAAAACAACTTCATATTGCAGTTGAATTAAATGTAAATATAGTGTATACCATTTCCAATCCAAATGTGGTTATTTTAACTGTGCTTTGTAGTTGATTTTACCTACATAATTTCCTGAGTGTACAGCTCCAAAAATTTACAACAAGTAAAAAGGTTAAAATCTGCCATGCCGGTACTCTACACCTGTCTAGTTTAAAGCCAACTAATGTTTGGATTCGAAATTAGAATGCATTGAAATTGACTTGTTCTAAAATTTGTCTATAAAATTACAAAAAAAAATTATAAAAGCGTTAAGAAATTATGAGTTTACCTACTGTCAGGTGTATCCAAGAGAAAATCGGATATAGTCCATATGTGTGATATGACTACATATATTTTCCATCTGGAACCAATAGGCTTTGGTAGGAGCGCATGTGAATCAGCGTACCAAATTTCACTAACCTTGTACCTACACTATAGTGTACATACATTATATATACAACCAAAATTTTCGCATAGTACCACGAGGTGGGCAATGTTGTAAATATTATTAACGAAAAATATTATTTGGGTTCATTTTGCCAAAAAAAACTTAACCCACCAAATTCATTTTTTAAATCAATATAGAAAAAAAAAATTATTTAACAAGTTATTTAATTTCATATCATAAGGTACATATATATGGGAAAATTGCTGAACCGGTCGATTCAATGTATCTCAGGATTTAAACAATTTTAATGACAATATATAATATTTTTGATGGTATCAACATTTCCGAGGCAATGCATTTAATCAGGTGAATATCTTAAATTTTAATATTTATACTGTTAATGTTCTCTACTCAATTAAAAACTACCCTAATTTACCCTAATTTTTCTTGTAAAGTAATTTTGCTTGAAAGAAATTTTGCTTGTAACTTTCAAAGTTTTTCAACTCTTTTGGGTATAACTTTTTCAGCGTAAAAGGAAATCGCCTAAAACCGTTGGTGGATAATAATTCCGATATTAGGAAATCTCCCACTTGTTGAAAAATTGGGAACAAATGGTAGTACTTTAAATTCTATAACTCTGTTTTTTGAATAAAGAGTAATTTTTATTTATTTTTTTCCTAGAAACGAAACGGATGATCCAATCATTTTGATACTTACACATAACAATATTAATGGTGATATATATGATATAAGCCAGACTTTGTTTTATCTGTGGATGTGCCAGTCAATCTAAAGTTGGATTTTTAGCGTATTGTGCAGCGAAAAGTGATGTAAAGCCTAAAAAAAATCCGATCTGCTTAGCATTTTCACATAATGATAGTTATGATGACATCTACCGTTTCAGATAGATTGGACTCAATAATTCTTAAAACTGTAGATGTGCCTTCAATTTGAATTTAACCTTTGAGCGATTTTTGGAGAAAGATATATTTTAGAGAATACAATGTTCATCCGATCCATGTAGAACTTTCAGATAATAATAGTAATGAATATATGTACGATTCAAGATATTTGACCCCATAATTCTTTTAACCGTGGATGTGCCATTCAGTTTTGTGCTGCAATTTTGGGGGGAACTTTATATGGACACAAGGTTTGTACCTAGACCTATATGTTTGTACATAGACCGATTTAAACCAAAATCAACAGAATTCGTCCTTGGGCCGATATAAGTCGGTCTACCAAATTTCAGGAAAATATTTGCCATCTGGGTCCAAATCTTAAAATTTATTGAAATAATCTACTACAGAAATATTTTTTTATTCTATAAGTTCCAAGAAACACAGATAAGAAGTATTTTTCCTAATGTCTTTTGCTAAATCATTTTAAATTAGTCCCAAAAAGGTCAGAATTCTTAAACACTGTTTTCAAATCTACAATTATAAATTTTTAAAAAATTTTTTAAACAAATTTTAAAAAATCAACGATTGGACTGTAGGGTTTTATTAAGAACATATTAGAGATTAAAAATTACAAAAATTGTAGGAATTCCTTTTTTCATTTGGCTGGGTCAGAGATTTTATTTCAACGGATTTCAAGAAAACAACGATTTTTGGCATTTATTTAGCTTTAAAGCAAGTTCTTCTTTTTTGTTCTTTCAATTCCACATGGTTTTGGCCAGAATATAACAACACAAGATTAAATACTTCAATCCTGAAAATTAGGGCAAATATAAATACATCAAATTTCCCCTGTGTAAGGTCAGAGGTCAAATTTTAGGAGATTTTAATTTTTTTTTTAACATATTAATCTAACAGTTATTCCTGAGCGGATATTAATGAAACTTCTTGGTATTATTTTTCTAGGTCTAAAAACAATATTTTTAACTTAATTTTAGAAAATTAACCAATTCTGGATCTAAATTTTGTTGTATTTAAAAGAGATAAATGTAATTAGATTAATCCAACTAATATTTTTTTTTGTTAAAATTAAAATTGACGTTGATTCATCTTCTTTCAAAATATAATATTTTTAGCATCATTTTCACAATGTATAATTAGCTCCTAACTGGTACTTTAACCGACACAATTGTTGTCGTTTTCCACATAAAGTATAAATATTACTGTTATTTAAATTTTAAATGGACATTCAGTAATCGGGCCTTAATATTTAACAATGTTTAACTACAACTTTTCTAATTTACACCTTTGTCCCTTTTTAGTCCAGACATTGGAATACCAAAGAATACCAGACAAGTAAAAAGTTTGCAACCAAATTAACTGTAATTTGTTAAATTACATTAGACACGTTAAACTTTGTCCTTTATTCAATACAAAACAATACTTCCGAAAATGACATCAAACAATATGCCGAACTACAGAAATTCTTAACAATAAGGGACAATATAAAAAGAATTTTCTACGCCAGATGTCAACTACATACAACAACAATATATAAATACAAGAAATCATATAAAAAAGGATGTCTTTTGTAATGATTTTTAGTTAATTTAAACGCTATTGTATAAAATGTATTATGTATATTATAAAAGAAATCAACATTAATGTTGTCCTTGACTTTTATGTTATTATTATATGCTTTGGTACTTCTTCGTTATGGTCTATGAATCTGAATGCGTATTTAAAAGTTTGTCAATTTGTTTCACTATATTGGTATATTTTTAATGGTGATGATAGTATACCCTACAAAAATACCGTTCAGTGTTAAGAAAAATGTCCTAATTCCAACTCAGCATTCAATCAAAGACAAGACTTATTCAAATTTCTTTTGATTGAAAGAGTTTTGACTTAGCACTTCTATAAGAGCCCTTTTGGCAAATTATAAATATTGTTTAGGGTGTCTTATGGTCTAGCCTTTATCGACCGAAATAGTCATCTTTTTTAGTGTTGCTGTTTTGTATAATACTCGTACTTATTATTTGGATGATGGTTAGTTTTTCTTTAAAGATTTTAATGTTATTTTTAGATGGTGGTTGATTTAATGATTATTCAATTTTAAAATTTTCTTTAAAAAAGGGGACACTTTTATAAAACTTAATCTTTTATACAGAGTCTTTATAGCGTATTTTTTGTTTACTTTATATTCTATTGTTAAGACTTGAAAATGGTAATAATATTAAATTAATATAAATCATGTTAATGGACCATTAAATATTTATGATTTATCTAATGTTGGTATTGTGTTGCAGTTTATTTTTCAGCTGGGGTTTTGCTAAGTCTGTCCAGTTTCAGCCTCAGAACATGAGGCCTTTTTCAACTATATTACTAACACAAAATAAAGTAAGTGGTCACACTCGGTGGCGATACCGCTATTTCTTCAGACTTTGATTTTACGGCAGTCACTTGGGTACTTTTGGAAATTACGGAATCTACGGCAAGTCTGCCGGTGGTTGCGAATACTCGGTGAATCTTTGGACGATGACGATGTGGAGTAGAATAGAAGCAAAGTCTAACAACAACTGGCCCCACATAATACTTATAAATGCAAACAAGAATACCCGATTAAAAAAGATGATATGGTGACATATCTAATTTGATGAAATACAATAACTAATCAGATAAAATTTAATCCGAAAAATGGTGAATACAATTGTATCTACGTGGATCAAATTGGATTTAATTACTTTAAATTATATACAATTTAATCCGAATTTTGACCAGACATTATTGTATTAAATAATATCTTAATAGTTAAAATTTGATGCAAGTAGGTCCAATGTGATCAAAATTTTGGAATTTTTGTTTTTATTAAATATTGCACTGAAAAACAATGGGGGATTCACGTAAGGTTTTGTGTATTGTGTAAACTAAGCAAATCTAGTAACTTTTACAGTTTTTATGTGAAACTGCATACATAAAAAGCAAGGTTGGTTACCGTTATCGTTATAATACCGTTATCGCTAAAATACCGTTTCAAATTGAATACCGTTACCCTTACCAATACCTCTAAAAAAATTTTCAAATACCGTTATCGTTACCGATACCGTTATTTTTAATGGTAGTTACCGGTATTTATTAATTTATATAAAAATGCAAGTTTTTTGACTTTGTAATAATTTTCAGTTTTTTTTTTCTACAAAAAAATTTGTCGATAATAATTTTAGTTATTAAAACTACCAGCATTGAATTTAAAGCTTATAATATGTATTTTTAACACTTAAAATTAAATATATGTTAATTTTTTCCTGGTTTTATATGTTATGATAACGGTATACCGTTACCGAAACAGCAGTTGTCTTGAAATAATCGTTTAAAAATTTTTTGTTTTAATTTTCATTTGTATTTCATGATATCCTTCAAGCCTATTAATAAATTTGCTGCTACGTTATTCCTAAACCAAAATAAATACTTCGAAGAATTGGCTTACTTTTATTAATATGGCCCAATATTCAATTTCAAAATAAAATAATCTGTTGTTTCGATGCAAATTTATAACATTTTAAATGAAAATGAATTTCAATTTGAATTTACTAAGATATTAAGAGTTCATTTAAAACAAGAATATACCATAGATTATAAAGGGAAAATAAATGTTTCTTTTTTAAATCAATAGGTTTGTTTTGTTCCTATATATATCTGGTACGAAATCCTATACAAAATCTGACTGCGTATGTTAAGTATTAACTCTTTTAACATAATATTTTCAACGTCGATAATGTATGGGTCATCTGTCAGATAATATCACTCAGATTCTATTCAAAAATATTTTATCGGTTTTTCGTTTTCATGTTATTATTTTTTAAATCACTTGAACTTTATATCAAAATTTGTTTTGTAAAATAATATTTTCCAATTAAAAATGGATTGTAATTGATTTCGATAAAATCTTAAATGAAATTTAAATTGAACATGAAACTGGGCTATATTTGGTCTTACAATTTAAATTCCATGGTCGACATCTGATTAAATATGACAACATATGTAAAAAGATATATTTAGATATTGGGTCATATAAAAATTTTTCGAAAGACGAAAATTACGTCTTATTATATATAGTGCCATACAAAGCAATATATAACGAGACACAATTGTATTAAATAATATAAAAGAATGTATAACCCGTTTTACTCGGGTACTGTTAAATATATCTTAAATTAATTAAGTTATAGTTATTTTTCAACACAGTCTCCTTTTAGCTCAACACACTTAGTCCAATGTTCGGGTGAGAGGTGCTCTAAATTATTGTTTGAGCAATAATTTCGTCGTTAAATCGAAAAATCTCTTTCCACCGAGCCATTTATTTAGGTTTGTAAATAGAAAATAGTCACTGGGGAATAAATCCGTATTATGGATGAACAAAACTTCTTTGAAGCTGTCACACGATTCTGTTTATGGTAAATTGTGAGTAAACGCGGCACCCATCCTTCGGACAGCTTTTTGAAATCCAACTGATCATTTAAAATCGAAACCAAGGTGCCATATGAAATTTGTCACCGAGGGTCATATTGTGGTTTTTCATAAATTATACAATGCGTTGGTTTTTAATTTTTATTTAAAAATAAAAATTGTTTTTCCGACCTTTTTAATTCATTAATTAGAAACTTATTTAGTTCGAGTCCAATAACCTTATTATGAATTAACATCACAGTGTAGAAACGGTAATGACATATCATTATTTTTTGGAGTACCAGTAATGACACCCACTTACCTTCTGCATTATTTTAAAACATATAATAATGAGTTACTGATAATGACTTATTTTTATCATTATTTCAAATAGAAAATAATTTTTTAATTTTTTTGAAAATTTTTTAAATCTATTTTTAGACTCAATATTTTTTAAACACTGGTAAGGATATATGTAACCACATAGAGCTGTTGACTGGCAATCTGTAGACCCAGGTTCGATTCCCGCACCAGCAAATTTTATTTAAAAAAAAAATACAATAAAAAATATTTTTTTTTTAATAATAAATTTTTTTGAAAATCTATTTTTAGACTCATTATTTTTGTCAGTACTGGTAAGCACATAGGTAACGATATATTTTTTGATTTTTCGTATGCTGGTGTGTAACGACAACTCATTATTTTTCGCGACATCGACATATAAAGGTAATAAGAAATGTAATAACAAAAGTAAGTAGTTACCATTACCAAGTATGTAGTTACATAACCACATATCTCGTAATGATTTTCTACACTGGGATAATAACTACTTTTTTCAAAAACTGCTATTTTCCTTCATCAGGATACTCTCCTGACAAATACTTCACAGAGTTTTTGCTTTCAAAAACCTCTACACTTTCAGGAATTAAAATTCGATAGTTTCGGGGATTTTCCAGGTCTCCTTCATCAGTTTTCTTTACAAAGTGGTGGCATTGCTGCAATGCAAATTAAAACATCAAAATCTCATATTAAATGTAGCCTGCTATATCCTTTCATAATATTTCTATTGTTGGTTATGCTTGCGGAATACTTCGAAAACATATTTTATTGTTTGCTTCATTCGCATTTTGTTGATGTAGCAGACTACATTTAATATGAGATTTTGATGTTTTAATTTGCATTGCAGTAATACCACCACTTTCTAAATAAAACTAATGAAGGGGACCTTGTAGTGTAAGTGTAGAGGTTTTTGAAAGCAAAAAATCTGTGAAGTATTTGTCAGTAGAGTATCCTGATGAAGGAAAATAGTAGGTAATTCATAATAAGAAAATTGGTCTCGACTAAATTAATAAATTTCTAATTAAATTATACCATGCTAAAAATCAAAAAAAAAAAAAAAATATTTAACTAAAATGGTAACAGACGGAACTAATGCTTTATTATTTTTTTTATTTTTTTTTTTTGTAAGAAAAAAGTCGGTTGTCAAGTCAATCTTTTCTAAAACGGGTTCCACAAGAGCTCATTGCAAACTCAACTTTTTTCAAATTCTGTTTTGGTATTTTTGAATTACATAAGTAGAGTTAAACGTTTCTGAAATACTTTTTTACATTTTTTCATCGATCCGCGAGCTACTAGAGCCTGAATATTATTCGGAAAACAAAAACATGTATAAAAAATCATGGCCTCCTTGATCCGAATTTTTGTTTAATAATTTCGTTGCGTACAGCAAAAAAAAAAATCTCGCAATCAACAAAAAAAAATTTGGAAATTATCTTGCTAATTTTAGCATCTCATGCCTACTGATTTGTAGCACAATAAAATTAGAAGAAAGAATTAGTAACTGCAACTAAATTTTAGTAAAATTGTTGTAAAATGTAATTTAAAAATTATTTTCTATAATTAACAACAAATTTTACTGAATATTACTAAAATTTAATCTAATAACCAGGGTAGCGACTTTCATGCACTTAAAAATTTAAAATATGCGCTTAAAATATGCAGTAAAAAATGCAAAAATATGCACTTAAATATGCAATTAAAGAGAAATATGCACTAAAGATCCAAAAGGAAACGCTTAAAATCAAAAAAGGCACTTTAAATTCATCGAAATTTAAAAATAATATTTTTACTCGAGAGTGTTTGGTTAAAAATTAAATCCAATATAAATGTCAAAGTATATGAAAACTTGATGTTTTCCTGCTAGTTAAGTACTGCGTTAGCGTTTGCAAATTCTTCTTTTTTTTATTTTTCTTTAAATCTTATTTTTAGTTTTTAAAAAAATATGCAAAAATATGCAATAAAAATCATAAAATATGCAAAATAAATATGCATTTAAAAGCAAATCTGTCATTCGGAAAATAAGGAGAAGATCGTGTATAAATTTTTTTTCTAACTGTAATCATAAACAGATCTGGAATAGATTAAGATCAGTTGGTGCGGTTGGTGGCGATCAAACTCAATCGGTTATTGATCCAAATGATTTTAATGAGTATTCAAGGATGCCTCCAATTTCAGCATCAACGATCTCTTTTGATGAGAACCTGTATGATAATGGTAACGGCTTTTCATTTAGGAATATCAATGATCACGATGTATTCAATGCTATGTCAAGGCTAGGATCAGACAGTGTGGGTGCTGACGGTATTCCTTTGAAATTTCTAAATGCAATTTTCACTGAAATACTTCCACATCTCACATATATAATTAATTCATGCATAACAAGATCAATTTTTCCTAAGGACTGGAAAGTTGGTAGAGTGGTACCCATTATACCTAAGGTAAAATGTCCAAGTTCCGTTGAGGACTATCGCCCCATTACAATTCTACCTTGTTGTTCAAAAATTTTAGAAATTCTTTTAAAAGATCAGATTCAGTTCAGAATTTGTATCTCTATGCACGGGATCTTTTATAGTGGCAGATTTAAGTTTACATATTGAATTTTTAGCTTTCTAGCAAACCTTTGTCAGTCTATTAGACGTTGAGTTATAATTTATAAATTAGTATGATTCCTTCAACAATTTTATAAAAAAAGAATGAAAAAACACAAAAGAACAATAGAATTTTCCAAATTTTTCAAACTATATAAGTATTACTAAAGAGGCTAGAAATTACAGAGAATGCAATCCTCTCAATTAATGAGAAATAATTTATAAAATGTGGCTCAAATAGGGATCTAGACCGTCCAACAAACTCTTCTGTTTTGTGCTTTTTTTTAACAAAAACTCCGTGAGTGATAAAGATTTTGGATTTTTTTATTTTTTTAAATTATTTTCGCAATAATATATTTTTATATATTTATTTAGAATATTGTTCTACCTCAAGCCCAAATTTTAATATGATATTTTCATATTAGATTTTATTTGTTGTTTCAAAAAGTTTGACCATTTTCTTGATATACAATACAATTATTTCATGGGCATCACCCCAATTTTCAGTTGTTTGCAATAATAAAATGCTGATTGGAACACACAAACCGAGATATTACATAAGGTACAAAATTTCGATGAACTGTGTGATTTGGTGAAACCAGTCATAAATCAACACTTTTTAAAAAGCAACATTTTACATAATAGAACTTGGACTTGAAGTAGAGCAATATTCTACACTTATAGAAATAAATCTGTAAAAATAGCAGAAAGAGCTACTAAAAATTAGTTAAAAATGATGCTGCAGAGACAACTGCTAAAATTAGCAGATTTTTTTGCTAAATACTAGTAAAATAAGAACAGCAAAATTAAAACTGTTAAATTTACAGAATTTTATTATATTTAAGCTAACTTTTAGTTAATTGAAAATGACAAATTGTACTGCAGAAAATTTTGCTAAATATTAGTAGACTAAAAATAGAAAAAATAAACTGTTATATCTAAAAAATTTTTGCTATTTTTAAGCAAAATTTAGTGGAATGCAAATAGCTAAAATCAACAGAAATATTTGCAAAAAAAAAATTGCAAACTGCTTCTTCAAAAGGCTTGATTTTTATTTGCATTAAAAAAAATCGAAAAAAACTAATTAAATTACTTACAGTAGCGTAAAAAATTGTCATTTCTATTTCAGCTATTTCTCCATGTCCAAGATGGAAAGTATGTATGGTGTAATTTTTTTGCTAAACATATTTCATACACAAAATTTTAAGAAAAACCTTTTATTTGCTGGTTTTGGAATTTTTTTGTTTCTCTTTTGATTTTCATTCGTATTTTTTTCTGACATTAAATTAATAGGCTGTTTCATATATTTGCATTTTTATTGCTATGTGCAAACCCAGGTAAGTAAATCCAACTTTTTTTTTTTATTAAATAAATCCACTTTTTGTATGAAAAATTCTAATTCAAGGTGATTGAAAATTGGGCTTACTATTAGTTAAAATTAATTCGCAAACCATAAAAAAATTTTTTACCCCCAAATAAAAATAAAAAATTATAATTCGCACGGATCAAAAAATCAGCATATAATTCGCGACTCAAAAATATATATATTTTTTATACTTTTTTAGAAATTGAATTATTACCGATGATTGTACTATTTTTTAAAATGAACCATTTCTAGTTAAAATTAAACAATTAGTTTTATTCTGTGAAAAGGAGCAAGTAAAAAGTAAATTGATTCTTTGATGAAGAGATTGATTATATAAAGTAGGCAATTGTTCAATAAATTAAAATGTGTTTTTTCGAATCGATTCGTACAATATTGTATCAGATTTATAAATCGAATTAGGAAATTATGTTTCTAAAGCTCTAGTACTGGCAAAAATACTAAATTGCAGTGCACCTTTTGCACTTGTTTAATGAGAAATTTTTTTGAAGAGAATAAGACACGATGACAAAGTGGTATTTTTTGTGCTAGACAATTTTCATATCAAAGAATGGCTCAGTAACCTAGTGTCTTGACATGCAATAAAATTACAGCAAGCAATTGTCAAAATGATTTCATCTCAAATGCAGACACTCAATTTCAGTTTTATTACAATAACATGATATCGCTGATATGCAATCGACTCTTGCAATGATGCCTGCCATTAAATGTCACTTTCCGTTTTCATCTTAATTTTGCAATAAAAAAATAACGGAAAATTTGGTTAAAAAAAAAGAATGGGAAAGAGTTTAATTTTTTATTGTTTGTAGATAAAAATTAATATTTCATAAAATTTTGGGTGTTTCGAATAAAAATCTATGATATTTCTTAGCCGTTTTTCTGCAATTATTTTGACATTTAATATCATATAATTTATTGCATTGCACTAGCAATCTTAAGGTTGCAAGTTGGAGACCTGGTGGCGGCCAAAAAAAAAATTAAATAAAAATAATATTTTTTTTTTTTTTAGAAAAATTATTTTTTTTACCTTCAGTTAATAAAAAAACAATTTCCTTCTCTCCTCCTCTCCTATGACAACTAAATGTTAAAATCATCAGTGTTTCTGTTAAAAAAGAAGTACATCTAGATATTACTTAATTTTGAGATGAACTTTGTTATCCAAGTTATCCAAATGTTGATCTGTATGCCAGATTTTCCTTTTTTTTATCTTATTTAAAATTGAACGTATGAGTAATTTTTATTTATTAATCCACAGATACCTCATACGTATGATTAATATTTATTTTTATAAATAGATTATACGCTATCAACTAAAATTTGTATGATAGTAGATCAGTGGTCGGCAGAAAGAGAGAATGTGAATGTATTAATGTCTTTACACTGTCTTTACACTGTGAGAAATTTTTTTAAAATTTTCAAATTTATATTTGTATATTACGAACATGAATTAATGAAGAATTGAATGAATGCATGAATGAATGAATGCTGAATGAATTAAAGAAATAAAAATAATTCATAATAAATTTTATTAAATATATTATTTAAAAAATATTTACTTTTTGTATGTATATAAATTATTTATTCTTAAAAATGTATTCCATTAGTTAGTAAATTTAAATGAATGAATTAAAGAAATAAAAATAATTCATTATAAATTTCCTGATCTTGTAAAATTTTAAGAGTGTACTATTTTTCTATAATTTCTTAAACAAAGCGACATCAACCTGCTTTGTTGAAAGCTACCATGCACTGTTGCCAATTTAGCTATTTTCTCGTCAAATCTAGCGATATTTCAACTCTTTTAGCGGTAAAAAATATGATTTAGCTATTAGCGGGAAAACTAGCGATTTTTTTTTAAGACAGTATTGGTGTTTTCTTAGCGTTTTTTTACATTTATTTCCTTGACAGAATTTTGTAATCATTATTATTTAGCGATTTATCGCTAAATTTTTATGGAATACTTAAAAGTTACCGATGTATCGACAATTATTTTAAAAAGTTTTAAAAAGTTCGAAAATATAGCTATTTTTGGGAAATTTTTCAACAGAATCCGAAAAGTTTGTGAAATTTAGCGATTTATCGCTAAATTTTTTAAGTTTTTTATAACTTAGCTATTTTCTAGTGATTTTTTAGTTTGATTAAGTAATATTTTTAAGAAAAAAGTTGGCAACAGTGCTACCATGCTACTAATTGAAAAATTTTGATTTGTTATGCTCTTAGTTGAGAGTTTTGTTGCCATTCGTATTGTGTACGTGTGAAAAGCAGATTATGATCGGCCACTGGTGGCTATGGGTGCCTACCACTGTAGTAGATAATTCTCTTTAGCTATAACCTAACTACAATGTGCATGATTTATTTGTTATTTAAATATAAAGAAAATGAGTCATATAAAATTGTTATTATACTACCACTAATTTAACTAATTTAAACAATTTTAAAATCATTGATGATATTAACAACATGACTTTCTATAATTCGTTCACCATTTAAATGTTTAAATGTATTGCTGACACACAAGTGCTTTATCTTTGTAATTACCATTTTTGTATTCATTCTTTGGTAATATAAGAATTCTATTTAAGGGTGCTTTTTTATATTTAATATTGTTAATGATCTCTAATAACAACATGTTAAATACAAAAAATGTATTAAGTACTTGTTGTTAAAAAAATATTTCTTAAAAATCATGATGAATTGTTACAAATTCGTAAGATAATTAGTGATTTTCCAAATATTTTGTAATGCAAAATTAGTGGTTGAAATCTGTGGTCATTAAGTAAATGATTTGCAAAAATATAAACTTTGATTTTTTGAAAGCTCGTTGAAAAGTTTTACAAATGAATAATGTTTAAAAGAAATAAATGTTATTATATTTACCATAATGTTATGTATCTATCATTTGTAAAGCGAAAAATATATTATCTCTGAGAATGAAAATTTAAAATTTTTTATAATTAAAAATAAAATGCTATGGATATAAAAATGTACCCCAAAGTTCTTGTAAAACACAGTTAGTCCGAACAGCATTACAAGAAAATTGTTGCATTTGCTTATAAGAGGGTTTACATCGGTGGCTACTCTTGGACCGAAAACTCGCCAATTCCGAACAGAATATTCGGCATTTGTTGTATTAACATTGAAAGTAAATTAAATTTCTTTAAAATGTACATATTTTTAAAAGGAACTCATATCGATATGCAGTAATTCCCCCCGTGACTTTCTTATTTAACATCAAAAAACATTTAACATAAATTATCGCTTAATAACGATATGTTATAAATCTTAACTTTGGCAATTTGGCACAAACGTTGTGCGTTGAATACCAACACACATGATACATGAATTATAAAGGAAGAATTCGTGAAATACCTACTTAGCTTTAGTTTGTACCTGTGTAATACCAATTTTCATAATATGTATGAATTTTCTTTTTATATGGATTTGTAAAACAGTAAATGTTGTCAGCACATGTTACCTCATAGATAAGCTATTATCATATTTTAACTTGAAATCCTGGTTTCAAAAATTTTAAACCACCTCACCACCCAATTCATAGTCATCATTTTCAAAAGCATCGCTTTCTGTTAAATAGCAGACATTTTTTATAAACGATAAAAAAACTGGGAAAAACATATGAATATAATGGGGAAAATATTATTTTCATATTATGCAAATTTTGAATGTTTTTAACATAAAATGTTAGAACAAAAAAAAATCTAAAAAAGCAACAAACGTGTTGGATTGAAAGATTTTTCCAAACAAACATTTTAAAAATATTTTTTTTGGGTAAATTTTTTCGTGTCAATTTATTTTGATGATTTTCATTGTGTGGGTTTGTTTGCTGTTAAGCTTAAATCGATTTAACTTAACTTTTTGAATGTTAAATTATTGTTTGAATTTTTGAATATCATCCTTAGAATACCTGTGTTTCCAGTTTATCCTCATTCTAAATAATTTTGTTACTCAACAAACGTTTTCAATATCTCATGATGGCAAATCAATATTATATTGTTTTCTTTTAAATTTTCGTATATTTCCTGTACTGTCTTCATGTGTGTGTTATAGTAAATCCCTCGTGATGTTTTATGTCGTCTTTTCGCATACATTACAGTTTTATAGATATTTTTGCTTTGAAACTTATCGCTTAACCGCCAGCTATATCTTGTTGTCAACAAATACACACTTGCACTTTTTGAAACAGTTGTTTGACATTAGAAGCCATTAAGGTATCATGTCACGTTAAATGTTCAGCTTATGTCGAATTTCATCATTGTCCCTAAATTGCACATTGGGGCAAAACAATAAAATTGCTAGTATCGATAAAACCGAAAAATTTTAAGTGTAAAAAATTGGTATCAATTCAAATGATACATTTTCTAGATTAAGAATGCAAGAAAATAAAGTGGACTTGCCTTGAAAAATTTACTGAAAATGCATCAAAAATAAAAAAAAAATAGAATACTCATTAAATGCACATTGAATTGTATTAGCGGTATTCACTAAATTGTACTTTTTTGCCCATGTGGTAATTTTAAAAGTTTAGGGACTGGTATCTTATCTCCAATGATTATTCTAAATTGTTTGATTAAGAAATCATTATCTAATAGTTAAATCTACTTAATCTAATATCAGTAATTTACAAAAATGTAATTAATGATTTTTTAATTTTTACCAATAAGTAATAAAAAGAAAATACAAAAGTTTAGAAAATGAATGAAATAAGAGTATTTTATTGAATTTTTCTCAGATAATAATATGCAATTGACGGCCAAATTGTTATTTTTAAAGTTTAAAATTGTTGTTTTTAAAATGTTCCGCAAAAATATTTGTCATGAAATTCTACTGTAAGTCTTGAAGTCATCAAAGTTGAAAATTTAACTACAATTAATTAATCTTGTACTCATTCAGAATTGGCACTCAAATGTCCAACAAACCTTATGTAAACCACTACGAGGAATATTTTTGTGCAACATTTTAACCATATAACTCTTCAACTTACTGGTCATTTTTGTGCTTTTGAAAAAAGGGCCAAAAAAGTCCCTTTAGTTGTAAGTTAAAACTAATTGTAGGTTAAAAATAATAAGAATATACATTTAAAATTTAGAATAAGTGGTTCGTTGTCGTTCCAAAAATCTGTGATTCAAAGTTGAATAAAACCAGCTGCAATACTTTAAGAATTAAAGTTCAAAGCAAAGATAGTAATAACAAAGGATAAAAATAGCATTGTTAAAATTTCGTTGATGTTAGTCTAATTGAGTTCTGTTTACGGTAGCTTATTTGATTCGAATTCAATTAAAGTAGACCATCATCAATTATTAACCCACGACCATGCCTTCGTGGGTTAATAATTGATGATGGAAGATAGGTCTATAGCGAGACCCGAAAATACGTATTCTATCCTGCTGGCCTTATCGAATTTTTTAAATTTTTATTCTCTGTAGTTTACTTGTATGATATCAAACCATCAAACTTAAATAATTTTTTGATTTTCAACAGAAAAATTGTGTTTTTCGGAGCAATAAAAAATAATTGCTTTGTAAACATATACTAAAATCAATATTTTAATTTAACTACAAATATATTGAAGTAATTAAAAAACAAATCTTCGAACAAGTTCCTAAAAAAAAAAATTAAAACCCATTTTTCTGTTAAGTCATTTTTGCATAAAATTCTCTGAGTTTAGCGCCCTCTCTTGGCGGCAAAAGCAATCACACCAAATATTTTTTTTCAGTTAATTTCTTATCTTTAGAAAAATCCTTCTTTACTCACAATTTGAGACAAAACTTTGTTTTTTATTTTTGTCCATGGGACGAAGCATAGTGCGTAGTGCCTTCGTATCTAATCTAATCATATTAAATTTTGGATCTGATTAGAACTATATTCTAACTAAATATACGAAAATATAGAAAATCTAAAAAAACTAAAAAATCTAAAAAAATCAACACTCGGTATCCAACTATTGAATGTGAAAAAAGCGCATCATAATGTGATAATTACTTGTGAAAAAGGAGAAAAACCAATAGGATTAAGAGAGGAAACATTCTAATTAAAAAATAAATTGTTCAAGTATTAGTTAATTCTGGCTCTTTTGATTACAAACATACATTGTATAGGCTGTGATTGAAAAAACTTCAATTAGCCATACTCAGCGCTATGCCGACCGTGGTGTAACTTGTCAAGAGGTGATACTACGAGTCATAGCCTGTGCAGAGGGCTGCCGGTTCAATCCCCGGTCATGGCAATACACAAAAAGTTTTTCGTATAGTGACAAATTAACAATTAAAAACTACTTTGATCAGTTGACACATAAACTAACCACTGACGAGTCTTTGGGTGAGACGAAACTGCGGCAGTCTGGTTATTCCCTTGTGTCTGTTAAATTGTTCAATAAAAATGTTTTCTTCTTCTTCTTCCTATAAATCAACTCTATAAAAAAATTCCTTAGTAATTAATTCTAATGTTAATTACGATTGTCCTATGCGACGGTTACAAACACTTAACTGAAATAAAAAAACTATTTTTGTAATATTTAATGCAAAAATTTAAAAAATTTTGAAACCGTAGTAATTATTATAAAAACACTATTCTTCCAGTGTAATAGTTTTGGAAAAGTTGGCAATTTCTCTCCGGGAAATTATCTAATTCATTCAAACTTGATCTAGCACATTCTTCACTTTGATTATGAATCATCACATTCAAAAGTTTTATTTTTGAGGTTTCACAAATTTTTTTATTTGCTCTCAGCATAAATATAAAGAAAAAAATTCTAATGAAATATTTCCATTTTCTTGGTAAGCTAAAAACTTTCAAAGTTACTTAAAAAACATATTTTTCTTACGAGATTTTAGGTTGTATAACACCTTTATTGTTTGGTTAAATCGTTTTTTGCATAAAGAAAAATGTGTTTTTTATGTTAATCATTGGCAACACACAACAAAGACAACAAGAAGGGGATTTTTGCCCATAACAAAATTTTTAAAGGAAAAAACATTCTTAGACATGGCTTAAAAAGTTTCTTTATAGCAATTTCAAAAGGTTATATGCTAAGGAATTCTTTTTCGTATTGAACAAAGGGACATAAGGTTGTATATATCTATGCAATGCATATAAAATTGATGACAATATTTAGCTTTGGTTTACCTTTTTAGTCGATGGGTATAGTTTAAAAATAAGTTTCAATATAATTTTTGTATACGCTTACGTAAAAATCGAAGTTATTATACCCTAGAGAGGTCAAAAGTTATTTTTTGTTTAGGTTTATAAAAGGTTGCAATCGAAATTTTTTCTTTACATTTTTCAAAATTGAGTTAATAAAATCAAACTTTATCATTAAAAGTATTTAATGTACTCGTATCAATATTGAAATCAATTTAAGTTTTTTAATGGAATTTTTAAACCGTTTTGTATTGTTAGTGATTTAAATCGTGGTATTTTGAAAAGAAACCCTAAGTGTTTCAAATTTATGGTACTCTAGAGAATTGTTTTTATACTCCAGTGTAGAAAATCATTTCCAGATATGTGGTTATATAACTAAATATCTGCACTCATGGAAATAAATACCCTAGTAAAAATGATGTTTATATATTTATATATGATTTTTATACAATCATTTATGATTTTATACAATTATAACTTGTCGAGTATTGTGAAACAAATATTTTTATATGATTATATCAAAAGATATTTAATTATATAAAATTATATTAACCAGATCCACCATTTTTCGGATCAAATAATATATTTTTTATATAATTATATTAATCCATACATGATTTGATCCGAAAAATGGTGGATCTGGTTAATATAATTTTATATAATTAAATATCTTTTGATATAATCATATAAAAATATTTGTTTCACAATACTCGACAAGTTATAATTGTATAAAATCATAAATGATTGTATAAAAATCATATATAAATATATAAACATCATTTTTACTAGGGTAAATCGAACCCAGGACACCAGGTTGACAGCCGAGACCTCCACACACTAAGCTAACAAGAGTTTTAATTTGTGATAGCTAAGAAATTTAATCAATGATAACAGCAGCTGGAGCTAACTTACAAACGTTGGCAAAAGGTTGGCTGACAATAAGCGGCAAAAACTGGTATGATGTTGGAAAAAAAAAATTAATAGTCTAAAAACTTTAAAAAAAAAATTTCGGAAAAAAAATATTTAAAATAAAAAATTAATTAGAATTTTTTAAAATAAAATATGGTCGGTTTGTGATTCGAACCGGGGTCGTCATATTAGCAGACAATTGATCTACACACTAAGCTAAAGAGACATGTAATTAAAGATAGCTTAAGGGGGGACATGACATTGGCCGTTTTTTGAAATCGACTTTTTTATAATTTTGTATTTTAGTAAATATTCTTAAGATTCCAAGAAAAAAAATTTCATGGAAAAATTCCTACGGGTTCAAAAGTTACAGGCGGATTAGTGAGAGCGCATTTTTAATTTTCGCGCTACCTACGTACGGCAGCTGGTTTATACTTGTTTTACTTGCTACCTGACTTTTTTGCAAAAGAAATGATGCAAATCGTTTGAAATGCGCCAGAGTGAAGGCATATGAAGCTTCAAAAGAAGGCCGAATTGCTAAACGATTGCAAAAAACTATAAGAAACAGCAAAACACAAGATAACGAAGGCATACAGTACGAAGCAGGCATGGCAGATTGAAGGTAACCTTTTTTTTTGTTCACAAACTTTGAACGCGTTTATCTCGAAACCATGTTTTTCGTACTGGTTGCGGCACTAGCGGGTTCATTTTTTGACGATTTTTTTTTTTGTATTTTTTTAAACTTGATTTGCTATCGTATGACACGGGCTTTTTTATTTAAATTTTTTTTCGATTTTTTATGAATTTTTAAATAAATATTTTTTTTGAAAAAACACACTTTCAAATTTAGAACTTCACCAAAGATTTGAAAAAAAATTTAAAAAAAAAGCTCGTGTCGTACGATAACCAATTTTTTTAAGATTTAAAAAAGTCATTTTTTTCAGATCGGACAATTTTTGCGACTCCCAGCGCTGCAACCAGAGGCCCCGTTTTTTTCTCTGCCGCCTGTTTGGAGCTCTATAAAACCATGTTGGAGTTAAAATATATTTTTTTGATTTTTTTTTCTTATAACTTGTTCAATTCTCTACAATAATAAAAAAAATTTTGGAAAAATGATTGTTTTTGACTGAGTTATGAATTTTTAAAAAAAGGTCTGTTTTCTCTGCCGCGAATGTAATGTCCGCCCTTAAATAATAAATGAATGATAACAATGGCTTACATGTAAACATTGGCATAACGTCTGCTAGAACTCACTTCCCAACGTCAGGAAAACCAAAATATAGATGGCCAAAAAAACATTTCAAAAAAAAAACATTTTATAAAAAACAATTAAGTTTAATAAAAAAAAATAACTATAAAAAAAATAAGAAAGAAAACAAAAAATTTTATGTTTGTCATCGGAATTAAACTCGGGATCTTCTGACATTAAACCTCATTTTAACAAAGCGTACACTGAAAGAATTTTCGTTCATACTATTAATGAATCGATTTCATTAAATAATGAAAAATTCATTAATTTAATGAAATTTTTCATTATATATTTTCAACTAACCCGTAAGATATGCTATAATTTTTATAAGGGTTTTGAATTTGCTAATTACTAAAATAGATATATGTTCCAGTAATGAACGCTAGGGTTGCAAAATGAAATTATTTAAATATAAAGGTCCAAGTAATGACATCTTTTTGTTTTGGCTATTTAGATCAATCGGAAATGCGGTAATGTTTACATTCTGGTGATTGCGGGTTCAAGTCGAGATCAGGGAGATGTCAAAAACGTTATAAAAACAAAAAAGGAATATGTATATGTACAAATAAAAATTAATAAAATAAAAATAAACAATAAATAAAAAAAACGCAAAAAAATATATTTTTTTCAATTAGTTTTCATTTAATGAATACGTTTCATTGATTTAATGAACGCGTTCTTTGGGGACTTTTCAATGAAAAAAATCATTGGATTAATGAACAAATTCATAAATACTATGCACAAAATTTTATCAGTGTAGTAACTTTTATAAAATCAGTGCTCTACCAGTGTAATATTTTTAGTACAGTTAGCACATAAGTATACTTAAGCTCCAGTATACAAAAAATCAAATATATGTGGTTATATATATCCTTACCAGGGTTGAGGAAATATTGAGTCTAAAAATAGATTTTCAAAAAGAAATTACAAAAAAATCAGGAACTTTATAATTAAAATAACGATAAAAATAAGTCATTATTGGAAACGCAATAATATAATGGATAAAGTAAGAAATTAATACACACATATTAACCCATGCATAAAAATACGAAATTCATGTCAAAACAACAAAAACTTTCGTAAAATAAACAAATTTTTGTATATTTTACGAAATTTTTTTTTATTTTGACATTTTTTCGTAATTTTATGCATGAATTATTATCAGTGTAGTAACTCATTATTTATTTTTTTAAATAATGCCGAAAATAAGTCGGTGACATTATTGGAAGTCGACAAAAAAAAATATATTATAATTATACACAAGGAACTTATAAAGAGAAAGCAACCCAAAAATGTATTTGAAAAGTTTGAATAGAATAGAATATGTTCAATAAAAAAATTTCATATATATTTATACATTAAATGCCACCCTAATATAAATAAATGTTTTATTTAAAACCGGATTCATATAATAATTATTTTGTTAAATATTAATTTATTATACCTGAACACATAAATAAATACATACGAAGACAATACGAGTACAACAACTCGTGCAATACAATACTTTATCAATGGAATTAATGTCAGCAGAACGTTTTCCAAATAACGAATAAATGTTTATGAAAATATAGAGCCTCCTGTATTGAATTGAAATGAAACGCGACTCATAAGAAGATTAAATTTACAATGGTGAAATTACAGACAATTCAACAATAAATACAAAGTGGAGGATGTGAAATTGGGGAGTTAAAAGAGGATACGGAAGGTAAAATATAACATGGTGATGTAAACTGGTATGTTTTAATGACAGATAAGTATTATGTATTTGTATGTATAGCCTTTCATATTGTAAATGTTTAAGTGAAGGGAAATTATTAAATAATAATTAAAAGGGTAAAACAAAACTTGCACAAAATTCAATATTTAGTAAACAATTAAAAATATTAATTTTTAAATTATTTTTTTAATGCTTTAAAACAAAATTTTAGTTAAATTTAAAGACCCGAGCAAAAAAAATATATCTCATTGGATATACATAGAATGACATTTAATCTTATCCAGGTTCGTCGCCAAATTAAAGTATACACTAATAACCAATTAGATCCCTCAAGTTAGGTGGAATAATTCATTAATTGTAATAAAATTATTTCCATTACCATTTTTTAATTAACTTTAAAATTAAAAAGTAATAATTACCATTGACAAATAAGCTTTTCCAAAATTATAAAAATTGAGATAATACGGTGAAATCAGATATGGAAATTGCTCGCTCAGGCTATATAATATTAATTTCCATAATATTCTAGTTTCTAACCAGGTAAGTAGAACGAAATGGAATGGAGTTAAACGGCAAACGAATGAAATTTTAGCACTAAACACAAGCATGGAAAGGAATAAGAATAATAGGGTAAGAAATTTATATTATTAAAGATATAAAAAATAAATAATTCTCCCTGTGACAGTTTCACAAAAAAAAAAGCCTAAAACAGATACTCACAGTCAGAGACTATTAATTATAGAGATAGGAAATCGAAACTTAAACTACTCACCGATAGAGGGCGCTGAAATTTAGTATTACCTGAGCAACTATTTAGTATCAGCTGAGCTTATATTTAAAAACTCAAAAACTGCTTAAAAATGCACAAAATAAGGAAAAACAAGCGCGAATATATTCAAATAGTAAAATTTGAAATATCCGTTTGTTTTTTTCCTTTGTTGTTTGTTATAATTTAAATTTGAAAAAAAGAAGAAAATTGTCAATTTTTTGAACAAAGTGCCATCTAGTGATAACGATTTTGTTATAACTTATTTTTTTGGTGATGCCATACCCCTGCTTACAGTGGCAGTGAACTTCAGCAGTCCTGACGAAATTGTTTCATGAATTTCCCGAAAACTATTAAATATTTTTAAAAATTTCTTAACGGTTTCAGTTAAAATACAGTTCTTGTTTATTTAGAAAATTTTCCAATTTCTTGGCAGTGACAAATAAAGAAAATACAAAAACCCGCTTTATCCAAAAAAAAACGCCGAACTGCGGTAGAACTGGTTTAGGCTTAATACTTCGGAATCAATGTCTCATTTGTTTTATAAGAACATAAAGTTTGTTAAATTTTGTAAAAAAATTATCCGTTTTGTTATACCTCGCTTAGTTTTCGAGATACCGGCTATTTTGAAAAATAGTCTTTTTTCAAATGGCCAGTATATCAAAAAGTGACAAAAAAACGCTATTCCTTGAAAGTCTCAAAAATGAAATGGCGACACACTTAAACCTGCAAGGGATATGTACTTCTTTTTATTCTTAAGAAGAGATATTAACAATTTTTTACGTTTTGTTTAATAAAATTTTTAAAAATTTTAAAATGGAGTTCTGTGAATTTTGGCACTACGAAATTAGCCCCAACGAAATAACCCCCAAACCCTAAAACGAAAAAAGCCTCAAAAAAAGGCAAAAATTTAGTTTTGAAATTGCTTCATTTATTTTGGGGATTGCTTCGTTTATAATTTTTCGGTTTTTTTTTAGTTATGAAATAAGCCCCAAATGGAAAATTATGATACATGATATTAATATGCCCTTTTTTAGTCATCTTTTTTAATCATTGGATTTATTTTTGGGTTTATTTTTTTATTTATTTTATAAATCCGTTTTGGATTTAGCTTAATTCAATTCCTATATTCCCATTTTTACAAAATTTAATGATTTCTTTCACATTATATTATCGAATACGTATATGATTTTTAAAATTAAAAAATATAATGTGGATTTTTTAACAAATAAATCCAGTGATTAAAAAAGCCTAATGATATAATTTCAGAGAATTCTTCTCCTAGATTTAATGAAGAATATCACTTTATACAGGGTTGCCCAAGGGGTTTGAGTTAAAAGAGACATTGTGTCCCTCGCAGTGTGCGCTGTGGCTCCATCCTGTTGAACCATATGCGGATGGTTTTCCACGACTGGCCTTTAATTTTTTTCCAACATTATCCGATTCGAACACCGTGTTCATTTTCAAAAACAATATGAGCCAATTATTCTTTCCGACGAAACACTGCACCAAACAGTACACTTAAGTGGGTGTAATTGTCGCTGTTGAACTAATCTTGGATTTTTCGTATCCCATATCTGCAGTTTTGCCTATTAACGAACCCATTTAATTGGAAATGGGCTTCGTCGCTCATAATTAAATTATGAATAAAATCAATATCTTCTTCTGCTTTTTACCGGAAACGATTTGGGCACGTTGATCAATTGTGTACTGTTCCATTTTAAATTCCTCAAGTCTTTTTTACAAAATACTGAAAAAAAATTATAATAAAAAAGTTATAAGGAATTCAAACCCCTTAGGTGGTTTTGGGCCACCCTGTATATATAATATTAAATTAGTATTATGAAATTATTCATAACTTTTTCTTTTAATGAAGATGTTTTCTTTATATAAATTAATTAAAATTATATTTTAATTTTAAAAAAAATATTTTTTTAGTGTTGTTAACTATTGAGTTAACAACACAACTTTTATTAATTAATTCTCAAAACGGACTGCAAAGAGTTTACAATTGAAAAATAATTTTAATAGCTACAATTGTTGATATTGTATTTTCCCACGTCGAAGCATCGTATTGTATTCTTCGTTATTGTATGCGGATTCAGGTTACCGTCTGGGAAACTGTTGTCGTTGCTGTTTTGGTATTGCGCGTGCAATGTTTTGTAGAGGTTGTTGTTATTGTAATATTTTATAATGTTGCGCGTGCAATTTTTTGTAGAAGTTGTTGTTGCTGTGATTTTATAATATATTATGTGTTAACTTATATAAGCAATTTTTCAAAAGCATTTACTTTTTTTATTTTTTCAAAAAATTTCGTCTTTTCATTAATTTTTATAAATTTGCATATATTTTAAGCTTTATATTTAAGATTTAATTCTCAAATAGTTTACTGTTTACTTTAGTGATGTGCATTAATTTCCATGAAACTGTTTTATATTTTTTTATTAATTTTGGACTCCTATCATTGGCTGATTAATTAATTAATTTTTTCAAAATTTCGATAAAGAGTTTCATTAACTCAATGAAGCATATTATAGAATTTTATGAAACTTTTACATTTAATGAATTCTTTCATTAGGTATTATTTGTATATCTGTAAAATATGCCACAACTTAATTAGGGTTTTCGCATTTGTTGTTTCCAGTAACTCACGCTAGGATTGCAAGTTTGTGTTTATAAATCCAATTTTCACTCTACACTGAGAGAATTATCATCACTTCAGTAATAAATTTCTTCATAGTTTCAATGAAAATTGTCACTGGAACTCGTCCATTGAAACTTTTCATAGAATCTATGAAACAGGTTTCATTAAAGTCAATGTTTATGAAAAGTTCATAAAATTAATGAAACTCTTCATAAAATTAATGAAACTTTACAAAATTAATTAAACTCTTCATAAAATTAATAGGTCAGTCGTCCAATGAATAAATCATTCAGCCAATGAAGAGCTTCATAAAATCTATGAAGCAATTTCATTTACTATTATTTATTATAGTTGGTTGTTGTCGTTGCTAAGCTGGAGTGGATAAATAAAAAGTATTAAGCAAATGCAAAAGGCGTAATAAAATCGTAGCATATTTTACGGATGTATAAAATATATCTAAAGAAAGAATTCATTAAATTAAAAAGTTTTATAAAAAAAAGTTTCGAAAAAATTAATATGATTTATAAAAAAATTGCATAGTCAAAAATTAATAATAAAACATTAATTTTCAAAAAAAAAATAAAAATTATAAAAGATTATTCTCTCAGGAAATGACGACATTTTATAAAATAATTAAAAAAAAAGTAAATACTATTGAACAATTTCATATATATAAAGAACATTTTCATTAAATTTATGGAGATCTAATTTATGAAATTCAATGAATTTTTTTAATGAAATTATAAAATTTTATGAAAGAAAAGTTATGATAAAAACCAACTACGTAGAAAGATATTTGGTGCACAAGTTTAAATGTAATTTTGATGAAAAATTTTACACATTTTATGAATCTAATTTTATACAATTTTTCATTGTGTGTATGAAACTTTTAATGAATAAAATATTTCATAATATTTAAAGAAAAATTCCATTAATTAAATGAAAAGTTTCAATGGACGAGTTGCAATAAAACTTCATTAGTTTTATGCAAAAAAATTTTAATATTATGCAGAATCTGCATTGCAGATAATACTCTCAGTGTGAAATACATAATAATTAATGAAATTGTTTCATAGATTTTATGAAGCTCTTCATTTGCTGAATGATTCATTCATTGAAGAAATGATCTATTCATTTTATGAAAAGCTTCATTAGTTTTATGAAGTTTTCCTAAATATTTACTTTAATGAAACCTTTTCCATAGATTCCATGAAAAGTTTCAAGTTTAGTTTTTCATTGAAACTATGAATAAATTCAAATAAAGATAATTCTCTCACTGTATGCACAACTTTACCGTACTAAGCCATTTTAGGACTCCAAAATTTTCAAGATTCGGCATACTCTAATATATTTACCGAGGATGTAACTTTCAAATCATTTTTGTTATTGTTTTGTCATTAGTTAAATCAATTTGAATATCTAAATTGCAATGTATTTTAAATAGCAGTGAACTTTTTTTGGAATTTCACTGCCGACGAAATACATTTACTTATAATTTAAGCTTATAAACCCCCTTTTTTAATATATTTAACCAATGAATTTTGTATGAATTTTAATAAATAAAAATATCTTAAGCTCTCTGTTGGAATTTGGTACGAAAATTCGAATAAATTTTTAATAAATCATTTTGTACAACTACAAAGAAATAATTCAAGCTGTTTTCATTTCATATTATGATGTTGTCTAGGTAACAAATGTACATAAATAAATATAGTGAATACTTTTGTGTGCATCTCAATGCAAAACTCACACTCTATATTTTGATGAACAATAATATTTTGTGTAATACAAATATTTAATAATAAAATCTAAAAACTTTTTATAATAAGACAAAGGAGTGACAAATAACTAAGAATAAAATAAATTCCATATTCTTTATTTTTAGGTTTGTTTAAAGCAAAATGTAAAGCATACTTTCGGGAGAGATTTATATAAAGTGTGTTTGTTTACATGCTATTGTTTACTAGCTTTACCATTTTAATTAGTTTTACTCACAAATCCGTTCAAGTAAAAAAAAATAGTAAAAACTAGTAAAAAATTTAAGGGAAATTTTACTAGATTTTACTTGAAAAATTTCTTCCATCAAAAACTAGTAATATGTGTTTTTTTTAACAAATGATAAAATTGAACACATTTTTATGTGAATCGTTATTAAATTAACTCTTATGATTCGCATTAAAGTTTGCAATTCGCAGTTTTTGCGATTTTCGTAAATATTTTTTCTTTGTTTACTATTTTCACAATTTTTTTGTTCGATTACTTTGCATTGTTGAATTAAATTTGTTGAATTAAATTCTAGTTAAAAAATATTGTATTTTCACTGTAATTTATTTTTAACTTTTAAGTTTTTTTGGAATATTTAAAATAAAACAAATTTTCAAGCAAACCGGCTTCATAACCATTAGGTACCCAGTGTAGAAAATCATTACCAGATATGTGGTTATGTAACTACATACTTGGTAATGGTAACTAGTTACTTTTGTTGTTACATTTCTTATTACCTTTATATGGCGATGTCGCGAAAAATAATGAGTTGTCGTTACACACCAGCATACGAAAAATCAAAAAATATATCGTTACCTATGTGCTTACCAGTACTGACAAAAATAATGAGTCTAAAAATAGATTTTCTAAAAAATAAATTATATAAAATAAAATATTTTTTATTGTATTTTTTTTTTTTTTAAACAATTTGCTGGTGCGGAAATCGAACCTGGGTCTACAGATTGCCAGTCAACAGCTCTACCATCTGAGCTATATCGACATGTAATATTTAATAGATAAACACACAATTGACCTGCTGCACACAAGTAAGCTTACTCGCCAACATACAAAAAATCAAAAAATATGTGGTTACATATATCCTTACCAGTGTTTAAAAAATATTGAGTCCAAAAATAGATTTCAAAAAATTTTCAAAAAAATCTAAAAAATTATTTTCTATTTGAAATAATGATAAAAATAAGTCATTATCAGTAACTCATTATTATATGTTTTAAAATAATACAGAAGGTAAGTGGGTGTCATTAAGGGTTGTCCAAAAAATAATGATATGTCATTACCGTTTCTACACTGGGTATACATGCATATAAATGTCGACTAAGAATAAATTAGAAAATATTTCACAAAAACCATCATTAACCTAATTTTGAACTTTCACATTTCTAAAGCAGACATATGTTTAAATGGTCATGCATACTAGTACCATATTCCTACAAGTTAAGAAATATATTATAAGTTTGTGGCAAAATTTGTGACAGCGTATATCGCGATACAACGTCTGAGAAAATTGTAATTTCTGAGAATTTGTAAAAATAACACACAGGTGTTATATGCTTCTTACACGATTTCTACTAAACTAGTTTTAAAAATTCCAAGATAATAAGTTTACAATCCTCTTCTTCCCATTATGTTGTCCAATATATAATTTTATCTTCAGATTTAAATTTTTTATAAAATTATTTATCTCAATTTATACAGAGATCAATTCTCAAATACAGTTATTTAAGTCAACTTTGTATGTAAGTAACGAAGGCTAGAAATATACTCTGTTTATTTTCATACAAGTAAGAAGAAATTATAGAAGCGCGCGTCAGAATATTGTGGGGGGAGATCTCAAAATAAATGTGGTTAAAATTTTAAGCAAATCAGATAATGTTAACCAGTGCAGCAGGACGATCGTTCCTTCAGATTTTTCAAACAAATCAAAAAAAATTTTTTAGCAGCGACTTTTTTGCAAGTTTATTAGCTTAAAAACAATTTGACCGAATATTTTTTTAAAAAGACATAATTTTACACACAGTTACCAATTTTCGCTTTATTTTGTTTATAATTGCACCGATTTTGCCGAAACTTTGAATTTTTCCTAATTTACATGTTATAAACCAGCATACCAAATTTCATTCTTCTGCGATAACTCCTATAATTTTGCCGATTTACTATATGGGGACGAAGCACTGTGCAGCGATGAATGTGGCTAATTGAAGTTTTGTCAATCACAGCATACACAGTGTATGTTTGTAGTCAGAAGAGCCAGGATTAACTAATACAGAACAATTTTTTACTTTAACAAAATTTATTCCTGTTTTTTTGCTTAAAATAAAAATTGTTGATTTTAAAAATTTTTTTGTTAAATTTAACAAATCTAAATTTAAGGAAACAATTTGCAAAACTACAGTTTTATGTGTTATTATACTAAATCGTAAAATTTGTTCTAATTTAGGGTCTCGGGACCCTCTACAAGCCTAGTGCATATAATCTAATCACTCCCAAGGAGCAAACATTTTGTCCGTTTTGCTCTATCTGGCTTAGTGTTCGAGATATGGGCCATTTTGTGAAGTGAAAAATTTTCATTAGAAATTCCCGAGGGTCCAAAGCCCCACCATGGTCCATTTCGCTGGGGTATTATACGGTTAGGGGTAGTCGAAATTTTCATCAATTTTGCTCTATCTCTCTTAGTTTTCGGGAGGAAAAGAAATAGCGCCATCTCCATAACTTCCGATGCACTGGTGGCGTCATCTACCGGGTAATAACAGAAACATGAAAATATTATATTTTAAATAATATTTAATATAAGCTGTATTTTGTCTCATGCCTATCAACGTTAAGTATTTAAAGCAAATCTACGTTAAACCGATTGTAGTACAAAAAAATTTTAAACAGGTTAAGTTTATAATTTTTCCGTTATAATCGAACGTATGTCAGATAAAGTTTTTAGGAAGTAATGCGAATAAGTTACGTCAGATGTGAAAATGTATAAACGTTGAGTTTTCAACGTTGATAATTATCCGTGTTGAAAGTTAACGTGCATACGAAAAGTGATATTTTAGTTTTCGTCTTAAACGCGTTTTTATGCACTTTGAATTTTTTTATGAGTTAACGGATATGGTTAAGTCGAAAACACAGCTATAGTTATAAATAGTTTTGAAAAATAACACTCAAAAATGGTTAAAGTACTGATGATTTTTAGTATAGTGTTAAATGAAGATAACTAAAATCTTTGTTTAAATCAGTGTTTCAACTAAAAATTTGTTAAAAATTAATCAAATCGATTTGAAACCCGTTTGACAGATTTTTCTACTGACGTATTATTTTAAGTGTACATGAGCAATTTACTTTTCAATTAGAATGTTTCCTCTCTTCATCGTATTGTTAACTCCTTTTCACAAGTACTATCACATTATGATGCACTTTATTCACATTCAATAATTGGATACCACGTATTAATGGGAGATTCTTCTTCCTGTAAATTAACTTTAGAAAAAATTCTTTTATAATTCTTTTATAAGCATTGATTACGATTGTCCTATGCGATGGTTACAAACACTTAACTAGACAACTTTTATATTTGCTCGAAAAAATAAAAATAAGAAAAGAACTTTTATTTTTGCCCATAAAATAAAAGTCAAAAATAACTTTTATTTTTGCTCGAAGAAAATAAAAGCCGAAAATAACTTTTATTCTTGCTCAAAAAAAAAAATAAAAGTCAAAAAATAACTTTTTGTGTCTGGCTTCTATGATAAAAGGCCTAACGGTTACGGCCCCTGCAAAAAACATTTCTAAATAACTCTATTCTGAATGATTTAAGCTATCTAGGGTAGCCTTTTTGTTCTATATCTACAGGACTACTGTACGGGTTTTCAAGCCGGCTTTAGCATTACATATTTATGATTTTTGTAAAGGTGCACAAATTTTAAATTATATTTTATTGAATTGTATCTTTATTAAAATAAAATCAAATGAACCACGCAAGGTCGTTTTATAATATGTACTCAAAATCCTCCAGTTAAATGTATGTTAATTAGGGTTTATGTCCCGGGAATTCCCGGGACGGGATTCCCGGGAATCCCGGCCTTTTTTCAATCCCACAATACTGGGAATTTTGTGCGGGATTTCCCGGGATTTTTTTTATTCTTTTAAAGAAGTTTTAGCTATTATATATTGCAATTTTGGAAGCTAAATAAATTTAAATTTAAAGCATTGATTTGAAATTAATTTAAATAAGAAATATTTGAAACTATAAAATGGGATTTAAAATTTAATAAACTAAATTAGTATAAAAAAAATATTATTTAGGCCAAATTGTTTTTGGATGTCAATTGAATTTGGTTAAGTTAAACCGAAAACAAATTTTACCAAGTTTACCAACAAAAATACTCGAACTTCAGAACATTTTTTTTCTTTAAAATGGTGATCTTTGTTCAAATAAAGCAATATATACAACACTTCAACATCCGTATCTCAGTTCAAAATACCTCCAAAAACTGGGCATTAAAGAATTAGTAATATTTTCTTATTTTCAATTGAGTATTTTGAGGTTTTTTTCACTTCAAATAATTTGATTCAAATTTCAAATGCTATTTCTTTAATTAAATTGTATTTTTTCAATATTATGCAAATGATTTTTCAAATTATTTTGGATTTCTTTATATGTCAACTTAAAATGCAACTATGCAAATTAAATAATTTCTTTTTAAATAGTTGTGGCATAAAAAATTTCTATTCAGGAGATACCAATTAAAGTTAAAAAATTATTTTAATTAATGTTTTTCGTTCAATTCGAGATCAAATATTATCACATTTTCCTTTAAATTATTTTCAAATTAAAACAGCGATGATAATATTTTTAGAAGTAAATTAGAGAGAATAAAAATTAATTAAGGATAGAATATGTATTTTTGGGTCCTGCTACACAAATGTTCTATGCCTTTATGGGTTAATAATTGATGATGATCTATTTGTATTGAATTGAAACAAATAGCAAATTGAAACAACTCAATTAAACTAACATCAACGAAATTCTAGCAATGCTATTTTTATCTTTTATTATTACTGTTTTTGCTTTGAACTTTAATTCTTAAAGTATCTTATAAATGACAACGAACCGTTAATTTTAAATGTATATTCTAATTATTTTTTAATCTATGTACAATGTAAATCCATGTTATTAAATTATATTTTTCACTATATTTATCTAGTGTGTTAAGATGAATAAAATATTATATAATAAATAAATATAAAATAGTGTCGATTTTTATAAAAAGAGTTTAGAGAATTTGCCTAATAATTTGTGTGAAAAATACTCACATTTAAACTTTTTTATAAAATAATTCTATACGAATACTAATGAAAAACAAAATATTTAGAAATAGAAATTTTTGGATTCCATATTTAACAAATACTTAAGCAAAAAATCTATCTTAGTTCTGACTATAAAACTGGTCGGACACAATTGTGCACCCATTAACAATTCCAGTATACCCTGACAGAAGGGAACAAATTAAAACACCAGTGTCTCTCACTTTTTCTACATCAATTAGTTTAACCGTTTAAATGGCGAATTAATATTTAGTTAATATATTTCATTTTAAAATTAAGACGTCCTTCCATATAAATATATTACCTTAATAGTAATTCGCGATTTAAATTTGATTGATCCAGAAAAAGTGGAAGTCATGGATATTTTATATTTAGCCCTCTTTACAGAATATATTAAGTAGATTTTTTCATGGGTACAACCAAAAGATGTACTTTGTCGGACGGTGTTTTAATATAAATTGAGTTTTTCAAGTACAACATATGTCGGATTTATTTATTTTCTAACGAGCGGGAATTCCCGGGATCCCGGGAAATTTATAAAAAAATCCCGCTGTTCCGGGAAATGAAAAACCCTAATGTTAATACACTTAAATATAAGTGAATATATTTCTATACATTAAAGTGCCTATGCATAATAACTTGAAAAGCTTATAACATATTTATAAAATGAATTTTGTATGAATAATTTGTTTTATTAGTCACTTTGTAACGTGCCGTTACAAATAACCTACTTATTCATATACCTAATGGAAATGCTGATACCCCTAACCAACAATATATTTTCACTGGGCTGGACAAATATTCTATTAATTCTTATTAGGTTAATAGAACGTATTGCTTATAAGGGAAAAGTTGTATAGCCTAGGGGAGAGCTTGAATCCAGTTGGAGTTGTACTATACTTCGTCCCGCGGCCGAAGTATACAAGCATAAGCCAGCCCGATTACAGTTCCCACATTAACCCGACTCACCTGCTTATTATTCTCGTGAGTCACTAATCGTATTTACATCTCCTCGTGTTCCCGAGGTAACCCGAACCCAGTTGGAGTTTTACTATACTTCGTACTTCTGCGAAGTATACACGAATAAGCCAACAAGGTCGGAGTTACCGAAATAACCCGACTCACCTGCTTACTATTCTCGTGAGTTACTTAGAAATATTTACTAATCGTATTTACCATATTCCCTCGTTCCCCGAATTAACCCGACTCACCTGCTTACTATTCTCGTGAGTTACTTAGAACTATTTACTAATCGTATTCCCTCGTTTCCCCGAATTAACCCGACTCACCTGCTTACTATTCTCGTGAGTTACTTAAAACTATTTACTAATCGTAGTTACCATATTCCCTCGTTTCCCCGAATTAACCCGACTCACCTGCTTACTATTCTCGTGAGTTACTTAGAAATATTTTACTAATCGTATTTACATCTCCTCGTGTTCCCGAGGTAACCCGAACCCAGTTGGAGTTTTACTATACTTCGTCCTTCGGCGAAGTATACACGAATAAGCCAACAAGGTCGGAGTTACCGAAATAACCCGACTCACCTGCTTACTATTCTCGTGAGTTATTTAGAACTATTTACTAATCGTATTTACAATATTCCCTCGTTTCCCCGAATTAACCCGACTCACCTGCTTACTATTCTCGTGAGTTACTTAGAACTAGTTACTAATCGTATTTACAATATTCCCTCGTTTCCCCGAATTAACCCGACTCACCTGCTTACTATTCTCGTGAGTTACTTAGAACTATTTACTAATCGTATCTACAATATTCCCTCGTTTCCCCGAATTAACCCGACTCACCTGCTTACTATTCTCGTGAGTTACTTTGAAATATTTACTAATCGTAGTTACCATATTCCCTCGTTTCCCCGAGATAACCCGACTCACCTGCTTACTATTCTCGTGAGTTACTTAGAAATATTTACTAATCGTATTTACCATATTCCCTCGTTTCCCCGAATTAACCCGACTCACCTGCTTACTATTCTCGTGAGTTACTTAGAAATATTTACTAATCGTATTTACAACATATCCTCGTTTTCCTGGAATAACCCGACTCACCTGCTTACTATTTTCGTGAGATACTTAGTTCAATACCTAATCATATCTAACCAGTGACAGAGCTATCGACGTTTGGAGGAACTGCAACCACTGCCAGAGTTGCCGAAGATAATCCTGAGCACCGAATCATCGAAGACGTTTAAACAATAACAGTCATTAGATTAAATAAGTAATTTAAGTAGTTTAAGATCTTGGTAAATAAAACTGTGTGCGATACAGGATCGTACAATTGAATTGAACAAAAGAAACGATTGCTGTTTTATTTCAAAGGAGGCAGACCTTTGACGAACCTGGACAAACTGAGTTTTACCCCGGCCTCAGACAAAACTGCATCACAACTTATAAATTTTAAAAGTGATTATACATATGACCGTAAATATGTAAATACTCGTAGTAGTGCCAACTTATGATTAAATAAAAAACAAAATAATATAAGCAAATATTCTGCTCTAAATGTATACAGAATTTATGCTCATAAGTAATTAGAAAACATATTTCGATAAATACTCTACGGGGAAAATGATTTGTACCAAGTGACAAGCAGTATTGTTTCCAAGATGACAGGGACCGGTCTTTGACCAGTAATTCTAGTTTAAAGAGGCGGGTTACTGTAACATGGCGTTGTCATAGGATGGGTTCAAATGCCAAATTTAAGTAGTTTGTAAAGGTGTAAGCAATGTTGTCAAATTAATTGGGCACAAAATGGTCAAATATTTTCATTGCGTTCTGAAATATCGTGAAAATATTATTAAAATGTTTATTTAAAGTAACTTTATACTACATTTATACTTAAACAAAAATCATCTTGTTTTTGTACAAAACTAGTTTTTGCTTGTTTTTTTTTTTTTTTTTGTATGCGTTTTGATAAGTTAAAAACTACAAGAGGTTATATGTTAATATTTAGACCAAAATCGTGAAACTAAGAGACTGATTTTAACAATATATTGCATACTTTTTGTTCATACTGAATATATTTTATGATCAATAGAGTGACACGAAACTTAAAAAATGCCGAAGTTAAAAATAATTTGATGTCCAAATGTTCTGCAACTATAAAAACACAAAATTTTTAAATCCTTTACTGGGTTTACCCAGCTGCCACACGAGGTCGATATTTTGTTTTTTTTTTTCATTCTCGCACTCGGAAATTGGATTCGTTGTGGTGTCATTGGAGGTAAGTGGTTGCCTAAATATTACCGGTATAGACTCAAGTAAGTCATTACGAAGAAAGTTCTAAAATAAGTTGTTACTTGTAATATGTAATGTAATAAATTCACTAGTTAGCAAGAGTGGCTAAAATAAGTATGTATGGAATAAAATAAGTCGTTACATATTTGTACGTCATTCATTGGTTACATGACTTTAAACTCATTAGAAATAAGAACAATATAACACAATATCAGTAATGTATTATTTTAAAGCCTCCAAATAAGCAGTGATATATCCTTATATCGGTAAGTCATTATTTCATACCTCCCACATAAGTACTGATGTATCACATTATTAATAACGTATTACTTTAGGTTTCAAAGTAAAACAAAAGGTAAAGGAGTACCTATATCCAGCCAATGCGTGAAAGAGGGCCAACCCATTACCAAGGTTTTGCTAGGTGGTATTAAAAATGTACCATAGTGGTAAAATTATGGCAATTGTTTTCGATTTCCAACTGATTTATTTTCTGTGTGCGTATGTATAACTTTTCTGATAATCTTTTGTACGTTGAATAAGAGTAAGACCACAGTCAAAAATCGCATTAAGTATTTTAAAAATATGCCAACACCATTATTCACGAAAATTATGCTTTTTACCTTTCCTTTTGAATATTAGATAAAAATATTACAATTAAGCGCCCTTCATTGGGTAATCAAATATTAGTGAATTGTAAATAATTTTACTACTCTATTTAAAGTTTCGACCCACCCTCAGGTTCTCATTTAATTACAAATCCTACAAATATATTAAATTGAAAAGAAAAAATATATTGTAATGAGCATTATATATTAAAAATCACGTTTTTAAAATAAATTCTAAAGCTAAATACAATTTTGCAAACTAACACTAATTAACACGAATTTGAGGTCATGGTAAGCGGGGTGCACAATTCCAACGTTTAACGAAAGTACTAGCTAAAACTTTTATATTACCCCTAAATAAAACTTGTAGTTTTTTGTCATAAGGTGTATGGAAAAAGTCAAGAAAAAACGGCGTAAATATTCTTTAAAAAACGGTTTTGAGACTCAATACAATTTTTAAAAGGAGTTGAATATGTGGCTATAATATGCTAAAAATATACACTGATAGAATTTTCGTTCATACTATTAATTAATCGATTTCATTAAATTGAGTTCATTGATTCGATAAACAATTTTCATTAAATGAATGAAAAAATTATTGATTTAATGAATTTTTTCCTAATATGTTTTCAATTAACCCGTAAGATAATCTATTAATTTATAAGGGTTGTGAATTTGCTAATTACTGAGATACTTACATACGTGTTCCAGTAACGCACGCTAGGGTGGCATACTTAAATTATTTAAATATAAAAGTCAAAATAATCACATCATTTTGTTTTGGCTATTTAGAGGTAACGCGGTAATGTTTAAATTCTAGTGATTGCGGGTTCAACTCGAGTTCAGGGATATGTCAAAATCGCGACGACAACAAAAAAGAAATAAAGACATGTAAAAATAAAAATTAATAAAGTAATAAATAAAAAAATGTACTTTTCAATGAAATAATCATTGGATTAATGAACAAATTCATTAATACTATGCACAAAATTCTATCAGTTTAAGGTTTTAAATGATCCTGATAATGGTTCTAAAGTCATAATTAAAAACTTTTATATGACGGACATAGTTTTTCTAATGCATCTGATTACATTCTCAATATAGAAACGTTAATGATTTATCAATATTTTTGGACTACTAGTAATGGGTCTGCTTGGTTATATTTCTAGTAAAAATAGTAAACTTGGAAAGTACTAAAGAATTGCCATATGGAATGAAATGAAAGAAAATGATATCAAAAGTAGTAAATTGAAGCAACCGAATTTAAGAATTAAAAAATATTTCATTTAAAACGATTTTAAGATAAAAGAAACTAGTAAAAATAGCAAAAATTAGCATGTAAACAAACAGACATATAGACGGCGACTTACTTTCTGCATTATTTTCAAATATATAATAACACTATGGAACATTTTTGGGATTATTGTCTGGGGGGTGAGAAATTCCAAGTCAGGGTGATGGTACTAGGTCAGTATAGTAAAACCCTCAAAGGGTTTGGCGTTCGTATGTGTCATTTTTTCTATGACCTTTTAAATTTTTTCCTTATCTTGATGTTTTTTCGCTTAGTTGTAACATTTTGGCAAAAACGTAGTTTAACATAACTCGAGAACCACTTGTCCGATTTTGATGAAACAAATTTAGAAAAATTTAGAATTACAATTTCTCTAATCTGTTTCTATACTGTTTTCCTATATGTGCAACACTTTCGAAGTTAAAAATGAATGTATGAAGGGAAAAAAGTATTTTTTGCCTAAAAATTTAAATATTTTTTTTTAAAAATTCATAAAAAATCCAAAATGGAAAAAAGTGCCAAAACTAATTACTTTCGCGTAAAGTCACATAACTCATGAGCAAAAAAAGGCATAGATCATGAAAATCGATGCACGCGTTTCTCATTTATTCACAATTAGGTAAATGTATGAATTTCAAAAATTTGCTCCAGATATGCACAACATTATTTGGAGAAAACATTGACACTCACAAGCCGAACTCTCTCATATTTTTCTACTGTACTAAAAGAGAAATATTAATGTGGCAACACTGGTTCTGTAATGTTCACATAAAACATGCATTGTCATTATACTTCTTCTCTTTCTCACACTAGTTCTGTGATTTTTGTCATTCAACAAGTGCCGACGAACGCGAGCAGTAAAAGTGATTTTTCTCCAGTTTTTTAAAAGTGAACAAAAGAGAACAGAATATGGAACTGTGCAAGCCAGATATAAATAGCTTTTGCTACTGCTGTGGTCAATATGTCTCAACACATAAAAAAAGGGGAAATTTCAGTACTGATTTTGTTCAAACATACGAGATGTACTTCAACCAAAATGTTATAGTGAACGAAAATTGGGTACCAAATATAGTGTGTAAAAGCTGCTACAACCGTCTAATGGATTGGAAAAATAGAAGACGTGAAAGTATGCCATTCGGTATCCCAATGACTTGGACTAATCCTGGCTAAGGTCACAATCCATTGAATGCATGTGCGAATAAAGGAGCCGCAAAAAGGATAAGAAAATCGTATAATTACGTTGGTGTTGCAAGTGCCGCAACACCATTGCCTCATTCGGACCACATTCCTGTGCCAAAAGCTTCTAGCCCAGATATTTTCTCTTCTACGACTGCTCCGACATATCATGCACGTGATGATTCCCCATATGAGCCATCAGTATCCAATGAGCCAATTTTAATAAATTAAAATAAGCTTGATTCAATTGTTGCCAAGTTGGAATTAACACAGCATAAATCGGAAGAGCTGGCTTCCATTTTGAAATCAAACAATTTGTTGGCACCCGGTGTGAAAGTCACAGCTTATCGAAGTCGTCAGGCAACACTCCAAAGTTTATTCCTTGTGAATGATGAAAAAACTTCCATATTGCCCGGATGTAGGAAAATTGATGGACGCAATGGAAATAAAATATGAAGCAGATGACTGGAGATTATTTATTGACAGTTCAAAACTCAGCTTGAAGGCGGTTTTACTGCATAAGACCAATAAAAAACCTTCAGTTCCAATCGCCTACAGTACAGAAACGAAAGAAACATATGATGCACTGGAAAATATTTTAAAAATGGTTAACTACGCCAAACATATGTGGCGCATATGCTGCGATTTAAAAGTTGTAGCAATGCTTTGCGGTCTTCAAAGCGGCTATATAAAATATATGTGCTTTTTGTGCGATTGGGACACACGATTTTCCGGTGACCAATATGCATGCCACGGATGGAAACTCAGAGAGCACAGCAGGTTACAAACGGCCAATATTATTCGTGAGCCTCTAGTGCCGAAGGAGAAGATATTGCTGCCTCCACTGCATATTAAACTTGGAATTGTTAAGAATTTTATCAAAACTGTCGCCAAAAGAGATGAAGTTTTCTTGTGTTTGAAACTAATTTACCCGAGACTCAGCGAAAGTAAAATTAAAGAAGGTAAGTTATAATATCACATTCATTTCCCATGATTTTCCATCTTAACAAATTAATTTTTTCCAATCAGGCGTACTAAATGGTCCAGATATACGAAAGCTGATTAAAAGTGACGCATTCAACAATATTTTGATTGACGCTGAATTGAATGCATGGCAGGCAATCAAAGAAGTAATAGAAGGCTTGTTGGGAAAGCATCGTTCTAACAACTACGATGTTTCTGTCGCAAGGATGTTAAGAGCATTCTCGGAAATTGGTGTCCACATGTCCTTGAAAATCCATTATTTACATCATCATCTGGACTACTTCAGCAAACAATTGGCTACCGAATCTGATGAACAAGGTGAACGCTATCATCAAGTTGCTATGCCATTTGAAATGAGGTAATACTGATTTTTTATTTTTTCAAACTCATTTTAATAAAACAAAAACTTACAGATATAGAGGCAAAAAGTCGCCGAGTGCAATAATTGCGGAAATTTGCTGGTGGAGTAAGTTAGTGTGGCAAGACAAGGATGATCTTGATGATAAAGAATTTTCAGGAGATGCAGAAGGGCCAACAGTGGAAACACACATTGACATTATGTGTGGTTCAGAAACTGATGATAGCGATGAATGCGATGCCACTAGTCCCGAACAACCACCATCGAAAAAGTCTAGGCAATATTTATTAAAATAAATAAAAATAAATAAATAAAATAAAAATAAAAAATTATAAAAATGTTTACTTAATTTTTTTAGTAGTTTATGGCCAGAAGTCTGGAGTTATTGGGGAAAATTTATGAAAAAGGCGATAAATGACACTTTTTTGAATAAAAACAAATATCAATATTCTTGTCAAAATGGGATACCTTCACTTAATTGTAAATAAAAGCAGAACGCGTTAAATTTTGTTTATAGGTTATGTGACTTTACATGAAATTAATAACACTTGATCCTTTTTTCCGTTTTGGATTTTTTATGAATTTAAAAAAAAAAAATTTTAATTTTTAGGCAAAAAAATATTTTTTTTTCTCCACAAATTTATTTTTACCGGCAAAACTGTTGATTATAAAGAAAAACGTTATATGAACGGAGTAAAGAAATTGTAATTCTAAATTTTTCTATATTTGTTTCATCAAAATCGGACAAGTGGTTCTCGAGTTATGTTAAACTACGTTTTTGCCAAAATGTTACAACTAAGCGAAAAAACATCAAGATAAGGAAAAAATTTAAAAGGTCATAAAAAAAAATGACACATACGAACGCCAAACCCTTTGAGGGTTTTACTACACTGACCTAGTACCATCACCCTGACTTGGAATTTCTCACCCCCCAGATTGGCTGTTGTACTGTGTAATGAGTTGCATATAACTACACTGAGGGAATTATCTGCATGATATCAATGAATTTTTGCATTAGATCTATTTTCAAATCAAAGAAAGATGATAAAATTTTTACAAGTAAATTACAAAGAATAAAAATATATTTGAAAGAATTCGATAAGATCAGCAATACAGAATACGTATTTTCGGCTTTCGCTAATGAAAAAGTTTCATTAAAAATATTGGCATTAAAACTATGAGGCTTTTTCATAGAGTTTACGCAATATGACTGCCAATCTGGAGTCCCAGGTTCGATTCCAGGCACGAGTATATTTTATTAAAAAAATTAAACAATAAAAAAGTGTTTTTTTTTATAAAACTTATTTTTTCAAAATTTATTATTGGACTCATTACTTTTGTTAATACTGGTAACCATATACGTAACGACATATAGTATAACCAGTATAACTCATTATTTTGCGCGACATCGTAACTAAATAGTTACAATAACGAGGTATGTACACTGAGAGAATTATCTGCATGATATTAATGAATTTTTACACAGAAATAACGAAATTACACTGGAACGCGTTTATTGAAACTTTTCATTGAATTAATGGAATTTTTTATAAAATGTTGTAAATAATTTCATTTCATTTATTAAAACTTTCATACACTCAATGAAAAAGTCTCATTAAAAATGGATTCATAAAATATATGAAGCTTTTTCATCATATTTATGAAATTTTTCATTTATTTTGTGAAGAAAAATTCATTAGTTTACTAAAAAATTTCATTAATACTCGTAAAATCTATTTTCCTGAAAGTGCGGCTGCAGTTATACAACACTAGTAAGTATAAATACGGAATTCTAAATTAGATCTAGGTTACAGAAATTATTTTTTTTGTGAAAAGATATATGTTTTTTATTTATAAAGGCTTTTGTAGGTCTAAATTATTTAGAACCTTACGCATCAACTGCTTTATAGATGCGGCTATAGTTATGTTACTCAAACTAGTACCTGTATTTGAGCCTGCAGAATTTTCAATGACTTTTAGAAATTATCTATAGTCAAAACTAAGATTTTTTTCTACTTTACTTAATTCAGAATTTTTTAACAAAATTCTAATTTAAGAAACATTTAAGACAAATATCCTTATTAGGCGTAACTGTAAATAAAACTGGCCTATAGTTATTAAAAAAAACTCGATTCTGACTAAGTTACCCTTAAATTTAAATAATTTTGTATACATCTACAATTCGATTCTACATTGCTTATTTAAATCATGAATTTGTTTTAACCTTTTGTATTTTTTCCCCCAAACCCCACCCCCTTCAACCAATTTCATACTAGAGGTATTATATACAAATATGTCATCCTACCTGTCATTCTATTAAAAGACATGTTTTGTTATTGTGGCAGGCATAAACCCTGACAAACAACCTGTGGCATTATCGCGCATATAACATTTAACATACACACAAAATCCTTAAACAAATTTTTGTTTAAATTTATAAATTATGTTATAAAAAGCTTTGGTCAGCTGTCTACTTGGTTATTAGAATCATCCACCAAATGCATAAAACAATATTATGTATAATATAGTGGAAAATTGATATGAAAATCTACCACACATGTCATTTGTTAGCGTTTATCATTATATCAAATGTCAACAGGGGTGTTAAAAATGACAGTGGCATTTAGTGAATTTTTAGAAAAAAAAAAGTTGAACGCCCAGCCAGTAATTTTGGAGCACTTATTCATGAGGTTTTCACATGGCTCATAAACCCATTAAACACATGATCTCAACTACTTACCAGCCTACTAACTCGCTTAATTAATTCTATTCGCGATTTCCCAAAAGTAATGGGTACTCATTATTTTGTGCCTCCTTGGAAGTGAGAGGATAAGGAGTACTAATTACTTCGTGTTTTTTGTAAGTGAGAAGATAATGACTACCCATTACTTTTGGCACATCGCGAACAAAAGTAATTAAGCGAGTAAATAGGCTGGTAAATAGTTGAAACCCTGTCTTTTTGTAAAATTTTTATTTTCTATTTAAAATATGAACCCTTAGGAAATAATATAAAATTTTTCTCAACCAACTAAAGGGCAAAGTGAATAATCCATTCTTCTTATACTTATTAAAATTTTTCAGTAAAATTTTGATTTGATACGTTCTTTTTTCGGAGAATATTCTGAGTACGCAGCAAACTGGGCCCCTTTCATTGCAAAAAGTTTATGTATTTCAGAGTCATAAATAATTTTTTTTTTTTTATATTGGGAGATTAAAATTAAACTACGGTAGTTCCCGTTAAATTGCGCAAGCTTAAATAAATTTCCCATTGGAATATGCCTTTCAGATTTATTTAGGTTTCGAAAATAAGAGTAGAATTTATAACTTAGGTGCTTAATTTGCGAAGATACATAGAGGAAACTGATCCGTTGCAATCGATTGGAACACTTATAATAATATGTCAGTAAAAGAAATCTCTCAAATGCGTTTCAAATCAATTTGACTATTTTTAACCAAGTTTTAGTTAAAACACCGATTTAAACAAAGATTTTATTAATCTTAATAATCTAAAAGTACAAATAATGCTGCCGTTTGACTAATCTAATTCCTAAATTTAATTTTAACTATGCAAACACATTTTCGCGTTCGCAATCTAATAGCCTGTTCCTCTATCTCGAACAAAAAACTAGTCGAACGAAAGCAAGTCACTCGAATTCGAATCAATTTGGGTTTCTCTATTTCGAAAATCTTCGTTCGTCTTTACTTATGTGTGTCAATTTTCTTTTGTTACGCATTTATAAATCACAGCGATGCCAGATCGAATATTTTGAGCATTTATTACAATTTTCTTTAAAAGTACCAATAATACTACTAAATTGTTTGATGATAAAAACAACCCTGTTTAACAGCGATCAGCTGTATATGACAACTGAAATAATGTAAATACAAAGAAGAAAAAAATAACAACAAACAAGTGTTATTATTTGAGAAAGTGTTTTTATTTGTGAATTTTTTTCTTATGGATTCGACTATCGCTGAAGTTGAAAATGTACAATTAACTCGTAGGCAATTACGAGACATGTTGCATGTCCTGGAGCTGCCCACAAACCAGTAAGTATGAATTTTTATAAACATGTTAAATAGCTAACAGTGTATTCTTTATTCTAGATTTGTTGCAAATTTCCGGGTGTCAAAAGACATTTTTTTGTGCTTCTGCAAAAATTACAAGAAACGGGTAATCCTACATACAGAAGCACCCATATACGGCAGATATAAAGCTTGCAACCTTTTTGCGTTTCTTGGCCACTGGAAGCTATCAGAACGGTGTGAGAAATGAGATCCCTTTCTACACATGTAAAACGTTGTTTGCACCGAACACCGGATTTCCTATTTTACTTTCTTTCAATGAAGATCGAAATTCTAAACGAAAAAAAGTAGTTCAGGCAAATTATTTTTAATAAACTTGAAAATGGCTGATATAATTCGTTTTCGGTTTAACTAAACCTTCTTAACCTCGAACTTACTAAATTAGAATTAATAAAAATACATATCAATGACAATATCAATTGTATTTGGTCTATACGAAGCGTTTGAAAAAACAACACTTTACTAAACCAAGTTTAATTGACATTATAAAAACTCGGCCTTAAAGTAAGTTAAAGTACGGTGGATTTTTAGTATTGGGCTAAATGAAGATAACCCAAATATTTGTTTAAATCACCTTTTGAGCTACAACTTTTTTAAAAATTAGGCAAATCTATTTGAAAACCTTTTGAAAGATATTTTTTTACCGACGTATTATTTTATTGTATCAGTTAGTTTAAATGACAAGTTTAACGGTCAGTTTTATAGTTAGAACTAAGATCGGGTTTTGTCTTAAATACTTCTTGAGGTAGAAATTTTGTTTGAAAATGACGTCACCCTCTAGTGCTCTTTCTTCTGATTACAATAATATTTAAACTATATATTTGGCGTTGAAAATCTACTACCCAATCAATCAACTTGTTTAATAAAATATTGTTATTTAGCCAAAAAATATTTAAAATCTGAAGACCGCCTTTTAGAGGGTTAAGTCAAATTTTACAAAGAATTCAATCTTAGAACTTTTTATATCAATAAAACTGGCCGTAAAATTTAAGAAAACATAAAAACAAATTAAAAATAAATTATAAGTTAAACAAAGAAAATAAATTAGATTTAAATAAAACCCAGTTAAAAAGAGCCCTGAAGTTTTCCTTTAACTAAAAATTTAAAAACCTTTTTTCCGACTGTTGTGGCCAATGCAACACTTTTTATAGCAATTGCAACTTTGCATAATTGCAAAAGTTAATTATTCTTGCAGCCGGCCGAAAAAAATAACTTTTTTTACATTAATGTGTTTAAGAATCTTGCTGTGAACAGCTTATAACCGTCCACGTTTGTTTTTTTTTTAATTATTTAGGAAATGTTATAAATTATTTTAACATTTTTGGCATAGAGGTCTTTAAAAGAATTCAAATTAGAACATTTGTATGTTATAAATAACACCAGAATTAAACCATTAACAAACCGGTAGGATACCACTTTTACACAATATACCCAGCCAGATATTGACAACGGTACAAAAAATAAGGTACTGGCGTAATACCGTATTTTCTCCTTTTACGGTACTGTGAAGGTGTCGAAATGATAACAACGAAGGACGGTCAATTGACACTATTTGTGGGTGTTAACAAAGCACTTTTTATTTTTTAGGTTTTTTTGCACAGATAGACTTTCACTTGTCTGTCAGATATCATTTTGTTTACATATTTATTGAAAGTTTCAAATATCTAATAAAACGTTTCATCATATTTATGAAAGGGTCAACATTTTTTTATTATTAATCTATTGGTCGAAAATTTTTGGAAGTTTTTCCCGGAAATCGCTAAAAATTAACATAAATGCATACACATTAGAAACTAACCAGAATTATTTATAATTTTTTGTTTTTAAATATTTTGTCAGATGTAGAAATTCACAGATTTGTTGTGGTTAAACAATGTTTACACAAATTGTTTAATATTAGTTAAAATATTGTGAACTTTTTTGTAGCCACAAAAACAAAAAACAAATGCAGCCACCAGATATTGGTAATTATTTAAGGGTGATATTGCAATGAATTCATGAAGCATTTAAAACTAAACACAATATTAAGGGTATTCATTTTACAATTGATGGAATTTTAAACTTTTAATGAAAAGAGTCGAATTATTAGATTTTAAATCAAAAACTTTTACGTGTATTAAGAAGGGAAAGAGTTAAATTCGAAATTGCAGAAAATATTTATTTTACAATAGGTTGTTTCGAATTTCAAAAATTTCGAATTTCATGATGTAATTATGGAAAAAATAAAATATTTTTTCGACTGTACTTATAGTTCGCCACCCGCGATCAAAGTTGGTAATGACAGCGTATTTTTTTGAAAATTGTTTGCATAGTTTTGGAAAAAATAGTGTTCAAACGTTTGATAGTGGTAAGAATATTATGGGAAAAATATTTTAAGAAATTCCGTAGATTAATTTTGGTCCACCACAGCATCATTTAGTTTTAAATTTAATTTTTTATTTAATTTTAATTTTTTTGTTTTAGCAATGTATTTAAAACTCGAATATTTTGTATTTTGCTATTTTTATGCAATAAAATGGATATTAGACATTTTAATTACACAGTTCAAATAAAAAAAAATTGTTTTTTAAAACTAAATGATGCTGTGGTGGACCAAAATTATACTATATGGAATTTAAATTAAAATGAGGATTTTTAGTATTGTGTTAAATGAAGATAACCAAAAGTGTTGTTTAAATCAGCTTTTGAACTAAAATTTTTTTAAAAATTACCCAGCAAACAAAGATGATCATTAATGACTCGGAATTGAGCTCCAAAAACATAAACATTTGTCCACTTTTTCCTATGAAAGTGGTCCCTCCAAAAGAGCCCCCTGTGTACTTAGAAATGACTCAGAAAAAATTTCTTCATAAATTTAAATAATTTTGGAATCTTCTTTGAGTCCGAAAAATGAACCCTCGTTTTGAGACAGCTTTTTAGATTGTAAAGACAACTTTTTGGATTGTTTTCTGAGGGTTCATATTTTCTACCAAAAAAAAAGAGTGTTTTCAAAAAAACAATAATCATTTCTATGAGCCATTTAAAAATCTTATTTATGAGCGCTCTGGAATTGCTGGCTGGGTAGTTAAATTTATTTGAAAAATTTTCCCTCTTTGTTGTAAGGGCGATTTTAAAGTTGCTCCGATAACCGCTCCGCGGGAAAAATTTCAGCTCAGACGAAGAAAAAGTTATTTTTTTGGTTTTTTTTAAAAATACTTGCTCTTATATAACTGTATTTCTGGAAAATGTCAATAGAATCCTAATCTAGAATAAATTAGCATAAAAGTAAAAAATAACAACGCATAAAAATAAAAAATTAGTTGGAAAATATTTATGTAATTGCAATTTGCCCATTAGGGTTAAAATGGGATAAATTATGAAAATCGTAAAAAATTTTGTATTTTTTTCAAGAACTTGCAATGTTATACTGTAGCTTCATTTCTAATATCTTTAAATACTCAGATGTAAATTTTTGTAACCCTCTTGTTATGCTAACCTTTCCAAAGTTATGGCCAAAAATGGGATTTTTTTTTTTTTTGAAAATTGCAAAATTCTAATTTTGAGATTTTTTTAAATTTCTTTCAACAAAATTTGTTAAGTGGTCACCGCATAGAGTTTTTTTAAATACACCTCAGAGAATAATTTTAGTGAAAATTACATATATCCCTCTTTTAATTTAGTAGTAGACGGGGTTTTAAATTCGAATTTTTTGTGATTTTGGCCAAAAAAAAAATATTTATTTTTTAGTAGGTTTGAGGTTAAGAAGATAAATAAACCCCTTTCTCTAAAAATTATAATATTTGTTTATATGTTTATTGTCAGATTGTCTCTATATGATCATTTTCGAAAACATGTCCTCACATTACAAACGTAACTATACTGAAGTGGGACAGCAGCTGAACCATCTCACCCAAGTAAGGCCTTGAATATTCGTTGTTGTTTTTTAGGTAGCTGTAACAAAATTACTTCCGATTTTTTAACTGAGGTAACGAGTTTGTTTCCGAAAATTTTGAAAATCTCCAACAACTTTAACCCTTCCTTTACCAACACACTAATTAAAGTCTGTTGAAATTTATTCAACTTATAGTAGGAAACTGTACTCCTACTATAAATTGGTGAAATTTACTCTATGTGTGTAATTAAATAAAAATATGCACATTATGTTTAAGATCGTTCACTAATAATTTGCAATTTTAAATTGAAAGTGCGTCAAAATTAAAAGAAGTTTGGAAATTATTGTGTTAATTTACTAAAATTGTTTTTAAAAAAGCATGTTTTACGTGTAACTGTACTCATAAAATACATAAAAATCCACAGAAAATGTGCAATAATCCACATAAAGGGCGTAAAAATCCCCCAAAAAATGCATTTATGTCACAGCTGTGCTTAATGTTACACCACCCAAACCAGTGTTTTTTTTTTAATAAAACAACAAATTAATTTATAGTATGTATTGTATTTTATTAATAATAATATCCGTGTCTTACTCGCATAATCGTTTATGTCGAAATTAGTCGTTTTGAGATCTTAAGCTATTTTTATAAAATTTGTATAATAAAAATTTGTTATATCTATTGAACTGAAATCAATTTTAAAAAGAGGCTTAGACTACCACACGCATCAACAATACTTAAATAAGTACAAAAATCCTATTTAAATTATATATTACGCACGCGAAATTAATTGTTTCATTACTGCATGCCAACGAATGTCTCAGTAAAATTACTAAAAAACTAGACAATTTTACAAAAAGTACAAAGGTTTGCTAAAAAAATGCGATGCCCTTAATTGTTTTTGTTTTGGAAAGCCTACTAAATAATATAAATAAAAACCAAAACCAAAATTTTTATTTTGGTTTAAAAAAAATAAAACAGCACATAAACTGTATGTAAGGAGTAACTTCGATGAGCATGCCTTTCATTCATCTTATTACCGGGTAATAGTATATTTACACAATGATTGTGTCGATATCAGGTCTTAATTTTTTTGAAGTTTTCAAACAAAAATTTGAATAAATATAATTTAATAAGACTTTCCAACAACAAATACATGGGAAATACAGTCTCAACTAAGAGTCACAGACTTTTCGTAGGAATAGGCATGTAAAAGAATTTATTTGAAAATAAGTACTCAGTTATTACGTATTGCTGACAAGTGCTCGTTTGAGTGCTAATATTTAACGCAATTACCAAATTTATAAAATATCGGGACACCCTAATATATAATTGAATTTTATTATTATACAAAACAAAATAACATTTTAATAATATGATTATTTTAGATTTAATATGTTTTTCCCACATTTGTATAAATTTTATCCTTTTGTGTTTATTTTATGTTTTATCATCATTTCATATCGTTTGAAATAACAATTTCTGTTAACAATCCCTTAAAAGCTTTATTAACCCCTTTTGGCAGTGAAGTATGTATTGTATTTTGAAATTGTTATTATATTCATTCCTTTTCAAATGACAAATGTAAACATATTAGTTTGAATATAATTGTAATAATATTCATTACAATTACAATGTTATCATAAGCATACAAAAATATATATGAATGGATTTTATATAATTAATTTTAAACTTATTAAATATTTACAAAGTAAAACAGTTAAATTAAAAGCTAATTTAAATTTAAGGTAAAATAAACTTTTAACCCCTAAGATTTAATATTAAAAGGGGTGGGGAAATTTTATAGACTAACGCTGGGCCTCATACTGAAGATTTAACTTTTACTTAACTACAAAGCAAACTAAAATGCCAAATAATTGTATACAAAACAATAACAAATTATTTTACTAATCAATAGTTAGTTAACTCTTAAGCTTAAACTAAATGTAAAACACATCGTGGGCTTAGTCGGCAAACCTGTCAAGTCCAATTTTTATGCAAATTGAGTTTTTGATGTAGTATGCTAGTGTAACTCAAAACACATCATTTACAAAAAAAAATGCCATTATGTTGTTTTTTCTTGTTGTTATGCAGTGGTAAGCAATTCTGTCAAGTCCAAAAAAACAAACAAAACATCGAAAATCACATGCTAAGTCCAGCTGAAAACAACACACATTTTGTTTCAACAAATTTCTTCAATAGAATTAAATGCGACTTTTGTTTATTTAAAGATTAACTAAATAATTATTTAGTTATTTTAACTTTTAAGGTACCCAGTGTACAATTGGAGTCCGAAAAGACTCATAAAAGAGCCCTTAGACCTTCTGAAATCATAGATATATGAGGGTGTTTTTTACTTTACCGATGAAGCCTCTTTTGAGCGCACTTGTATGACTCATAAAAGACTCCAAATTATGAGCATTGCTGGAAAATTTTGAATTTTCTGAGCCATTTATGAGTCATTTGAGACAAATTTTTGAGTAATTTATGAGCATTGAAAAAATTTTGAATACGCTCATAAATAAGTGTCTATTATGTTTCATTTATGACTCTCAGATTTGAGCACTCTAAAAATGTTCGTCTTTCAGAGTCTTTTATGAGTCATAATTTCTGAGCGCTCAGAAAAATGTTGGTTGGGTAACTATTACTTATAAATTTTTTCAGGAAAAACATTGTTAATTTATAAATTTTATTAGGCGATTGTCATGAACTCTGCTGACATAAAAAAAAATAAAATAAAAAGAAAATCTGCTAAGTCCACAAAGTTGAAAGAAAATCTGGTGAGTCCACATTTAAAATAGAAAATTATAAAGAGCAAATCTGCTAAGTCCAAAAAGAGCCTATAAGTCTGCAAACCTTTATTTTGGAATTGTATGATATTTTGTGGTTAAACAAGATGAACTAAAGAAGAAAACTGCGTTTACAGATTTAAAAAAAGTTAACCCAAAAAAAAGTTAGACAGTTTTTTGTCTCTCCTGAAAAATTAAAAAAAACGGACTTGACAGGTTTGCCGACTAAGCCAACGACATATAGCATGTTTGTTAACATGCTAGTTCTTACTATTTTTAGTAATTTTTCCCCTTTCAACTGAAAAGGGTTTGCTGAAAATTAGCTAGCAGAGTTTATAAGTAGCTGAGATGCAAAACTCGTTCGTTACAAAAATTCAAAAAACGAGATGATAATTGATTCTGACAGTTCTTTTGGTGATTTGTGAGCAGATTTTCGATTTCTCACCTGTTGAGTTTTTAATCGAGAATGGCATAACATTTAAGAATTAAAAGCATTCAAATAATTGAAGTTTTTTGCTTCTTCCCAAAATTTAGTTAATGTGTAACGAACGAGTTTTGCATATCAGCTACTCATATGGAAAATCACTGATGAAGCCTGTCCATTAGAACGTACCACAAAAAAAGTTTGCCGTACACCTTCGAATTTAAATTAAGGTAGTTTGGAAAAAAAATGTTGCCGAACGTACACCTAGAAAAAACTTTTGTTGTCCCAACCGAATTTGTTTCCAACCGAATCGTTCGGTTGCTGTAACCGAAATAGGGTTGTGTCAACTGAAATAGGGTTGAAACAACCGAATTTTCGGTTGCAGCAACCGAACGATTCGGTTGGAACCAAATTCAGATGGGACAACAAATTTTGTTTGTAGGTATTTTTATATCTTTGGCGTTTACAGTCGGATCTTAAAGTGTGATATATCAATGTTTTCGTCTCGAGAACACTAATGTTTAGCTCTAAGGGCCATTGTCCTCAAGTATCCCGTTCTAGTATTTACCCACCAGATATCAGTTCCTACTACCCTAATGTAACACCCTAATGTCAGAAAATTAAAGCTCTAAAAATAGCATTAAACGTTTGCTTATAAAGTAGTTTTATAATCCCAGCAAAACTATTTAGAAAAATTTTTTATTTTTTTTATTGCCAAACTTATAGACCTCATTTATAAATTTTTCATCATATCTTCAGTATTTACTAAACAAACATTGGTCTCCTCGAGACAAAAACATCGATATAACATATAAGCTGTGTTTTTGCGGCAAGCTATTAATGTTGGCTTATGTCATTCCCATACAAATTTGACATTAGAAACTTTGAGAGTTAACACTAAACGTTGAATAATGTCAAATTTATATGGAAATGACATAAGCCAACATTGATAGCTTGCCGCACAAACACAGCTATCATGCCAATAATATAAAAAAAAAATTGAAAAGGCAAAAAAAAATTTTAGGAATTGCCTTGCGAAAAATACTTTATATATATTTGAAGGTGCACTTTTTTTTGCGCTGTAAGGTGGTACGGTCTACTGTCCATAGACAAAAAAGTATAAATTATTCATTAAATAAAACAAAACTTGCGTAGCTTCTTAGCTTAGCTTCAAGAGAATGCAGGGAAATACTATAGGGATCATAGTATGATATACAGGACTATAATATGATAATATTGGGATCATTTTAGACTCTGATAACGTCATAATTTTCTTTCCGATGTCCGGTTCGATGTGCGATCCGATAGCGTTGGTATCTCCTACTTATATACTCTTATGCTTCTTGCTAATATCCATAGAGATACGAATCTCTATAATTCAAAACTACTTAAGACAAATACAGTTTTCGGCTCTATGTATTATGGCCATTTAAAAATAAGAAAATTTAAAAAATTACTTAAAACTTTAATATTTTTCATTCATTTATTTTTTTACTCACAGCTTTTAGCGTTCAGATCCAAATCAATACAAAATGGAGCTACTATACCTGGTTTCTTTTTCGATTTTTTCAAAAAAAAAAAATAATGAAGACGAAAACAAACTAATGTTGTAGATTTTTCTGGAAAATCTATTTTTAGACTCAATATTTTTTCCTTAAAGTTATTCACTTCTCAGTCATTGATAATCTTAAGAAGCTTACATCTACTAAACTAAGAAAAAAATTTTTGGTTTTCTTTATTTTAATTAAATTTTTCCATTATGAACTTTTTTTTATTATTTCCCCCGTAAATTGCATTTAACAGTCTACAAATTAAAAAAAATTGTTCCAGAAAAAAACTTAAAAAGACAAACTTTTCTTTTCAAACCAAAGCAAAACTGAAAAATAAAAGTAAAAGAAAATCCTTGCTAATTTAATGCTTGATTGCATACGCGTGCATGTCGTGAACACACACCACATATCCTTGAAAGTGTAAGTTTGTGTATTGGAAAAACCACAATTGAACATTACACATACATATATATTAGTACATATTAATGAAAACTATGTATGAATGTACAATATAAGGACATCTTCAATAAGGATAACAACAAAACATACATTAGATGTACATACAACCAACCACATACAAAAGAACAATCGTTTTTCAAGAATAAGAATAAAAATGATAAAGAAAAGAGTACAAGTACCACTTGAAATTTTCTTCGAGACATTTTCAGAACTTGTACTAACATTCATCTATATTAGGGAGTCTATTATTCACAATATCAAAAATTTGTGTTCAAATTAATTTTAAACTGATTCATTTAAATTTTTCGTTTAAAGAGTAGTGCACTGAATTTTTAAATGAACATTTTTAAAACAAAAATTTTCATATTTTTTTTTATAAATTTTATCAATACAAATTTATTTGAACTATTAATTTTAGCATTCACTGCACTAAAATTTTGTTGCAAAAACTTTTAAAATCGCTGAAATTTTAATGGAATTTTTATATTGTAAGTTATTTTGAATAACACTAAAATTCTCAAAATAAAAGTATTGTCTGGTCCAGTTAAACTTTGTTTTCCTGATTCCCAATATAAATTTTGCGATTTCGTTAATTTTTCTTAAAATATTTACAATAAAACCAACAAAGTTTTATATTTAAAAATAACATTTTTTAAAAAGTTTTTTTTTAAAGCGGTATAAGTCCATTCAATACTGAAAAAATGAGATGAGATATGCCATTAGAAGTTCCAAAAACATTGAAACCTAAAACTTTTATTTTTCGCTTTAAAAAAATGTGGACCTCTTTAAATAGTTCGTATGTATCAACGGTTTATGAAATTTTCAAATATTTATTTAATTAAACTAAATATTGTTTATTTTAATTAAATTAATTTATTGAAATTAAATAAATATTTAAGCAAAATAATATTTCAAGTGAAGATAATCGATTAATTAGTAGCAAGTTATTTAAATTTATATTATAAATTCCTCAAAAGGTCAGTGAAAGACTCTAACTTTCTTAATGATTTTATCGACATTTTTAACTAACAATAATTGTCAGTTGAGTTACTGACCAATAATTGTCGGTTGAGTTACTGAATAATCTATTCTGTATTTTTTAGTCAACGATATATTTTGTTTGAATTTCGTACCAAAATATATCGGTAGAAATTAAAAACATCGCAAAAACTAATTGAAAATATTTGTTAAAAAATTAGAAACATCCCAGCAAAAAAAATTTAAATCATGCTTTACAAACAACTTATTTCACTATTTTGAAGTATCCGTTAGTGTATTTTTATTGCTTTTTTTTAAATTAATTCTGAACAACTTCAAAATATCACTTCTTTCATTGCTTCCAAAACATCCGTTAGTATGTTTTTACAGCTTCTTTAAAAGTACTTCTGAATAACATCCAAAAATTCACTTAAGTATGCCTTCTAAAGCATAATTGCTTTAAAAGTGATCCTAAAAAGTGATTTCGATGCAGTTTATTTCCAAATAGATGACAGCGGCTTCGATTTCCAGCGGGACCAATATTTTTATATTTTAAAAATTTTTTTTTTTGTTGGATAAAGGTATGTATAGTTGATTTTTTTAATTGGTAAATGAATGTTTTTTAGTTTGAGTCTAGATCATAAATTAATATCACTTTCTGTTTAAATTATTTTTCAACTTAAAGAAAGATGATACAATTTTTACAAGTAAATTACAAAGAATAAAAAATTTTAAAGAATTCGATAAGGCCAGCAAGACAGAATACGTATTTTCGGCTATCGATACAAAGCCATCATCAATGTCATTTGCCTTGACGGGTTAAACTTTGATAATCGTCTACTTATGTGAAAGTTGAAAGCAAATATAATATATTAACAACTCAACTTAGACTAATATCAACGAGATCTAACAATGCTATTTTTATCTTTTGCTATTATTACTCTTTTTTTTTTGTAGCTTTGAACCTTAATTCTTAAGGTATCTCAGCTAATTCTATTCAACTCTGTGTATGATAACCACAGATTTTTGAATTACAACGAACCGTTAAATTTAAATGTATGTTATTTAAATTATATTTTGCACCGTGTCATGTGTTTTTAAGATGAATGAGAGGTTATTCTTTTTAATTGGTAAATGAATGTTTTTAACAAGTACCTCCCAAATGTTCATAAGGATGTATGTTAGTATAAGTGGTTTTCAAATAAAGTTAATGGTAAATTACAATCGTTGGTTGTTTTTTTTTAGGTTTGGCATAGACCCTGAAGTAGCAGAAAAAAATTAAGCGTGAAATGTTGAAAAAGAATAAAGTTTTTTCTTGTATACTTTTCGTAAATAAATATATGCCCCGTAAATTGCCGACTAAATACACAATTTCTATTTGTTTCCAGAGATGTGGCAGGAATTTTTTTTTCTTTATTTATAAACATCGGACGAAGGGCAAATTTTTCAATCAATAAGTTTATTTCGTTGTTTTATCGTATGCTTAGTTACGTGGGCAGTTCTAAATGTTCTTAGCCTAACAATGAAAAACAAAAGCTAGATTTTTAAAATAATTTTATTTTTCTCCTGAAACTTCAATACACTTAGTCCATTAAGATAATTAAATAATTAAAATAATTTTCCTGAAGCTCCTCATTGCATCTTCATTCAAGGTAAAACGTTTTCCAGCAAGGATTTTTTAGATTTGGGAACAGGTAGAAATCAGAGTGAGCTTAATGAGAGAAATGATGAGATATGAGAAATTTTCATTCGAATGCGTTGGGCGCTGTAGTGTAATGGTTAGCGCGTTGGACTGTTACATGTGAGGTTGCGGGTTCGAGCCCCAACCAAGGCTTTTTTCTATCTGTAGCTGTATTCAAATTAAAATAATTTGTTTATTATAAAATTAATTCGATGTTTTTTATTTTATGATATTTTTAATAATGACAAAATATTTTTACATTTTTATGAAAACAAACATTCAGAAAATTCAAAGAAAATTAAATTTTTAAAATACAAAGTATAAAAACTGAAACAAAGTATATTCGGGAGGAATACCTACAATACTCCCCCTCCAGAAAAATGTATGTCTAATAAATTAAAAGTAACCCGTTTTTTAGTATTATGAGGTGAATTAAAAAGTTTAGTGTCAATGTTTTCAGTGCAGGCAGGTTTCAATCTGTCTATTGCAATCGATCTAATATTTCCATCTATTACAAGTTTAAAATACTTTTTGTCCTTTTCCACAATTTTGTATGGTCCTTCATATGGATGTTGCAGTGACCGCTTCTGTTCAACCCGTACAAATGCATATTTACAACTAAAAAGGTCTTTTGGTAAATATACTCCTGATTCTGAATTTCTGTGATGAGAGAGACTAGATCGGACGCCCTTAAAATGTTCCTTTAACTTGTTCAAAAAGTCGTGAGAAGTATGTTCACAATTTGTAACTACCATTTCCCCAGGTAAATTTTGTCCATATACCATCTCAGCAGCGGTAGATTTTAAGTCTTCTTTAAAAATTGATCTAAGACCAAATAAAGTAATCGGAAGAAGATCATACCAATTCTGTGATTGATTACTTGCAGTAATTGTTGCCTTTAACTGTCGATGGAATCTTTCAACTATACCATTGGCTTGTGGGTGATATGACGAAGTAGTGATTTTGTGACTTCCTAGTAATTTCGTCAACTCTGAGAAAATCCTGGACGTAAATTGTGTACCTTGATCGCTAGTTATTGTAATAGGAAGACCAAATCGACAAATATAATTGGAGAAAAATGTTTGTGCTATCGTTAAAGCCGAAATATCTTTAAGAGGATATGCTTCTGGCCAACGTGTAAATCTATCTATAATTGTTAAAAGATATCGATGATTACGTGAGGGTGGTAAAGGTCCTACTATATCTAGATGTATGTGTTCGAATCTCCCCTTTGGAATATCTGTCTTTACTACAGGTGATTTGGTATGGCGTATAACCTTGGATTTCTGACAACTTTGACACGCTTTGGTCCATATATTGAGTTCCTTACTCATACCTGGCCAAAAATAACGATGTGAAATAAGTCGGCGTGAAGCTCTGATACCGGGATGGGAAATTGAGTGTAATTTTTCAAATACTGTCTTACGTAGACTGTCTGGAACAAAAGGTCTAGGTGAATCGTTAGAAAATTCACACCATAACTCAACATCAAACAATGGAATTTTGAGTAACCTTAAATTGAGGTGTCTGTCTTTGTCCTGTAAAATTTCCTTTAGTTCCGAATCCTTCTGTTGTTCAGTGTATAATAATTTTAAATTAAGATCTGAACTCTTAAATGCATCTACCTCAAAAGCTCTTGAGAGTGTGTCCGCTACTATATTTGAAGCACCAGGTATATTCTAAATATCATTTGTAAACTGTGATATGTACTCAAGTTGTCTTGTTTGTCTCGGACTTCTCTCTGTTTTAGAGTTTAATGCAAAAACTAATGGTTTGTGGTCAGTAAAAACTGTGAATGTTCTTCCCTCTAACATATACCGAAAATGTTTTATATTTAAATAAATCGCTAATAACTCCCGATCAAAAGCACTGTACTTTGACTCAGAAGGTGATAACTTCTTTGAAAAGAAGGCTAATGGTTCTAAAACATTACCACGAACTTGTTGTAAAACACCCCAAATCGCAATGTTAGAAGCATCTACTGTCAATGTCAATCTGGCTTCACTATCAAAATGATTTAATAAAACATGCGAAGCAAAACGATCCTTAATATTTTCAAAAGCCTTGCAACTTTCTTCATTCCATTCTAGAGTCTTGTTTTTCATCTTTAAAGCCTGTGTAATCATGACATGAATTGGACTAGATATCTTAGCTAACCTAGGTATGTATCTGTGATAGTAATTTACCATACCTATAAACTTCTGTATTTGTTTAACGTTTATCGGGCGCTCAAAATTCTTGATAGCTAAAGGTTTGCCTTCCGCAGGTTGAATTCCTTTTTTCGAGATATTATGACCAAGGAATTCAATATTTGAAACTCCAAAAGTACATTTCCCTGGTTTAATGTTCAATCCAAATTCATTTAAACGTTCAAAAACCCGTTTTAAATGTACTAAGTGTTCTTCTTCATTTTCACTAGCAATAAGTACGTCATCAATATACACAAACACAAATTCAAGACTCCCAAAAACTTCGTTAATAAATCTCTGAAACGTTTGAGCAGAGTTTCTTAATCCAAATGGCATTCGAACAAATTCAAATAAATCAAATGGTGTGGTAATAGCCGTTTTATATATATCCTCTTCTGCCATAGGTAAGCCCGAACTAAGTCTACCTTTGAAAATATTTTCTTGTTTCTCATATTTACATTAAAATCGTGGATATGTGGCAATGGGTACCTATCGGGAATAGTGACGTAGTTTAATCTCCTGAAATCTCCACAAGGACGCCAATCATTCGGATCCTTTTTGGCAACTAAATGTAAAGCCGAAGTAACACACGAGTTTGAAGGTCTACATATACCTGATTTAATAAGAAAATCAAACTCAGTCTTTGCAATTTTATATTTTATAGGATCTAAACGTCTAGGTTTAGAGAAAGGTAAAGATCCGTTAGTGGCTAGTCTATGTATGTTTAACTGGTTTCGAATAATCTGGCTCCGATATTAATAAAGGGTATTGCTTCAACAAGTCTGTATATTGGTTTTCGATGGAAAATACTTTGGGTAACGAAATTTTACAGTAGTGTGAAAAAGCACTAATAGATAGTTTGGTCAACGGATCAATTAACGATTTATTCTTTATATCTATTAAAAGTCCATACTTGTGTAGAAAATCTGCTCCTATAATAGGTTTCTCAATATTAGCAATAGTAAAGACAAAAGGAAAATCCCGATGTAATCCTAAATCTACATTCAGCATCTTCTTTCCGAAAGTAGTTATAGTCGATCCATTCGCCGCGGTTAAAATAATATCAGAAACTTTTTTATGACTTTTAAATTTTGGGGATGGCAATACAGAGATATCTGCTCCACTATCTATTAAAAATTTCAATTTGTTAGTCTTATCATATACAAATAGGCGACGTGTTGAAATTGTCAAACGCCCGTTGTCTGTCGCCTCAACAACGGGAGAATTTAGTTTGTCGATTGTGAATCTTGCCTATAAAAAGAAGAAGGCGGTTCACAGCGTTTAGCATCCTTTCCGTATCTATAATGGAATCTACAGAGCCAAGTTCTATTATTTGATCTGCTTCTAGATCGTGATCTATTTCTCTCGAAACTTCTATATGGAGTTCGATATTTCTGTTCGTCGATCTGTTTCTTCATGGAAGAAATGTCCAGTGATAATGTTTGAAAACTCTGGCATATATTCGATGTAACTTGAATAAGATTCTCGACAATTTTCTCAAAGTTGGCAGAGCCTATAGTATTTGATGGAGTCGGGTTTTCCTTTATGGAAGCAACCTCAGTACTTTGTAATACCTCCCATAAGTTATCAGCCAATCGCATCAGTTCATTCAAATCCGTTAAATTAGAACCAGTTAAGGCAACGTTCAAACTCTTTGGTAATTTTCTCAACCAAAGTTTTTTTTAAAATGTCTTGAGTAAAATTTGAAACAGCAATTACAGATAATGACCTATAATATTCAGATGGTCTTCTATCCCCCACCTCAGAATCAGATAAAATTTTATCTAATCTTTTATTTTCACTCATTGAATGTCTTTCAATCAGAGTTCTCTTCAAATGAGCATAACGATCACTTGAAAGAGGGTTCTGAATAATGTTGTTATAACTTCCTGTGGTAAAGCAGTTACTATATGTTCATATTTTATCCTATCCTGTGTAATCCCTTTAGAAGTAAATTGCATTTCGGCATGTATAAACCATGCTTCTGGGCAATTTGTCCAGAATTGTGGGATTTTAACAGAAGCGGCAGAAATTTCAACATTTGATAAAGGAAAAGATCTAGTAGGACAATTAGAACGAGTTTCTGATTGAATGTGTGATTGGGCTAATGAATCTGAGTTAGATGTGTTCAAGTTATTGTCCATGTTTGAGCAAATTACCGATGGTTCCAAGCCTAATGTGATTGTATAGTTATATCTGACGATTGTATCAGTATTCGATTGCCGGGGAGAGAGTTAACAATCAACCAACCACAATAAACAAAAATAATAATAAACAATAACAAACAACTAACTACAAAAGCACATAAAATTGATGAAAAGGATCAATATGTATGTATTTTAACGAAATAACAATAAACAATACTTAAATACTCAGTTACGGTAAATGATATCTGGATCAATTCATAAAATTACTTGTAATTGACTTCAAACGAATAATAAAAGCCGATATAAATAATCTTGATATTTCTTTAAAACTAGAAATCTAGGATCTTGGTTTTTTTTTTTTTTTTGATTATCTATTTCTTTTATTGAGGTAATATCTTGATTCTTAAAAATTTGTTAATTCTTGGTTAATATAAGATGAATTTGATGAATGCAAAATTAATCTAATCCAATACGTGATTGATTTGATTTGTTATTTATTAACAGCTTGTATTCTATAAAGATTGAATTCGACTGATGATAATTGAATACATGTGGAGATATTTGAATATTTGAGCAATTATGATGTGATATGAACTATTTCGTTGCGCAGGATCGCCAGTTGTAGCTGTATTCAAATTAAAATAATTTGTTTATTATAAAATTAATTCGATGTTTTTTATTTTATGATATTTTTAATAATGACAAAATATTTTTACATTTTTATGAAAACAAACATTCAGAAAATTCAAAGAAAATTAAATTTTTAAAATACAAAGTATAAAAACTGAAACAAAGTATATTCGGGAGGAATACCTACACTATCCCTCATACATATCGCAGCGTCCTCCTTCGGTATTCCCATAGCTCTTAACCCCACCGAAGTAAAATAATATAACAGGGCTATGAACTAAAAAGCTTCAAAAAGTTCGCCAACTCACCATCAGATGGCGCGCAACAACTGTTCTAAAAAATTCAACATCTCGCGCAATTACAGTGTTGCCATATTTGAAGCCCTTCATCTTTCACCACCTTTCACGTCTTCTCTATCCCCTTTCCAAAGGAAGCAACACGTTAATTAATAGGAAGAATTTCCTGAGTGTTGCTTCTCTTTAAAAAAAAAAAAAGAATGCGTTTTTGGTTAACTGATAACAAATGCGGCACCCATCTTGCAGAAAGCTTTTTCATCTGTAATTCTTGATGCAAAATAAAATGTACTCGATCATTTGATATGACTATGGCATTACCTATTTCCCGCACTTTCACTCGTTGATCGTCTAATACCATATCATCGACTTTAGCTATGATTTCTGGCGTTGTTGCAGTTTTTGGACGTCCACTTCGTGGTTCATTTTCAATTCTTGTACGACCACGTTTAAATTCAGCAGCCCAATTTTTACTGTTGCATATGAAGGAGCACTTTCACCTAACACATTCACCATATCATTTCTTGTCCCGGTAAACCTTTCCTATATATTTGAACACCTGTTACTTACTATTTATACGAATTAGTTGACAGATCGAAATAAAATTTAACATGTGTTTATATGACGGATGGAAGTTTCCATTATACAAAGCTTTTTGCTGTTTATACCGCCATCTCTATGTCAGGCTAAGAACATTTCGTACTGCCCTCGTAAACTCGCAACATTAGTATCCCGATGGGTTCTCTCCGATCTTAATTAGATTCTAATATGTGAGCAGGAATCATGTTTTGTAAATTCCCTAGCTTGTATGGAGGAAAATAAGTTTTGGGTTACTAAACGGGCTATGCCCTGGAAATATTTATTTGGGTGTAAAACTACGTCGTCCAAAAAATTATAATAATCGGAAGACGTGCAGCATCGGCCCTGAAATTTGGAACATGGATTACAAGGGGAAAATATGTATATTTTCTCAAAAACATTGATATTCTAAAACTAATTAGAATTAAAGCATTAAAAATCGTGACTAGGAGAGGACTCTCTTTGTAAAAAAGCAATAGAAATTTAAATCGGTTAAAAAACAGCCGAGTTATTACAATTTCCTCTCGCAATTGATTTAATCAAGACCATTTAATCAAGAAATTCGGGTCCAAATTTTTAAATTTATTGAACTAATCTACCTACTACAGAAACATTTTTTTATTTTATAAGTTCCAAGAAACTCAGATGAGAAGTATTTTTTGCTAACTCGTTTTAAATTAGTGCCAAATAGGTCAGAATTTTTAAACACTGCTTTCAAATCAACAATTTTAAATTTTTTTAAAGAAATTTTAAAAAATCAACAATGGGAGGAGTGTAAGGTTTTATTAAGAACATATTAGAGATTAAAACTACAAAACTTGTAGGAATTCCATCATTCATTTGACGAAACTTATTGATATTATTTTTCTAGGTCTAGAAATAATATTCTTAATTTAATTTTAAAAAATGATAATTTTCGATTTACAGCTGCGTAATTTTTTATTTTACTGATGGCAACACTGGTCCACAAATATTTCCTCAAATTTTACTTACATTTTCTTCTTTTTTTGACCGTAAATTAAATGAACCACAAATTGTTAAAAACAACTGATAAAAATTAATTACACATATTATTTATTTTTTTTTTATATTTTTTTTTTAAACGAAATGACAGAATAAAATTAATGTTACGAATGCTTAGTATTTTATAGTAAAGTGTTGTTTTTTCAAACGCGTCGTATAGACCAAATACAATTAATATTGTAATTAATATGAATTTTAGTTAAAATAGTTATAAACACATTAAATTTGCAAATCAGACTAGATCTGCCTTTTTCTATGGACAGGCTTCATCAGTGATTTTCCATTAAATTGTATTATGGTTTATATTTTTATTGTCAGATTGTCTCTATATGAATACTTTCAAAAGTGATCAAACAGACATATACAAACATTCTACTTTAGATTTTTTTTATCTTCTTATTTCCTCCGTGTCACCTTTTGACGTATGGTTTTTACATACAAGTGCAGGCAATTTGTGTATATTGGAGACGGACTGCCAAAAGGGCATTTTTTTTTTTTTTTATAGTAAAGTGTTGTTTTTTCAACATAGACTTAATATTGTAATTAGGGAATGCATCCCTGGATTTCCCGTCCCGGGATTCCCGGGAAATTAGGCATTTTTCAGTTCCCGCATTGCCGGGAATTTGGACCGGGAATCCCGGGATTTCAAATTTTAAAATAATAAAGTTAATTATTTAGTAAAAATCTTTCATTCATAGAAATAAATATGTAAAAATAGCAGAAAAAGTTACTAAAAATTAGTTAAAAATGATGATGCAGAAAAAAATGCTAAAATTAGCAGATTTTTTTACTAAATACTAGTAAAATGAGCACAGCAAAATTAAAAATGTTAAATTTACAGAATTTTAGTTATATTTAGGCTAACTTTTAATTAATTGAAAATAGCAAATTGTACTGTAAAATCTGCAGAAAATTTTGCTATATAGTTGTAGACTAAAAATAGCAAAAATAAACTGTTAAATCTACAAAAATTTTTCTATTTTTAAGCTAAATTTAGCTGAATGCAAATGGCAGTTTATTCTGCTAAAATCATCAGAAATATTTGCTAAAACATTGTAAACTGCTGTTTTCAAAAGGCTCGATTTTTATTTTCATTTAAAAAAAATTGAAAAAAAAACTTAGAAAATTTTAAAATTTTTGGTGATTTTTTAGGCTACTAATTATTTATAAAAATTTTTTCCTGATTTTAGCAGGTTAATTTGCTATTCTCCATTTACAAAAATTCATCTCAAATATAACTAAAATTCTGTATATTTAACAGTTTTATTTTTGCTGTTCCTATAATATATAGCAAAAATAATCTGCTAATTTTGCAGTTTTATTCTGCAGCATAATTTTTAACTAAATTTTAGTAGTTTAAATAAATTTTTTACGGCCTTTTTTCTCTTAGTGTACATTAGGCTTGCTCATTTACTTACAAAATTGTAGTAAAAGTAGTAAGATTTTCGAGTAAACGAACACACTGATTAATTTGTGTACTTGATCGAACTTTTTAAGTTCCTTTTTTTAACAGGCACTAAAAGGAACTTTAAAAGTATATTTTTTAAGAAAAAAACCAAATAGTGCTTGTATAAAAATTTTGAATCGCACTTATTCTGTATGTAAGTTAGAATTTTTTTCCATAATTTTTTAAAAATTATTCCTATTTTCTAAAATTATTTTCTATTTAATTTTTTTATTTATTTTTTTTACGGACAAGTGTTTTATTTTAAAAATTAATTTTAGTTTATTCAATTTTTAAAAATACCTACATATAATTAGACTTATATAAAATTAATTCTTTCCCACTACAAAAATTCAAAGAAAAACCACCTGAGCTTTTTTACGATCACGAAAATTTGAGGTCTTTAAGACATTTTATTAAAAAAAATTTTAAATTACTATAAAATATTTTTTAATTTGTGTCCCTTGCGGGATCCCGGGATCCCGGGAATTCAAGATAAATTTCCCGCTTTCCCGGGAAATTAAAAGTGCGGGATTTTGCACTCCCTAATTGTAATTAATATGTATTTTTATTAATTCTAATTTAGTAGGTTTGAGGTTAAGAAGAAGAATAAACCTATTCTTCAAAAGTTATAAACAAATTAAATTTGCAAATCAGACTAGATCCAGTTTCTGCCTTTTTTGTGTTGTTTAAATTTTTTTAATGACTTCCGAATGTAGTTAAAAATTACATTACACCCACAAATGAATGTTATTTTCACTTGAAGCAACAAAACTGAAATACTACTTAAAAACTAACGAATTCTGACTTCAGACTTTCCCCGAAAAATGTAGTGGAATTTTTATTTTTTAGGAGAAAGTACTTTTTCAAAAAAAGAATAGTTTTTTTTGGAAAGAGCAGTTTTTTTTGAAAAGTACTTCTTTCTTGAAAAAGTTTTTTTTTTCTTATAAAAAATTATTTTTTTTGAAAAAATTTCCTATTTTAAAAAAATAAGTTTTTATGTAAACTTTTTTTGTTTCTATTGCACTGATAGGTTTTTACTGGTAAACCGGTTAATTTCAGTACACCCGGTTTAATTTCTAATATAATGCTATATAGCATTATATTTTATGTTGTATGTATATTTGTCGATCGTCATATATCGACGCTACTCCAAACACGGCATGTGTTTCTTACCAGGTTTTCAGTTTTATTCCGTCATTCGCTGCCTTTTTGATTTCACATGCTCTCTTTCGTTCGATTGTGCAGTCTATTTATTTACATTTAAATTTTCATTATTTTTGAAATAGAGAAAAATATACATAAGTGCGAAAGTGATACTAATTTCATAGATTAGAACAAAGGGTTCGTTTGTGTTAGAATCTCACGTTATTACCCCCCAAAAAAGATGTGAAATGGTCAACTCTGTGAAAAAAAAGAACAAGTTATTCTAGGCTCTGCTCCCCTTTTCAAGCCAGATCTGCTTTTACTTTGTAGTACGTATTAACATTGTGGTAGACAACACTAAAAAATTTACAAGTGTGTGTTCAGTTTTTTCTCAAACTCTTAAGATTTCTTTTGCCAATAATATTTAACTTTCTTTGCTTTTTTTTTTAAATTCAATTACCAAAATCGACAACTAAATTAATGATAAGAAAATATACTTAAAAAAATGTTAGACAGTATGAAAATAAAATCAAAGATTTTTGTCTAAAATAACTGAAAATGACGTTAATAAAAACGAAAAAAAGTTTTAAAAGTTTAGATTAAAATACTGAGAAAAAAATAAATTCGTAAGAGTTAAGTTCTTTGAACTCAATCTTACCATTTTAAGAAATAAAAAATATGGATTATTCTTAGGGATATAACTTTTGTCTCAATTCAAACTATCTTAAAAATTTTCAAATTACGCTTTAGAATAAAAAATTCTTAATTAAAAAATTTAGGCTTTACTTGGTGTCCTTGTAAGATATTCCGCCAAAAAAAAAGCGCGTGTTGGGTTTTTTTCTGTTAAGTTGCATTTTTATCCTTACATCTACTAGAAACTGAATTAAAATTATTATTAAAATTTTATAAAAAATTTTTTCAAGAAAAAAAGGTATTCCGCCAAAAAAGCTTGTGCTGGATTTTTTTCTGTTCAGTTGCATTTTTATCTTACATCAACTAGATACTGAATTCAAATGCAGATTGCAGTAACTCCAAAATGTTAACAAAATTTGGTCATCACGCAAAATATATGAAATTTTCAAAATTCAAAACTATATCCACTTTGCGATGATTTACTTATCAAAAGAAAAGTTTTGGTATCCATATTGCCCTATTTAGATCAAATTTTTTCCTCCACATTGAATTTCTGATAAAACGCGAAAAATCGTGAATTTCAAAAAAATCTGAAACACGCGTTCTCTTAAATCGACTACAGATTATGATATGTAAGTTTGAAATTTCAATACCCGGGTAAAAATATCTTTTTTGATAAATCCCCATATACAACGTCATACAACTTGATCCGAAAAATGGGTCATCTACATGTGTCTAATTATATCAAATTAAATATAATTTGATACAGTTTGATACGAGATTTGTCCATATCCAGGACATCAAATTATATCTAATTTGATATAAAAATATCTGATTTTATAAAATTTTGTCTGATAGTAGGCATACTTTTTATGCATACCAGCTATTAAATTGACATTGAAATGTCTATGGTTTTAACACCCAAAGAAGACCCAAATTTTAAAACATAAAATAAAAATTTATTTGAATACTTTTGTCTTCTAAATCGTTCGCATCATTTTTTAATATGATTTTACATGCAAAAACATTACGTGAAAATTATTTGGCTAGGAAGTAATTAACTCTGAATTTGCAGATAACTAATTTTGATCTTATATTAAATTAAATTATATTTTTAGTACGACGACACATACAGTGTTATAAAACTTAGTATCAAATCATATATAATCATATCGATCACTACATATAATTTGATTAGTTTTATAAGGCTTATGTAGTTATATATGGAATCAGATTTGGGGATATGTAATAATATCAATTACCTTACAAAAAATTCGTTGAAAAAATAATATCAGATGTAGTTGTATATAATGAAATGTGTCTTAATGTGACTCCATTCATTGTCAGATGTAGCCCAATCACATGATATATGACAATATATAACTGTTTTTACTCGGGTAACAAACATCTCCGTACAAAAAGTCAAAAATTTGTTTTTTTATAAAATATCCTTGAAAATAGGACATGTCGGGATTCGCTTGAACATGTTATATAACATATACCGCTAGACGCGTCTCAAAAAAACCTTTCATATGATACCCATATTGAGTATGTTGTCTACAGCTAAAATGCAAATTTCTTACAAAAACTACAAAAAAGACCTTTTTTAAAAATGGTCCAGCTCGTGAGATCTCATTGCTAGACCCGAAATATTTTGGGAATCATCATAAAACAAACCAAGGTTTATTTTGAAGGGGGCAGTTTTTTTACTTTTTTTCGTGAATCGGTCTAATGTAGATGAAAGCCTGATTAAAAAAGTTATAATAAACTGAAACAAAAACTTAAAAATATCGATTGTAGTTTTAATAACACAGTACAACAGCCAATCTGGGGGGTGAGAAATTCCAAGTCAGGGTGATGGTACTAGGTCAGTATAGTAAAACCCTCAAAGGGTTTGGCGTTAGTATGTGTCATTTTTTTTTATGACCTTTTAAATTTTTTCCTTATCTTGATGTTTTTTCGCTTAGTTGTAACATTTTGGCAAAAACGTAGTTTAACATACTCTCGAGAACCACTTGTCCGATTTTGATGAAACAAATTTAGAAAAATTTAGAATTACAATTTCTTTAATCCGTTCATATAACGTTTTTCTTTATAATCAACAGTTTTGCCGGTAAAAATAAATTTGTGGAGAAAAAAAAATATTTTTTTGCCTAAAAATTAAAATTTTTTTTTTTAATTCATAAAAAATCCAAAACGGAAAAAAGGATCAAGTGTTATTAATTTCATGTAAAGTCACATAACCTATAAACAAAATTTAACGCGTTCTGCTTTTATTTACAATTAAGTGAAGGTATCCCATTTTGACAAGAATATTGATATTTGTTTTTATTCAAAAAAGTGTCATTTATCGCCTTTTTCATAAATTTTCCCCAATAACTCCAGACTTCTGGCCATAAACTACTAAAAAAATTAAGTAAACATTTTTATAATTTTTTATTTTTATTTTATTTATTTATTTTTATTTATTTTAATAAATATTGCCTAGACTTTTTCGATGGTGGTTGTTCGGGACTAGTGGCATCGCATTCATCGCTATCATCAGTTTCTGAACCACACATAATGTCAATGTGTGACTCCACTGTTGGCCCTTCTGCATCTCCTGAAAATTCTTTATCATCAAGATCATCCTTGTCTTGCCACACTCACTTACTCCACCAGCAAATTTCCGCAATTATTGCACTCGGCGACTTTTTGCCTCTATATCTGTAAGTTTTTGTTTTATTAAAATGAGTTTGAAAAAATAAAAAATCAGTATTACCTCATTTCAAATGGCATAGCAACTTGATGATAGCGTTCACCTTGTTCATCAGATTCGGTAGCCAATTGTTTGCTGAAGTAGTCCAGATGATGATGTAAATAATGGATTTTCCAGGACATGTGGACACCAATTTCCGAGAATGCTCTTAACATCCTTGCGACAGAAACATCGTAGTTGTTAGAACGATGCTTTCCCAACAAGCCTTCTATTACTTCTTTGATTGTCTGCCATGCATTCAATTCAGCGTCAATCAAAATATTGTTGAATGCGTCACTTTTAATCAGCTTTCATATATCTGGACCATTTAGTACGCCTGATTGGAAAAAATTAATTTGTTAAGATGGAAAATCATGGGAAATGAATGTGATATTATGACTTACCTTCTTTAATTTTACTTTCGCTGAGTCTCGGGTAAATTAGTTTCAAACACAAGAAAACTTCATCTCTTTTGGCGACAGTTTTGATAAAATTCTTAACAGTTCCAAGTTTAATATGCAGTGGAGGCAGCAATATCTTCTCCTTCGGCACTAGAGGCTCACGAATAATATTGGCCGTTTGTAACCTGCTGTGCTCTCTGAGTTTCCATCCGTGGCATGCATATTGGTCACCGGAAAATCGTGTGTCCCAATCGCACAAAAAGCACATATATTTTATATAGCCGCTTTGAAGACCGCAAAGCATTGCTACAACTTTTAAATCGCAGCATATGCGCCACATATGTTTGGCGTAGTTAACCATTTTTAAAATATTTTCCAGTGCATCATATGTTTCTTTCGTTTCTGTACTGTAGGTGATTGGAACTGAAGGTTTTTTATTGGTCTTATGCAGTAAAACCGCCTTCAAGCTGAGTTTTGAACTGTCAATAAATAATCTCCAGTCATCTGCTTCATATTTTATTTCCATTGCGTCCATCAATTTTCCTACATCCGGGCAATATGCAGAAGTTTTTTCATCATTCACAAGGAATAAACTTTGGAGTGTTGCCTGACGACTTCGATAAGCTGTGACTTTCACACCGGGTGCCAACAAATTGTTTGATTTCAAAATGGAAGCCAGCTCTTCCGATTTATGCTGTGTTAATTCCAACTTGGCAACAATTGAATCAAGCTTATTTTGATTTATTAAAATTGGCTCATTGGATACTGATGGCTCATATGGAAAATATGAAGCTTCTGGGCTAGAAGCTTTTGGCACAGGAATGTGGTCCGAATGAGGCAATGGTGTTGCGGCACTTGCAACACCAACGTAATTATACGATTTTCTTATCCTTTTTGCGGCTCCTTTATTCCCACATGCATAGCAATTCAATGGATTGTGACCTTCGCCAGGATTAGTCCAAGTCATTGGGATACCGAATGGCATACTTTCACGTCTTCTATTTTTCCAATCCATTAGACGGTTGTAGCAGCTTTTACACACTATATTTGGTACCCAATTTTCGTTCACTATAACATTTTGGTTGAAGTACATCTCGTATGTTTGAACAAAATCAGTACTGAAATTTCCCCTTTTTTTATGTGTTGAGACATATTGACCACAGCAGTAGCAAAAGCTATTTATATCTGGCTTGCACAGTTCCATATTCTGTTCTCTTTTGTTCACTTTTAAAAAACTGGAGAAAAATCACTTTTACTGTTCGCGTTCGTCGGCATTTGTTGAATGACAAAAATCACAGAACCAGTGTGAGAAAGAGAAGAAGTATAATGACAATGCATGTTTTATGTGAACATTACAGAACCAGTGTTGCCACATCAATATTTCTCTTTTAGTACAGTAGAAAAATATGCGAGAGTTCGGCTTGTGAGTGTCAATGTTTTCTCCAAATAATGTTGTGCATATCTGGAGCAAATTTTTGAAATTCATACATAGGAAAACGTTATATGAACGGATTAAAGAAATTGTAATTCTAAATTTTCCTAAATTTGTTTCATCAAAATCGGACAAGTGGTTCTCGAGTTATGTTAAACTACGTTTTTGCCAAAATGTTGCAACTAAGCGAAAAAACATCAAGATAAGGAAAAAATTTAAAAGGTCATAAAAAAAAAATGACACATACGAACGCCAAACCCTTTGAGGGTTTTACTATACTGACCTAGTACCATCACCCTGACTTGGAATTTCTAATCCCAAAAATGTTCCATAGTGTAATTAATAAATGCAAATAGATTTAATAGATTTTTGAAAATAAGATATTCCTCAATACAAATTTTTATTTGTGTTTTATAAGAAATGAATCTTACACTCATGGAAATAAACCTGTAAAAAAGCAGAGAAAGCTTAAATAAAACTGCTGAATTTATAAAATTTTAGTTTTTATTGAGTTAACTACTAGTTAATTGAAAATGGTAAATTATACTACAAAATCTGCAGAAAATTTATTAAATATTACTAAATTAACAATAGCAAAGTTCTATGTCTAAAAAATATTTGTTAAATTTACCCAGTCAGAAAAATACAAACGGGAAAGCGATGGTAAAGCACTTCAACAGGTGGTACAAGTACTGGCAAAAAGTGCTTTCCCATTCCCAAAATGATAACATCATTAGACAAAAGGACCGGCTATTCATAAAGCGCCGGAAAAGCACTGGAGAAATAAAATTTTTAAACGTTGGCAAAACCAAAAAATAGGTGGTCTGGAAACATATTTTCAAAAATAAAATTTAAAAAAATTTTATATGTATTTTTTTGGTCCCGCCTTGATTTGAACCCAGGCCGTCAGATTGGCAGACGTTTGTTCTACTCACTGAGCTAATGAGACATATAATATTTGATGGCTAAACACATAATTGAGTGATAATAGCAGTGCTAAAATGCTAGTACTGGCAAACAGTTTTCTGGAACTAATACGCCAGCGTTGGGAGAGCAAAAAAAAAAGTTGGTCTGAACAAAAAAATTTTTAAATTAAAAAAAATCGAAAAAAAATTTTTTGCTTGCAACCGGATTTGAACTCGGAACCTCCTGACTACAAACCTTTTTTAACGAAGCGTCAGCATTTTTATAAAATCATTGGTAGCATTGGCTAGGTAGTTCTGGATAACCACTGGTTGCTAACGTTGGCATAGCACTCTTATTTTTTTTGTTTTCAGTAGTTATGCTAATTTCAGCAGTTTTTTCGGCAAGGTCATTTTTAACTAATTTTTAGCAGTTTTAACTAAAATTTTTACAGATATTATTTATTAATGTGTAAACAATCAAAACGCACTCATAAAAGAATATTCTTAAAGTAAAATGTTTATGTTCCTTAAGAATTTCATAATTCCTCAATTTCATTAAAATCTATGAATTCCAACTAGGGAATGCATCCCGGCATTTCCCGTCCCGGGATTCCCGAGAAATTAGTCATTTTTCAATTCTAGCATTCCCTGGAATTTGGACCGGGATTCCCGGGGTTTCAAAAAATGCAGTGTAAAATAATGAAGTTAATTATTTCAAACTTACTTATGCAAAATTTTCCAACGTTTTGTATTTACATTAGGCTTGCTCATTTACTTATAAAATTGTAGTAAAAGTAGTAAGATTTTCGAGTACACGAAAACACTGATTAATTTGTCTACTTGATCGAACTTTTTAAGTTCGTTTTTTTTTAACAGGCACTAAAAGGAACTTAAAAAATATATTTTTTAAGAAAACCACTCAACTAAATAGTGTTTGTATAAAAAATTTTGAATCGAACTTATTATGTAGAGAATTAAAGACAAATTTGTCCATTGATTTTTAAAAATGTTCAAGTAAGTTAGAATTTGTTCCCATAATTTTTAAAATTTTTCCAATTTTATAAAATTATTTTCTTTCTTAACTTTTTTGTTTAGTTTGTGTTTTTGTTTTCTAGTTTATTCAGTTTTAAAAATATATATATAATTAGTCTTATATAAATTCTAATATGTGACCTTCTCCGAGAAAAGGGACCTAGTGTGTGAAGTTTTGAGAAGAACGCATTTAAAGTTTCATAACGCATTATCACTTTGAACACACCTTGAGTTGGGAGATGCGATTTGGCAATCGCGTGTGTTATCACCATCTAACTTAGAAATCTAACTCATTTCATCTTATTCTACACCCTTTTAGGTACCAGAATCCACTCTTTTTGGCACACTAGGTCCCTTTTCTCGGAGAAGGTCACATATAAAATTAATTCTTTCCCTCTACGAAAATTCCAAGAAAAACCACCTGAGCTTTTTCACGATCATAAAAATTTGAGATCTTTAAGACATTTTATTAATAAAAATTTTTAAATTACTATAAAATATTGTCTTGCGGGATCCCGGGAATTCAAGATAAATTTGCCGCTTTCCCGGGAAATCAAAAAGTGCGGGATTTTGCATTCCCTAATTCCAACACTGGGATTAGATTAATTTCGCTGCCTAAACAGAATATTATTAAAAAAAACATTTTGTTTTTCTAATGTGTACTTAAAACAGAATGTTTTGTATTGTAAGGTACTTTTTTCAAATCACATGATCCCTATTGAAATTTTATAATAAAGCACGTTCTTACTGCCGAAATTTACCAGTATTCGTCAGTGAAAACTCTTTTCAAACTGACCTCTTCCTACAAGAAATTTAACATTTGAAAAGTTTTCGATACACATGTCGCCAAAAATAATTTTAAAAACGAGTAAAAAAGTTAAAGTCGGGCATGCCGACTATATAATACCCTACACCAGTCTGATTTAAAGCCAACTAATGTTTGGATCCGAAATTTGAATGGGTTAAAACAGACTTGTGTCAAAATTTTCTATAAAATCATAAAAGAACAGAAAATCGAAAATATAGCCCATATGGGCGATAGGTCCAAATATGGACCGATCCTATTTAGAATCAATAGGCTTTTTCCTTGAGACAATGTGAGTCAACGAACCAAACTTTATTGAAATATCTTCGTATTTGCGACATACAGCGTATAACCAAGCCAATTTTGGAGGGACCCTTATATGGGCACTAGGTCTAAACATGGACCGATGTGAACCAAAATCAATAGGCTTCGTCCTTGGGCCGATATAGGTCTGTGTACCAAATTTCATTAAAATATCTTCGTATTTGCGACCAAGAGTGCATGGACAGACAGATGAACATCGTTAAATCGAAATAAAAAAAGTTCTGAGCCGATCGGTATACTATAAAGTGGGTCTAGGACCAATATTTTTTGTTGTTACAAACATCAGCACAAACTTATAATACCCTGACCACGTAGTGGTGTAGGGTATAATTAACAGTTCTTAAAATTACCTGAATGTAATAAATTTTTTTCATTATAATTACTTACATATGTAATCGTAATAAAAATAACTAATGATCATTACAAAATAACGAATTACTCCCAATTATACTCTTGTCCTAGTGAAATTTACTATTAAATATAAAGTTTTTTTAATGCTATAATTTGAATTTCTAACATAATTTCCCGTATGTCACATTTACAGTTTGTTGCTTCTGTTACAATTTTTGGTTGTTAAGTTGAAATAAAATTATTTTGATTTTGTTCTTTATTCATCATGTTATTTAAAGCGGAAGTATATTTACTCTAGTGTTTTGTTAGGAAACAGATTGTGAAGTTTGAACTAAATAAATTTAATTAACATGAAAATACTTGGTGAATTTATTTTGTAAAAATAAACGTTAAAACTAGACATGAACAATCCGGCGATGTTTAAGTAACACCGTTCTCAGTGATCGGTATTTGGAAATCAGCGTTCTTTTGAACAATGAACGTGATAACGGAATTTCAATGAGAAGAAATTCCGTTATCACAGTCATTTTCTGAGAAATAAAACAATATCATATAAGAGATGAATACTTACGACAGAAAACTTAAACATGATATAGAGACATTTTATTTTAAAGAGTGTGGAAACAACCCAGTCAGAAAAATACAAACGGGAAAGCGGTGGCAAAGCACTTTAACAGGTGGTACAAGTACTGGAAAAAAGTTCTTTCCCATTCCCAAAATGATAACATCATTAGACAAAAGGACCGGATGTTCAAAAAGCGCCGGAAAAGCACTGGAGGAATAAAATTTTTAAACGTAGACAAAACCAATAAATAGGTGGTCTGGAAATATATTATTATATATTATTCTCCAAAATAAAATTTAAAAAAAGTTCATATGTATTTGTTTTGGTCCTGCCGTATTTGAACCCAGGCCATCAGATTGGCAGACGATTGCTCTACCCACTGAGCTAACGAGACATATAATATTTGACGGCTAAACACATAAATGAGTGATAATAGTTGGACAACTACTGGCTGTGCCAAAATGGTAGTACTGGCAAACAGTTTTTCGTAACTAGTATGCCACTGTTGGGAGGGCAAAAAAAAAGTTGGTCGTGAAGGAGCTTTCCAAAAAACAAAAAAATTGATTTTATAAAACAAAAAAAAAACTTAAATTAAAAAAAATCAAAAAAAAATTCAGATGCAGGGTTTTCGACCCAAATTGGAGATTTCAAACATCGGTTTGGGACAGATTTTCTTGGTAATTTAAACTACTTTTTTATGTATTTTTGGGGATTTCAGTTTTTTGTTTTTTTTTTGTATATTGTTTATTTTAAATTTATTTAAAATATATATTTTGTCTGATGTACATTACTTTGTTAAAATATTCTTTAAAGTTGGCAACAACAGTAATTTAAATAAATGGCAACCATTGAAAATAGGGCTATTTAAAACTTTCTGGCAACTCTGATAACAGAGGCCAAATGGTACTTTATTATAAAAAGTTTTTATACAACATTATGTATAAAAAGTACCAAGCAATCTGCTTGATACCGGCTGCTTGATTGCTTGATAAACCAGTCAACCTAGCACATGGCCGACTTATTAAAAAGTACCGTTCACCAAGCAGTGTTGCCATAATTTTTTTAGCCAAACAGCGTTATTTAAAATTAAAAAGAAATTGGGTCATTTTGACACCATGCTTTCAAACAAGTTAATTTTGTTCTTTTTTTTCTAGAAAATGCTTGATTAAAGATTTTTATGTCAATTTTCAAATGCCACTTTTTTACAATTTAAAATTTTGGGATTATTTTGGCCCATGTGCCCAAATGGTTAATTATTAATTTTTTTATTACTATATGGGTAATTCTATGTCAAATCAACCAACCCTACCTACTCCAAATTTTATATACATATGTATAATTTCAAAAAAAAGTCGAAAATTTTCAAAAATTTTACATTTGACCTTGGTAGAGAAAGGGTTAACGTTGTCTGAGTTCAGAGCTTTAAAGAATTAATTCCTTTTTGGAATGAATTCTCAAAAATTTAATTCAATTCTTTAATTCAAGGAACAAATTTATCAATAAAACATAAGCAGGAATTAATTCCTGTGAATGAATTCAAAGAATTCAAATTTATAGAATGAATTCTCTGACCAAAGCCCTAAGCATTCGAATTCATTCACTAAAGAATTCACTCAACACGAGTTAATTCAATTTTAAGTCAAAGAATTCATTCAATTCTAGCTAATTCAACTTTTGGTCGAGGAATTCATTCAATTCTAGTCAATTCAACTTTTGGTCAAGGAGTTCATTCAATTCTATTTAATTCAACTTTTGCTCAAGGAATTCATTCAATTCTATTTAATTCAACTTTTCGTCAAGGAATTGATTCAAGTTAATTCAACTTTTGGTCAAAGAATACATTCAATTCTAGTTAATTAAACTTTTGGTCAATGAATTCATTCATTTCTAGTTAATTCAACTTTTAGTCAAGGAATTAAATTTATTTAATTGTTATATTAGCTGTATTTTCGACTTAACTATATCCGTTAACTTTCAAAAAACCACAAAGTGCATAAAAACGTTTTTTAGACAAAAACTAACATATTACTTTTCGTATGCACGTTAACTTACAACGTGGATAATTATCAGCGTTGAAAACTCAACATTTATACATTTTCACACCTAGCGTAACTTCTTCGCGTTACTACCTAAAAAGGTTTGCTGACGCACGTTCGATTATACCGGACCTATCATAAATACTCACTATTTAAAAAAATTTGATACTCCAATCAGTTTAAGGTAGATTTGCTATAAATACTTAACGTTGATAGGTATGAACGAAAATACAGCTATTGTTACTGTTGATAGTCAGTGTATATCTAGTTTCACTAACATGGGTACTGATTTCTGGATTTTAGGTGATGTTTTCATTGGCCGTTATTACACTGTTTTTGATTTAGGTAACAATCGTGTTGGTTTCGCTACCGTCGCCTAATAAAATGCTCATATATAAATTTATGTTTTTAAATGAAATAATTACTCTAAAACTGTCCACTAGAATGCCACGATAAATGGCTTATTTGAGAATTAGTTTAAGTAATAGCTATGAAACGATGCGTATAAATGAGTTGAATATGAAAGAAATTAATAAAAAGTTTTTGGAAGGAATCTTTGGTTCCCTGCCAGTGATTGAAGATGATGATAATATTGTATTTTGGCAAAAAAAAAGTTTTGAGTGTTCGCAAAATAGGTATCAAACGATGCGGAAAGACTAACTTGTTATAAAAAATGCATTTAAAATTTTTTTATGGAGGAATATTTTTTCTTATTTTTTAATCTACAAGCAGACTTGTAATTGTGAAGAAGTTTCGAGTTTGTTAGTACCCATACTAAAGGTTAAATAAAGAGGTTACTTTAGACTCCCGGGGGGACTAAAATGGATCTAGTAGGAGGTACAGTTGAGGGATTCTAAAACAAAATGCATTTCTGAAATCCTGCGATTTGAGTACCCTTATACGTACACTTATACGTAAGTAAGGATACCGGTTTTCAGGGTCTGGGGAAAAGGTTCCGGGAGGACCGGTCTTTCAAGTTTCGAACAAAAAAATTCTATTTTTTTAGAAGGAGGTGGAAAATTTTTTTATCTATTTATTTAAGTGTGGCCGACTAAGTGCAATTTAACCAATATTATTTATTATTATTATGGGGTTTTGATCTTAATTTTATTAGTTAATAATATGGCCCATCATATTAGGGTGTAATACAAGAATAAAAAGTAATCGATGTAAAAGTTTATTTGCTTTCGTTGTAAATATATATTGTGTATAACACTCAACCAAAAAAAGTCTGTAATGGCTACTAAAAATTTTGCTGTTATTACGGGAAATTTAACTGTTTTGAGCCCAGCGGTATTTTTTGCCAATTTTAGCAAAACATGTCTACTGATTTGTAGTACATTAAACTTAGTAGTCGCTACTAAATTTTAGCAAAGTTGTTGTAAACGGCAATTCAAAATCGATTTGCTAAAATCATTTAAACAATTTACTAAATATCAATAATTTTAGTAAAATGAAATTGGTGTAAATAATTAGAAGACGCTACTAAATTTCAGTAAATTGTTGTAAACTGCAATTTAAAATCAATCTGCTGAAATTAGCAAAAAAGTGTACTAAAAAATAAACAAACTGTAAAATCTAAAAAAAAATGAAAATGAAAAAATATAAACAAAAAAATATTTTTTTTCTTTCGATTGTAAAAAATATATAATTACTTCAACATACTTGAAATTTGGAGTAAATATAGCAATCGGTTCTCCAGTTATGCATTGGAGGTACAATACAATTTTCTGAGTTTTATTTCTAAACTAAGAATTGTAACGACGAGTTTTCCTCCGTTAGCTCTGGTATGATCGCAGCGGTAGGGATCGCCACAGAAATTTATTTAATTCAGTGACCGAGAGTAAAGGCGTAGTTTAAAACGTTATAAAAAATGATTTATTCATTCCTTTATTTCTAATTATAAGCATAAGAACACCTATGCTAAAATTAATCTAATATAGACGGATGCACTAGGATTTCAAGTCCTTCGTAGGGTTTTCGGGAAGTGACCTACGAACGGCACGCCTCCTGTATGCAAATGATGTTCAAGAAGCTTCGCAGGATATTCAAAAAGATACGGCAGGAAGTGACCTACGAACGGCACGCTTCCTGGATGCAAATGATGTTCAAGGACCTAATTAATAAGCTTGAACTTTATATAAAATAAAAAACATTTGCTTTACTAAGGAAATTTGGTCGAAGCAACAACACTAACATAGAGAAAAATAATAGCTTTGTAAAAACGTTCGATTTTCGTTGTCAGGAAAAATAAAATGTTTGAGTTGATTCTCATTCTGAAATGTACTTCAGAGTTTATTTAAATGACAAAGCTTAAATCTACATTACGTATACCCTATAAAGAGGGAATTTTGCTGGACGAGTTTTATTGAAATTTTTGCAGTAAACTAATGAAATTTTCTTCACAAAGTAAATGAAAAATTTATTAAATTTGTTGAAAAAATTTCATATACAATATTTTATAAATGAAGGGCTTAGTGTAAAAACATGATAAGCCACATGATTTCAAAAACTGATTTTATGTGTTCATTGTATGTTAATTTTACGGTATTAGGTAAATACCGTAAAAACATCCACTGAAAATATCTAAGCCATATTGCAATAAATTTCGAATCTAGCGTAAAAGCTACTTTTTACAATTCTATTTTATTGTGAAAATTTTCTATTCAAAAACATGATAAGCCACACTTATAAACTACACCTCTAAACAAAAAGATGAATTCTGAAGAAAATGTAAGCGGAAATAAAGTTTTTTGTGAAGATAATGATGGTGTATGGTGGACAAAGGTTTTCTGCCAACTGATGATGAAGTAATTTCAGAAACCAGCGATATGTGAATTATATTAACTTTTGAGACTTATCAAGTTTTTGAAGAAATTTTTAAAGATATTTTTATTTTGAAAAATCGTAGCTCCTTGTAAGGACTATCATACTTAGGATACTTGTACTCAGAATTTATGCAAAACGACTATCAGATATCCGTTGCTGGGCCACTAGATGCCATTGAAAAACATTATTTTAAAAATGTGGAAATTTGATAGGTTTCGAAATATTATATACAGAAGCACAACCTGTAACAAAATTATGTTTTCAAGATCAATAACAATTTATCCGCATAGTTGCAGCTGCTCAAAAGTTGTGAGTGTAAATATGAGGACACCTCGAAATTTTCTGTACAAACTGGCACGTTTTATTGCTTTGTTAAAATATAAATTTTTTACGCATATTATAAAGTTTCTGCAATAACTTGATAAGCCACACTTTTTCTTTGAAACATTGGTTTCTGCTTTGCTTCTGGTATCCATCGATGGATATGAGGTAGTAGTCTTCCTTAAACACTTATAACGTCCATCAAGAGTCTTATTTAATTAAGAGCTGATTTTACACATTTTTTTAACTTTAAAGGCGATTATTTCAATATTTTTATTTTGTGGCTTATCAACTTATTGCACTAAGCCCTTCAAATCTAGTTTTAATGAAACTTTTTCATTGAGAATATGAAACTTTCAATAAATGAAATGGAATTTTTCCCAGTATTTTATGAAAACTTCCATTAATTCAATTTAAAGTTTCGATGGACTAGTTCCAATGAAACTTTATTGGTTTTATGGAAAAATTCATTAATATCATGCAGATAATTCTTTCAATGTGGAAAACGCCATAAAGACATTCTGATGATAGTACTTGCTAGTACTTCAAAATACATTAATTGTCAACCATTGGTTTTAGGAAAGTTTTTTTCAAAAGTTTTTCCTTATTTTATGTAAGATCTATTTGGAATTTGTGATAATTGATCTTATACCGAGCAAAGTAGCAGTCATTAGTTGTGTTCCTGCGGGATCCCAATTTTACCAAAAAGTGTTCGCGTATTCCACAATTGGGTAAATGAGAGCTGTCAGAGAGAGTAATATTCTTCTTCTTCTTGCACGAAGAAGCGCAGACTTTCTTTGTGTAAATTGTTTTTATCAGTTGGGTTCAACTAGTTCTATTAAACTATTCGCAAAGTTTAAGCAAAGACCTTGTTCACAAATAATAGCTCTATTAGTTCAATCGCTCATTTCATTCATTCATAAAATATGTGTATCATTTACAAATCTTAGTGTAGACGTTGCCAAAGTTCCTCGGTAATATTATAACTACATAAAAAAAAATTATTTAAAGAGGGGTTGAACTAGAAGATCTAACTAGATCTTTACAACAAATTGAACTAAAAAGATCGCTCTCCAAAACCAATCTATTGCCGTTTGTTTTTTTTTTTTGGGATTGAAATATGGTTTTTTATGTTTTTTGTACATTTTTGTATTTGCTTTTAACTCTAATTTAACCAAATTTTACCCAAAAAGTCCGGAAACACAGCTTTGTTATTGTAGAAATCTTCAGATCAACTAAAAATCTACAATTAAAAATTACCCTCAGTTATAGCGTTGCCACATTTGAACCCCTACATCTTACACCATATTTCATACCTTCTCTATCCCTTTTCCACAGAAAGCAACACATGAATGCCTCAATTGCCAAATCGATCAACTCCATAAAGAAAATAGAATCAGTCGCAATGAGAAAATAGTACATATTATTTTATTAAAATTCCTGTTAAAGCACTGTTAGTTGTTTTTCACGTGAAAAAATTTCACTCGAACTTTAAAGTCCTCAAATTGCAATTTAATTTATAAAAATTAACAATGTTTTAATTTTATAACAATGACACAATTACAATAAACACAAAATAGCACTTTTTCCAAGAAAAATTATAGTCTTGTACATTAAATTTGCGTGAAAACAAACTCTACACAATTTTCATGTGAAACTCGTTATCGTGAAAAATAATTTTTTTTATATGGAGTATAACAGTTTTTTCACTTGAAATCGAAACAACTTACGGTACTTATATTGTAATTTTTTTTATTTAGTACACTTAAACTAATACGTCAGTAAAAAAATCTGTCAAACGGGTTTCAAATCGATTTGACTAATTTTGAACAAATTTTTAGTTATAACCAGGGATGGAAAAGCTCGCTCGCTCGGGCTCTTGCTCTTTTCAAAAAATGAGCAGAGCCCAAAAAAAAGCTCGATCTTTTTTTTAAAACGAGCTAAAAAAATTTAGCTCGCTCTTATATAAAAATGAAAGTAGCTAAAAAAAATATAGCTTCCTCAATTTTTTAAAACAAGCGAGCTCAATGATTACGCTCAAAAAATGAAAAAGAGCTTCACAAAAAAAAAGGCTCTTTTCCAAAAAATAAATCGAGTATTATGAAAACGTAAGCTCTTTTCAAGTAAATTTGAAAACTTTTTTGGCTTGTTTACAAAAAAAAAAAAATTAAATATTTAGATATTAAATACAGCATTTCCAATAGAATTTCAAAATAAATGTTAAAAATTGTTAACTAAATAGATAGTAAGGGACTAAAATACACAAATTTTATACAAAGTATGGTGTTTGTTTGCAAAAAAAAATTTTATACAATTTTTTGTTAAAATATAATAGTTTCATATTTCCGATATTACCAGGCAAATGGCGCCACCAATGTGTCCGAAGTTTTAAAGATGATGCTATTTCTTTCCCTCCCGATTTTTTTTAAATTGCCCATATTTCGAAAACTTAGAGAGCAAAATAATTATAAAACACCCCCGTGAATAGGTTATCTCTATCCAAAAATGGACCTTGATGGGGCTTTGTACCCTTGGTAATTTTTAATAACAATTTTCCATTTCAAAAAATAATCCATTTCTCAAAAACTAAGCAAGATAGAGCAAAACGGACAAAATACTTGCTCCTTGGAGTGTGCTTACATGCCCTTACATGATATGGATTACGCCTGCGGAGGGTCCCGAGACTTTAAATTTTAACAAATTTTATTTTTAGCCAAAAAACAGGTATAAATTTTGTTAAAATACCAAATTTTTCTGTCCAGCCAATAGACATATTATTTGAGTGCAGAGTTAGTATAAATTAAATATAATAATTAATACTACTATTAATTATAAGTTAGTATTATAATTAATATTAATTTTTAATTAATTATCAGAGAAATTTGTTTTGAACACTATACAGTTAGGCGTCAATCAAGTCTTTTGAAATTAAAGTTTTATAAAATTCAGAAAGTGGAGTTAATACCCAGTGGTATGCCAGTGCTTGTATTTTTGTACCACTGGCGATTTCGGACTGGGTAATATAATTTATAATTAATATAATATAATCTTGATATTTTCAATTAATGTATGTATATATATCATTTCCTAAAGCCTTTTATTTACAAATAAAAATAAAAATTAACTATACATAATTGGTTTATAAGAAACTTCTTGATATATTTATGACACGATACTTCAGCCAGTTTAGCTGTTATCTGAAATGGTTCGCAATTACTTTGATATTTATTTTGTTAAATTAAACAATAAGGTCGTTCACACGGGCTGTGTTATTGTTGTATCGTTATATAGTAGGGTTGGTCAATTTGTTCGGGTCCGAAAAACGTTACAAGGAGTATAGCATATTTTTAATCTGCGAGAAATTCTAAGAAAGTTCCGCGAATAAACCATGGTCGAAAAATCACAATCAAGCCCCCGGTTTTGTTTCTCTCCTTAACCTAGTGTCTTTAAGCGCAATAAAAAATGCAAAAAAATTTAGCTAATTACACGCAAAGCAACAACAAAATTATTTTCATTGTTGTTGCTTTGTGTGTAGGTTTTTAAAATTTCCAACAGTTTTAAGCTCCGAGGAATTTTTTTTTGAGCATTCCAAAGATTTTCCGGAAAAATATGGAAGTATTTTTTTACTAAGATTTTATAGCAAAATCGACTTTTTGTTCGAAAAACATAACATGTTTCAACTTTACGAAAACTGATAATTCAGAAATTTTTTACGTTTAATTTCAACAAAAAAATGGTAAATTATATTATTTTGAAAAAATTTTAAAAACGCTATTTGGGATAAAAGCCCTGTATATTAGAACGGGTCAATTTGTATGGAGGCAAAAATAATTAAAAATCGTAGGGGGGGGGGAATGATTCTACGAAGAATTCTAGGCAACTTTGCCCTAGAAACCATAGTTTTAAAATGGATTTCTAGCTTGCGGAAATTTAAAAATATGTTCTGAGGATAATAGTTCTGGGCTTTTTAGATAGGAAGACTCCTTTTCTTATTATGAGAAAAAAATCAATTTTTTTTTTTATTTTTTTGACTAAACTGCTAAGCTAATGACATAAATCAGCCTAAAAATGAGCGCACGCTACAGGTTGGAAATGTTAAGATATTTTGATAAAATTCGGTATACCGACTTTTATCATCCCAGGGACGAAGCATATTAATTTTGGTTGAAATCGGTCCACGGTTTGGACTTAGTGCCCATATAAAGTACCCCCAAAATTGGTATTATTGGAAGCTACAGGTTACAAATACGAAGTTAATGGAATTCGGTTCATCGACTTATATCTGCCCAAGGTCGAAGTCTGTTGATTATGGTTAATATCGGTCCACGTTTAGACCTAGTGCCCATATAAAGGTTCCTCCCAAAATTGTTTTTTTTTTTTGCATACTACACTGGATACACCCAGTGCCTATATAAAAGTCACCCAAAAATTGATTTTTCGCATGATACAAGTCGCAAATACGAACGTATTTTAATGACATTTGGTAAGTTGACTCATATGGACCCAAGAACAAAGCCTATTGATTCTAGATAGGATCGGTCTATATTTGAACCTATCGCCCATATGGACTATATTTCCGATTTTATCTTAAATACATCTACCTTAGATGAAATCAAAATTTCTTACCGTTTTTATAACTTTTTATCATTTTATAGACAAATTTTGACACAAGTCCTTGTCAAGCCATTCGAATTTCAGATCAAAACATTTCAGACTGGTGTAGGGTATCATACAGTCGGGCATGCCGACTATACGATACCCTACACTAGTCTGGTTGAAAGCCGAAAAGCTTCATCCTTGGGCCGATATAAGTCTGTGTACCAAATTTTGTCAAAGTATCTTAATATTTTCGACCTTTAGCGATCGAATATGCCCATATTTGGGGGACCTTTATACGGGCATTAGTTCTAAACACAAACCGATTCCATATAAAATCAATAGCCTTTATTCATGAGCCCATTTGAATCCGTGTACAAAAATTCATTAAAATATCTTGGTATTTGCGACCTGTAGTGTGCAAACAATATAATTTTGGGGGAACCTTTATATAGGAACTAGGTCTAACCATGGACCGATTTGAACCAAAATCAATAGGCTTTGTCCCTTTTAATATTTGCGACCTCTACCATGCGCACAAAAATATGTGGATATATAGACAGACGGACGGACACACGGATATCGTAATATCGAAACAAAATGTTATTCTAGGTCAATCGGAATACTTAAAGGTGGTTAGTTTCAATATGTTTTGGAATTATAAACATCAGCACAAAATTATTATACCCTGTCCATGTACTTGTGTAGGGTATAATTAATAAAACGCATTATTCAAACTCATAAAACACCACTTACAACATATTTTTGAATTTCCGTAAGCTCGAAATCCATTTTAGACCTATGGTTTCTAGGGCAAAGTTGCTTAGAATTTTTCGTAGAATCACATCCCCCTACGATTTTTTGTCCCAGAAATTGACCCTCCCTACTGTATATAGTTGATTTCTTGCAACAAAACTTGACTTTAGGACATCCTGAGAGATCTCCGTTAAAAAGTTAAAATACATAAAGATTAGTTAGAAATTTATTAATTCAGTTCGATGCCAATTTCCTTATTATGAATTAACATAACAAGTACTTTTTTCAAAAACTGTTATTTTTCTTCATCAGGATACTCACCTGGTAAATACTTCACAGAGTTTTTGCTTTCAAAATACTCTACACTTTCAGGAATGAAAAGACGATCGTTTCTGGGATTTTCCAGGTCCCCTTCATCATTTTTCTTTAGAAAGTGGTGGCAGTAGTGCAATGCAATTTGATTTGATAAAGATTTTTAAAAATATGCCCATTTTTTAGCTTTTTGAGAATTTTTAAGCTAAGGTACATGTTTGTTTAAGTGTGTTTTTGAATACCCGGGAATTATAGGGAAAATTCACTGGAATTGGGAAACAAAAAATAGTCAAAATTCCTGAGAATTTCGTTTCGGGAATTCCCGGGTTGCAACGCCTATTTAATTGTTTTTTAAAATTTCAAATCTCATTTCATTTGTAGACACTAGATTAGCATACTTAACCATAGGACACTAAACATACGGAAAAATGTTGTATCGTGCTATTCTCAAATTTTATATTAATTCAGTTTAAATTTAAAACAACTATGTTTTTGTTAGAACGATAAAACGATGCAATAAATAGCACCCCTTGTGAACAACCTTAATATTTTTAATATCTGCAGCGATTTCTTTTAATGTATTTGATTTTACTAATGTTTTTTTTTTCTTTTTGTTTATGTTGTTTAGTGATAAGAAATAGACTTATTGACAAGGTCTAAATTAAATACGCTCTAAAGAAAAGTTATTTAACCCTCTTTTGTTTATTTGTTGGCAATGAACTTCAAAATAGGTATTTCGAAATATAAACACTTGCCTTTTTTAATTTGCACTGCATTTTAATTACCATTCGCTGTGCTTATGACCCTGTTCTAAAAGATCAGTGCATCTAAAATTCTAAAGAAACCCTCATGCAAGGAATGTATTCCAAGCTGTACTCCCAGATTAGTATGAAATTTAGATATTTGATAGAGAAAAGCAATCTAAGATCAACCTGTCTCATTTTTCTGTCCACCTCGGTCGAACCCATTCTAACCCAATATTTTGACCACTCAAAAACCGTGAGATGTTCATCTTAAAATTTTTGTTTCTACAACATATTAAAATTTCATCAAAATAGTACACTAAAAATAATATGTCAGTAGAAAAATCAGTCAAACCCGATTCAAACCTCTTTGACTAATTTTTAAGAAAATTTTAGTTGAAACACTGATTTAAGCAAAGATTTTAGTTATCTTCATTTAAGACAATACTAAAAATTCTCAATACTTTAACTAGTTTTGAGTGTTAATTTTCAAAACTATTTATAAATAATTTTTAAGAACCCATTCGTTAATTTTTGTAAAATTTATTGTTAAAATATAATATTTTCATATTTTTTTTATTACCCGGCGCCACCAGTGTATGCGAAGTGTTAAAGATGGCGCTATTTCTTTCCCTCCCGATTTTTTAAAATGGTCCATATCTCGAAAACCAAGAGAGATAGAGCATAGGTATAGACTTATAAAAAAAGTTAGTACAAAAGTCTATTAAACGAGTTCTGGCACAAATGAACTGATTTTTTTTGTTATTTTGTCTTAAAATTTAGGATTGAACTAATATTTTTGTAAATCCCATTTATCATAACAATTACTTTCATCCGCATTTGACCTAACTTTGCATCCTAATTTTTAGTAATTTATGTTTCTTAATTTAAAAATTTTTCAGTTACTTTAAATTCCAATTCCAAAGTTTATATTTTTGTGTCTCTGCTATCAATATCACATGTACGGGCTTTTTTTATGACTGTAGTGTACGTTACAATCGCTATGAAAAATACACCAAATGTGTGCACACACTTACCCACTGCATTACAAAAATATAAAAAATAAGTACACACAGAAAACAGATTCGTAGTTCCAACCGAATTTTTCGCCAACCGAAATTTTGTAGTTCCAGGTAAAATCACTTTTATTTATTTTTAATACCATTGTAATTACCAAAATTTATTTACAATTTTTGAATTTTTGTTGTGTTAATAGATTACTTTAATTTTTGTGGATTATAAATTATATAAATAGAAAAACACGTTCCACAAAATTAATTTAAAAATTAAAATTTTTTATGTCGATAACTGGGATCGAACCGGTGACCCTCCGCTTGTCAGCCCATTGCTTTTCCTCTAAGCTAAGCTCTATTTCAATTTTTTAGTCAAATTTCAAATTTGAATTTCTTCAGGTTTGAATATTTTGTCTTTAAATAAAATTATATCAACAACAAAAAATCAGTTGTGTCTTTTAATTTGAATAAAAAAAATGAAAAAAAAAATTATATCACGAACTGGGATAGAACCGGCGACCTTCCGTTTGTCAGCCCATTGCTTTTCCTCTAGGCTAAAATCGACACAAATTTCAATTGAATCAATAAAAAAATTATTTTAAAAAAAGTAATGCCTTGGTTGAGGTTTGAACTCAAATCTCTAAGGCTATAAGGCTGTTGGTCTACCTTCTGCGCCACAGATACTTACATTTAGATGTTGTCTAACTTAGAATTTAAACATGCATATCGTATGTATGAAACGAAAAAATATGATAGATTCCAAAATTTTATTATGATAAATAAAATTTCTGTTCCTTGTATCAATATAAAGGTTAAAGCCACTAAAGTAGAAAAAAAATTTTAAATTGATTATAAAAACTAATATTTTGTATAGAGTGATCGATTTTATTGAAACACAACTGATACTAGATTTTTGCTGCCGATATTTTATTCAAATGACTAAAGGGCGGATTATGGGACCGTAAACGTAAATGTGATGTAACTGTACCGTGCCGTAGCTAAAAAGCACACTTCTAGATTACCGTAAACGACATTACTATTTAGCATCTATGCATTTCATGTGGTTTTATAGTTTATTCTAAATTTTTCCATTTATTTGTTAATTCTTATTCCTTATTAGTTGTTTGAATCAATTTTCTTTATTCATTTAATATTTTTTCCGACTAAAATCATTCAGCTGTTTCGATGCCGGATAGAAAATTCTGATTTCAACAGAATGATCCGGCAAGTACGGTTACATTTACGTGTTAGTAACCATTCGTATACATTTCTTCTTGTGGTTTCGAAACAGCTGATTCGTTACAGATACGTTTACGGTTGGGTACTCAGCCTTAAATCTTCGATAAATTGGTGGTTGTTGGTATTGAAGGTAATGTGGAAGTTAGTATTTTTCCAATATTGGTTAGAAAAGCCAATATATTGGATAATTTGGCAGTGTTTTGGTTCATCATATATGTTTTCTGTTCACAAATAAATATAACTTTCCTGATGATGAATTTTAAATAACTGCAATTAAAATGATTGAATAATGAAAAAATTTCGTTGGTTCCGATAGAATTCCAAGCAATTTATTTTCTGTGTGTAGCTACCAAAAAAGTAAGTGGTTACAAATTGTTAAATTATAAGGCTTTCTCATTATACTTATCAGTGGTTAAAAAATAAGTATCAATAACACATTACTTTTGTAATTAAATAAGTAGTCGCGCTGCACTGCTTATGAAAATGACTTCGTTTAACAAAAACAACTAGTACTGACGCCGAGTTATAAGTAGTAAAAAAATGTTGGTTTCATTATATAACCACTTATTTGGTAATAAAAACTATTGCTGGTTTCCTTATATTTTTAAATATTTTGGAAAAAAAACTCCTTTGAAAAAATATCAAAAATAGTTTTCTGTATCATTATATAGTAACCCGGGTATTACAGTTTTTTAAATTGCATTTATAGAAAAGGACTCAGAGTATCATATGATTTTTACTCCGTTGATACGAATATATCGTCCTTCTGTCAAAAGTTGTAGATTCTTTAAAGTAGACGTATCTTTAAAGACACGTTAGAAACAAATGGGTTAAAAAAAATAAATTTTGCAGGAAGAGATAATCTAAGTAATTTTTTTTAAATGAAAAACAATGCTTTTGAAAATATGACTTTTATTTATGTTGTTATTTGTCCAGTATGTTTAAATTTTAACTGATTCTTTTGATAAGCTAATCAGGCCTAAAGTTAGTTCTCAGTGTTAATAAAAAGCAATTTTAATTACATGTTTTTCCCGACGTTTCGTAGATTATTTGTCTACTTTTTCAAGGATCGTCTATTTGAAATAATAAAAATAATACATTATTACAAGAAAATTACACCACCCGGCTAGAAATCTGCATATATGTTTAATGTATGTTCATGCTTGATCACAAACATGAATGCTTTTCCATACATACATGTATACATAAATCTCCATAAATGCATCCATAAATACCCACACATGTGCCTTAACGAAATTTGAGGAAATATCAACATTAGGATTTACAAAAAACACAAAAGTTGGAATTCGCGGTCTCCACAATGTTGCCAATATTCCTTAATGTCTATAAACTCTATGCCAAGTTTCGGCTAAATTCGCTTTTATTTAGTGGTAGTAGGAAAAGTTATCTTTTAATAACACTGCATGACAAAATCTTGACTTTTAAAAATTAATAGAGCTCTGACCATCGGTTCTATATATTTCGGACATGCTGATTACAATGATGTACTTTATTTTTCTATCAATGGTACCGATTTTTCAGTAAATGAATGATATTTTTTTAGTTTGACTCTAGATCATAAATTAATATCACTTTTTGTTTAAATTATTTTCAAATCAAAGAAAGATGATACAATTTCATCTTGAGATATCTCAGATGATTCTATTCAACTCTGTGTATGATAACCACAGATTTTTGAATTACAACGAACCGTTAAATTTAAATTTAAATGTATATTATTTAAATTATATTTTTGCACCGTGTCAATGTGTTTTAAGATGAATGGGGGAATATTTAGTTGATCTCTTATTTTTAAGTAAATGAATGTTCTATTTTTAGTTTGACTCTAGATCATAAATTAATATCACTTTCTGTTTAAATTATTTTCAAATCAAAGAAAGATGATACAATTTTTCAAGTAAATTTTTCGCTAAATGTCTTTAAAGTTTGGCGGTTGTCCATTCAGTTTTTTATATAAAAAATTTTTCAAATTCAATTAATATGAATTTTTTTGTATTAAAATGAAAGCACAGGACCTGTGGCCATATTTACGATATAAATGCGATGTGCTACCGTTACCGAAATACATGATATAGCATTATCCTTCAAATACCGATCGTCTTTTCATTCCTGAAAGTGTAGAGGTTTTTGAAAGCAAAAACTCTGTGAAGTATTTGTCAGGAGAGTATCCTGATGAAGAAAAATAACAGTTTTTGAAAAAAGTACTTATTATGTTAATTCATAATAAGGAAATTGGCATCGAACTGAATTAATAAATTTTTAATTAATCAATTAAAAAGGTCGTTAATCAATTAAAAATGTCATTTCATTTTTAAATAAAAATTAAAAACCAACACTTTGATTATTTTTATTCATAAAATTTTCAAAACAACATTATTCATATATGATTAACGAGTCAATCGTTTACTAACTTTATGAATCACTTACACAGAAAAAACAGTACACGGAAAAAATTTACAAAATTCTGTTTGTAATGTTAAACACCTTTTTTGCATAAACAAACAAAAAATTTTTTAAAAAAGCACCAACAATGGAATTTGTATATACAAATCCTTTTTTGTAACTTTTTTGTAATTGTTAAAAATAAAATCAATTTTTTTTTAACAATGTGTTTTGTAAATACAATAATTTTTTTTTGTAACTTGTTTGTATTTGTTAAAATAAAAAAATAAAATTCAACAACGAGTTTGTTATATTAAAACAATTATTCGCTTTATGTTATCGTATTGACAAAAAAAATACTTTTTTGAAATTTTTGTTACAATTTACAAACATTTGAGCAATTGAAAACAAAAAATAAATGATTTGTTTTTTTTTTTTTTGTTTCAAAAAATTCTAAGGCTATTTTTTTTGATATTTTTGATACAATTTACAAACATTTAACAAAAAAATTGTAAGATATCTAAGTAAAAAGCCAACAATTTTTTTTAATTACTTAAAATTTTGTGATACTTTTTTCTGTGTAGGCACCAACAATGGGAATTTGTAAAAGCAATCACATTTGCTTTTAAATTGAAATTTTATTCCCAACAATTTTTTGGTTGAAATATTTGTAACTCGTTTCCTAATTGTTATCTTTCATATAAAAATTGTTTAAAAATAAAAATTCAAAGTTACAAAAAAAAAGAATTTTTTTATTGGATTTACAAATTTTTTTGTTGGTGCCTTTTTAAAAAGTTCTTTTTTGTATTTACAAATTTGGTATGAGAAAGGTGTTTAAAAATTTAATTATAAATTTGTAAATTCTTTCTGTGTACAATTTATTTGAAATTGGAGACACATTTTATAAGGGTGTTGCCAGAATAAAACGAGAAATTAACAAACTTGTTATTTAACGATTAAACACCGTAAGTTGTTTGAGTTTCACGTGAAAAAACTGTTATACTCCATATAAAAAAAATGATTTTTTACGACAATCAGTTTCACGTGAAAATTGTGTAGAGTTTGTTTTCACGCAAATTTACCCTGTGGGAAAACAGGGGTCAGTTGTAGTAAGAGTACCTGTCCCGTGACCGGTGAAAACAGAACCGGTCTGCATGGACCTGTCCCATGACTAGTAAAAACAAGACCGGTTTGAAAGTACCTACCCGGCGACCTGTCCCGTAACCGGTGAAAACGCAACTGGTCTTAAAGTACCGGTACTGTGACTGGTGAAAAGAGTACCGGTGTGAAAGTACCTGTCCCGAGACAGGTGAAAATGGGACTGAACCAGTGATACAAATATTAGAGTTGCCAATTAATCGGATTTTTATTTTGATCGATTAACCCTTACATGCCTAAATTGTAATGGCAGGCAATTATCCGGACAAACTTCGTGGAAATATAGATCTATGCCAAAGAAATATTTTTATTATTTTTATAGCTTTGCAGCAGCCCCTAGCGGAAATATTGGGAATTAAAGTTTGAACGTTAAAATGCTGCCGGACCCGAGCGGGTTAAGAATTTTTTTAATTTTATTTTTATATTATTTCCATAACTAAACTTTACATAAAATTTGTAGAGTTTTTGAACTTTATTCAAAAATTTTATTTTTCTTTAATCTTTAATGTGATAAAACGTGAAAAACAGCTCGCAAATGAACACTATCAAAGAATGTGATATAAAAATATACATACCCATTGTGGAGCTGCAATGCTACTGAGTTAAAAAGTCGTTATAAAAAAGGAGTAAAAAAGTTAAAGTCGGGCATGCCAACTATATAGTACCCTACACCAGCCTGGTTAAAAGCCAACTAATGTTAAAATGGACTTGTGTCAAAATTTTCTAGAAAATGATAAAAGAAGAGAAAATCGGCAATATAGCCCATATGGGCGATAGGGCCAAATATGGACTGATCCTATCTAGAATCAATAGGCTTTGTCCTTGGGACAAATGTGTACCAAATTTCATTGAAATATATTCATATTTGCGACCTGCAATGTGTGAACAAGTCAATTTTGGGGGACCCTCATATGGGCACTAGGACTAAACATGGACCGATTTTAACCAAAATCAATAGGCTTCGTCCTTCAGCCGAGATAGGTCTGTGTACCAAATTTCATTGAAATATATTCGTATTTGCGACCTGCAGCGTATGAACAAGCCAATTTTGGGGAACCCTTATATTGGCACTAGGACTAAATATGGACCGATTTTAACCAAAACCAATAGGCGTCATCCTTGGGCCGACGTAAGTCGGTGTACTAAATTTCATCAAAATATCTTAATATTTGCGACCTGAAGAGTGCGCACGAGAATGCATGGACAGACAGACGGACGGACACACGGTGTTACGAACATCAGCACAAACTTATTATAACCTCTCCACGTAGTGGTGCAGGGTATAAAATTACTTAAAATTTTTTTGTTAAACACAATATTATTCTAGAAAGTCTTACATTTTTGAAGGCGCATTTAAGCGGGGACTACTGTACATCTGATATTATTTTTTCAATGAAGTTTTTGTATGGTACGGGAAATTTTAACAAACTGTCACCGAACTGAACCCTTTATATGAAATAGACTGGTCACTTTTACATGGCGTTGTCATAGGAGGTGGAAATTGACCCCTTGTGACATATCACAAGACAAATCCTAGGACAGGTTACTGAACTCTCATAAAAAACGAAGTGCAGGGACCTGTCCTGGGATTTGTCTTGTGACATGTCACAAGGGGTCAATTTTCCCCTCCTATGACAACGCCATGTAAAAGTGACCAGTCTATTTCATATAAAGGGGCCAGTTCGGTGACAGTTTGTTAAAATTTCCCGTAGGGTAACTACATAAGCCATTTAAAACTAATCAAAATATATGTAGTGACCGATATGATTATATATGGTTCGATTCTAAGTTATAAAACAGTGTATGTATCGTCATACTAAAAATACATTCTTGTAATTTCATATAACTTTCTATATAATTTCACACAAATTAATAGATAGGTCAGTCCTGTGACAGGTTCTTTTGTGTCAGTCCTATGACAGGTTCTTTTGCATCAGTTCTGTGATATGTTCATCTGCACCAGTCCCGTGACAGGTTCATTTGCGCCAGTCCTGTGATAGGTTCTTTTGTATCAGTCCTGTGACAGGTTCTTTTGCTGTGACACGTCACAAGGGGCAATTGACCCCCTCCTAGGACAAGCCCATGTTAAAGTTACCGGTCCTTTTCATATAAAAGAACCAGTCCCAGGATCCTCGTCCCCAAGGACCGGTCACGTGACGTGTCCTGTGACCGGTTTCTTTTCCCACAGGATAATGTACAAGACTATTATTTTTCTTGGGAAAAAGTAACATTTTGTGTTTATTTTGATTGTGTCTTTGTTATAAAATTAAAAAAATTGTTCATTTGTTTAAATTAAATTGCAATTTGAGGAATTTATGTAAAGTTCGAGTGAAATTTGTCCACGTGAAGAACAACTTATGGTGCGTTAGGCATGAAATTTTTTAATAAACGTTTAATAAGGGAATTAAACTTTACCTATTGTATTCTTTAACGCAAAATTAAGAAAAGTTTATGCATTAGAGCCTTACAATTTACTTTCATTATATATGACACTTATTTTAATTTTAACAATTATCCTGGCAAATTAACTAGAAATTTGATTTTTTTAAATATTTCGCTTTTACTTAGATTTATATAATTTATTGTTAATAAACGTCCTATCTCACATAAGAGGACATTCCATAAATATAGTAAGCAGCATAGTCATGATACACCATTTGAAATAAAATAAATCTAAAATTTATAAAAAAAATATGTTACAAAATTTGTGATATTTATTTTCATCTTATGTATTAACTTGTCTATTACATATGACAAAACAAAAAATTAGTCATGTACTGTGCAAAACAAAAAAATTGTAGTTCGGAAACATTAATAGTTGTGTTGTCAACCAAATTGTAAAAAGAAGTATGAGCATCTTCAAAATCATAATTTTCAGAACTCAAAGTTTCGATTTCAGGATCTTCAATACTATTCAATACTTTATATCTGCAATTTTGGCCAAAATGATGGCAAAATCATTGTTGATATTATATCCACCTATGATATCAATTTGGAAGCAAAATACTCACTTTTTTTGCCACTTTTTTTTAACATTTTACATTTTACCATATCTACAAACAAATTTATTTTCAAATACAGAAGTCTATATCTGCATATGTATAAATTTAAATTATTTGAATTCTATAAGGTACACATAAAAATAAAAAAAAAAGATATTCTCATAAATTTTTGAGAATATCTTTTTTCGGAAATATTTTGTTTAGCAACTAACCACCAAACTGTATTTAAGGAGATGTGCATTATAGTCCATATATTATAAATTAAAAAAAAAACCGCACTTAAAAAATTGCAAAATAATAACCGAACGCTAAAAAACCTTTTATGGTAGAGAAAAATAATTTAAAAGCTTAATCGGCGATTAAGATTCTACAAACGAATATAATGATGCAATTTTCCATTTTGCAAACTATTTTCGCGTTTTTTTTTCCAAACTAAGAACCAAACTTTGGTGTGGAAATTGGTATTATATTCTCAAGATTAAAGATTTAAAAAAACCACACTTAAAAAATTGCAAAATAATCGCGGAAAAGGGCGATTGTGGTACAAAAAATGAATTAAAAAATTAATCAGCGATTTACATTCTGCAAACAAATATATTGATGCCAAAATTTAGCTTTTTGCAAATTTTATTTTTCGCGATTTTTTTTTTTTTGCAAATAACCACCAAACTTTGTTATATGAAATGTGTATTATAGTCCCTAGATATAAAATTTGCAAAATAATAGCGGAACGCGAAAAAAAGTCATTATGGTACAAAAATTGTATTAAAAATCTTAGTCAGCGATTTACATTCTGTAAAGAAATATATTATTGCAAAAAATTTCCTTTTTGTAATTTTTTTTCGTGATTTTTTTCGCAATCCCTAGATTATAAATTTTAAGAAATCGCACTTTAAAAATTTGCTAAATAACGGCGGAATTCGAAAAAGCGTAGAAAATGACTTAGAAGAGCTAATAAACTATTGACATTCTGCAAACCATTTTCGCAAAATTTTTTTTTCGCATTTTTTTGCAAACTAACCACTAAACTGTGGGCAAGATATGAGTGTAATAGTCTTGGATTATGGACTAAAATACATCGCATTGGAAAAACTCCAAATAATGGGGATTGTAAATAATAAATTAAGAAACTTAATCAGCGATTAACATTTTACAAACGAATATAATAATGCAAACTTTTTCGTTTTTTGAAAATTTTTTTTCGCAATTTTTTTCCAAATTAACCATTAATTTTTCGAATAAGATATGGATATAATAGTTCTTGGATTATTAATTTCAATAAAACGAGACTTTTCCATCCCTGATTACCAATTCTGTGTTCGTTGATGTTTGGAAGCACATACTATTGTTTTCCACCAAAAGTATAGAGAGATTTACATGGTCATTTGTTCCTAATAATTCATATTTTTTATATTTATCAAAACTACATATCTGCTATTATTATCATAAAATTATATAAAAATTTTATTTCAGAACTCTATATCTGCATTAGCGACGGAAATAACGCAAATATTTTCAAAATAAGTATATATAGGAATAAGTTCCCGTTTTTAAATAATATTCTAGAAGACAGATTGATTCAAAAAAATCTTATAAGCAAATGAATTAGTTTTATTGCTCTCCTGAACAATTGTATTTTTGCAGATATAGAGTATTGAATCTATGGTATCGATATGTCACATTTGCTTGCAATAACTGGAATTTCATTTACAAATATAACATCTCTAGCGCCTTCAATTTTATTTTTATTAGGGTTCCATATACGAAAACCTTTCACGTTTTCATCATAGTCTACGGAAACGCATTTAACTGATTTGACATTCAATTTTCGACGCAATTCTTTCGGTATATGTATAAACACCTCACTTCCAAACGGCCGAAAATTTTCTATTTTCAGTTTATGGCCACACCATAGTTCATGAGGAGATTTTTCAACAACGGTACTAGTTCCTGTGCGATTGATAACAAAAACAAAATTCCAAATTCACATTATTTCATTGGCCGACTGTTGCCTTCAACCCCTATAAACATTTTCACTGGAATTCAAGTTGAAATCAAGTTCAATTCCAGCCCTGTTTTCCAGTTTCAAGGCTTGAATTCAACTTTTATTACATTTTATTTCATAAAAAACAAAGTTCAGGGACCTGTCCTGGGATTTGTCTTGTGACATGTCACAAAGGGTCAATTTCCCCCTCCTATGACAACGCCATGTAAAAGTGACCAGTCTATTTAATCCCAAACGTATTTAACAAATTGTGAAATTGTAAAATTGCCTAAGGAAGTCGTCAGGGGACGACGTTTTTGGAATTTCTGGAAATATTTGTTAAGTTAAAATACAAACTTAATGAGAATTTCTTGTTCTCGTGTAGGAGCGTTATTAAACATTTAAAATATCAAAGAAAAAACAAAAACAACCACATAAAATTTTTCCACAATTTGCTTTGTCATCTTCCAATGTACTACTCTGTTGTTTTGACAGATCTAATATATTGCATATTCTCAATTTTATTTTATCAGGATATACATTAATTGCATTAAAGGAATTAAATATGCTAAAATCCCAAACGTATTTAACAAAATTGTGGTGTGTTCATTGAATATTCTAGAATAAATAATACTTTTGCATTTTTGCAATATTTCTGTAAGGAGATTGTGAATCTCGCGCTTAAATAAGAATATTTTTGGATCCAATGGAGATCCCATTCTGAATTGTTGATTTGTTATACAAAACAATATGGTTAATCACCACGAAGCGCTTACAAAATTTATTTTTGTAAAAAGTATCTAAAAGTAAGTGATCTAGGCTTTCATTTCAGCTAAGATTTCTAAAAATTGTATTACTCAAAAAGTTATAGCACTTTAAAGATGAGTTATTCCCCTTACACAGAGAGAATTTTGCTGGACGAGTTTTAATGAAATTTTTCAGTAAAGTAATGAAGTTTCCTTCACAACATAAATAAAAATTTCTTAAATTCGTTGAAAAAGCTTCATATATTTTATGAATCTAGTTTTAATGAAACTTTTTCATGGAGTGCATGAAACTTTTAATAAATACAATGAAATTTTTGACAATATTTTATCAAAAACTCCATTAATTCAATAAAAAGTTTCAATGGACGAGTTCCAGTGAAACTTCATTGGTTTTATGCAAAAATTCATTAATATCATGCAGATAATTCTCTCAGTGTACCTTTGTTAAAAATATCGATCTTTGAACCGCGATACAACGTGAACTATACCGAATTTTGAAAAACTAAATACATCATATAGATATATCATAGGAACTTTGGATATCTATGCTATTAATTTTAATAATGTCCCTAGATGTACATACGAAAGCCGTTTCGAGAATTTTTTGAATCAGTCATATAGTAAAAATCGAACTCAATCGAACTCCAAAATGAAAATAACATTTACCATCTAAAAATTTTAATTTTGAAAAACGATTTAAACCTTGCAGAAATATAATATAGCACTTCTCAGCATTTTTTTCTTGTTTTTAATTTAAATATTTTTAAGTGAACTTGCAGAGGAATTTTTAAAATAGTGGATAGTTTTAACCGTATTTCGCTCACTATAATATGAGTCCCAAAACTTGGGATTATATAAATTTTATACTGCGGTATCCACAATATTGAAATTTCCCTAAGTTTTTTTTTATAATATAAAAAAAAATAATTAAAAATGTAGCATACATTCTCATTTCATTCAGTTCTACTAACCACACGAGGTAAACAAATGTACATCTCCAACTCACCCTTCTCCACCAAAATCCACCACTTCACAGCAATTTCTTGTTGTTGTTAAAGCTGTTAAGAAGTAAATACCACGCACACGCTTTGTGTTTACTGGTATAATTGTAAAAATGATAATAATATGCGTACTTTGTACCCAAATTCAAAATCAGATTTCTTTAAAACAAAAAAGTATGGCTCTCTGAATTTTTCTGTATCGATAGAAAAATAAATCCATTTCGAACAAAATTATTTTAAAAAATATTAAAAATTGAATGGTTTAAGATAAACCGATTATAAATTTGAATTTAGAGTTTTTACTAATTTTCGTTGCTGATTTCGAAAAAATTTTAGAAATTTTTGAAAAACGTGTAGATGAAATTATTGAAATGTTTTATTAATTTAAAAAAGGGATATTAAAGGATTTTTGCGTTTTATAATAATTAAAACATCTACTTAAGTATTTAATATTAAACAAATGATCATCTTTTATGAAACAATCGACATTGACAATTACTTTCGTCCCAAATAAATGGAAAGCTATCATTTCATAAATTTAACGGAATATGTAGAGTTTTATTTTTCGTCATATTTATGAAGCTTTTTATAAATATGGTGGAGGTTTTTCTTCGAGGATATTAGCATTTAGTAAAATTTATTGCTAATTTTAGCATATAATTTTTAAAAAACACTTTACAATAATTTTACTAAAATTTAGTAGCTGCTACTAATTTCTTCTACTAATGTCATTGTACTACAAATAAGTAGACATGCGTTGCTAAAATTACAAAATATACCGCAGGGCTCAAAATAGTTAAATTTCCCATAATAACAGCAAAATTTTCAGTAGCCATTACAGACTTTTTTGTTGAGTATGTATTAATTAAATAAAATATTGAAAAGTGAGTAAGAATCCCGATAGTTTAGTTAAAATTAAACTCAATAATTAACGCATTTGAATTTCTGCTACCAGAAAATTTAAACAATATTTATATTGTGGGCTTATATACAATTAGGGGTATCTACCCTTAAGGTAATATGTCAGCAATACATCTGTCAAATTTGTTTAAAATTGATTTGGGTAATTTTTAACAAAATTTTAGTTGAAACACTGATCTACACAAAGAGTTTAGTCATCTTCATTTAGAACAACACTAAAAATACTCAGTACTTTAACTAATTTTGGTTGTTAATTTTTCAAAATTTCTTATAAATAATTTTTAAGAAACTATTTTATAAATTTGTTGTTAAAACATAATATATTCATATCACTGTTATCAGCCGGTAAATGGTGCAACGAATGTATCCGATATTTCAAAGATTTTCTGAAAAGACTTATATCTCTAAAACTAAGAGAGATAGAGCAAAGTAGAGAAATATTTCGACTACCCTTTTGCTGATACACTCAAAATAATACGTCTGTTGGCTGGGCAGAAAAATTTTGATACTTTAACAAAATTTATTCCTGTTTTTTGGCTTAAAATAAAATTTGTTGATTTTAACAAATTCTTTTGTTAAATTTAACAAATCTAAATTTAAGCAAAAAATTTGTAAAACTACAGTTTTATCTGTAATTATACTGAGTCGTAGAAATAATCCAAATTTACCTCCCAGGGCCTAGTCCATATCATGTGAGGGCATACAAGAATACTTCCGTGGAGTAAACATTTTGTCCGTTTTGTTCTATCTCGCTTAGTTTTCGAGATATGGGTCATTTTATGAAGTGGAAAATTTTTATTAAAAATTTCCGAGGGTCCAAGGCCCCGCCAAAGTTCATTTTTGGATAGAGATAACCCCTTTCGTTGGGGTATTGTGCGGTTAGGGGTAGTCGAAATTTTGATAAATTTTGCTCTCTCTTAGTTTTCGAGATATGGGCAATTTTAAAAAAATCGGGAGAGAAAGAAATAGCGCCATCTTTAAAACTTCGGATACATTGGTGGCGCCATCTACCGGGTAATAATGGTAACATGAAAATATTATATTTTAACAATAAATTTTGTTAAATTTAACGAATGGTAAGTTAAATTTAACAAAATTTATTTTTTTATATAATTTTGAAAATTAACACTCAAAATTAGTTAAATTACTGAGGATTTTTAGTATTGTGTTAAATGAAGATAACTAAAATCTTTGCTTAAATCAGTGTTTCAACTAAGAATTTGTTAAAAATTAGTCAAATCGAGTTGAAACCGGTTTGACAGATTTTTCTACTGACGTATTATTTTAAGTGTAGACTATAAAACTTATTTCCTTAAAAACCGTAGATGGCCTTGATTGAATATTAGCCCCCGACATTAAAAATTTTCTAAAAATCCAGAACATTGAAATTTTTCAAATTAATATTTCAAAGATAAACTTAAATAAATATTGGTGTATTGAAGTGGATCACTTAATAGTAAAAAAAGCAAGAAACAAAGTAAATTTATAGACATAATCATAATAACAGATCTAAATGATTAATTAGGCAACATGCGCGACAAACACTTTAATGATAATATGGTTAACCCCCTAAAGTGCGAATTTTTTGGCAATGAATCAAACATTGAAAGCGATTTAAAATTTTCGATTTATCACATAGTTAAGGATATAAGAGCCGAAAATGTTCACAGTGAACCTAGAAATATATCCCTTAAAGAAAATTTGTGCATAATGGCTCCTTTTACCCAGATTAGTTATACTGCAGAAATTTTAAATTATAGTGCAATTACTTTAGATATAATAATTTTCATCTTTTAAAAATTGCGAACGTGGGCAAAACATGACCAAGCTTTATAATATATTTTTAAAATTGTTCTTTAGTTAAGATTATAGATGTCCTTTAAAATTATCCTGCCGACATGCTATAATTCCTTAAATCAAAATCATAAAAGGTTTTCAATATGGAACTTGCGAACTCATTTTTTTTATACTACATTTATACCTGAGCAAAAACTACCTGGTTTTTGGTTCTTGTCGTTTTTAACTTGTCAAAACGCATACAAAAAACAAGCAAAAACTATTTTTGTACAAAAACTAGGTGGTTTTGGCTCAAGTATAAATGTAGTATTACTAACAACGGTTAGGTTTTGTTAAATTTTGAAAATAATTTTTCATTTTAAAATAATATTCTTTTTTTGTATTTCACGAAATTTTAAATTTCACTCTTTCCGATGTGCGGATTAAGAATGTATGTTTCCTGTGGAAAAAGTTCAAATTCTTTTATTACCAATTGTAAATCTTAGCTACAGACCAAAAGGTGAAAATTGGCGCCTAGTACTTTAAGGGGTTAAGCAAAACTTAAGACCAACAAAGTTTTCACCAAAACCAGATAACCATAGTATAAATACGTGCGTAAAAATTGGTAAAATTGTCATTGAGTAGTCACTCCAGTAAGTAAATTACAACGAATTTTATTTAAAAAAACCTAAGATTTAAAAAATTTTAATTCTTCTCATATTAGTAAAAATGTTCAAATACTTTCTATTTTTCACACTTGCCGCTTTGGTTAGCGCTGAATTGGTACGTGTACCAATTCATCGTCAGGAAAACTTCGTTAAAACCTACAGCCACGTTAAATCTGAATTATCAGTACTGCGCAGCAAATATGGTTTACCCACTGCCCGTAACACCCAAGTGCCATTGACGAACAATCTCAATATGGAGTATTATGGTAAACTCAGCATTGGTACACCAGCTCAGAACTTCTTGGTTTTATTCGATACTGGTTCTTCCAACTTGTGGGTTCCATCTGCCAAGTGCCATCCCAGCAATACTGCCTGCCAAAAGCATAACAAATACCGCTCTTCTGCCTCTAGCACTTATGCTCCTAATGGCGAATCCTTCTCCATTGCATATGGCACCGGAAGCTTGACCGGTATTTTATCTACCGACACCGTTACTCTTGAAGGTTTGCCTATTCGTTCTCAAACTTTTGCTGAAGCTATGGTTGAACCTGGTAACACTTTTGTTGATTCCAACTTCGATGGTATCCTTGGTATGGGTTACGATTCCCTTGCTGTTGATAATGTTGTACCTCCATTCTACAATATGTACTCACAAGGTTTAGTTTCCTCCGATGTATTTTCTTTCTATTTGACTCGTCGCGGTTCTTCTACCCATGGTGGCGAATTAATTTTGGGTGGTTCGGATTCCAGCTTGTACGCCGGTGATCTTTCCTATGTCGATGTTTCCGAACAAGGTTATTGGCAATTTTCAGTTGATGACATTAGCGTTTCTGGTTCTTCCGTTTGCTCTGGTTGCCAAGCTATTGCTGATACTGGCACCAGTTTGATTGTTGCACCCAGAGATGCTTATGAATCCATCAATCAATTGATTGGTGCTTCTGGCGATGATGGTGGTAATCAATTTGTTGACTGTGCTGCTATTGGTAGCTTACCTACTGTTTCCATTACCATTGGTGGTACTGAATTCGATTTGACTCCCGAAATGTACATCGTTAAAATTGTTGATGGTAGAACTACCTATTGCATGTCTAGCTTCACTACTATGGATTCAGATTTATGGATTTTGGGTGATGTATTCATTGGCGCCTATTACACCGAGTTCGATTTGGGTAACAACCGTGTTGGTTTTGCTCCTGTCGCTTAAGTTTTTTTTTTAATAATAATAATTTTTAAATAAAAGTAAATATTGGGTAAACTCCAAAAAAAAAATTTAGTCTTTTTTTTTAAATAATAGTCTACTCGCTTATTTTCAAATCCTTAAGTTAAGGGGTAACACCTATGTAAAAAGTTTAAACATGGACAGATATTAGTTTAGTTTTTATTGTTTACTGAAATGTGTAAACAAAAATAGGTTTTTACAATACAATTACACAAGTCTATCAAGAGAAATTAAACTAAAATCACTCTACACTCAAAAATATTTTGGTAGATTATGCTATAAATGACAGTTAAAGCAAAGGTATATGCAGTTAAAGAGGCAAGAAAATCTTTAAAAAATTACTAAAATGGTAGTTATTTTTAACTGTTTAAAAAACTAACAACTGTAGTAGTAAAACTAAAAATATAGGAAAAATAAATGCCAATTTAACTACAAATGCTCTTAAAAACTGACAAAATTAAAAAAGTTACAATAATTTTAATAAAAAAGTATACAATAAATATTTCTTCCTATTCGTTTGGAAAAAAAATTGGGTCAATGCATTTTTTGAAAATTATAATTAAATACGCGTAATCCATAACAAAACTAAAACTAATATTTCTGCATTTAATTTCTTAGAGGTATGACACGAATTTTTCAAAAGTAGCAAGGTACACGCCATTCCCTTACTTTAAGCTAAGAGCATGCAAAATTTTAGTTTGTAAATAAAGTCTTATGTGCAAATTCATAAATGTTTTATAAGGTTACTAGCGGGCGGGTTTTTTTATTCCAGCCACCACAAATAAATAATTCTGCACAACAATGGGTTTAAAATAAATAAATATTTGATCACTTTTTCTCATGAAAGTGGATTGTTAGTAATGAATCCATAATAAATTGCAATATACGTGTGTATGTTAAGATAATTTGGTAAAGTGCGAACTTAGGTAGATAGACCCGTAAGTAGTTTTGTTCATTTGTGTTTTGAATGAAAATAAATAACTTAAAGCAGGGTTGGAAAGCATTTTATAATATTAAAAATAGTGGGCAAAGCCCGCTACGTTGTTAGCGTGTCTTAAAGTTTTTTTTTTAATTCCAGTTTATGTAAAGGTAGACCTGGCAATTCAAGTAAATTCACAAATTCAGTTGGAAAATTTACTGCGTCGGTTTCTTCCACCGGTGCTTCGTTACATGAAGTTTAAATATCGGAATATATAAGTTCCATTCCTTTTCTAAGGTTTTTTCTCTTTTAGAAAATTTGTTTAACTTTTTCGAGAGTAAGTTTCAATGCTACATAAGTTTCATATTCCGTGGATAGTGTTTGAACAGGTCATTCCCTCTTCCAATCTATTTGCATTCTCTATAATTTCAATTCTACTCGTTCAACGTTTATATCCATTTCATTCCACTTGTGTAGTGTTTCATTCCACTTGTTTCCTATTTAGTTTCTTAATTTTAGTGTTTCATATACACTTGTTCTTTAAGTTTTAGGTTTCTAGCTAAAGACGCAGACGTTAAGGGGGGGGGGGGGGGGGGGGGGCAATTTTCCCCTTTTGAACCACCATTTTTACCACGTTCCTGTCCAAAGTCCTAGAAATGCCTTGTCGATAAGTTAGCCCATACTCCAAGGAAAACATATTATATATTACAGGTTTCTAGCCGAAGGGTTCGGTTACGCCATCAAGGGGGAGAATTATTCCGTTTTTACCCCTCCCGGTAGGAATTTCCAAAAATTCTTAGTCTTAGAGGACGTCTGCGTTGGAGGAGGAACCTACTACATACATAATTTTAGGTCTCTATATCCAGCAGTTTGGCCAGGCGTCAAGGGGGAAGGTTTTTCCCTTTTTACCCCTCCCGGTATGAATTTCCAAAAATCTCATCTTAGCGGATGTCTACAATAGAGGAGGAACTTTAATACCAAAATTTCAACTTCCTACCTCCAGCGCTTTGGGCAGGCCTTTAAGCCGCACTTTTGGCTTCATTAATCCCCATTTTTGCAATGTCCCTGTCCAAAAACCACCTTCCCGGTCCAAAAAGCCCATACTCCAAGTAACATTTGTTTTACATTTCAGGTTTCTAGCCAACTTTTACTATTTGTGCCCCTCTCGGTAGGAATTTCCGAAAATCCATCGACAGGGAATTTCAGCTTCCTTGTTCCAGCAGTTTGAGCAGGCTGTCAAGGGGGACACTTTTTCTTTTTTTGTCCCTCCCGGTTGGAATTAGGCTGGAAGAGGAACCTAAGTACCGAATTGCAGCTTCCTAGTTGCAGCAGTTTGGACAGGTCGTTAAGGGGCAACTTTCCCTTTTTGAGCCCCCATTTTATAACGACCCTGTCCAAAATTCAAAAAAGTATCTTTCTAATAAGTTAGCCCTTACTCCAGGGACCCACATTTTAATCTTCGGATTTCTAGCCGAAGGGGTTTTTACCGGCCCCCAAGGTGAGGCTTTTCTTCTTTTTGCCCCTCCCTTTAGGAATTTACAAAAATTCCATCTTCGCGGCTATCTGCGATGGATGAGGAACATTCATACCAAATTTCAACTGTATTGCCTAAGCGGTTTGGGCAGGCCGTTATTGGGGACATTTTTCCCTTTCAACCACCATTTTTACTATGTTGCTGTTCCAAAATAGAAAAATTACGTTGCCGGTGAGTTAGTCCTACTCCAAGGAATACATATTTAAAATTTTAGGTTGACCAAAAGGGATTGGGCAAGCCGTCAGGAGGAGACTTTTACCTTATTTCCCCTCCCGATAGGAATTTCAAAAATTCCGTCTAAGCGGACGCCTACACAGAAGGAGGAACTCACATACCGAGTTTCCTTTTGGGATATCCTGTAGGGAATTCCAAAAATACAAACTTAGTCGATGTCTACTACAGTGGAGGAACCTTTATACCAAATTTCAACTTCTTACCTCCAGTGGTTTGGGCAGGCACTTTTCCAATTTGTGAGACTGTTTATGTGGAGACTTTTCACCTTTTTGCCCGTTCCGGTAGGCACTTCTATGCCGAATATCAAGAAACCTTGTTTTAGTAGAGATATCCGTGGGGGAGGGAAAAAATAGTTTTTTTTAAAATTATATATTATTTTAAATGGTACTTTTTGGAAAAACGAAATTTTTTGGAAAAAGATACTTTGTTTTTACAAAGTACTTTATTTGTACTTTTTTTGGAAAAGGTATTTTTTTAATAAGGTGTTTTTTTTGGAAAAATGTTTGTTTTTTGGAAAAAGGTACTTTTTTTGGAAAAGGTACTTCTTTTGGAAAAGGAAAATTTTTTTAGAAAAAGGTACTTTTTTTTGGGAAAAGGTACTTTTTTTTGGAAAAGGTACTTTTTTTGAAAAAGGTATTTTTTTGAAAAAATGTATGTTTTTTGGGAAAAGGAAAATTTTTTTAAAAAAAGGTACTTTTTTGGGAAAAGGTACTTTTTTTTTTGGAAAAGGTTCATTTTTTTAGAAAAAGGTAAATTTTTTGGAAAAAGGTACTTTTTTAAAAAAGGTCCTTTTTTTTGGAAAAATGTACTTTTTTGGAAAAAGGTACTTTTTTGGAAAAAGGTACTTTTTTTGGAAAAAGGTACTTTTTTTGGAAAAAGGTACTTTTTTTTGGAAAAGGGTACTTTTTTTCGAAATAGGTACTTTTTTTGGAAAAAGGTACTTTTTTTGGAAAAAGGTACTTTTTTTTGGAAAAAGGTACTTTTTTTTGAAAAAGGTACTTTTTTTGGAAAAAGGTACTTTTTTTGGAAAAAGGTACTTTTTTTGGAAAAAGGTACTTTTTTTGGAAAAAGGTACTTTTTTTGGAAAAGGTACTTTTTTTGGAAAAAGGTACTTTTTTTGAAAAAGGTACTTTTTTTGGAAAAAGGTACTTTTTTTGGAAAAATGTAATTTTTTTGGAAAAAGGTACTTTTTTTGGAAAAAGGTACTTTTTTTGGAAAAAGGTACTTTTTTTGGAAAAGGGTACTTTTTTTTGGAAATAGGTACTTTTTTTGGAAAAAGGTACTTTTTTTGGAAAAAGGTACTTTTTTTGGAAAAAGGTACTTTTTTTGGAAAAAGGTACTTTTTTTTGGAAAAGGGTACTTTTTTTCGAAATAGGTACTTTTTTTGGAAAAAGGTACTTTTTTTTGGAAAAAGGTACTTTTTTTTGGAAAAAGGTACTTTTTTTTGGAAAAAGGTACTTTTTTTGGAAAAAGGTACTTTTTTTGGAAAAAGGAATTTTTTTTGGAAAAAGGTACTTTTTTTTGAAAAAGGTACTTTTTTTGGAAAAGGTCCTTTTTTTTTTGGAAAAGGTTCATTTTTTTAGAAAAAGGTAAATTTTTTGGAAAAAGGTACTTTTTTAAAAAAGGTACTTTTTTTTGGAAAAATGTACTTTTTTGGAAAAAGGAATTTTTTTTGGAAAAAGGTACTTTTTACGGGAAAAGGTACTTTTTTTGGAAAAAGGTACTTTTTTTGGAAAAAGGTACTTTTTTTGGAAAGAGGTACTTTTTTTGGAATAAGGTACTTTTTTTGGAAAAAGGTACTTTTTTCGGGAAAAGGTACTTTTTTTGGAAAAAGGTAATTTTTTTGGAAAAAGGTACTTTTTTTGAAAAAAGGTACTGTTTTTGGAAAAATGTAATTTTTTTGGAAAAAGGTACTTTTTTTGGAAAAAGGTACTTTTTTTGGAAAAAGGTACCTTTTTTGGAAAAGGGTACTTTTTTTTGGAAATAGGTACTTTTTTTGGAAAAAGGTACTTTTTTTGGAAAAAGGTACTTTTTTTGGAAAAAGGTACTTTTTTTTGGAAAAGGGTGCTTTTTTTCGAAATAGGTACTTTTTTTGGAAAAAGGTACTTTTTTTGGAAAAAGGTACTTTTTTTTGGAAAAAGGTACTTTTTTTGGAAAAAGGTACATTTTTTAGGAAAAAGGTACTTTTTTTGGAAAAAGGATTTTTTTTTGGAAAAAGGTACTTTTTTTTGAAAAAGGTACTTTTTTTTGAAAAAGGTACTTTTTTTTGGAAAAAGGTACTTTTTTTGGAAAAAGGTACTTTTTTTGGAAAAAGGTACTTTTTTTGGAAAAAGGTACTTTTTTTTGGAAAAAGGTACTTTTTTGGAAAAAGGTACTTTTTTTGGAAAAAGGTACTTTTTTTGGAAAAAGGTACTTTTTTTGGAAAAAGGTACTTTTTTTGGGAAAAGGTACTTTTTTTGGGAAAAGGTACTTTTTTTGGGAAAAGGTACTTTTTTGGAAAAAGGTACTTTTTTTGTCCCCTTTTTGCCCCTCCCGATAAGAATTTCCAAAAATGCCGTCTCAACTGACGTCTACACCGGTCGAGGAACCTACATACCAAATTTCAACTTCATAGCTCCAGCAGTTTGAGCAGGCCGTCAAGGGGGAGACTTTTTCCCCTTTTTTCACGTCCCTGTAAAAATTTACAAAACTCCCGTCTTGGTGGATGTCTACGATAGTGGAGGAACCTTTATACCAAATTTCAACTTCCTACCTCCAGCGGTTTGGGCAGGCCGTCAAGGGGGAGACTTTTTCCCCTTTTTGCCCGTCCCTGTAAAAATTTCCAAAACTCCCGTCTTGGTGGATGTCTACGATAGTGGAGGAACCTACATACCAAATTTCAACTTCATAGCTCCAGCAGTTTGAGCAGGCCGTCAAGGGGGAGACTTTTTCCCCTTTTTGCCCGTCCCTGTAAAAATTTCCAAAACTCCCGTCTTGGTGGATGTCTACGATAGTGGAGGAACCTTTATACCAAATTTCAACTTCCTACCTCCAGCGGTTTGGGCAGGCCGTCAAGGGGGGCCTTTTTCCCCCCATTTTTACAACGTCCCTGTCCAAAATTCTAGAAAGTACTTTCCAGAAAAGTTAGCCCCTACTCCAAGGAACACATATCTTAAATTTCAGCTTTCTAGCCAAAGGGGTTTTGGCAGGCCGTCAAGGGGGACACTTTCCCCCTTTTTGCCCGTTCCGGTAGGAATTTCCAAAAATCCCGTCTTAGTGGACGTCTACCCCGAAAGAGGAACCTACATAACAAATTTCAACTTCCTAGCTTCAGCGGTTTGGGCTGGGCGATGTTGAGTCAGTCAGTCAGTCAGTCAGTCACGTTATTCTTTTATATATAGAGAAGATAGGAGGTTTATGTAATGAATTTTGTATGAAAAATTTCTTTTGTAAACCTACATTAACTTTATGAAACATTTATGAATTTAGGCATTAATCTATGAAATTGATGGCCATTTAAAAGTGGGAAAATGAAAAAAATGCTATAAAGTTATATGCATTAAACACATAGACGACTGCAGCTACATGACTACACGACTACAAATGCTGCTGGCTGCAATTGTAGTCGTGTAGTCAGCTACTTAATTTTTTTGAAAACGACAGCAACATGTAAACAGATAATCCTAAATATTTGACATTTTGATAAATATTAATCTTTTTTGGTTTGTGCTTCTAAAATAATGGCTGAGGAATATTTTGTTAATTTTGTAAGATCCATTTTTTTTTACAAAACATCACAATAAAATTATTTCCAAATATAAATTAATGAAACCTTCAAACAATTATAAAATATAAACAGCTGTTTCTTCAGTGTTCCCAAAACGGTGATTTTCTAGTCAGAACTAGCGATTTTATTTCGCCTCTAGCGGGAAAAATTGTCCTGTTTTACATATTTTGTTATATTGTCAACACTATTTTTGTTTTGTAGCCAACAAAAATAGAAATTATCCTAAGTTGACTACAGCGACAAAAGTAGTCGTGTAGCCGTGTAGCTGTGTTGGTGTCAAAATAATCGTTTTCATATAAACGTGTGTATTTTATTTTTGACAGGCTGTAGTCGTGTAGCTGCAGTCGTCTATGTGTTTAATGCTATAAATAAGAGTTTTTTAACTAATTGTGTTTGTGTTACTCAATGAGTTATAAATTTAATAAAATTAAAATTTTCGTCTTAATTTTTTAAATTTATAGACTAGTTGCAAAGGCGTAGCAGGAGAAAATTTCTTAGTAAAAATGCGCTATCGTCCAAAGCTTTTTGTAAATATACATACTAGACCTTAGGGATTTCAATTATATTTGAAATACAAAAATATGTAATTTGTAATAGAAAATTTTCATTTATATATAATTGTTACTGTAACTGAACAGTTTCAATACCTCTAATATATATTTGTGTTAATTGTCTCCTTTTATAAAAATCCAAAATAATCAAAAATTGAACGGCTGTAACAAATTCAAATAACGATATTAAAAACAAAACAGCTTTTGGAAGAATTGTAATATTTTTAAAAAGTACGGATTCATTTAGAATTCTATTTCAACGAACAAAAAAAAATTGTTATATTTCGCATTAAAAAATTTTCTCAAAAAACATCTGAAAATTACCAGTTGAGCAATTCCTCGTCAGATAAGCTTTTTTTAATTTTCCTCCAGGGGAAAAAGTTGATGATTAAGCACCGTAAGTTGTTTTTTATGTGGAAAAATTTCCCTCGAACTTTAAAGGCTTCAAACTACAATTTAAATTATAAAAATTCATTGTAATTCACAAATCTGTGGTTATCATACACAGAGTTCAACAGAACCAGCTGATATACCTTAAGAATTAAGGTTCAAAGCAAAAAAGAGTAATAATAACAAAGGATACAAATAGCATTGTTAGATTTCGTTGATGTTAGTCTAAGTTGAGTTGTTAACATATTCGATTTACTTACAACTTTCACATAAGTAGACGTTTATCAAAGTTTAACCCGTTAAGTCAAATGACACTGATGATGGCTTTGTAGCGAAAATATGTATTCTGTTTTGCTGGCCTTATCAAATTCTTTCAAATTTTTTATTCTTTGTAATTTACTTGTGAAAATTGTATCATCTTTCTTTAATTTGAAAAATAATTTAAACAGAAAGTGATATTAATTCATGATCTGGAATCAAACTAAAAAAACATTCATTTATCAAATAAAAGATCAACTATACATACCTCTCATTCAAAAATCAACAATTTTATAATTTTATAACAAAGACACAATCACAATATACACAAAATGACACTTTTTCACCAGAAAACTAATAGTGTTGTACATTAAATTTGCGTGAAAACAAACTTTACACAATTTTCACGTCAAATTCATTATCGTGAAAAATCATTCCTTTATATGGAGTATAACACCCTTTCACGTGAAATCGAAACAACTTACGGTGCTTTAGCATAAAAAATTTTCATTATGTAGTAGAAAATTTTACCAAAGTACACAACTGAACTAAATAATACGTTTTGCGAGACATCGTCAATTTGATGTCTTAATTCTACATGCTATCGAAAATTTTCTTGGCTGAAGAGTTCAAAAAGGGCTTTAGAGATGAACAATTTTTCAACAACTTTACCATGCTTTAATTATTTCTTCTGACTTCTATGTTAATTTTTTGCTTTACCTCTGCAAATATATTATCCCGTTCGGCGGCCTTAAAAACATACATATTTTACACTCAGATAAAAAAGTTAGTAAAAAAAATTGTAAACAGTTTTCAATCGGACTTTACTATTTTTGTACTGGTTTTTTACAATTTTTTTAGTAATACTTTTTGCTATTCTCTTATTACAAATTACTGATTCTTTTTACTAATTTTCGTTGCTGATTTCAGCAAAACATTTTACTAATTTTTCAAAACCAGTGCTAAACTTTCTTAAGTAAATTTTATTATCAAGAATTGCTTGATTTTTTAGAATTCTTGTTTGGTTTATATTTATTATTATTGATATATTCTTAGTTTGGAAATAAAACTCAGAAAATTTTATTTTATATACATATAATGCATAAAAAGGTAATAACTGGTAAACCGTTTGCAGTTTTTAGCCCAAATTTCAAGTACGATGAAATAATTATATATTTTTTTACAACTGAAAAACAAAAATATGTTTTTTTTATTAAATTTGTTTTATTTGTTTATTTTTAGTACACTTTATTGCTAATTTCAGCAGATTGATTTTACATTGCAGTTTACAACAATTTACTGAAATTTAGTAGCATCTATTAATAATTTATACTAATTCCATTCTACTAAAATTATTGATAATTAGTAAATTTTGTAACAGATTTTAGCAAATCCATTTTGAATTGCACCCAGTTGGAAATTTCGTGAAGTCATTGCTGACTTGTTGATCCGCTTCCATATAAAATAGACGCCTGCTGACATTTTCATACAAATGTAAAAATGTCATTACGCCAAGTCACCAGGAGATCAGTGTGATGAATAACCAGCACGGGCCAGTAGGTTGTCATCACCACCTTAACTTTTAAAAACAGTTAAAAAAATGTTTCGTTTTTTATCCTTCATACTTCCACAATGCTCTCTTTCTTTCTTATCTTTGTTTTCCTTGTAGTTAAATTTTTTTCTATTAAAAATTTCAAAGTTTTTCATTTGGTATCACACTCACCTAGCCTCACCTTAGTTCATCGCCTTATCCATTCACCTAAACCATAATAATACAAATGTTTTTAAAAAGTTTCCTATATTCCACTTTTCATATTCAAATCTTAAATTTTATTTGAATCTTCCTGTAATCAAGTTCAAATTATATTAATTTTATTTGAATGTTGCTTTCAAATATGAATTTTATTTTAAGCACCGTAAGTTATTTTGATTTCACGTGAAAAAACTATATATATATATACTCCATATAAAAAAACAATTTTTTTACGATAATGAGTTTCACGTGAAAATTGTGTAGACTTCGGTTTCACGCAAATTTAATATACAAGACTATTATTTTTCTTTTGAAAAGGTGACATTTTGTGATTATTAAGATTGTGTCTTTCTAATAAAATAGAAAAATTGTCAGGCCTTTTAATTTCGAGTGAAATTTTTTCACGCGAAAAACAACTTACGATGGTGGTTTTTGTACAAAACTAAATTACAAAAGCCAAATCATTTACACTGGTTATTTAGTTTTTCTTTGTCATATCACTTTTTTGTTACATACTTTTCTTTATTTCTTTATTGTTAAATTAATGTAAAAAAATTATTAAAACATTTAACAATTAATAACAACACTCAATTTCAAACTAAAACAGAAATATTCTTAAATAATAAAAAATATTTGTTTGTAACTTGCTTTACTTATATATTCGTTGTAACAGGGTGTATCGAAAATTAATTATAAATGATACCGGGTGTATCAAAAATGCACATTTCAGATTTTTTTACTTGGTTTTTGGCAAAAACCAGGTAGAACCTGGTTTTCAGTTTGTATGAAAATTTTATGGAAAAACTAAATTAATGTTGTAGTTTTCGGCTCAAAACCTCAAAATGGCCAAAAACTACTAGTTTTTGCCCAGTCTAAATACACTATTAAATTCAAATTATGTACATCCATGTTTTAATCCGATTAAGCTGTAAATGGGTGCGCGTTCAGTAGATACACTTTAATAGTCAACAGTTGTACAACATCTGCTGAATGACCTGATCACTAATCGCTCAGATAGCGCTGTCATATCTTGGTAGCGTAAAAAATGTTTGCTACTTTTGATCAATTAGTAATACGTTTGTTGTTGTTGATTTTAATAATATTTGTTTTTGTAAGAATGACAAATAAAAAGATACAAATACAATTCAAAAACAAAAATTTAAAGAAACCAAAGGAAAATATAGAAAAATTGTATTTAAAAACAAAACAAAGAAAACATCGTTCAGCAGAGTTACTAATCACAAAGCGCTACAAGTCACCGGTATCAGTTTGAGGTTTCTCTGCTGAATGCTACCAATGTCTAGACGCTCAGACATTGATAAGTTTTTAGTTTTCAGGTTCGCGGTTCAAATCGATATCATGACAAAAATATTTTTTTTTAATTTTGTTTTTATAGATTTGTTAAAACGCAGTATTTACAAATAAGCAGTTAATCAGCGCTAATTACGAAAAACTTATTGTGATGATGACAAAGGAGTGAGTGAGAATAGTGAGTCAGCACGAGTTAAGAATAAATTCCAGTGATGATGACAAATAGACGTTACTTAAGAAAACGTAAGACATCTTTGCGTCTGCTGACTTGTCACTTAAACGGCGCTGCTGACATTGTCTTCAAGACACATTTTCCAGCTGGGTAGTTGATAATAATTTTGCTAAAATTCGGAAGGGGCTACTAATTGTGTCTACTAATTTTATTGTACCAAAACCCAGTAGACATATATTGCTACAATTAGCAAAAAATACTGTGGGGCTCAAAACAGTTAACCCTCTAATTCCGATGGCCTCTAAAAAGAGGTCTTCAGATATTAAATAGTTTTTGGCTGAATAACAATTTTTTATTAAACAACTTATATTATTTAAATAAAAAACATAACTACCAACTTGTTTACCTTCACACTTTTTTTTTGTATAAGAAACGATTTTCAAGCGATAAGAATGTAAAATTAAAATTTCGTAAGTTTGGAAAAATTAACTTTTTAAAACAGAAAAAAAAATTTGAAAATCTTCAAAAATACATTTACGATCTGGAATACATTATCGATAATAACTAAGCTAGTTCAAAGTCTCTACTTGTAAAATAAATTACAATTTTTGCTCCAGAACTCACAGAATAACGTAAGGATACGTTTTACGAATACCTCTCTAACTCAAAAACTAACTAACAGATTTTTTTTTTTTTAATTAAACACAGATTATATACTAGGACCTAGTAGTGACTTTTTTGGTTGAGTGTAATAAAAGACCGGTTAACCGAGACAAAAAGAAAACGATTTTCGATTTATTCGATTTTAGACAAAAAACAGCCGGCTTCGGGTTTTTAAAAATTAAAAAAAGTTAACAGGTTTTCGGTTTGGAATACTATAGGTAGTATCCTCAAAGATATCTTCTTTTTTGTATCCATTTAAAATCCGCTCTATATCGTGTTTAATTTTAATTGTCATTTTTCGGCAGTTTCACAAATGTCTACGAACCAGGAGGGTGCATGTGATTTCAACAGTCGTATGGACACCACTATTTACAAACATCAAAAATATAAATTGCAGATCATATGGTAAATTAAAATATTTTAAACTAATTGTAATCTATTTAAGCGGATAGTAAGAACACGAACTACTTCACAAAATTAATTCCTTATAAGAAGCTAATCAAATATTTTAGGTTCACTTTTATCCACATTACCCTGGTATGTAAAGGGTTGTTCAACAGGGACGCTACAAAAGTAGAAAGACAGGGACAGCAAACGACGCCATATTTCTTGCCGCTCTTTTGACATTTCTCTTCAGTAAGGTTTGCCATTTCATGATGGGAAGATATACGAGCCAACAACGAGTCAAATATATTAAAATTTACTACCGAAATTGGGTGTCAGTGGCCTCAACGTTAAGAGCGCTACGTCCAATTTATGGTCGTCATAATCGTCCTAGCAGATCAACAATTGAGCGTGGGGCTACGTCAAATCTATGGTCTATGCCAACAAGCCAGCGACGATTGATGAACTTCGTACGAATATCGAAAGTGAAATTGCAGCAGTATCGGCCGATTTATGCTTGAAAACCGTCGAAAATTGGGTTCAGCGTCTGAACTTCTGCAAGCGTGCCCGTGGTGGCCATGCAAAAGAGATCGATTTCCATACATAATGGCATCGAACGTACTTTCACAGGAATAAAGAATTTCATTGATATCCAAAACCGTTTTTGTTTTATTTAAACTTTTTTACTTTTGTAGCGCTCTTATTAAAAAACCCTTTATTAAAGAGACTACGAAACTAAACACTTCCTCCTTTACAATAGGAGAATCGGGTAAACAAATGTAATATGCATATCTTTACACAAAAAAAAAAACATTTTACTAATTTCAGTATATCTTATATTGAATCAAAACATTTTATTTCATTTAATTCACAACTTTATATTTATTTGTAATTCACAACTTTATATATATTTGTGCTAATGGCAATATTTTAGTCTACACAAATTTAAATTTTTAATATAAATAATACAGAAGAGAAATGAGGCAACTAATAAGTCACTTTATTTGGCGGTAGCAAACCCAACACGGTTATTACCCATATCGAAAACGGTGTAGTATTTACCAATGAAGATATCACCCAAAATCCAGAAATCAGTACCGGCATTTTCAAAAGCAGAAGAGCAAACACCGTCGGATTCAATAATATAATCTCTACCTTCAAAGGTGAATGTGGAACCACCAATGATGAAAGTCAATACAGGTAAGCTATCAATGGATGAACAATCAACCATATAGGAATAGTAATCATAACTGAATGTGGCGCCAATAGCAGCTTGTATATTGCTATATTGATCATATGGAACAGCAATAAGAGAAGTACCAGTATCGGCAATAGCTTGACAATTATCGCATACATTAATACCATTTACAACAGCCGAAGTGACTTCGAATTGCCAATAGCCTTCTGAGAAAACAGGAACGTAAGTAAAGTCACCAGAATAATGATCAGCATTAACACCACCCAGTACAAGTTCACCACCATCTTTGGAAGTACCATCGCGAGTCAAATAAAATGAGAAAACATTGGAATCAACCAAACCTTGAGTATACATATTATAGAAAGGTGGCACTACATTATCTTGGGAAATGCTTTGATAACCCATACCCAAAATGCCATCAAAAGGAGAGTAAGTGAAGGTAGAACCAGGTTCACTTGTAGCAGCAGCAAAAATTTGATCGTTAATAGTCAAACCATTAACTGTCACAGCATCTTGTACAAGATAACCAGACAAACTGCCAGATCCATAAGCAATGGAGAAAGATTCACCATTGGCTACATATGTGGAAGAAGCACTAGGATCATAGGCATTATGATTTTCACAAGCAGTGTCACCAGAAGAGCAAGGCTTTACAGGAACCCACAAATTCGAAGAACCAGTATCGAATAAAACCAAGAATTCTTGAGCTGGTGTACCAATGGTTATTTTTCCATAGTAGGAATCATCTACATAGTTTAACAAACTTTCCTTTACAATATCTCTCGGATGCACATGATTCAAGGTGTTGTATTTACTCTTCAATTTCAACAATTCATTTGCTTTGCTCTTAGGTTCCTTAATCTTTTGTAAAGGTATAACCAAGGCTGCCTCGGATAGAAGAGCCAAACTCAAAATAGTTACCACAAACTTCAACATGTTTACAAAACAATCTAATTAAACTCTGAGTTGTAGAAGAAAATGCATTGCCTTTTATAGTAGACAACTTGTTTTTGAAATATAAATGCATTATCGATATGGAATTAAAAACTTAAGAAGTCTTAAGTTTTTTTTTCAACATACCACTTGCAATTAGACAAGTGCAGACAAATATTACCAGTACGAATACTTGCATAAGGAAGGGATTTTGTAGTAATGTGTGATAAGGCTTTTATAAAGACTTATCTAGAATAGCAAAACAATTATCGGACAAAGTAATTCAATGTCTAGACAATTTAAAGGTAAAAACATATTTCATACGAGTATAACATTACTCCTGGAAAAGTTTAAAATATGGCTTGAATAATAGGGTGTCTTGAACTTTTGCTTTTGGCAGTTTCGCACTCTAATGACGCCCATTGAAAATCAGTTTTAGCCAAAAATAATGAAAAAATTGTTCAAGGGTATTTATTAGGGTATTCAATTAATCGACTGTTTATTTTAATCGATTAGTCGTGCAAATAATTACTGTTTTTTTTAACTGATTAATCGAATAAAATTTAAAAATTAACGATTAATCGAAAAATAATACACACACAATTTTTGTATTTTAATAATCTTATTTAAAAAAGGAACAAAAATAATTTCAGTAACTCTTCTAAAATTTATAAAAATAAAAAATGTAATAACTGAGATCATATTTTGCCAAAATTTGTTCAGTTCGCAGCGAACCACACCGCAGACCCTTCTGAAAAATTTTGTATTTTATAAAGTTAATCCTGAATTAGCCAGACGTAAACGTAGCGCTCTATAATATGTTCAATGATGAGTTAAAAAAGAATATAATTTATTTGTTTCTCTTTCGTATGCATTGAATACATACACCTTCCGAAAAAATCGGTTGGAATTCGGTTGTAGCAACAGAAATGAGGGTTGTATTAACAGAATTGAAGTTGTTGCAACCGAAATGAGGTTGTTGCAACCGAATTTGGAAAGTTGTAGCAACCTAGTTCTAAAAATATAGGTTGCTACAACCTAATTCGGTTGCTGCAACGGAATTTGTTGTAAAAGGGTTGTAGCAATCGAATTTCAATTAAAAGGGTTGTTGCAACCGAATTTCATGACGTTATGGCAACAGAATCGAGTTTGAGTTTATTTAAACTTCACTTCACTTCACTAATGAAAAAAAAAATAAAACTATAATAATCAAAATGAAAATTTTTTTGTTGATTTTGAATAAACTATAAATAAAAAAAAAGAATTATTACGCGTTATTATTTTGGAAAATTTTGGTGAGTTGTGTTAATTATGACAAAGCCTTGTACATTAAATTAAAAAAAATGTTCCCTTTGCAGGCATAAAATTCCTTAACATTCCATTTGGAATATCTTTACTGGAAATAAATGGTTTAAGCCAGTGTCTCTTAACAAAAAACTAATTACAAATGCATCAAGCTGCAATAAACGCACTATGGATGTTGCTTCGTCTTACTTAATTGAATAAGGGGGAGTAAATATTCCATATCCCAAAATAAATATATATTTATTTTTTATTTTTATGTCCTTTCTAGAGATATTGACGAAAAAGATGTGTATTAAAATTTGATACTGAAGTCTGAGGCTCAAAGTTTGATTTTAAATTATCCGTTACTTGGTTAGAATACTTTTTATTTATGTAAAACCACACTTTTGAAAAGAGATTACGTCTGAATTTACAATTTTGAAAGGGGGCTTCTTTCAACACTTTCGGAGAAAAAGTATTTTTTATGGAAATGTAAAATTTCACAAACAGCAGAGTACCCTTTCTTTAAAATTGTGTTATAGAAGGAACCTCTTCTGCTAAGGACTAGTCTTTGTAGTATTTTGAAGTATACTTTATAACTAAACCCTATCGAAAACGGTATTATAATCTTATTGGAATATGAATCGTTTTCGGGTATTTAAAGTGATAGTGATTTCGCTATCGTATCGTTCTTTGGTTTATTGGGAATATAAAAAGAAAATATATTTGGTTTGAATTGAAAGCTGTTTAAATTTTATTTGTTGTTTCTGGTTGATTTTAATTTTATACAACCCATAGAAAAATCGCACTTTTTGTTGTGCTTTGCAGCATTTTGGATAAAATTAGATATTCCGATAAAATTTTTTGAAATTGTATCAATTCAAATATTTTTTTATTCGTTTATATACAATTTGATTAATCCAATTTTCGGATCAAATTTTATATAATTTAGTATAATGCCGAATAAAAAAAAATATCCTACTCAATAAGCTTTTTTCACGGGTTGTTTTGTTTCCCAGCGAAATCGTCGGATGCAAAGAACTGGCTGTAGATGAACTTGTACTTGCATGCAACCTGTTCCACTTTATGTTCTAGCATCGGTGGTTTTTGTTTGGGTTTGTCCCAAAAGCAACAGGTTCTTTTCCTCCAAGCTGGAACAGGTAGCTTTGGAACCGGTTCTAGAACCAGTTATAGAACTGGTTCTGCGACAGTGAAACTTTATATTTTGACTCCCAGGAATCTGTTCTAGAACCTGTTCCATGGAACCGGTGGTAAAAAGACCTGTTCTAGAACAGATTCAGAGGTAACCAGTTAAAAAACATTTTGCTGGGTTTTGTACAATTGAAAAAAAAAATCACATTTCATAAACTTTGGTTTTTGTAAAAAACAAAAAATTTATTTTTGAAATAAAAAAACTATATATTTTCCATCTTTTTCAGTTTTTATTATATTACAGAATATATCTAGGTACATATTTAGTGAGAATATTGCTTTATATCAATTCCAAAAAAGGTTCATAAATTTCATAAATACTATAATACAATTGTTTCGTCCATATCACCCGATTCTCTAGTTGTCTGCTAACTCAAACCGAGGCATTAAATACAGTTGATAAAATCACCATTATGAGAATTATCCATTTTATGTATTACTTTGCCAAAGCGAAACCAATACGTTCATTTTTCAAATCGAATGTTGTATAATATTTACCAATGAACACATCACCCAAAATCCATAAATTCATACCAGCATCTTCAAATGCGGTTGCACATTGATTTCCAGATTTAATAATATAATCTTTGGGCTTCAATCTATAAATAGCATTACCAATATGGAAAGTCATAACAGGCAAACTATGAATTTTATAGCAATCCACCATATATTCATTAGTATTTACATCCAATTTAGCCCCAATAGCTCTTTGTATTCTTCTATATTGCCTCGATGGAACACCAATTAAAGAGGTACCAGTATCAGCAATAGCTTGACATCTATTACAAACGCTAATACCATTAATTGTAACGGATTTCACTCTAAATTGCCAATAACCCCTAACAGATACATTGACATAGTGGAATTTACCGGAATAATGATTGGGATCATTACCACCTAATACCATAACACCGCCATCGGAAGAAGTACCGTTACGCGCCAAGTAGAATGAAAATATTTCATTATCCAAAAAATGTTGTGAAACTAAATTGTAGAAAGGTGGTGTCACTCGATCAACAGCCTCGGATTTAAAAGCCATACCCATAAGGCCGTCAAAAGGAGCATAGACAAATGTTTCTCCAGGTTCATTAGTGGCAGCCGCAAATATTTGATTTTTAATTGTCATACCTGCAATGGTAACAGAATCTTCTACCAAATGACCAGATAAACTTCCAGACCCATATGTAATAGTAAACCTTCTACCATCGTATTTGTAAGTTGATGATGCTTTAGGAGCGTATTTTCTATGAGTTCGACAAGCCTTATTACGGGAAGAACATGGTTTGACTGGTACCCACAAGTTGGAAGAACCAGTATCGAATATAACCAAAAATTCTTGACCCGGTGTGCCAATAGTTATTTTACCATAGTACGAATCATCTACATAATTGAATAGTTTTTCCTTGTGTATGGAACGTCTCCCCTTAACATTGTATTTAGCTTTTAATTTCATCAATTCATTGGCTTTACTTTTTTGTTCCGAAACTTTATATAAAGGAACACTGACCAAAGTTGCCTCCGTTAACAGAAAAAGACTTAAAACAGCAGTTAAATATTTCAACATGACTGCAGATTTGAACAATATTTAAGAAATGAATAACTCTTTGCGGTGTAGCACTATTTTTATACAAAATTTCTTTTTAAGTAAAAAAATTTTAAGATTACTTAACAGGCAAGTGGAAGCGATTTACTTTTGGTTTGAACAAAAATAAATAAAGTTCCACGTGTTTTTTTTCAACTGTTCAAACAATAAAACAAATATTTTTACATATTTGCTAAAATTGCGTCTAAATTTGTGAGAAAAATTTCTGTGTTCTAGAGCATTGGTGCGCATTTCATATCACAATTGTGAACAGTGTTGCCAACTTTTGAAGGCAGGAAAGCACCGTGAGCATTGTGAAAACGGGTAAAAAGGGTAAAAATTTACCAAAAATGGGGTAATAAAGCACGATATAAATTTTTTGATACATTTAAGTCAAGAATTTAAAAACACATTTTAACTTTGTAAAATCGTGTAAAAAAAGTTCAAAAATAACCGTAAAAGGGGTAAAAAAGCACCAAACTAATATCTAAAAATTTTGAAGTCTAAATATATCGAAGTTGCTACTTAAAATTGTACTACAAAAATTGTGAAAAAATGAATTTTTTATTTAGTTCGTATTATTTTTTTAACTTTGACAGCAAATTGAAGAAAAATATTAAAAAACGAGAACAAATACCAAAAATATGAACTGTACAAAAAGCACTAAAAGCACTGCCGGAAATCTGAAAAAGCACTGTAAATACCCGCTTTTTTTAAACGGGTATTTGTAAAAAATCACCGGGTACAAGAATGAAAAAAGCACCAAAAAATACCCGAAAAGCACTGAAATGGCAACACTGATTGTGAATTTACTTATTCACACATATTCTTATGCTCTTTAATTTAGTCGTCAATGAGACAGCGACGAGTGCACATGCTTAGCGGGTGTTTTGATATTTTTTTCAAGTGCACTGGAAACAAATATTTATGATATTCAGAAAATATATGATGAAAATGTTTTTGATATCATGCAATGCCTTTTACGTTAAAAAACAATAAGGAATCTAGGGAATATGTTATTAAAATATATTATGATTATTTTCATAGTAGATCTTTAATAGAAATAAAAAAGTTGCCATAAAATTATTAATATAGAACATTTTGTTTAGAATCTATAAAAATATGTTGGAGAAAATTTCATTAAGATTGTATAAACAGTATGGAGATTGATAAATATGTAAAAAGACATATTATTTAATTCGCTCAATTTTTTTCCCAGTGCAGTTCTCTCTCTTGCTCACTAATACAATTGCAAATCAATTTTGCGCATCACTGTTCTAGAGTAAAACATGTTCAACTCTGGTGTGGATTAAACAAATTTAGCAAAACTCAAAAATGTATTAGAAAGAAAGAGAAATAAGTTAAATTTACTACAGCTTGGAGTAATCCAAAATTTTGAAAGCAGCTCTATTTGTTTTCATATGTTTTTTACTAGTTTTTCTCAAAAATTCGTTCGAACACATAATAGGTGTGTTTGCTTACTTTTCCAGTAAAGTCCAGTAAAAATTACTCAGTAAAAAATTTACAGAGAGTAAGGCAAAATTTCTTCTCAAAAAGAAAAATATCTAAAAATGTGCGCAAACAGAAAAATTGTAAGAATTAGTAAAATACTGCTGCAAACTTCTTTCCTATAAATATCGCTAAATCAAACTAAAAAATCACTAGAAAATATCTAAATTATAAAAAACTTAAAAAAGCGATAAATCGCTAAATTTCACGAACTTTTCAGGTTCTGTTGAAAAATTTCACAAAAATAGCTATATTTTTCAAACTTCTTAAAACCTTCTTAAAAAATTATCGATACATCGCCAAACTTTTCGAACTTTTAAGTTTTTCATAAAAATTTAGCGATAAATCGCTGAATAATAATGATTCAAAAATTCTGTCAAGGAAATAAATGTAAAAAAATGCTAAGAAAATGTCAAGACTGTTAAAAAGAAAAATCGCTAGTTTTCTCGCTAATAGCTAAATTATATTTTACCCGCTAAACGAGTTGAAATATCGCTAGATTTGTCGAAAAAAATAGCTAAATTGAGAACAGTTATTAAAATAGCTGATTGCGAAATAAACCTATTCAAATTATTGGATTAATTAATAAAACCTAATAAAATGATCAGTTACTTACTTCTTCCATCGTAAATAAGCTTATATTTAAATATTTTTTTTTTTTACAAAAAATTATTTAAACATTTTTTAGACAAATGTTTTGTTTCTTCAATCATATGTTTTAAACCATATGTTTTTTTCTGACAAATTCTTACTAGCAAAAATTCATCCAGTAAAAACTTGTAAGTTCTCTGGTATTGAACTGTCACTTTACTCTCTATTTTTCCTCTCTCCTTACTGAGTAATTGTGTAAACAAACAACTTCCAGTAAAAACTTGTACAAATTTGTACGAATTTGTACAAATTTTTGGGTACCCAAACACACTTAATATATACCAAGGGTGGGCACTAGAGTTTGCTGTTCGGTTTTAATCGAAACCGAAACCGCGGTTTTTCAAGCCTCAAAACCGAAACCGAAAACCGACAAAAAATAAGTCGGTTTTTAACAAATACTTTAACCAATTAAAATAAATAATTAAATTGCATATTATTAAATCCTGAATTTCGAAATGAGCTCAGCTCATATTTTACAAAATTTTGTATTTAATTGTAACGAACATTTTCTCCATTAAATATTACTTTAAAGAATTTTTTGTTTTTGTTATTACGGATAACATAAACCTATTATAATTTTAGAAAAGAATTGCTGCAAAAAGTCATGTGGTTTAAGAGATATTGAGTTTCATATAGTCAGTTCAGATTTCACCGCGTATTTTCAAAAAGTCTTACTTGGTAGTCGCGAAATTTATAAAATTGTAACTTTATATCGTTTTAAACAAATTAATAAAATTTAAATTTAAACTATTTAAAATACAGATTTATTTGTCGAAAAAAGAATAAAAAATTTTAATTATAACGGCTTTCCGCATTCTTTTTTTCCCGGAAAGGTCACGAAGTGGCATTATTGCCTACATTCGAGTGAGAAATTCAGTCGAATTTTAATAAATATCTTGAGTGTGTTAAATTATTTAATTTTTAGACATTTAATTATATTAAAATCTATTACTATCACAGGAAAACCGAAAAATAACCGAAACCGCGGTTTTTATAATTTCGAAAAACCGAAACCGCGGTTTTCAAATTTTTCGGTTTTTAGCAAACTCTAGTGGGCACTAGACCGTACCACCTTACAGGCAAAAAAAGAGTGCGCCGTACACCTTTAAATATAAAGTATTTTTGCAAGGCAATTCCAAAAAAAATTTATTTATTTTTATTTATTTGCTGTTCCATACACAAGACTGAGAGTCTCATATTACAGTATAGAACTGAGTATTTGTAAAAGTAAACAACGTTAATATAATAAAAAAAAAACTTTTAACTAAAAAAATAATTACAATTCAACAATTATTTTAATTTTTGCATTAAAAATACAAAAATTGTTATTTGTTTTGAAACAACAAATAAAAATCTAATATGACAATATCATATTAGAATTTGGACTTGAGGTGGAAGAATATTCTAACTAAATATATGAAAATAATTACAATTATTCAAAAAGGAAAAAAAAAATTATATATGATTAAACAATCTTAAAGAAATTTTTTTTTTTGGCTTTTTTTAATTTTTCGTTATAGCTTCGGCATTTAAAGTCGGATTTTAAAGTGTGATATATCGATTTTTGTGCCTTGAGGAGACCAGTGCTTTTCTATAAAGGAAAATTCCAATGAAAAAAAATTTAAAAAGGCGACCCCTTAGTTCGGCAACAAAAAAAAATAAAAAAAAAATTTGCTGGGTTTAACGAAAAACTTCCTCAGAAAAGTTGAATGATTTATTGCGAGCTTTAATTTTCTGACATTAGGTTGGTGTATTAGGCTTGTAGGAACTGAGATCTGGTGGCTAACTACTAGAACGGGATACTTGCGTTCAGTGGTCCTTAAAGCAAAATATTGGTCTCTTCGAGAGAAAAACATCGATGTATCATACTTTAAGATGGGACTATAAATGCCAAAGATATAACGAAAAATGTAAAATGGCGACCCCTACACTAATAATAATCCATAGGTAAAATACATGAAAAATGTGGTTCATTTTACGAAATTTTTGGTTATTTTGACATTACGAATATTTTTGTAATATGTACAAATTATATTTCGTTTCTAGTATCGAATTTTTATTTGTATATTTTACGAAATTTTATAAAAGTACAAAAAAAAGATTGGTGAAGATTTGGATATTTTTTATTAGTATCGAATTTTTATTTGTATATTATTCGAAATTTTATAAAAGTATTGGTAAAGATATAAATATTTGGTTTAAATACAAAATAATTTTGTATCTAGTAAAAAATTGAGTGTATCAATCCAATTTCGGATACCCTCTTCGGAAGTAAGAGCGTTCTGCATCCATCAAAACAAATGGTAATCAGACGTGCAAGGTCTGGACTATAAGTCGGGTGAAGTAAAAATTTCCAACCACTATTTTCTTAATAGTTTTTAACCGGTCTTGCAACATGTTGCTGAGTGTTGTCGTGATGGAGTATTAAATCTTCATTTCTGGTTGCATATTCCGGGCGTTTTTCGGCCAATGCTCGCTTCAAACGAATCAATCTTATTTGGTACAGGTCCCCTTTGATCGTATTGCCCGATTTCAGCAGGTTATAATAGATGAGACTCTTCTGCCATGCTTCACATACTATATCTTGCGCTTCGGGTTGTCGTAATGGATCCATTTTTCTTCGCCAGTAATAATTCGATGCAAAAATTACTTCTTTTTATGGCGTTCAAGCAGCATTTCGGACATGCAAAGTCGTGTTTCAACGTCTCTCGGCTTCAAATCGGCCAATTTATCTCTTTGAACTTTGGCTGACCTGTTCGGTCTTTGTCTTCCGTGCCAAATCACCACTTCTGAACCGCACAAACCATCTTTAGAACGTTGAAATCAATGCAACATATTCAATTGATGACGTAAAACAAAACTTTTTGCAAATGATGCTTTTTTTGGCACAAAATTCGACTTACATGTTATGTTCCCCCGTTTTTTGCCCCCCTCGGGCCTCCCGGAGCCGAGCCCCTCCCAAAATTAATTTCGGTTTTTTCTTTTTTAATTCCAGAGGGGGTCATATTTTTTATTTTTTTTTTTGTCGAAACCCCATAAACTGCAGTTTTGCCAAAATTTTGTATATTTACTAAATGGTATTTGGTAATATTACGATATTTTTATACAGTACCCGATTAAAAAAGATGATATGGTGACATATCTAATTTGACAGAATACAATAAGTAATAAGATACAATTTAATCCGAAAAATGGTGAATACAATTATATCTACGTTGATAAAATTGCATTTAATTACTTTAAATTATATATATACAATTTAATCCGAATTTTGACCAGACATTATTGTATTAAATAATATCTTAATATTTAAAATTTGATGCAATTAGGTCCAATTTGCTCAAAATTTTCGAATTTCTGTTTTTATTAAATATTATATTATAAAACAGTTTTTAATAAAATTAAATGTCATGAAATAATCGTTTAAAAATGTTTTAAATCCGAAAAAAGTGTATCGTACGAATAAAAAACTAGATTTCACTAATAGGGGGAATTATTTATTAGGGTTTTAAGTTATTTTAGTCTGCTTGCGGGTAGACAATTTTTTTGTTTTAATTTTTATTTATATTTTATGGTATCCTTCAAGCCTATGGATAAATTTGGTGCTACTATGATATTAAGAGTTCATTTAACACAAGCAGATTATATAGGGCGATTAAATGTTTCTTTTTTAAATAAATAAGCCTGTTGTGTGGTAATATGTGGTACGAAATCTTATACAAAGTCTGCCTGCGTTTGTTAAATATTAACTCTTTTAACATAATATTTTCAACGTAGATAATGTATGGGTAACTGTCAGATAATTTCACTCAGATTCTATACGAAATTGTTTTACCGGTTTTTCGTTTTTATGTTATTATTTTTTAAATCACTTGAACTTTATATCGAAATTTGTTTTTGTAAAAAAATAGTTTCCAATTAAAAATGGATTTTAATTGATTTCGGTAAAATCCTAAATTTAAATTAAACATGAAACTGGGATATATTTGGTGTTACAATTTAAATTCCATGGCGAGATCTGATTAAATATGACAACAAAGAAATATTTAGATATTGGATCATACAAAATTTGTTCGAAAGACGAAAATTACGTCTTATTATATAAAGTGCCACACAAAGCAACATATAACGAGACATAATTGTATTAAATAATATAAAATAATATATAACCCGTTTTACTTGGGTATACAAACATATTTTCATTAAACTTTATTTGTATAATTTACGAAATTCTTAAATTTAATCAATTTTTTACCATCATCAACTTAGTACAAACACATTGGCGGACTTAGGCCGGTCTGGGGTGGGCAAAGCCCACCCCAGAATTTAAAAAAATCTGTATATAATTCTTGTTCTATGATTATTTTTTTAATATCAGTTAATCCTGTGTTTTTGGTTGGGAAAATCTCTTCTAGTTTCCTAGGAAGATAATTTGTTGGAATCTAAGGTTCAGTTTTACAGCCAGAACTAATATCGACTTTTGTCTTGAATATTTCTTAAATAAAAAATGTTGTTTAAATATTCTTACTTAAGAAATATTTAAGAAACAAATCGATCTTAGTTCTAGCTATAAGAGAAAAATTTCTTGGATTTAATAGTTTTCTAAAGGAATAATTAGTTAATATTACACTCATAGAAATAAATCTGTAAAAATAGCAGAAAAAGCAACTACGAATTAGTTAAAAATAATGCTCCAGAAAGAACTGTTTTTTTGTTCTAAATACTAGTAAAATAAGAACAGCAAAATTAAAGGTTGTTAAATTTGCAGAATTTTAGTTATATTTAAGTTAAATTTTAGTTAATTGAAAATGACAAATTGTATTGTAAAATCTACAGAAAATTTTGCTTAATATTAGTAGACTAAAAATAGCAAAAACAAACCGTTATATCTATAATTTTCTGTTATTTTTAAGCTAAATTTAGTTGAATGCAAAAAGCAGTATATAATGTTAAATTAGCAGAAATATTTACTTAAAAAATTGTAAAATTGTAAATTTAACAGGTTTATTTTTGCTATCCTTATTTTACTTGTATTTAGCAAAAAAAATCTGCTCATTTAACAGTTTCTTCTGCAGCATCATTCTTAACAAATTTTTAGTTACTTTTTCTGCTATTTTTACAGATTTTACAGGAGGTTTGCTTCAGAAAAAAGGATTAACTTTTCAGAGTTTTCTATAAAAAAAGATTTGAAAATTTTGAAATGTCGAAAGTATTTTTTAAGATTAGGGATCCGAGAATGGGCAAATAAACAGCCAAAAATAAATGGGGCCCTTGCCCACCCCAGAAAAATGGTCTAGGTACGCCTATGTTGCTAAGGAAGTTTTTCGATAAACCCAGCAGAAATTTTTTTTATTTTTTTTGTTGCCGAACGTAGGGGTCGCCTTTAATAAAATTTTTTATTGGATTTTTCCTTTGTAGCAAAACACTGGTCTCCTCGAGGCAAAAAAAATCGATATATCACAGCTATAATGAAAAATTAAAAAAGGCGACTCGTTCGGCAAAAAAATTTTTTTTTGAAATCGCCTTCATATTGGAGGGTATACGGCGAACTTTTTTTTAAGGTACGGTATAGTGGGCACTATATTAAGTTTTAAATTTGCATTTGTCGTAAATTTGACAATTTTCAAAATCTTGCTATTTTACAACGATAGCGCATTAGCACTTAAACTGTGAATTCCTTCATTATATTTTTATGTCTCTGCTATCAGGGTCGCATATGGGTGGTGCTATTTCCCATAGTTTTAATTTCATAATCAGAAAATACGTTACTTCTGGGAAGCTAAGCGAGATACAGCACAGTGGCCAAAAATTCCTCCCTCCGTACCTATAAATTCCTCCTTAAACTACATTTACACACGGAAGAAAACTGACCTGATCTGTTTAGATCTAATTAAATATCATTTTATATAATTATAAGAGGTGCCAGATCAGATCAGAATATGTATTTGTATTACTGACTTTACAAAAAAGGGGGAAATGTCGCCCAAAGTTAGGAAAAGTCGCAAAATTAGACTATTTTGAAAAAGTCGCACATAAAGTCAAAGGCCATCAAAAAGGTTGACAATTGCAACTTTAGTCGCACAACGGTAACCCTGAGTCTGATCTAGATCATCAATTGTAGTGATTTTCTACTGCTTCCGCACCTCTTTTTTTGCTGGGAATTAAAGATTTAGTCAGTAATTTGAGTCCTTTTTGATGAATTAAAACGCCCACTTTTTCACACAGTTCTAAATTTAAGATGAATGATGTGCAGTATTATAGTCAGCACTAAGATCGAAGTAATAAAACTTTAAATGTGTAAGGAATTTTCGAACAAAATTTCTTACTAAAATAAAATTTTAGTTTGTCCGCTACTAAATTTTAGTAAAATTGTTGTAAACTGTAATATAACCCTAGAAGTGCATTGTTAATCGATTCGACTAACATCAACCATGCTTTACAAACAGCGTGAAAAATAGTGATGCACTTCTAGGGTTAAAAATTATTTGCTTAAATTAGCAACAAGTTTTAATGAATCGCTCGCAGAAAAACAACACTCGCAGTATCACAATATCACTAGCAGAAAAATATCCATCATATTTATAAAAGGCTTCATAAATGTGATGAAAAAAACAAAACTTGACAAATGTGGTAAAGTATTTTTTAAAATGCAAGATGTTTTTTTATATTTATGAAATGATAATTTCTCATGTAGTATTTGTGACGGAAGTAATTGTCAATGCCGATTATAATCAGAACTAAGATCGACTTTTGTATTAAATACTTCTAAAGTAACAAATTTCTAACTAAACTGGTCCTAAGAGTCCTAAAAATATGTTTTTGAATAAAAAAAAATAAAATTTAAATTTCAACAAGAGCCGCACAAAAATCAGCAAAGAGCCGCATTTGCCCACCGTTGATATATACAATATAAAAAATACTTGTAAATTTAGTAAACTGTTGTTTAATGTAGTAACGACTATGAGCAAATATAAACACAAAATGTGTAAAATTATTTTGTACACACTTTCATACACAATACTGGCCATATAATGTAATTATTAGAGTTCGTCACAAAAATTTGATTTTCGGATATCATCACTTTTTTTTTAAAGATTTTGCATACAAAAAAAGAATGGAGTTTTTTTTTCTTTTTTATTTCAACTCCTTCCACTGCACTGTGGGCCAGGATCGCCGTTTTTTGACCAAAAGTACAATTCAGGTAAAGGGAAAATATGTTTATATATTCAAAATCTAGGATTGTTGAATATGTTGTGAGTGAAATATTTTATCATTGTGGTTACTCGTTGTTAGTTGGCGAGAGTTCAAAGATAATTTTTTTAATTTTGTGACATTTTTTATTTTATAATGATACAATAAAAAAGTCATAAATAAACAATAATTTGTTCCAAAAACAATCTCAAATTATAAAACTGAAACTAGTTATCAAAAAAAAAAAAAATAGACACATGTTAAGTATTTACGAAAAAAGTAACAAAATTATTAATTTTACCTCAAAAATATAGGTTTCTTTGAAAATCCTAAATTTTCAAAAAAAAATAGCTACAAAATGTTCCAAGAGATAATTGAAAAACTTGAATGCCAATGTGTTCTCTAAGATGTTTTTGCGACCGTTTGCGACCGTTCATAAACTTTCGAGATTTTGCCCTTTAACTGAAAAAGTACCTTCAGATCTCGCTGATTCCCAGCATGCCAGAGTTTTAGTAAAAACTTAAAATATAACATTAAAAATTACCTTAAATGTAGGTTCTGGTTTTCTGATACAGAATAACCCCCTAAAGTCCAGGTTTATGGGACATTTGAGTGCCAATTCTGAATAAGTACGAAATTAACCCTTAAACACATTTTAAGTTTTGACTTATTTCTGGCATTAAAGTTAAATTTTCAACTTTGATGTCTTCAGAGACTTATAGTAGAATTTCATGATAAATATTTTTGCCGATTATTTTAACCCTCTAACTCTTCAACTTATGGGTCTTTTTTGACACTTTTAAAAAAGGGCCAAAAAAGACCCTTTAATTGGAGAGTTAGAGGGTTAAAATGTTCCTCAAAAATGTCCCTCGTAGTGTTTTATATAAGTTCGCTGAACATATCTTATACCTAAAGTGGAAGATTCACATGGTTTCCTATGCCGATTCACAATAAACATTTTCAAAAGAGGGGAAATTTTAACCCCCCAAAAACATAGGGCCAGGCGAAAACTTTTAAAATGCCGATGAATTTTTGAATTTTTTAAATTTGATTTCAGATTCGTAATCTGCTACCCAAAAACTTCCCCTGGTAGAAATTTGAAGTAAATCAGACGACATAAGAAATTTAATGAAAAAATTGTTTGTCGCCATATTGGATCCGCCATTTTGAATTTTATATTTTTTATTTCAGATTCGTGATCAGCAACAACCAGACCCCCCTTTGTGATATCCTTTAGTTTCATATACCCAATAATCTAGTTTTGGCCAAAATTCGATGATGCTGGCCCACAGTGCACTGGCGTAAGTCGGCCAAAAACGCTAATTAAAATGGGTACTGCATTTAGAAAACGACAAACTTTATATTGATTTAAGCGCATATCTTGAAATATCTTGATAATTTTTAAAAAATTAGTTTAAATTTTTTTCAAAAATTTACTTTTGTGGATCCAAGGTACACGCACTCTATTTTAGGGTCTCCTATAGACTTATCAGAAACTCTGAGTAGTTTAAAATGATCACTGGGCAAAACCAAAATCTTCATAGAAGAAGACTTTACAGTAAAACATTAACAAAAAAGAGCAACATGCAAAGTTCCAAGGTACACGTGATCCAAGGTACACGACTTTCCCCTAAATATTTTTAAAAATTTTAAAATATTAAATTTTAACAAACTAATTATAAATATTTAAAAAAATTAATAGAAGAAAAAATTTTTTTAAAAAATAAAAAATATTGGTCCCGTCTGGAATCGAACCCGGAAATGCCAAAATCACTTTTTACGATCACTTTTAGAGCAATTACTCTTTAGAAGCAATACTGAAGTGATTTTTTGGATGTTGTTCGGAAGTAATTCTAAAAAAGCTGTAAAAATATACTAACGGATACTTTGGAAGGAATGAAAGAAGTGATTTTTTGAAGTTGTTCAGAATAACTACTAAAAAAGCAGTAAAAGTACACTAATGAAGCATTGAAAGAAGTAGTTTGTAAAGCAGTGCTTGCAATTTTTTTGCTGGGTATATATCGCTATTAGTATTGTTTTGTGTAAGTGCTAAATCGGATTATCCGTTTCGTTTCTATATGACTCTGGATACCATTTAGCACTTACGCACAATAATGGTATTACTGATACATACCGATCACGCAGGACTGGAAATAATTGTTTCTCAAACTTCAAGCATTTTTATTCAAAAAATAAAAAAATTTTAAGTTCTTCACGCATAGACACGAAGAGAATATTATTGTCATATTTTCATTATTTCCAAAAGCACACTAATTAATTTGACCTAATTTTTTTATTTGTCAGTTATATGTCAGTGTCAAAAAATTATCAATTACATTGAGGCTGAAAGCGCAAAAATTAAAAATCTCTAAAATTGCTCTTTATTCAAAAAAACAGAGTTATATATTTTAAAGTACTACCATTTGTTAGTAATTGAGGGCACCTATTTTTTTCAACAATTTGGATATTTTCTAACATCAGAATTATTATCCAAAAAAGAGGCGATTTCCTTTTATGCTGAAAAAGTTATACCCAAAAAAGTTAAAAAACTTTTTAAAGTTACAAGCGGTATAAGGGTAAATTAGGGGAGTTTTTAATTGAGTAGAGCATATTAACAGTATAAGTATTAAAATTTAAGATATTCGCCTGGTTAAATTCGTTGCCTCGAAAATGCTGATACCATCAAAAATATTATGTATGGTTTAAATCCTGAGTTACATGGAACCGTCCGGTTCGGTAGATTTGCCCATATTTAAACAAATATAAAAAGAAAATATACTTGGTTTGAATTCAAAGCTGTTTCAATTTTATTTGTTGTTTCTAGTTGATTTTAATTTTATACAATCCATTAATTGGTAATATTTTTATACTCTGGGATGTATGTATAGAAAAATCGCATTTTCGATTGTGCTTTGCAGCATTTGATGTTTTGGATAAAACTAGATATTCCGCTAAAATTTTTTGAAATAGTGTCAATTCAAATATTCTTTTATTTCTTTATATACAATTTGATTAATCCAATTTTCGGATCAAATTTTATACAATTTAGTATAATGCCGAATATAAAAAGATATCTATTCAATAAGCTTTTTTTCACGGGTCATTTTGTTTTTGTTCAATTGAAAAAAAATCAAATTTCAAATTAAACCTTTCGGTTGCCCCTTGATTTTTCAAATAAAAAAACATATATATTTTCCATCTTTCTCAGTTTTTATTATATTACAGAATATACATATGCACACGTTTAGTGAGAATATTGCTTTATATCAATTCCAAAAAAGGTTAATAAAATTTATGCTATAAATACTATAATACAATTACTTCCTCCACATCGCCCCATTCTCTAGTTGTCCGCTAACTCAAACCGAGACATTAAATACAGTTGATAAAATCACCATTTTGAGAATTATCTACTTTATGTATTACTTTGCCAAAGCGAAACCAATACGTGCATTTTTCAAATCGAATGTTGTATAATATTTACCAATGAACACATCACCCAAAATCCATAAATTCATACCAGCATCTTCAAATGCGGTTGCACATTGATTTCCAGATTTAATAATATAATCCTTGGGCTCCAAGGTATAAATAGCATTACCAATATGGAAAGTCATAACAGGCAAACTATCAACTTTATAGCAATCCACCATGTATTCATTAGTATATGCATCCAATTCAGCCCCAATAGCTCTTTGTAATCTTATATATTGCCTCGATGGAACACCAATTAAAGAGGTACCAGTATCAGCTATAGCTTGACATCTATTACAAACGCTAATACCATTAATTGTAACGGATTTTACTCTAAATTGCCAATAACCCCTAACAGATACATTGACATAGTGGAATTTACCGGAATAATGATTGGGATCATTACCACCTAATACCATAACACCACCATCTGGAGAAGTACCATTACGCGCCAAGTAGAAGGAAAATATTTGATTATCCAAAAAATGTTGTGAAACTAAATTGTAGAAAGGTGGCGTCACTCGATCAACAGCCTTGGATTTAAAAGCCATACCCATTAGGCCGTCAAAAGGAGCATAGACAAATGTTTCTCCAGGTTCATTAGTGGCAGCAGCAAATATTTGATTTTTAATTGTCATACCTTCAATGGTAACAGAATCTTCTACCAAATAACCAGATAAACTTCCAGACCCATATGTAATATCAAACCCTCTACCATCGTATTTATAAGTTGAGGATGCTTTAGGATCGTATTTTCTATGAGTTTGACAAGCCTGATTACTGGAAGAACATGGTTTCACTGGTACCCACAAGTTGGAAGAACCAGTATCGAATATTACCAAAAATTCTTGACCCGGTGTGCCAATAGTAATTTTACCATAGTACACATCATTTACATAATTGAATAGTTTTTCCTTGTGTATAGAAGGTCTCTCTTTAACATTGTATTTAGCTTTTAATTTCATCAATTCATTGGCTTTACTTTTTTGTTCTGAAACCTTATGTAAAGGAACACTGACCAAAGTTCCCTCCGTTAATAGAAAAAGACTTAAAACAGCAGTTAAGAATTTCAACATGACTGCAGATTTGAATAATATTTTAGAAATGTATAACTCTTTGCGGTGTAGCACTATTTTTATACAAAATTTCTTTTTAAGTAAAACAATTTTAAGATTACTTAACAGGCAAGTGGAAGCGATTTACTTTTGGTTTGTTCAAAAATAAATAAAGTTCCACGTGCTTTTTTTTCAACTGTTCAAACAAAAAAACAAATATTGTTTACATATTTTCAAACATGCGCTTAAAAGTGCGTTTAAAATTGTGGAGTTAGATTTCTATGTTCTAGAGTAAAACATGTTCAACTTTGGTGTGGATTAAACAAATATAGCAAAACGCAAAAATGTATTAGAAAGATAGAGAAAAAAGTTAAATTTACTACAGCTTGGAGTAATCCACAATTTTGAAAACAGCTTTATTTGTTTTCATGATATGTTTTTTACTAGTTTTTCTCAAAAATCCGTCGGAACACATAATAACACATCGGCTGAAAAGTCCGTAGGATGGCACATAAGTGGCGCCACTAATGAAAAATCCATATAATTTTTTAGGACTACCAACCTTCAGATGATACCTGACAAAATTTAATGACAATTCGTTCATTAGTGAACAAGTTACAGCTGTTTTATTGGCGCTACATTTACGATTTTGAAAACAATGTATACAAAGCAAACCAATAAAACAACAATGTTTTGGCAAACTTCGACTTTATTCATCAACAGCGTCACAATAACTCCAACGCCTTTCTAACATTTCGATACTTCTTTTATAGAATGACTTATCTTTGGCCTCAAAATGTGTTTTTGGTGCACTGTGAGGAAACTCTCACAAAAGTAGCTTCACTAAAACAGCTATAACTTGTTCACAAATGAAACGAACTTTTGACAGGTTGGTAGTTCCAAAAAATCATATGGCTTTTTCATTAGTGGCGCCACCTATATGTCATCCTAAGGACTTTTCAGCCGATGTGTTATATACAATCTAAAAAATGCTTGTAAATTTAATAAATTGTTGGTTAATAAAGTAACGCATACGAACAAATATAAACACAAAATGTGTCAAATTATTTCGTACATACTGGACATTAAAGTTGTCCAAAAAAAACATGAAAGTTGGAATTCAATACATGCGTTGGAAAGGTATACTTTTACTGATGGTTCTTAAAAAAAATGTCTACGCATACGCGTTATACGCACACTTTTGTGATGGTGTGTTTTTCCCATATAAAATGTGTGATCGATATACACATTTTTATTTTTCAACCGATTTCTGTCAACCGATTTCAACCATTTCAGGGTACATTGAGGATGATCTGTAGATGGTTTACGTGAAGTTTGCACGAAATTGGGCCAGTGGTTCCGGAGATATGGCGTCCCTCCATATAAAATTTTCGTGTTGCTATGAGAACCAGGCCTTGGTGTTACTATGACAACCAGGCAGCACTTATGGCATTAACCTAATTTAATCTCAGCTTATCCTATCTCATTTATCTCATCTAAAATTTTTTTTGTGGAAACACTTTTATTTGTGGAAACATTTTGTTTTTTGAAACTTTGTTTTTATGAAATATTTTTTTTTTTTTTGAGGAAACTTTTTTTTGAAGAAACTTTTTTTTTGGGGAAACTTTTTTTGTGGAAACTTTTTTTTTGTGCAAACACTTTTTTTGTAGAAACATTTTGTTTTTTGGAAACTTTTTTTTTGTGGAAACACTTTTTTTTTAAGGAAACACTTTTTTTGTGAAAACTTTTTTTTTTTTTGTGGAAACTCTTTTTTTTTGTGGAAACACTTTTTTATGGAAACACTTTTTTTTTGTGGAAACTCTTTTTTTTTGTGGATACACTTTTTTGTGGAAACTCTTTTTTTTTGTGTAAACTTTTTTTTATTGTGGAAACTTTTTTTTTTTGCGGCAACACAGTTTTTTTTTGTGGATACTTTTTTTTTGTGGAAATACATTTTTTTTGTGGAAACACTTTTTTTTTTTTGGAAACACTTTTTTTGTGTAAACTTTTTTTTTTGTGGAAACACTTTTTTGTGGAAACACTTTTTTTGTGGAAACACTTTTTTTTGTGGAAACATTTTTTAACATACTTTTGGGAAAAAATATTTGTCCACGGCCACTTTTTTTAACACTCTTTTGTCTACGCGCATTTTTTTTAAACACATTTTTTTTTTGTTTTAATCACACATTTTTATTAAGGAAAGTAATATAGAGTTTGTTTACGATAATTTTTTTGTATTTTTAAACACTTTTTTAATACACTTTCGGGAAAGAACGAGGAACAAGTGGAATTGAAACTCGAGAAAATGGCAATGGAATAGAGAACGAAATAGAATGCGGAACGATATGAAACAGAACGGGGAACGAATGGATTCGCAATGACAATAAACAAATCGCAAAGGGAGTCATAGTGAAAAATTAGCGTAAAAGTTGCAAAGGCATATCGGTAATGTTACAACTCCATAAAATTACCGACAATTTTTTGAAGACGCTTCTTTAAATGTGTTAAAGAGATAAATATGTAAATAAATCGAACATTTTGTTTAATATTAAAATTTTTTACAGATTTAATAAACTATGTATTCCTTTTTGTATATAAAAATGCCTGAGAAGGAAATTTTTTTTAAATTTTTCATTTAAAAAGTGGTTTAACTAGAAAAGTTATCTAGATTTTTACAACAAATTGAACAAGAACTAGAAAGAGCGCTCACCAAATCGAACTATAATGCACAAATCTATTGACGTTTGTTTTTCGGGCTTCAAATATGGTTTTTCGCGTTCGTTTACTTTTGGACATTTTTGTCACTTCGTGAGAGTATTTCTTGTTAACTCTTATTTTACCGAACTTTACCCAAAAAGTAAAGAAACACACCTAATATAATAAAAATTAAAAGTGTTACCTCTAAATTCATAAACGCTTTGTATAATTATAGGAGGTTTATTGAACAAATTTTGTATGAAAATGACGTTTTGTAAACCTGCTATAACTTTACAAAGCATTTATGAATTGAGGGGTTATTTTGTATAAACCAATTTAAAAAGAATATGTAGGACTTTGATTACATTATGTCTGTTCCCGTACTTTACCGCAGTTACACAAACTAGCCCAAAGGCGTTCCCGTACTCAAAATTGCGTGGAAATTGTTGTTGTTTGGGTTGTTTTGGGTTCCCGCGGGAACCCGCGGTAACGTACGGGAACGCAGATATTATTAGGAGAAGTTGCTTAGGTTTCGAACAATACTGTATGTACACAGAAAGAATTTACAAAATTCTAATTAAATTTTAAAATACTTTTCTCATACCAAATTTGTAAATACACAAAAAAACTTTTTAAAAAGGCACCAACAAAGAAATTTCTAAATCCAAAAAAGTTTTTTTTTTGTAACTTTGAGTTTTTATTTTTAAACAATTTTTATATGAAAGATAACAATTTACAAACGAGTAACAAATATTTCAAACAAAAAAATTGTTGAGAATAATTTGATTTTATTAAAATCTCAATTTAAAAGGAAATGCTATTGCTTTTACAAATTCCCTTGTTGGTACGTGCTGTTTTTTCTGTGTATGTAGAGCGCATACTCCGAGGACATTTTTTCGATCCACAGTTTAGTCTGGAGACATTTTGTTAGTTTGGGGACTGTCCTCAAACTCTTTCTAGGTCTTGCGAATATTTTGAAGACATTTTTGACTAATATGCAGCATAGTTTGGGCCAGAGTAGGAAAATAAACTCTAACGAACCGTACTTTAAGGGATGCGTACCACACATCGCGAACACAGTATACAAGCATATTAGTTACATAGAAATCACATACGCTATTCTCTCCAATTAGTGTTTCTCTCCAATTACACATAACCCGAATTCGGTACGCAATGGGTGTGTATATGTGTTGAAAGTACAGTGCATAATCGTAGCGTTTGCGTTCATCAGACAATCGTAGTTTACCGCATTCGGTTTGTGTACAAACACACGACCGCTAAAACGATAGATACGATATGAGTTCCTTAGCCGTACCCTACATGTTGTGTACAGTTTATTTTCCTACTCTGGATTGGGCACATTTTTGGCTATATCCCCAAACTATGTGATTTACATACATATATATTAGGATGTCCCTTAAATTAACGATTTGTCGATTTTCGTTCAAATCTGGCGGGATTTATTGGAAATGGTCCCAAATGAAAGAAATCGATATTTGTTTTTTTTGGAAAACGTTAACCCGTGCCGAAAGTTGGACGAAAATGGGCCATTGTAGAGAACAAGTGTGTTACTATTAAAAACTCCCAAAATTCGAAATTTAGAAACAAAATATTTTTTATTCCATTAATTCATTTAATATAGTCAAAATGATTCCGACATGGAATTTTGACTTCATCGGATATCATTAACCCACTTTAGCCTAGAATCCGAAATGACCCACGAATTTGATAAAAATGCAAAAACGTGTTTTTTTTAAATTAAATTTAAAGATTGTTTTAAAATGCCTAATTTGGAGATACCGATTGCTATTTGCACCACATAATAGTTGATATTAAAAAAAAAAAGTAAATTGGAAAAATGATAATACGAGTTTGTGTTTGGAGCGACTGCTTTCCAGGACATTTTAAAAAATTACTTATTTTGTCAAAAATTTTAAAAATGTTTTAATGTTTACATCAAATTTTACACAGTTTTCGGAAAAATATTGCTTTAATTTGGTTAGACTATAAATATCTTTACATTTGTTTAAAAAATCACACATCGCCTATCCCAATTTAATTAAAATTTAACAAATGTTATTCTGTAAATTTCCTAGTGGTTCTTTTTTGTGAAAAGTGAGAACATTACCCTATATGGATCAAGTTACTCAAAATAATAATTTTTATCAAATGGAAAATTTTTTTTATTCATTCAAAGTGATATTTTTCATAAAATTATGAAAGGTGTTATTCTGTAAATTTCCTAGTGGGCCGTTTTTGGCCAAAAGTATAAAAATTAACTCCATATGGATCACGTTACATAAAATAATTATTTTTATCCAGTTGAGATTTTTTTATCACTTTTATTGGCTTTATAATCTCGTAGTCATAATTAATATTAAGTTTCATGGGCCTTCTGTGACCCCAGGCCACTAAGGGTTAAAGATTTTTTAAACAAATGTAAAGATAATTATAGTCTAACCAAATTTAAGTGATGTTAAAGATTTTTTAAACAAATGTACAGATAATTATAGTCTAACCAAATTTAAGTGATGTTTTTCCGAAAACTGTATAAAATTTGATGAAAACATTAAAATTTTGTTTAATTTTTGACAAAATGAGCAATTTTTGTAAAATGTCCTGGAAAGCAGTCGCTCCAAACACAAACTCGAATTATCATTTTTCCAATTTATTTTTTTTTTTTCTTTAATATCTCCAAATTAGGCATTTTAAAAAATCTTTAAAATTAATTTTAAAAAATCACGTTTTTGCATTTTTACGAAATTCGTGGGTTATTTTGGATTCCATGCTAAACTGGGTTAATGATATCCGATGAAGTCAAAATTCCATGTCTGAATCATTTTGACTATATTAAATGAATAAATGAAATAAAAATCTTTTTTTTTCCAAATTTAGAATTTTGGAAATTTTTAATAGTAATACACCTTTTTCCAAAATGGGCCGTTTTCGTCCAACTTTCGGCACGGGTTAATTTGGAACCATTTCCAATAAAACTGGGGGGTGTAATGACAAATCTATTTTTAAGGGACACCCTAATATATATATATATATCTTTTTAAGAAAAATGTAAATAAAAAAGAAAGGATCAAATAAAAACAAATTGTCAATTTAATAATTCCATCCCTTAAGAAAAAATTAATTGGAAAATCTCATGGATATGAAAGACTTAAATTTTAAAATTTTCGTCCTTAAAAATCAAAATAAAAAATTGTTTTGATTTCCAGAGATTAACGTCTTTCATTTAATACCCATATTAACGTAAAATGACATTGCTGATTACAATGGCGTACTTTATTTCTCAATCAATGGAACAGATTTTTCGCTAAATGTCTTTAAAGTTTGGCGGTTGTCCATTCAGTTTTTTATATAAAAAATTTTACAAATTCAAAAAATATGAATTTTTTATGTTAAAATGTAAGCACAGGACCTATGGCCATATTTACGATATAAATGCGATGTGCTAATCTTGATATTTAAACCACTACTTAGCGTTTTATATAGGTTTTTATGGTTTTTTGCTATTTCAGCGACTTTAATCGGCGAATGTATAATCGACCTCAATAAATTTAGTGGCTTAGTAAGGGAGCAATTAAAAGGAAAATATTTCAATAAAAAAAATGTATTCATCTATAGCGGTCTATACGTTAACCCTTTCACTACCGACTTTTTGTTTGCGGATGTATCGTTATTTTAACTTCAGATTCTTGTTAAGAGTCCTCAAATTAGAAAAAAATATGTAAAATATTTTTCCCTCTCCATATTGAACTGCTTATACATATAATGAATTTTATTTGAAGTTCAATATCCTAATAAACTTTTTTGAAAAAGGAATAAAGTTTTTTTTGCACTATTAAATTTTATATATTATTTTAAAGATGTGTACACTGTAGTGTACAAGGGTAGTGGAAGAGTTAAAATCGCGATTTTTCAAAAATTTTGTATGGCGGCATAGTTTTCCAAGTTGATCCCAGATTCCAACTTTTAGTATACAGTAATTTTGATTTAACTGCCTTTTTCTTAAGTGCACATTTGCTATAACTGCACAAAATTTTGGTTTCGTTTCTATTTTACAAAATATGTATGCAATTGTCTTCTTTAAGTGCACTTTTGTACCTGCGCATTTAAGATAACTGCCTCATATTTTTGGCAGTGTTACATTAAGTGTGTTTGCGTACCCGAAAATTTGTACAAATTCGTACAAATTTGTACAAGTTTTTACTGGAAGGTGTTTGTTTACACAATTACTCAGTAAGGAGAGAGGAAAGATAGAGGGTAAAGTGACAGTTCAATACCAGAGAACTTACAAGTTTTTACTGGATGAATTTTTGCTAGTAAGAATTTGTAAGAAAAAAACATATGATTTAAAACATATGATTGAAGAAACAAAACATTTGTCTAAATAATTTTGAAATAATTTTTTGTAAAAATAAAAAATATTTAAATATAAGCTCATTTACGATGGAAGGAGTAAGTAAGTGATCATTTTATTAGGTTTTATTATTAATCCAATAATTTAAATAGGTTTATTTCGCAATCAGCTATTTTAACAACTGTTGCCAATTTAGCTATTTTCTCGGCAAATCTAGCGATACTTCAACTCGTTTAGCGGGATAAAATATAATTTAGCTATTAGCGGGAAAACTAGCGATTTTTCTTTTTAAGACAGTCTTCACATTTTCTTAACATTTTTTTACATTTATTTCCTTGACAGAATTTTTGAATCATTATTATTCAGCGATTTAAATTTTTATGGAAAACAAAAAAGTTCGAAAAATTTGGCGATGTATCAATAATTTGTTAAGAAAGTTTTAAGAAGTTTGAAAAATATAGCTATTTTTGTGAAATTTTTCAACAGAACCTAAAAAATTCGTGCAATTTAGGGATTTATCGCTATTTAATTTTTTTTTATAACTTAGATATATTCTAGTGATTTTTTAGTTTGATTTAGCGATATTTTTAGGGAAGAAGTTGGCAGCAGAATTTTACTAATTCTTACAATTTTTCTGTTTGCGTACATTTTTAGATATTTTTTTTTTGAGAGTAAATATTGCCTTACTCTCTGTAAATTTGTTACTGAGTAATTTTTACTGGACTTTACTGGAAAAGTACCCAAACACACCTATTATTTTCATAAAAAAAGATCTCTGTTAGCTGTCTCTTGTGTTTGCTTGGTTTTTCAATTCTAGGAAAAAAAAACACACTTAAAATAAATGTGTTGTTCACTTTTTTTGTGATAAAAATACTACTTTAGTCGTTTTTTAACCATAAAAATCGCAAGATCTGGTGCAAAGCACAAAGTTGTCATCATTACCTTCAGTTGTTTTATTTGTTTTCAGTCTGTATTTGTATACCTGCACATTAAAGCCCAAATTAGTTTGGAAGTATCGTAAAAAAAGTGACGTATCATTCACATAATGAATAAAAAGAGTATGAAAAATAAAAATATTGTATTTTTTATCTTTTTCTTGTGCATAGAATTAAATGTCAAGTAATAAAATAGAAAATTTCTATTTTCAACAGAACTTTTTTACGATTTTACTTGACAACAGTTTCAATGCATAGAAAAAAGATAAAAATATATTTCTATATTATTTTAACACACTGAATTGATTACAGATACGTTTTTTTACTTTACGATTAGACTAATGAAGCCTTAAAGCAGGTAAAAAAAAAACATTATTAACATTTTACTAAGCAAAGTGTTTTTATTCAAATAAAAGAAAATAAGTTAAAATAACAGTTCATGTGCCACTATTAAGTGCGTTCCCGTACGTTCCCAATGTTACCGAAATTTATCCAAAGTTACTGAAATTTACCCAAAAGCGTTCCCGTACTCGAAAATTGGGTAAATGACAGCGCTAATGTGAGTGTATTAGTGTGTCTCTTTTTACCAAAATTTACCCAGACTTTTTCTTCGGGTAAACTTTGGTAAAACAGCTGATGTAAATATAAACAAAAAACAATCGTGAAAATATGTTTAAAATTTTAATTAAATAAAGAAATAAGCAAAAGAAACTTGTTTTTTATAAGAACTAATTGAATAACATCAAAAACAACTTTCAAATGCGAATAAATATGGGTATTTGTGCCAATTTGCAAACTGAAATTATACGCATTTTCACATTAGTGATGGGATTTGTTGCACAATCTAAGATTGATTGGTACAATGGCACAACCGATACAATTTTGGCACATTTTGGTTATCTACAAAATTGAATAGAAAATGGATTTAAAAAATAGCAATTCTTTAAAAATTCCTTAGTTTTTAGTTTCTAAGCATTTATTAGTATTAAAATACCTTTTCGAACAAAGCAAAACTAAAAAATGTCATCAAAGATATTACCGAATAACCCATAGAATTTTAAAAATTCAAATGATTTAAATTTATAATTTAAGTTTAATTCATGAAAAATATAATTCAGTTTTAGAAAATGTTTATATGTACACCATTACGTGTAACCATTCCTAAAGAATTCATTCATTGGCTGCATTCGCAAATATTTAATAAGAATCGAATGAATTTCATTTATCATTCACCTTTTAATTGAATGAATTCAAGAAAATTCTAATTCATTCGGTTAGAATTCTTTCAAAATAGAATTGATTCCATAAGAATGATATTACGAAATTAAATTAAAGTTGAATTACACGAAATGAAATTAAAGTTCAAAACACGGGTACTGAGTGAAAATTGAGTTTTGGCACAATTAAGGCCCATTTGGCACATTTTAGTCACACACTTGGCACAAAACAAAATTTTTCAAGGCCCATCACTGTTTCACATTATTCTTTGAAATAAATGTTTGGGCTAGAAAATTGGTTTTTTGCGTTCCCGTACAATTGGGGAATTTTGTCATTTTGTGAGAGGATTTTGTGCTTACTCTCATTTTACCGAACTTTACCCAAAAAGTAAAGAAACACACCTATTGTGGTAAAAAAAATAATATTGTATTGTAATAAAATTAATAAACAATATTTTGACGAGCTGTTGCTAACAGTGTTGCCATTTCAGTACTTTCGGGTATTTTTTGGTGCTTTTTTCCTTCTTGTACCCGGTGATTTTTTACAAATACCCGTTTAAAAAAAGCGGGTATTTACAGTGCTTTTTCAGATTTCTGGCAGTGCTTTTAGTGCTTTTTGTACAGTTTATATTTTTGGTATTTGTTCTCCTTTTTTTTTTGTAATTTTTCTTCAATTTTCTGTCATAGTTGAAAAAATAATACGAACTAAACAAAAATACATTTTTTCACAATGTTTGTAGTACAATTTTAAATAGCAACTTCGATATATACTTCCTACTTCGATTTTTACTCCTTTTTTGGTTATTTTTTGAACTTTTTTACACGATTTTACAAAGTTAAAATGTGTTTTTAAATTCTTGACTTAAATTTTTCAAAAAATTAATATCGTGTTTTTTACCCCATTTTTGGTAAATTTTTACCCGTTTTCAAAATCCTCACGGTGCTTTCCTGCCTTCAAAAGTTGGCAACACTGGTTGCTAATGTCTCTTCGCTGCATTTAATAGAAACCAGTAAAAGGCCATCTCGGCGAAGACTTTCTTTACCCATACGTCGAATTTTGTAATTATTACCATATTTGTTAAGCATTATAGATTCCGTACATGGTTGTAATGTCAATAATACGTTTTCTAATTTATCTGAATGCTGTTGGTTTTTTCACACAAAATCAAAGAATTATTTTAATTCTAATTTTCAATTTTGACATCAAATTAAAAATAAATTAAAAAAAAAAATTGGAAAGCTATCTATAAATTCAGAATCACTGATATGTCCTAACAAATATCCAAAAAAAATTAGTTTTTTTTTTAAAACCTCCATAATCCCAGCAAAAATATAGAAATGTTAACCTCATTTTGGAACGGAGGTAGTATATATTTTCCATCTTTCTCAGTTTTTATTATATTACAGAATATATGCATACATTTAGTGAGAAAATTGCTTTATCTCAATTTAAAAAAAGGTTAATAAATTTCATGATATAAATACTATAATATTATAATTGTTTCCTCCACATCACCCCATTCTCTACTTTTCTGCTAACTCAAACCGAAACATTAAATACAGTTGATAAAATCACCATTATGAGAATTATCTACTTTATGCATTACTTTGCCAAAGCAAAACCAATACGTGCATTTTTCAAATCGAATGTGGTATAATATTTACCAATGAAGACATCACCCAAAATCCATAAACTCATACCGGCATCTTCAAATGCGGTTGCACATTGATTTCCAGATTTAATAATATAATCTTTGGGCTCCAAGGTATAAATAGCATTACCAATATGGAAAGTCATAACAGGCAAACTATCAACTTTATAGCAATCCACCATGTATTCATTAGTATATACATCCAATTTAGCCCCAATAGCTCTTTGTAATCTTAGATATTGCCCCGACGGAACACCAATTAAAGAGGTACCAGTATCAGCTATAGCTTGACATGTGTTACAAACGCTAATACCATTAATTGTTGCGGATTTCACGCTAAATTGCCAATAACCCCTAACAGATACATTGACATAGTGGAAATTACCGGAATAATGATTGGGATCATTACCACCCAATACCATAACACCGCCATTGGAAGAAGTACCATTACGCGCCAAGTAGAAGGAAAATATTTGATTATCCAAAAAATGTTGTGAAACTAAATTGTAGAAAGGTGGTGTCACTCGATCAACAGCAATGGATTTAAAAGCCATACCCATTAGCCCGTCAAAAGGAGCATAGACAAATGTGTCTCCAGGTTCATTAGTGGCAGCCGCAAATATTTGATTTTTAATTGTCATACCTTCAATGGTAACAGAATCTTCTACCAAATAACCAGATAAACTTCCAGACCCATATGTAATATCAAACCCTCTCCCATCGTATTTATAAGTTGAGGATGCTTTAGGATCGTATTTTCTATGAGTTTGACAAGCCTGATTACTGGAAGAACATGGTTTCACTGGTACCCACAAGTTGGAAGAACCAGTATCGAATAATACCAAAAATTCTTGACCCGGTGTGCCAATCGTAATGATACCATAGTACACATCATTTACATAATTGAATAGTTTTTCCTTGTGTATAGAAAGTGTCTCTATAACATTGTATTTTGCTTTTAATTTCAGCAATTCATTGGCTTTACTTTTTTGTTCCGAAACCTTATGTAAAGGAACACTGACCAAAGTTGCCTCCGTTAATAGGAAAAGACTTAAAACAGCAGTTAAATATTTCAACATGACTGCAGATTTGAATAATATTTAAGAAATGTATAACTCTTTGCGATGTATTACTATTTATATATAAAATTTCCTTTTAAATAAAATAATTTTAAGATTACTTAACAGGCAAGTGGAAGCGATTTACTGTTACTGAAAAAAAGAATCACGTGAAACTTTATTTATTTTTGTTCAACTGTTCAAACAACAAAACAAATATTTTTACATATTTTCAAATATGAGCTTAAAACTGCGTTTAAAATTGTGGAGTAAGATTTCTGTGTTCTAGAATAAAACATGTTCAACTCTGGTGTGGATTAAACAAATATAGCAAAACGCAAAAATGTACGTATTAGAAAGATAGAGAAAAAAAGTTAAATTTCCCAGACAGAAATTGCCAACTGTACCAAAAACAAAACACTGGCAGACATGCGCGGTTCCAACAATTATTTTAAGGGGAAAATCATACGCCTCAGTGCCCAAACTCAATGTATTTGTCTACGGTGGCGTATGATTTTTCCCCTTATATTAATTGCTGGAACCGCGCATGATGGCAGAGCACTGATTTTATAAAAATGACTACGCTTTGTTAAAATAATGTAAAGTCAGAAGGTCTCGAGTTCGATTCCGGTCACGATCATACAATTTTTTGTTTTCTTTTTTATTTTTTTAATTTTTTTTATAACAGTAAAGTTTTTGTTTATTAAATTTAATTGTTTTTTATAAAATAATTTTTCTTAATTTTTTTTAACCATCTTTGTTTTGGTTTTCTTGACTTTATGCCAACGTTGGCAAATGATTTCTAGCAGACGTTGTGCCATATTAGCCATTGTTATCATTCATTTATTATTTAAGCTATGTTGTACTACATGTCTCGGTAGCTTAGTTTGTAGAGGGATTGTCTGGCAATCTGACGGCCCGGGTTCGAGTCACAGTCCGACCATGTTTTATTTAAAATAATTATAATTAACATTTTTATTCTAAATACATTTTTTTGGGAAAAAAAAAATTTTTTTTTAGTTTTTTAGGCCATCAATTTTTTGCAAGGTTGGTTAGCGTTATCGTTATAATGCCGTTATCGCTAAAATACCATTTCAAAATTATCTAATTTTTTAGCTATTATATATTACGAGTAGGGAATGCAAAATCCCGCACTTTTTGATTTCCCGGGAAAGTTGGAAATTTATCTTGAATTCCCGGGATCCCGCAAAGGAAATTAATTAGAAATTTTTTATAATAATTTAAAAATTTTTATAAATAAAATATCTTAAAAACCTCAAATTTTCATGATCGTGAAAAAGCTCAGGTGGTTTTTCTTGGAATTTTCGTAGTAGGAAAGAATTAATTTTATATTAGAAATTTAATAAGTCTAATTATATATTTTTAAAAATGGAATAAATTGAACCTAATTTTTATACTAAAAAATTTCTCCATAAAAAAATAAATAAATAAATTAATATAGAAGTTAATTTTAGAAAATTGAAAAAAAAATTTTTTTAATTATGGAAACAAATTTTAACTTGCTTGAAAATTATTAAAAATCAATGGACATATTTTTCTTTATTTTTGTACAGAATAAGTGCGTTTCAAAATTTTTTTACAAACACTGCTTGAGTGGTCTTAAAACTAATCAGTGTGTTCGTTTACTCGAAAATGTTACTAGTTTCACTCTGGTTACTTTTTGAATTTTTCCAGTTGTGGTAAAAGTAGCAAAGTGTAGTAAGTAAACAAGCCTATTACTACTATTACTATTTTTAAAAGGTTGGAAAATTTTGTATAAGAAAATTTGAAATAATTAACTTTATTATTTTAAATTGCATTTTTTGAAATCCCGGGATTACCGGTCCAAATTCCCTGGAATGCGGGAACTGAAAAATGCTTAATTTCCCGGGAATCCCGGGATGCATTCCCTAAAGTCGAGTCTTGTTAGCTTAGTGTGTAGAGATCGCGGCTGACAACCTGACGGCCTAGTTCAATTCCCATCAAAACCATGTTAAAAAAAAAATACTTAAAACAATTTTTTTTATTTTTTTGAAAAAAATTTCTTTTTTTAATTTATTTTTAGACCACCTTTTTCCACTTTTGACAACGTTGGCAAGTTACCGCCAACCAACGGTTGGCCGCTGTTATCAATCGGGTAACAGGACAATATTGTCAAGATTGTTAATCCCACGTTCTGCCAACGCATAACCGACCATCGCCAATGCTATGCCAACATTGTGCCGATCATATTTTTTCTGCCTGGGTTACTACAGCTTGGACTAATCCACAATTTTGACAGCAGCTGTATTTGTTTTCATGATATGTTTTTACTACTTTTTCTCAAAAATTTGTTCGAAAACATAATAGGTCTGTTTGTTTATATTTCTAGTAAAAACTAGTAAACTTAGAAAGCGCCGAAGAATTACACAAACTAATCTCCTTTTTAAGTGAAATGAAAGAAATTGGTATTAGAGATAATATTACTAATTAATAATTTTACTCTAAAAACCAATTTATGAGAAAAAAATAGTAAAAATAGTAAACTCTAGCATGTAAATGGATGCAATATATGCAATCTCAAAAATGTTTGTAAATTTAGTAAATTGTTGTTTAATATAGTAACGCATATCAGCAAATATAAACACAAAATGTGTAAAATTATTTTGTACACACATTCATACACAATACTAGACATATAATGTAATTATTAGGGCAAGGAATTTCATTCATAAAAATATGCACTAAATACGATTATTTTTGCAAAAATAACGCACTTTAAAGTATAAAAATATATGTAAGTTAGTGATTTTACAAATAGACACAAAACTCCAAGCTTCTCAATAGTTCAAAAAGGTTTTTAAGAAACTTTATTAAAAAAATTTTTTTTTAAATAAAGGTATTCATTTAAAGTATTTACGCCTCGTATACTGTGTATATGTTGTAAGTTTACTCGATTAATGTCAAAACTAGTTTACGAACCCTAGTAAATATACGCTTACATTTTTATGTGTAAACTTTTTCGTATTTATACGTATGTACATTTGAATATTTTGTCAAAAATAAAATTATTTTGTATTGTTTTGTTTGTTGTTTTTTATTTTCTATTTTATATACAGAATTTAAAAAAGTCTGTGTTTAATTTATGAAAAGATCAAAAAAGTGGTTAAATGTAAATAGTTTTAAAAGGTGCGTTCACTCAAATAAACTGGTAAAGTTAAAAATTTAAGCGATTACAAAAATACACGGTTTACGAGGCCATAAATGCAGTTACATGAATACCACTTATATTTTGGTTGAATAAATACGAAAACGCATCAATTTTTTATGCATTAAAAAGGCAACAAATATGCATTTGAAGTCAAAATATGCAAAAATATACATTTTTGTCTAAATATGCATAAAACCATGGATGGTAACCGAAACGATGCGGTTATCGGTGAAGGTAACGCTATTTCAGATTATTTCAGTAACGGTACTTTAAGGGTAACGGTATTTCATTTATTTCAGTATCGGTATTTTAAGGACATCGGTTTTTTAGTTATTTCGGTAACGGTACTTTAAGGATAACCGTTTTTTGATTATTTCGGTAACGATATTTTAAGGTAAGCGATATTTCAGTTATAATAATGTGAAAGCCTTATAACACGTTTATAAAATGAATTTTGTATGAGAATTTTGTTTTATAAGTCATTTATATATTTTAAAAGTGATTATGCATGTGGCCCATTATCTCTTTATAATGTGTATAGTAGGGTGGACCTTATTATGTCAACTTACGATTTGAGGCCGTCTCCCCCCCTAGAAATGTGCCTTTGGGTATAAAAATACACCATGCAAAAAACTAAGGTGATCGGATAACGGGAACACGTGCCGCATCGGCCCTGAAGTTTGAAATACGATTTACAAGGCGAAAAAATCACTTTTTTGGCTTTTTTTTTTAAATACTGGCTCTTAAATAACTGTATTTTTGGAAAATGTAAATATAATCATAATCTAGACTGAATTATCTTTCCGGCAATGTATAAAAATCCAAAATCGGTTGGAAAATATTTTAGTAATTGTTTAAAATGAGATAAATTATGAAAATCGTAAAAAATAAAATATTTCTTTCAAAAATTTACAATGTTATACTTTAGTTTCATTTCTAAGATCCACAACTATTGAGATATGTCTATTTAGGCTCATGATAACCTAGTCCCAGGTATGGCCAAAGATGGGATTTGTTTTTTTTATAAATTAGCAAAACTATAATTTTGAGTTTTTTAAAATTTTGTTCAACAAAATACCAAAAAAAATGGTCAAAGCATAGGGGTTTATTAAATACACCTTAGAGAATAATTCTGCTGAAAATTACACATATCCCTCTTTTAACTTAACAGTGATGGAGTTTTAAATTTTAAAATATTATAGAAAAGTGTGATTTTGGCCAATAATTTAGATAATAGTATTAATTTTTGTGTTTTTAACTAGCTGTAACAAGACCATTTCCGAGTTCTTTTAATTCTGGTGCGAGAGATTGTTTTCCAAAAATTTTGTAAAACTCCGACAACGTTAACCCTTTCTTTACCAAATTCAAAAGTGAAATTTTTAAAATTTTTCGATTTTTTCTGGAAGTATATCAAAACAATGTGTTGTTTCTCGCGAAATTTGGTGAAAGTTGTAGATTATTTACTGGTTGAAAGTTTTATAGATTAGTTGTAAAACTTTCAATCCAACACCCTAAAAAATACGTAGTTGCTGATGACTACTTTTCCAACTATGCCATAGGTGAAATAACCCTCACTATGTCATGGTGGGTTTGAAATTGTAGAAGATAACTAGGTTCTATTTAGATATAAAATTCAACTATGAGAAAGTTGCTGGCAATGATTATGTAGTTAATGTAACAGAAATTTTTAACGTAGTGAATATTAACTATAAACAATTTATCAGGCATGTCACAGACTTCAATTTCACTTGAAAGTGAAATTGAAAACGCAAATTGCTTCTCCAGAAGTAAATGGTATTTTTGCATATTTAGACCAAATATAACAGATAAACATAATTAATTAAAAGTTAAAAATGCTGTTTTTAATAATTTCACTTAAAAAAGTTTTTGTTAGAGAGCATATTTAAAGTTTTAACACATATTTAGCATAAAATTAATATGATTTCGATGTACAATTTCGTAACGTTTTGCTTTTGCTTCTTCAGGTTTTTTGCGTTTTCGTATGTTAAAAAAAGACTTTTTGGGGTAAATTCGTATTCCAACTGCTAAATTTTGATATAAGTTGCCATTTGTAGTTAAAGAAAGAGAAGATCGCCGATCAAAATTTAAAATTTTAATTTTTCAGAAAAAATTACGTTTTGCTAATCAGTAAGAAAATTGTTGAATTTACCAACAAAAAGCGTTTTAAATGTAAATTGTTTAAAGTGAAATAGTTAACGACCCTTTAAGGAATACATACCAAGTACTATTGAAAAGGTTTTATGAGTTTAAGCTGCTCTAAATACCAATTCCACTTTGGTTTTTGAAAGTGGAATGAAAACGATTTTTTTTTCGTTTTACGTTTTCTGGAGAAACTTTGAACGTTTTAAATACCACTATAAAGCCTGTAGCATACTCGATACTTACCAGAACGTGTTATTTTCAATACTTCTTCTGTAAAATTTGTCTTTTCGAAATAAGTGCTTTTGTCAAAAGTCCAAAGAATTTGTTTAGAAACAATAGAAAAACATTACGAATTTAATATATTTTAAAACAAATTTAATATAAAACTTAATAATGATTGATAAATATTTAACAAATTAAAATAAAAAAAAAACGTTACAAAATGATTTCATTCAAAAATAGAATGGGATAAAATACTGCTTCCTCTTTTCTAATCCTTGAGTACATTGGAAACATCGTCAGTGGTGACAGTCGAATTTGTAACGATCGATTGTTGTTTTGTTTCCAATAATTCTGTGGGTGAATTATTACCAACCGAAGCTGCCTGACGACAACATTGAGTTGAATTTTTACAAGTTTTACCTGAATGACGACTACATGCTTTTGGCGTAGTACTATTGCAGGTAGTTACAATAGATGTTGCTGGTGGTGATATTGTAGTATTCCCATTTGGAACAACATTAGCACTTACTCCATTTGTTGCCTGACGAGCGGAAGCTGCAGCAGCTGCTGCTGTAACACGTTGTTTATGTTGAAACATTGCCGCAACAGCTGCAGCCTGTTGTGTCTGATAATACATTTGCTGTTGCAACATTTGAGCATAAACTAAACGTTCATATATACCAGTAGAATTAGCACCTTGTGCAGAATTTGCCGCACCTCCATTGCAAAGTAATTGTGTTTCCTTAAAGAAAGTATTCAAACATTGTTGAGTTGTTGTTGTCAGAACAGGATTAGAATAGAGTATGGCCGGAGATGAGGCTAAGGCAGCATTTGCTAAACTATTTGATATAAAATTGGTTGTTGCTGTGGTTTGTTGATTGTAGACTATAGATGGAGCTGTAGGAGTTGCTGCAACATATGTAACTTTGTTACCTAAAAATATTCCATAAGCTTGTGCATTGCCAACTGTTTGTCTAGTTTGTGGCTGCATACCATTGCATATTTGATAATATGCTGCGGTTGATGGCACTGCTGATGCTGCAGTAGATGTCGTACCAACAGTGTTTGAAGTAGTAGTGTTCGGTATCTGAAACAAAAAATTTTAAAAAATTTATCGGAAGTTTTAAATATCTATCAGTTATAATTCGTTGTATCCACTGGATCTAGATCTAAATTTTATTAACCTAACACTACCTTTAACAAAAATTTACGCAATCGAAATTGAAACGTTATTGTTTTTTAAATTAATATGAAGGCATACAAATGTTAAATTTTGAATAAAACACACATAGTTGGCTCTAATAAATGTATTCTTTAAAAATTGAACGTCTGTAAGCTTTCTTCATTGTTTTTTCCCAGTGGTGGATATCAAAATATCGAGCTTTCAATGCAAGTGTAGACGCAACTTAACCCTTAAATGCATGATATAGCCATATGGCAACATACCAGTTTTTTAATAAAAAAAAACCCACTTGATGCACAAAACTGCATTTTTGGGCATTGGGGCCCCTTCTGTATACACTTTTCTTATAGTTTCGTGCAGATTTTTTAAACAGTTATAGGAAAAATCTTGGTTTTGCTTTTTATATTTGTGAAAAATCTAACACACCTAAAATGGTATAAAAAATGGTTAAAATTGAAGAGATAATGCATTTAAAGGTTAAGAAAATTTGTTTGAACATTTTTTACTTAAGAAATATTTACGAAAAATCCCCGTGATCAAGTGTGTTACATATAGGGATCAAGTGTATTCATGGTATGACACACTTAATCCTTTTATGGCGATTTCTATTTTTAATTATTACTCAAAAAGTTATAAACCCAGAATATTTTTTTCACAATAGCAGATGCTATTTGAGAAAGCTTTCAAACAAAAAAATAAGTATTGAATAGTTTAGAAGATATTCGGCTTTGTTCGGGATTAAGTGTGTCGCACTTCCCCTTATGATATGAAATTAAATAACTTGTTAAAAAAAATTATTTTTCTTTGATTTAGAAAATTAATTTGATGAGTAGTTTTTTTGCAAAATGACCCAAAAAAATGATTTTCGTTAATAATACAACATTGCCCACCTCATGGTAATTTATTGACTATTACAAATACATATATTGTATACGCTGGCACAAGGAATGACGCGACAAAACTAACTACACTAAACTTTTTTCTAACAGATTTAATACTTTTCTCAAATTGAAGAAAAATTATATCAAATTAACTTTACTGCGTTTTTAGCAAAATTCTTTAGAGTTTATGAATCAAATTTTGTTAAAAAATAGATAAAAATTTATGAAAACAACAATTCGCGCCCCAAATACAAATATATCACAACTCAAAATTTTACAGATTGATTTTTTCCATAAATGAATTCACAGTATACATCTCTAACTACTTCAAAAATTTCTTTTTCATTAACATGAAAAACAAAAATTTTTCAAAATATAAGTTCAATCGTTTCAACGTTTCCATCTCTGACCATCACCAAATAATGCGACTATTTTTTGAAAATATGGCAACATTGAAGAGAGTGTGGGAATGACAATATGCGAGTATTGGAGAAAACGCAGAGAAATTAAATTAAGTTTTAATTTAGAGAGAATCCGCAGTGCGTTTTTAAGTTTCAAATTAAGTTTCCCGAGATTTCGATATCCACCACTGTGAAAAAAAACAATGAAGAAAAGCTTATAGACGACAAATTTTTAGTGAATGTATTTATTACATCTGGGTTTGCCGAACGTAGGGGTCGCCATTTTACATTTTTCGTTATATCTTTGGCATTTATAGTATAAAGTAAAGTATGATACATCGCCGTTTTTCTTTCGAGGAGATCAGCGTTTTGCTCTAAGGGCCATTGACCTGAAGTATCCCGTTCTAGTAGCTACCCACCAGATCTCAGTTGCTACCACCCTAATGTAACACCCTATCAGAAAATTAAAGCTCGAAAAAAATCATTAAACTTTTACTAAGGAAGTTTTTCGATAAACCCAGTAGAAATTTTTTTTCATTGGATTTTTCCTTTATAGTAAAACACTTACTGAACCAAAAGTCGTAAGTGAAATCAACATAAAATTTTTTTGACTTTTTGATGAAACGAATTTTTATTCAAATTAAATCAACTTTTTTTTTAAATGAACATACTAATTTCCGTCAATAATTCTCTACAATCTTTGATCATTTTTTGTCCATTTTTTAACAAAATTTAATTTGTTAACTCTAAAAACTTTTGTAAAATGGCAGTAACGTAAATTTGATATAATTTTTCTTCAATTTGAAAAAGAAAGTATTAAATCTGTGGAAAAAAGTTTAGTGAGGAAATTGTCGGAAATGTCAATAAATTGACATTAACCCCCTGTTTTTATAAAGCGAGCGGAATAATTTCCGCCTGTATTTTGTTATTGTAACAAAAACAAAATACACACATTCCTCTGGAGGAATAATTCCGTTCGCTTTATAAAAACAGGGGGTTAGTGTTTTTGTTTTTCAAAGTATAGATAATTAACAAATTCAGTGACTTGAAGTGAATTGCTAATTGAAGATTTATTAATTTTAATTTAAATAAATTTATATAATTTTGAATGTTCTCAATTAAATCGTACATTTAAATTTCTGTCATTAATTTTGATATTATCTACCTTTTTGTTATTTTGTTTAAGGCAAACTATTAATGAAATTTTTTTGAATTATTAATTTAAATAAAGTTATATGTTTTTGTATATAAAATGGTACATGTGTTTTAAATAAAGAATTTTTAGTATGTGCTATATTATAATTTCAGTTTTATATTTCATTATTTTTTATATTTTATCAAATTCATTATAAAAAAGAGATTGTATGTATATTCCTTAAAAAAATTTGAAATCGGTGAAATATAAAAAATAATGAAATATATGTCTAAAAATTAATAATAAATCGATAAAAAATTAATTAATTAAATAAAATACTTGAATTAATAAAATGCATTGGTAAAACAACAAAATCATTATGCAATTTAATTAAATATAATTGTTAAGATACCTAATTTTTGTTAATACATTTGACGATATTTTGTCAAAATAATACCACATCAAATAGCTAACCGTCAAAATATAAATCTACTAAACAATGCGTTAAATTGATGGACAGGTTTTGTTAGTTGTATAGTGATCACTAGGGCAAGGAATTCCATGCAAATGCATGTTTTTCCTCGATAGTCCAAAATTAATATGGACTAAATATTTATCCGAATCATCAAATTTAGAAGAAAATGGCATCGATTTGTAGTTGCATATTTTTGCATATTTTGTCAAAAATGCATGTTTTTGCATAGTTTGACTTTTAATGCATATTTTGTGCTTTTTAATGCATATTTGTACACATTTTTCATTTTTAGCAGCATTTTTTATTTTGTAAAAAAATATAAAAAATTGATAAGTTTTCATATTTTGATTCAATCAAAATAAACATTCTTCAAAATCTTTTTGACCTATGGAAAATCTTCAAATTTTGTGTCTGTTTCCAAAATAACTAACTTAAATATATTTTTAAGTTTTAAAGTGCATTATTTTTGCATACACTGAACCAAAAGTCGTAAGTGAAATCAACATAAAAATTTTGTTACTTTTTGATGAAACGAATTGTTAAAACAATATATTTTATATTCAAATTAATGTGTGTTTTTTTTAAATCAACTACTTTTTTTTTAAATGAACATACTTATTTCCGTCAATAATTCTCTACAAAACAATTGTTGTTTGATAATTTTTTTGTCCATTTTTTAACAAAATTTAATTTGTTAACTCTAAAAAATTTTGTAAAAAGGCTGCAACGTAAATTTGTTATAATTTTTCTTCAATTTGAAAAAAGAGTATTAAATCTGTGGAAAAAAGTTTAGTGAGGTTAGTTTTGTCGCGTCATTACTCGTGCTAGCATGTGTATTTGTAATTGTCGGAAATATCAATAAATTCACATTAAGTGTTTTTGTTTTTAAAAGTATAGATAATTAACAAATTCAGTGATTTAAAGTGAATTGCTAATTGAAGATTTATTAATTTTAATTTAAATAAATTTATATAATTTTGAACGTTCTGAATTAAATCGTACATTAAAATTTCTGTCATTAATTTTGATATTATTATCTATCTTTTTGTTATTTTGTTTAAGGCAAACTATTAATGAAAGTTATATATTTGTATTTGAATTATTAATTTAAATAAAGTTATATGTTTTTGTATATAAAATGGTACATGTGTTTTAAATAAAGAGTTTTTAGTATATGCTATATTATAATTTCAATTTTATATTTCATTATTTTTTATATTTTATCAAATTCATTATAAAAAATAACATTGGGTCATATGAATTAAACTTAGCAATTACTTCGAAGTAATTACTTTGGGCTTAGGAATGGCTTTTAACTCCAAATTTACCAATGGGCTGGTAGAATAGCATGAAATGTAAACGAAAATTAAAAAATTAAATTTCTAGTCTACTCCCAAGCAGACTAGATTTGTGAAGCAATTGCTTAAAGAACCCTGTATTTCCCCCTATTAGTAATATATATTTTTTATTCATATGAGCCATTGTATGTATATTGCTTAAAAAAATTTTAAATTGGTGAAATATAAAAATAATGAAATATAAGTCTAAAAGTTAATAATAAATCGAGAAAAAATTAATTAATTAAATAAAATGCATTGTTGAATTTAATACAATGCATTGGAAAAACAACAAAATTATTATGCAATTTAATTAAATATAATTGTTAAGACAACTAATTTTTGTTAATACATTTGACGATATTTTGTCAAAATAATACCACATAAAATAGTTAAACGTCAAAATATAAATCTACTAAACAATGCGTTAAATTGATGGACAAGTTTTGTTAGTTGTATAGTGATCACCCATTCATCAATTTAATATGGATTTTAGTTGATTTCACAGCTGTTTTTGGTTCAGTGCTGGTTTCCTCGAGGCAAAAAAATCGATATATCACATTTAAAAATTCGACTTTAAATGCCGAAGCTATAACGAAAAATTGAAAAAGCGACCCCTACGTTCGGAAAAAAATTTTCATAAAATTTCATAATTTCATTAAAAAACTTCATTGAATTTCATAAATTAGAAATTCATAAGTTTAATGAAAATATTCTTTCTATATATATCAATATTGTTCAATAGTATTTACTTTTTTAATTTTTTCATAAAATATTGTCATTTCAATAATTTTTAAAAATTTTGATACAATTACAATTTTATATTAAACATTTAATTTTCAAATACAATAGTTTTATGTAACCATAAGGCGGAATTTTAGTGATGTGCATTACTGAGAGAATTACACTATGCGACAGTCAAAATCGGGATGGGATGAAACCAACGGGAAATGTTATATCGGTCAAAAACAAGTTATACGTGTCCCGGCGTATCGCTGGGTCACCTCTAGGAATCGAGATATATCTTTTTTTTGACATAACTCGAGAACCACTAGTCCGATTTTGCTCAAACAATTTTAAAAAAATTCAAAATTACAATTCTTTAATCTGTTCATATAACGTTTTTCTATATACTTAACAGTTTTGCCGGTAAAAATAAATGTTTCTCCAATTTTCAATTTTATTTCAAAATTGTTTAAAAATGTTTTAAAATTATCTAAATATTTTTAAAATTGTCTTAAAAGGTTTCAAAATTGTCTAAAATGTTTCAAAATTATCCAGAAATTTTTTTAAATTCTTCCAAAAATATTTTAAAATTGTCCAAAAATCACTCAAAATTGTTCAAAAATGTTTTAGAATTATCCAAAAATCTTCCAAAATTGTCCAAATATTGTTTAAAATTGTCTAAAAAACTTTGATATCTGTCCAATTGCATTTCCAAATTGTCCAAAATGTATTTCAAAATTACAAATATATTTTAATATATTTTATTTGTATTTAAGAAAATTATATTTGTATTTTAAAATTGTTCAAATACATTTCAAAATTATTCACTTGCATTTAAAAATTTTAAATATGTATTTCAGAATTGTAAAATTGCATTCAAAATAATTCCATTTGTATTTCAAAATTCTCCAAATGTATTCCAAAATTTTCCAAATGTATTTAATAAAATTCCAAATGCATTTCAAATTTTTCCAAATGTATTTCAGAAATTTCTACTTTTATTTTAAAAGCATTTTTACAAACATACATGTTTTCACTTTCATAATGAAAATTTTATAGGAATTATGAGAATTAAGAGAAAGAGAAAGCATGTATGTTTGAAAAAATGCTTTTAAAATAAAAATAGAAATTTCTGAAAACATTTGGAAAAATATACCCCTCAATTCATAAATGCTTTTTAAAGTTATAGCAGGTTAACAAAACGTCATTTTCATCAGGGACGTTTAAAAAACTGATTGTTTTACAATTATTTCTTGTTTGAATATTTTTAATTTTCTGTTTATTTGCTCTGTTTGATTTTTATTTTTAATTCAAACAAAAACAATCCAAACACGATTTTTATTTTTTCAAAAATTTTTTGATTTTTTTTCTTTATCAAAAAATAATAATTAAGAATATAAATCAAAAGCCATAGAACCAATGACTTCAACAATTATAATATCCTGATGATGTCCACTAGTGTTAATAAAAGATTGAACAGTGATTTAAAGTGTGTAAATATGTATATTCCACAACTTCCGGCATTCAATTTAGGTCAATTTAAATTTTTTATTTTATTATCAAATAAAAAAGTTATTTCTTAATTTTTTCAAAATAATCATTCTGTAACTTTTATAAAAAGTTTAAAAATAAAAATCAAAAAACAAAAGAAATTTATAGAGTAAAATATAAAAATTTAAAAAATTAAAATCTTTGCTAAACTTTGTGATTTTTTTGTGCAATATGATTTATAAAATATAGTGCATTATTGAAATATTATAATTAAATAAATTTGGGTGGTGACTTTTTAAGAAATATAACAGTTATTTTGGGTCTCTGATTTTCATACAAAATTTGTTCAATAAACCTCCTATAATTTTACAAAGCGTTTATGAATTTAGGGGTTAGAATTTTATTAAATACATAAATACAGAAGGGAATGTTAGCTCGAACTTTGGATAATTTTGTTTATTGTCAATGGCCCTTAAAAACGGAAAAAATACTGAGAAATTTAACAATTGTTTATGATATACTTTAGTCTACTAACTCTGCTATTCAGAAAATTTTTTTGCAAATTTTTGTAGAGTAAATTGGTATTTTCATTTAACTAATATTTTACTCAAATGCAACTTATTTTTTTTTTTATTTCTTCAGGGGAGGAGGAAGAACTTTGGATAATATTTTTTTTAAATGCAATATTATATTTATTGTAGTAATGATTAAATTTGCATTCAAAGAAATTTTGTATCCAAAGTTTTACAGATTAAAAAAATTTCGTGAGAAGTAAAAAATCTACCTTGAGTTATGCTATTTTTAACTAAGGTACTAATATTTAGAAAAAAATCTCCTAGTTTCAGCAGTTGCTTTTTGCAATTTTTAACTAATTTTTAATAGCTTCAGCTATATTTTACATACATTTTTCTATTAGTATAGGAAATGTTTCAATTTAGATAATCTCAGATTCGGAAACTTTTCAACCTTAAGGTACATTTACACGCGAGAGAAAACTGCTAGAGATGATGAATGAAATGATCGATTGAACAAAAAGAGCTATTAGTTGTGAACTAGGTCTTTGGTTCAAATCAGTGAAGAGTTCAATTGAACTAGTTGCACCCAACTGATGATATAACAGCTGATTAAAACAATTTACCCAAATTTACACGAAAAAAAAGTCTGGGCTTTCTCGTGCAAGAAGAACAAGAATATTACTCTCTCATGACAGCTCTCATTTACCCAATTGTGTAGTAAGAAAACGCTTTTTGGTAAATTTGGGATCCCGCGGGATCCCAATGTTGAGTACCCGAACACAGATACAGTTAGCTCTAATAAATACATTATCTAAAAATTTAAAGTCCATATGCTTTCCTTCATTGTTTTTTCGGAGTGGTGAATATCGAAATCCCGAGCTTTGAAAAAACAATGAAGGAAAGCATATAAATATTGAATTTTGAATAAAGCACATATAGTTAGGTCTTATAATATACATTCTCCAAAAATTTAACGTCTATAAGCTTTTCTTCATTGCTTTTTCACAGTGGTGGTTATCGAAATCTCGGGATTTCAATGCAAGTGTAAACGCAACTTAAACACAACTTCAACGTATAGTGCAGCAGCTTAAGGGCCTGTTTATGTATTACGAAAATAGTCTAAACGAAAGGAATTGAGAATTACAAAGCAATCGCCAAAATACAAGGGAAACAATAACAAATTTTCGTTACTTTGCTTTCGTTTAGAGAATTTCAAATCTCAAATTTCATTTTCGTAATATGTTCATAAACAACCCAGCGGTAAATGAAATGAAGTACCTAGATTATAATCAATGACATCAGTATGACATTCTAAGCGAGCGATTTAAGTACTTAAAATGTTATACGTGTGTAATCTAAAAAATATCGTTCACTAATTATAACTCCGATTACAGTATAAGCGGAGAGTTAGTTAGTGTGTATATGCACAAAAAATGCAAAGAAATAAAAATATTCCGTTATAGTGGCTTTTGAAAAAACATAAAAAACAAGAAATATATATCACTATTATTGATATTAGTTCAAAGTTGATCGTGCAACAAAATGGTTGTTGAAATTTGTGCAAAAATAATTATTATAAGTTAATAATAAGTGTTATAAGTTAAGCACAGTAAATTGTTTCTACTCCACGTGAATAAATTGTTATACTCCATAAAAAAAAAAATGATTTTTCACGACAATGAGTTTCACGTTAAAACTGTGTACAGTTTGTTTTCACGCGAATTTAATGTACAAGACTATTATTTTTCTTGGGAAAAGTAAAATTTTGTGTTTATTGTGATTGTGTCTTTGTTATACAATTAAAAAATATTCATTTTTATAATCTATTTTTGCAATAAATTGCCTTTAAAATTCGAGTGAAATTTTTCAACGTGAAAAACAACTTACGGTGCTTTAATAATAAGTTTAATTTATTTTTATTTAATTAGTTTATATTTATTTTTATTTAAGTATTTTTTTCAATTTATTAATATAAATCGTATTTTTTAAAAAATAAATAAATGATACATTTAAATAAACGTGCATTAGACTTTCAATTACAAAATCATAAGGAAAAGTGGCACCACCTCATAACCTTGCCTTACAAGTGCAAATCGGAAGGTAATCGACGTGCATTACATTCTCATTTGCCTGAATTTATTGACGTGCCATCAAGCTTGCTTAGAACTCCACTTATAACTTAAGTGCAATTGAAACGGCACTTACTGACATCGTTGCTTACATTTTAAGCGAGAGCGCACCGATTAAGCAGCCTATGACACTACCGTGTAAATCTAAGTAGAAATATAAGCGATAAAATCACCACTGATTGCTAATAAATGTTACATCAGCGATTAAATAATGGCTACTTTTACCGCTGGGAAGGGCTAAGTTAAGCGTTAAGGCTCATTTAGCCACACGTAACTTAACGTGACGAATCAGCTGATTTAAAATAATGAGTAAAAAAGAAATAGACTGTCAGCTATGCTCTTTTAGCTCATTATATTTTCCACGTATACCTAATTCTACCTTTACATTTGCATTGCTGCGTTTACATCTTCACCGAAATCTCGATGTTTCGATATTCACCACTTTGAAAAAGCAATGACGGAAAGCTTATAGATGTTCAATTTTGAATAAAGTACACATATTTAGTTTTAATAAATACATTTTTCAAAAAATCAAAGTCTATACGCATATCTTCACTGTTTTTCAGAGTGGTGAATATCGAAATCTCGGGATTTCGGTGCAGATGTAAACGCAGCTTTAAATTTAGGAAATTGTAAAATTTTAAGAAATTAAATTGTACTTACCACAAAATTATTGAAACCACCACTGCCATTTACACCTAAAATACCTTGACCATGAGGTATTGGATATAAACCATTAGCAAATGAATTTGAATTATCAGTAGAACATGTAGATTTATCATTTAAAACAGATTGTAGATTTTCTGGAAAATCTAAAAAGTTTTTTCCATAAACAGCATAATTTTGAGCAGCTTGGTAATAATCAGCAGAATCACTAGACGGATGATCCGTTGTATCACCATAAATAGCTTTTTGTACTTCTTGAATATAGGCGTTACTGGAACTACGTCGACAATTAGTTTCTAATTTTGTATGCCAATCATTATTATCGATATCGCTGGTGGTGGTTAATACATCACCTTCAGCTGGTTCTTCTGATTTTGCCAATAAACTTAGGGATGACTGACGCCATATGGGTTCAGCAATTGCAGCTGGTGATTGATAGGAATTGGAAGCTTTTTTGTTATTGGAAACTTTAAAGAAGAGAGGTGAATACTATGTTGCTTTCATTTAAGCTTTTGATTTTAAAATACTTACCAATTTCTTTGGTATTCCATATGGGATATTGTTTCTTCAATTCTTTGGCTATGGTTGAATTTGATTTTTTATCCTTTTTGGATTCAGTAATTGCTTTCATCAATTCCTCGCCATTTGTTGTTTTATTGTTGCGCTCTGCTGTGTCTACATCGATTTCATTTGCCGTTAATTTCCCTGGGTCATCTTCTTCTTCGCTAGTTGCTATAAATTTAAAATTATTAGTTTTTAAGAATGAATATTTTCTATGATTTTTTTTTTTTTCTTCAAATAAATGTCCAATAAAATTAAAAGATATAGGAAAATAATGTGAGAATTACAATCTAAAAACTCCAACATTTCTTTGATTAAATTTTCCGTTTGTTGCGTTTGCCGTTGATGATCCATCCTTAGTAGTTGAGTCTTGATTGTTGGGATTATGTTTGGAATCAATTAAATTACACCAATATTCAAATTGTTTCCTTTTATTCTTCTTCTTTTTAATTGTTGTAATTGTTAATTTGAAAAAAGCTTTAACGGGATTTTTGTTTCTGGAGTTTTTTTTTTAATAAATTTTTGCTTTATTTTTATTTGAATTTTTTCTTTTATTTTTTGTTTCTGTTGTAATTATTACAATAAAACGTTGGCCAACTCGAAATTTTTGAATTTATTCTATTTTGCTTTCAATGAACAATTTTGAATTGTCAAAGATTTTTTTACGAAATTATAAAATCAAAACAAGTAGAAAAAGTTTTTTCCTTTACATCCAATGTTGTGCTTATACCCTACAAGAATTTGGAAGATACATATCCTGCAAGAAGGTATGAAATCGATATTTCCATTTGAATGAAAATAATATAGTATTTTGAAATTGTCTTCTTTTTACTAATTGGAAGATAATTCGGTGATATTTGGAAAAAAATTCAAAAATTGTATTTTTTGACAAAATTTTTAATACACTAACGGTGGGTATCATACTTCAGGTTTAAACTTTAGTTAATAGTTAACCCAAAAATGTGTTGTTGTTTTGTGTACTTTTTTTTGCATTTTCTTTTGTTTATAGTTAAGTCAAAGTATGAGACCCACCGTAAAAGTTCTATAATTGACACCTACTTTAAATGTCGGTGTGCTTTAATTGTCACCCCTTTTAAAGGTCGGAAAATTTGATTCATGTAGTTCTTTAATTGTCACTATGATTTTAAAGTCGTAAAAAATATATTAAATGATTCTATAATTGTCTTTTTAAGAATTATATTTATTTTTTTAATTCTAAAATACATTTTTAAAAATGGTCCAGTTGAGTATTTTGGATAAATTAAACATTTTGTAACAAATAAATGAAAAAGTAAATTCAACGAATTAATTCAATTACTATAGCTCCTTTTATTAAATCAAGTGAATTAATTCCTTACGGTGGATCTCATACTGTACCCTGCAAAAAGAGAACATCCACTTTTTAATGCATGACTTTTTTCTCTACATTCAAAATAAGTTAATGCAAAAATAAAATAAAACAAATACAACAACACAGAGCGACATGACGCACAAGCATAGTTTTCTGCTGAAAAATTGTTAAATTTACAGCTGTATCGGATCTTTCCTATGACACGCACGTGTTAAATTCATTGATGAAAATGCCAAATTTTGAACTACTAACAGCTCCAGAAAAAACACAACTGAAAAATAAAAGTAGTTCAAATTTGGCATTTCCATCAATGAATTTAACACGTGCGTGTCATAGGAAAGATCCGATACTGCTGTAAATTTAAAATTTTTTCAGTAGAAAACTATGCTTGTGCGTCATGTCGCTATGTGTTATTGTATTTGTTTTATTTTACTTTTGTATATTATTTTATTGGATGTAGATAAAATAGTTATTCTTTTTGAAGTACTCCTTAATATTTTTGCTGGGTAGGTTTAACTTAACTAAAAAGCATGGATGGTAATCGAAACGATGCGGTTATCGGTAAGGGTAACGCTATTTTGGATTATTTCGGTAACGGTATTTTAAGGGTAACACTATTTCATTAATTTCGGTATCGGTATTTTAATGTTAATGGTATTTTAGTTATTTCGGTAACGGTATTTTAAGGGTATCGATATTTCATTTATTTCGGTAACGTTATATTAAGGTTAACGGTTTTTCAGTTATTTCGGTAACGGTATTTCAAGGTTAATGGTAGTCAGTGTATTCCGCAAACTTTTTTAGAAAAAGAAAACGAGAATAAAAACAAAACAAATTTATCAACTTAATGTAGGAAAAATACTCAATGGCCACGTGCAGTTACCAAAAGCAGAAAATTGAAAATAACGGTAACGGTATTTAGGGATAAAGGTATTTCATTTATTTCGGTAACGGTATTTTAAGGGTATCGATATTTCATTTATTTCGGTATCGGTATTTTAGTGATAACGGTATTTCAGTTATTTTAGGGATAACGGTTTTTCGATTATTTCGGTAACGGTATTTTAGGGGTAACGGTAGTCAGTTGAAAGGGTTTTGAATCGATATCGGTATTTTAGCGGTATTGCCTGCCAACCCTGCTAAAAAGAAAAGAAAATGTCAAAAAAATGTACACAAAACAACAACAAATTTTTGGGTTAACTACTAACTAAAGCTTAAACCAGAAGTATGAGACCCACCGTTACTGAATTAATTTACCACTGAATTCGTTCAATTTCATTTTCGTTGAGTGAATTAAAAAAAAATACGTTCAGTGAATTTAAAAAAATGCGTTCACTGAATTGAAAAACAAAAAATTACAGTCACTAAATTGAAAAGCGAAAAATACGTTCACTGAATTCAAAAGCTGTTTTCTGCCGTTCAGTACAGAGTGCAGTGTTTTCAAAATATTTTGGCAATAATTCAGCCATTTCTTATTTACTATTCTTTAATGTTACTATTCCTTATATCAAAATAGAAAAAATTTGAGATAAGAAAAAAATTCCACAACTCCCAAATCACTGTAAAAATCTTCAAAAAAATGGGATGTTTTATTCGAATTCGGAATGGTCTGGGGGAAGAAAAATTTACAATTGGAGAATATTTTTTCATTACGGCCATATAAAAGAAGTATGCTTTCAGAAAAATTTAAATAATATAAGTGTTCTTAAAAAAACTTTTAACCTGGAGGCAAAAGAATCTTGCTATGGGCGTGTGAAGTTTTATCTCATACGACCAACCAATAACCGCTGAGCTATTTCCAAAATATTTTGAAAACACTAAACTGTGTACTGAACGGCAGAAAACAGCTTTTGAATTCAGTGAACGTAATTTTTTGTTCTTCAATTCAGTGAAAGTAATTTTTCGAATTTTTTTTCAATTCACTGAACGCAAAATGAAGTTGAATGAATTCAGTGATGAATTCCTTCAGTAAGGAATTAATTCACTTTTTATCCGTTCGATTTATAAAATTTAACGCGTTCAACAGTGAATTAATTCGTAAAGAAATCGATCGAAAATAAATATGAATTAATTGCCTTTTGTGAATTAATTCATTGAGTTTTTAATTCAGAATTCAAAAACTGAATTTAAGAATTAATTCTTCAAAGCTCTGATAACCGGTTCAAAATGATTATTTTAAGAACTAGTTTTGCAATTGCTAGTCAAAAAACTAGTACTTTTTAGAACTAGTTCCACCATTTACTACTGGGATATTTACATTGCATTCAATGAATCAATAAAAATCAAATTGATTCTTTGATTGAATAAAGTAGAAAATAATTCAAATAATATACAAGAATTTAGCAAATTGATTCGTTGAAAATTTAATCAGATTTAGAAATTTAATTTAGAAATTATATTTTTAAAAATCTGGATGTTTTTAGCTGAGAAAATTTATTCGGCGTAGTAAAACAATTGCTATTTCGTCGGCTTTTCTGCAAGTAGTGCTATGTGTTTTTTAACTAGTTTTGAGGAGAGTGAAAAAACTGTTAAAAAATTTCCTTTTAAGATATTTTATTGGTATCATATACCTTAATGATTCACGACCTCATTTACTAAAATCATCATCAAGGAATACGATGTCAATTAAATATCTTAAAAGAGGATATTTTTTAACAATTATATAGCTCTCCTGAAAATCTATTAAAAAAACACATAGCACTACTTGCAGGCAAGCCGACGATTTGTTTTCAAAAATTATTTGTGGGATACCCAAATAACATTTTTATTTTATGCCTTAGCAATGTAATGTAAATGCAGCATAAAGCTACTTTATTTAAAGAGTTTTTTCACCTCTATTTCAAAGAGGCGGCAAACGTTTGGAATTTTAACTTCATTGAAATTAAAGACATTACATTTAAAAATGAGTTTTCGTATTTCAAAGTATGTTACACTATTTTTGAAGTTAATTCACATTCAAATAAGTTGGGCTAGAACTGTTATCTTTAATCATTTAAAACAATGTAAGTATAAGAATAACTTTTACAATAAAAAAAACTTTGAAATTAAACATTAAAAATGTCTGCATAAACAACTTTATTTGTGACTTGGAAATTAGTTTATCTTACTTTTAACATTACATAGCAAGTGCTTTATATAAACTTATATAAAAAAAAAACTTAAAATACAATAACAAAATTAGGTACCCAGACATTTAATGACGCCATAAAAGAAAAACTTGGTTCTTCAATAGAATCAAACACATCAACCAAACAATATACACAACATTTAGCTTAAGAAGTACTATCACAAATCGCAAAACAGAAACCAGCACCACAGCCAGCAATTTTACAAGAGGTAGGTAAATCAACCAGATTTGGTTTACAACTGAAATTAAAGAAAATAAACTTTTAATCAAAATATTTAATCATATAAAAATTTGGTAATTTAACTTACATATTATTTGTAGATTCATTGCCACAATTTCCATGTTCATTCCAACCCCAAGTGAAAATATCACCTTCTTTCGATTTAAATAACCCATGCTCAGAACCAAAATGTAAATCAATCGGAACTATAGCTTTTGATAATTTCAATTCCATGGGAGTAGGATAACTTTCAGTATAGGTACCCAAACCTAACTGGCCATAACAATTACGACCCCATAACATAACACGAAAATCCTTTAACATCACAGCACTATGTGTCCAACCAGCAGCAATATTAATAATTTCTTTGTCGAATTGAAAAGAATTAGCTTGACCAAATTTATTATCGCCCAATAGCAATACTCTTTTTGAGGGTGCATTATTTTCTAAATGATCCTCGGCTGGAGCCAAATGCATCATTAAATGATTTTGTCCACTAATTATATTTTGTATACGCAATTCTCCACTTAAACGTGGTATTAACTTTACCACCATAGAACTTTGACTAATTTTGACAATATTCAGTTCATCTGGTAATGAATCAGATAGTCTTAAACGTCCATAAACATAAATTTTAGAATCATCGGTTAGTACAGCCGTATGTCGCATGCCAAAACTAATGCGTATCGGTATATCGTTGCGAGGTAGTTGCATATGAAGTGGTTTACGTATGGAGGTAAAACCACGTTGACATATACCCAATTGTTGAAAGGCATTTGAACCCCAGACATAAAGTTTACGTGACATCGTTATGCAGCCAGATATGTCCCAGCCACAGGCAATAACATCAACTGGATCATCCTGGAAAGAGTTAAGAATTAGTAAAAATTATTTTAGAAGAATCATAATTTAAATTGCATTTCCTGACAAACGCTTAGATAAAAATTGGATAAAAATGTTAACTAGAAAATTACTATTTAAAAAACCGGTTTCCGTTACGAATTTTTTATGAAAACCGGTTTAAGGTTGCGTTTTTATCTATAACAGCTGTGTTTGGGCGGAAAGCTGTGAAGGGAATGACATAAGCCAACGTGCAGTGTTAACTTTTAACGTTACTAATGTCTAATGTTACTAATGTATGGGAATAACATAAGCCAACGTATATTTTTGCAACTGTAAAAATTCCGGGATTCGGGACTCAAATTTATTCAATTGGAAAAATCTCAATTACAAATACATGTAATACATGTGAAAATATATAAAGACAAAAAGCGCCAGTTAAGGATCAACCCAACATGACGTATTGTTGTTATGCTTGAGCACGCCTATCCCACTATCCAAACCACTTTTTTTTTGTTTAGATTTTATAATTCTAAAGTTAGATTTTCTAATTCTAGTATGTAATTGAAAATGTTCAATTACAATTACATGGTAATGCAATTTAGTTTATTTAAAAATTTCAAGTACAATTATTTGTAATGATAATTGAAAATTTTCAATAACATGCATGGATGGTAACCGAAACTATGCGGTTATCGGTAACCACATGCAATTACCAAAAGCAGAGAGAGAGAGAGAGAGGGTCAAGGGAAATTATTTCCAAATGCCAACCTCACCCACAGTCCACCTTGGACATGGTGTCCCCTGTTAACGCTGACGAGGCTCTGACGACCGAGTATGGGCGGTATAACCCGGTTGCCAGGGCAATCGGACTATGTGCCGGAACGATTCGGATGTATTCGAATCTTCGAATTTATCCGAGCAAGGATTGCCACCCCGGCTTTAAATGAGAATTCTTAACTACAAATTCTCATTTTAGAGCCGTTACAACAACAACAACAACAACCAAAAACGGTATTTCATTTATTTCGGTAACGGTATTTTAAGGGTATTTTAAGGTTAACGGTATGTCAGCCATTTCGGTAACGGTATTTTAAGGATAACCGTATTTAGGTTATTTCGGTAACATTATTTTATGGGTAAAGGTAGTCAGTTGAAAAGGTTTTGAAACGATAACGGTAATTTAGCGGAATTGCCTGCCAACTCTGATTACATGTAATTATAATTTAAATGTAATTGAAATTCACCACGTCTGGCGCATAGTAAATGCTCTCTATACAGTTTATAAATATTTATCAACTTTTTAGTAATTTAACTTACGTGAAAAAACTTTGCTGGTATTGCCTTAAAGTCACTTAGACAATCTCTAACTGAATCCAAACCCAATTGACCCCGATTGTTCCAACCACACGCATGTACACGGCCACAAGCATCTAAAATTAAAACATGACCACCACCGCCTTTAATTGAACGCACGCTCGATGGTGTGAAAGAGCATTTCCTTAATTGTTGCGGTTTAGTATGCATTTCCGATTCATGACCAAGGCCGAGTTGGCCATGTGAATTGGCGCCCTGTAAAATTGAAAACAAATTGAAGGAAGTAATATAAAGTAATTATGTGCTATAAAAGCTTTTAAATGTTTTGACTAACCACTCCTTGCACTCTTCTTGTGACAAGTTAAAGTGTAAGGGTTTATGGGACGTTGTTTTTTAATTTATAAAAAAAAATTTGCAATGCAAATTTTTAATTTAAATTGGTGAAACTTACCCAGGCATGAACGGACATTTTTTTTGCTTTTTTTTTATTACCAAATAAACTTTATGGTAATTGTTGTTTAATAAAGTTGGCGTGTTTTGATAGAATTAGAATAAACTAACACACAATTATTCACACAAACACATGTTGTGTCACTCCAAAAAAATATTTGTCGCAACCACTAGTTGCCAAAGAGGTGAAGAGTTGTGCTCCTGCGAAGTTTTCTATTATTTCCAAGTAGTTTTTTGTGGTAAATTATTTAACTTCCGTTTTTGTTACAATTTAGTTTTTCATACCTTCTCTTTAAACCGTGTCCAGAATTTCTAGTTCTAAAACACCTCCTTTCCGTTTGACTTTCCAATTGCAACTGCACTGTTTCAATTGTTGCAAGTTTTTAAATAATTTTATTTCAAGTTTTTCTTTTGCAATTGAGATGGAGTTTTCTTTTCCTGTTCATTTCAGTTTTACAACATGCAAAGTATTTGATTTTTAGCATTTTTGTAATTCTATAGTATTCTGTGAAATGGTTAATTTTTTTGAACAGCTGTTTCGTGTATTGTCAAATAGGGATGGAAATTAGTTTTTTCATTTTGTACCAACCACATAAAGAAATTGTACTTTTTCGACCCTCATATATAGAAAATTTTTCCGAATAAAAAATTGAAAAAAATATTCTTATACAAAATTGTACTTTTTCAACCCTCCCCAATTTTTTTGATATAAAAAGTACGTGTGATCGAGGTCAAGCTTGCAGGAAATACTATTCTGTACGACACAAAGACCTACTAACCCCCCGTTTCCACATGCAAATGCAAGTTCGCAAAACTCAATACACTCACACTTTTTCACTAATACAATCACACTTATACGACTTGCGGCTCAACTTGCAAGCAAATTTTGAAGACAGTGGATTTTTGACACTTGCTGCAAGTGAAATGACAGAATAAAGAAAACAGTGTTGCCTAGTAATGTTTTCTATTAATTTACTAGTATTTGGTAAAGTAAGAGTTGTAATGCAACTGATTTTGTATTTATTTGTAAAAAAAGTAAAAAAGAACACATTGAAATATCTTAATGGTAATTTAAAATATCAATTTTATAAGTTTTTGAAAAAAAAACTTGTTAAGAACAAATTTTTTCCCAGCGTTGCTAGAATATTGAATACTTGGCAATACTGGAGTGCTATTTAGTGACAACCTATGCCTTCGACGACATTTTAATAATGAACTTGTAACAAGTAGTGTGGACACATGTAAAATTTTCATGTTTTCTTCGGTAAATTTCGAAATTTTCGCTGATAATACGTATTCTTAACTTGCAACCATTTAATTACATGACGAAACGGGGGGTAAGTTATATTAAAATAACCAATAGTTGTGAATATCAAATTTATATAAAAATATATGTTGTTAACGTTTTGTTCTGGTTATTTTTAAGATAATTTACCCGTCCTAAGAAAACAATGTAATATTATTTTTTAATTTTCAGAAAATATACGAAGAGGCGGGTTAAATTCTCGAATTTTATATAGTAGCAGAACTCAATCGACGCGTATTGATAAGCTGATTATGGGAAAATAATAATACTACATTTATACTTGAACAACTTTTTGCATGCGTTTTGACAAGTTAAAAACTAAAAGAGCCAAAAAACAAGTAGTTTTTGCTCAGATATAAATGTAGGTTAATAAATTTTTTTTGCAACATTGGGCTCAAAAGTTGTCAGTTACAAGTTTTTGTTGGAATGATTTTAGCCCAGTCTGCATTACGAATATTTGTTGACAGCTTTAAAGTACAACAAGTTCATTAATTACAAAAAGTTTAAATTTGGAAATTTTTGAAATTGTACCAAATAGATAGTGGTATAGAGTTGTGAAATTTCGATAATTTTTGAGTACTCAATACTACTCGATACTTTTCAATTGAGTACTCGATACTACTCAATACTTTTACCGTTTTTTTTAATTTAAAAATAAAAATGTTATGAATTCGTATTTATTAGGAAAAATAATAACAATTCACATACACGTGTTAAATAACTATTGTTACTTACATTTTAATTAATTTAAAACATTTTAAATAAATAAATTAAATAATTTTTCCCAAAAATTCGTTACAAATTTATTTGCTTCACAAAAAGAGTTGTATTTTCAGAGCTGTATTTTTAGAGTAATATTTTTAGAGTTGTATTTTCATACGAAAAATACACATTTCTACGGAAAATTGCATCTTTAAAAGTATCGAGTAGTACCGTTTTAGTATTGAGTACTCAAAAAAACAGTCAGTATTGAGTACTCAGTACCGGAATACTCAATACTTTTACAACTCTATCGTGGTAGTCCCACGGTACTAACGGAGGTCGAAATGTACACAAAGAAAAGTACAATTATACCATATTTTCCATCTCTGTTGTAAAATATTTGAGGGTGGTTATCAGTATTGCCAGATAACGGGATTTGGCCCCGAAGTTGACATTGAAACTTCCTTGTAGTCTACACGATACATCGATTGGTTCAACCAACGAACAATTTCTTGTTCGCCCATGAATTTGTCTCGTGTGGACCACTCTTGTTCATGTTTTGTTCTTGTTCAGACAACGTTGTCAGCACAATTGTCCTCACAACTATGTGCAACAACAACCACGATGCCAGATCTAATTTTTACTTAGTGGCATTACTAAAAAATAAAGAAAATAAAAGAAAACGAGTAAAAAGGTTAAAGTCGGGCATGCCGTATATATATATATATATATATATATATATATATATATACCCTACACCAGTCTGGTGTATTGTTTGGATCCGAAATTCGAATGGGTTAAAATGGGGCTTGTGTCAAAATTTTCTATAATGTGAGTCAGCGCACCAAATTTCATTAAAATATCTTAATATTTGCGACCTGCAGTTTGTAACCAAGCCAATTTTGGGGAGACCATTATATGGGCACTAGTTCTAAACATGGACCGATGTTCACCAAAATCAATAGGCTTCGTCCTTGGGCCAACATAGGTCTATGTACCAAATTTCATCAAAATATCTTAATATTTGCGACCTGCAGCGTATAAACAGTATAATTTTTGTAGGACCCTTATATGGGCACTAGGTCTAAACATGGACCGATGTTCACCAAAATCAATAGGCTGCGTTATTGGGCCAATGTAGGTCTGTGTACCAAATTTCATCAAAATATCTTAATATTTACGACCTGCAGCGTATAAACAGTATAATTTTGGTAGGACCCTTATATGGGCACTAGGTCTAAACAAGGACCGATATTCACCAAAATCAATAGGCTGCGTTATTGGGCCAATATAGATCTGTGTACCAAATTTCATCAAAATATCTTAATATTTACAACCTGCAGCGTATAAACAGTATAATTTTGGTAGGACCCTTATATGGCCACTAGGTCTAAACATGGACCGATGTTAAACAAAATCAAACTTGTTCGTCCTTGGGCCAACATAGGTCTGCGTACCAAATTTCATCAAAATATCTTAATATTTGCGACCTGTAGAGTGCGCACAAGATTGCATGGACAGACAGACGGACGGACGGACAGACGGACATCGTTAAATCGAAATAAAAAAAAATTCTATATACTATAAGGTGGGTCTACGACCAATATTTTTTGGTGTTACAAACATCAGCACAAACTTATAATACCCTGACCACATAGTGGTGTAGGGTATAATGAATAAAATGTTAAGAAAAAGTAAATAATTTGTATTATTATTGAATTTAATGCATTTTACTTTTTATTATTGGAAAAAAAATTAGTGAAAAACACATTGATAACATGAAAATAAATAGTTTCGTTTGTGACCTACTCCAACAAAAAACAAAAAATAATGAATTGTCTGCCATTACGTATTCTCCACCCAAAACAAATGGAAAATTTTTTTCCCGTTATTCTGCTCTTGATTAGTTTTTGGGCAAACAAATTAATGTCTCGTCAAGACGTTAAGTTCGGGTTGAAGACAGAGTTTTGAGAGGAGGATTTGGAAATTTAACAAAATAATGGTGATTTTACTAATATTTTTTAGACATTTTTTAAGATTCTAATTTTTTTAATTTTTAAAGCACTATAAGTTGTTTTTTTATTATTTTATTCCCTGCAACGTCAAACGAAAGAAAAAGAGAAAAAACAAAACAAAAATAAATACATTCTAGTACACTATATTAGTTTGACATTTGCTTATTTGCATTAAAAAGAGAAAATTACAAAATATTCTTCAAAAATACAGTAAGTGAGATATCAATTATGCGTATTGTGTTTTGTCTTATAAAAGTATCCTTAAAAGAGATAAATCACATGAAAGAAACTACACTAAATCAAAAACAGCTGTGAAATCACTATACAACTAACAAAACCTGTCCATCAATTTGACGCATTGTTTAGTAGATTTATATTTTGACGTTTAACTATTTTATGTGGTATTGTTTTGACAAAATATCGTCAAATGTATTAACAAAAATTAGTTGTCTTAACAATTATATTTAATTAAATTGCATAATGATTTTGTTGTTTTACCAATGCTTTTATTAAATTCAACAATGCATTTTATTTAATTATATTTCACCAATATTAAATTTTTTTTAAGTAATATACATACAATGTCTTTTTTATAATGAATTTGATAAAATATAATAAATAATGAAATATAAAATTGAAATTATAATATAACACATACTAAAAACTCTTTATTTAAAACACATGTACCATTTTATATACAAAAACATATAACTTATTATTTAAATTAATTATTCAAATACATTATATAACTTTCATTAATAATTTGCCTTAAACAAAATAACAAAAAGATAGGTAATATCAAAAATTTTTTTTTTTTTTTTCTTTATTTTAATTGCAATCTATCTATATACATTAAGATAATAAGCAAATTTGATGATTGTTTAAAAATGACATTTGTAGATGTACTCTTATAAAGTACAACTATAAGTTCAGAATAAAAAAAAAAAAAAAAATTCTTTAGTTTCACAAACTATCAAAATTAATGACAGAAATTTAAATGTACGATTTAAATGAGAACGTTCAAAATTATATAAATTTATTTAAATTAAAATTAATAAATCTTCAATTAGCAATTCACTTCAAGTCACTGAATTTGTTAATTATCTATACTTTGAAAAACAAAAACACTTAATGTCAATTTATTGATATTTCCGACAATTACAAATACACAAGCTAGCATGAGTAATGACGCGACAAAACTAACCTCGCTAAAGTTTTTCCACAGATTTAATACTTTTTTTTCAAATTGAAGAAAAATTATATCAAATTTACGTTATTGCCTTTTTACAAAGTTTTTTAGAATTAACAAATTAAATTTTGTTAAAAAAATGGACAAAAAATTATCAAAACAAGAGAATTATTGACGGAAATAAGTATGTTCATTTAAAAAAAAAGTAGTTGATTTAAAAAAACACATTAATTTGAATAAAAAATATATTGTTTTAACAATTCGTTTCATCAAAAAGTAACAAAATGTTTATGTTGATTTCACTTACGACTATTGGTTCAGTGTGAGTACTCAATACTGACTGTTTATTGAGTACTCAGTACTAAAGCGGTACTACTCAATACTTTTAAAGATGCAATTTTCCGTAGAAATATGTATTTTCCGTATTAAAATACAACTCTAAAAATAGTACTCTAAAAATACAACTCTGAAATACAACTTATTTGTGAAGCAAAGAAATTTTTAGCGAATTTTTGGGAAAAAATATTTAATTAATTGATTTAAAATGTTTTAAATTAATTAAAATGTAAGTGAAAATAGTTATTTAACACGTGTATATGAATTGTTAATAGTTTCCCTAATAAATAATTTTTTATAAGGAAACATTACATAACATTTTTATTTTTAAATTCAAAAAAACCGTTAAAAGTATTGAGTAGTATCGAGTACTCAATTGAAAAGTATTGACTAGTATTGACTACTCAAAAATTATCGAAATTTCACAACTCTACTGGGAATCTATGTATTAGTACTTTATGATTTTTGTTGATTTTTTGTGCAAGTAAATGTATATATTTATGTAATATTTTTGTTTTGTTTTTCTAAAGCATTGGAAATCATTATTATAATATTGATAAATAAAATTTTATTTCCATTAAAAATATGTTTTTATTTCAAATTTTTAATAAAGACTACATTGGAGAAATATTTGGGGATTTAGAAATTAGTTTTAGGGATTCCAAATTGTCGAGTGGTGATATGAGCACAAACTTCTCTGGCAACGCTGCACATATTATGCAAAATAGAGTTGTAAAAGTATTGAGTATTCCGGTACTGAGTACTCAATACTCACTGATTTTTTGAGTACTCAATACTAAAATGGTACTACTCGATACTTTTAAAGATGCAATTTTCCGTATAAATGTGTATTTTTCGTATGAAAATACAACTTTAAAAATAATACTCTAAAAATACAGCTCTGAAAATACAACTCTTTTTGTGAAGCAAAGAAATTTGTAACGAATTTTTGGGAAAAATTATTTAATTTATTTATTTAAAATGTTTTAAATTAATTAAAATGTAAGTAACAATAGTTATTTAACACGTGTATGTGAATTGTTATTATTTTTCCTAATAAATACGAATTCATAACATTTTTATTTTTAAATTCAAAAAAACCGTTAAAAGTATTGAGTAGTATCGAGTACTCAATTGAAAAGTATCGAGTAGTATTGAGTACTCAAAAAATATCGAAATTTCACAATTCTAATGCAAAATACTTCGAATTCTGGTACTTTTTATACAATTTTTGTGTAGTTGTGTAATTTTGATAGTTTTTGAGTACTCAATATTACTCAATACTTTTCAATTGAGTACTCGATACTACTCAATACTTTTAACTGTTTTTTTGAATTTAAAAATAAAAATGTTATGAGTTCGTATTTATAAGGAAAAATAATAACAATTCACATACACGTGTTAAATAACTATGGTAACTTACATTTTAATAAATTTAAAACATTTTAAATAAATTAATTATATAATTTTTCCCAAAAATTCATTTCAAATTTCTTTGCTTCACAAATAGAGTTGTATTTCCAGAGTTGTATTTTTAAAGTAGTATTTTTAGAGTTGTATTTTCATACGAAAAATACACATTATTACAGAAAATTGCATCTTTAAAAGTATTGAGTAGTACCGTTTTAGTATTGAGTACTCAAAAAAACAGGCAGTATTGAGTACTCAGTACCGGAATACTCAATACTTTTACAACTCTACTATTTGCTCCCTGTTAGCAGTTTTGCCACGAAGTTTTAGATGGTTCACCACATCGCAAGAACTCAATAAAACCCTATAAATCCCTCCATTTTAAAATCCGTTATGATTCATTATTTCAGAGCGCTCTCATCTAGTGTCTTCAAATGCGATGAAATGTGCAAAGAAATTTAAAAATAACACACAAAGCAACAACAAAAGTATTTTCGTTGTTGTTGTTTTGTGTGTTATTTTCAAATTTCTTTGCACATTTCATTGCATTTGAAGACACTAGGTGAAATATGTTCGTAAAAACGAGTTAGATCAAATAATTATTTTGGGGCCAATATAGAGATTCAATAATTTTTTGAGGATTGTTGGGGATTTCGATTTAGAAAATGGAGAGATAGCTAAAACTTTCATGGCAACACTGGTAACTGTGCGTTTTATGAACATATTTTATTATCTGCGGCCCAAAAATATGCTTCAAATTTATACGCTATAATTTTTAGCGTTGCAAACTAGAGATGAGCGATATTTTCATACCGGTGATTTAATCACAGTTATTGATAAATCACTGGTAACGGCAGTGATCAAATATTTCAAGTCGCAGTTACTCGGAATGTCGTTCTTTTAATATTTTTGTACTATTCTTTCTTGCAAACTTCATTGTGCACAGTAATACATGTTTTTTTTTCAATAACAGTGACTTACTTTCACACTCTTCTGAATAAAATGTCTCCTTCTATCATGTCTTTGTTACCGGTCGCAACTAGAGATGAGCGATCCGGTGATTTTTCAATAACGCTGCTACCAGTGATCGTGATTTTCAAATCACCGTTCTTTTAAACAGTGACCGTGATCACGGGTTTGTAATATAGATGGGCGATCCGGCTATTTTTCAGTAACATTGTTCTCAGTAAAATCGTGAAATGTTCAAATCGTTGTTCTTTTAAACTGTGATCGTGATCACGGGGTTTTTATGGAAAAGACTGCGATTTTCTGATAAATAAACGAAATAATATTTATGGCGAGTTTTTAAGATGTCAGTTAAACTTGGTTTAGTTAAACCGAAAACGAATTTTGTCAGCCATTTCAAAATTTATTAACAAAAATTTGGCGGAAAAACTTTTTCTCGAGTATAATTTATTTCTTTATTGAAACAAAACAAAATAAACCACATTTTAAAAGCAGTATTCTAATTACAAACTGCGTTAAACTAAGTTTAAAGATAATCCACTTCGTAAAAACTGGGCCTTAAAAGAAGAATAGTTGCGACCGGTAACAAAGACATGATAGAAGGAGACATTTTATTCAGAAGAGTGTGAAAGCAAGTCACTGTTATTGAAAAAAAACATGTATTACTGTGCACAATGAAGTTTGCAAGAAAGAATAGTACAAAAATATTAAAAGAACGACATTCCGAGTAACTGCGACTTGAAATATTTGATCACTGCCGTTACCAGTGATTTATCAATAACTGTGATTAAATCACCGGTATGAAAATATCGCTCATCTCTAGTTTGCAACGCTAAAAATTATAGCGTATAAATTTGAAGCATATTTTTGGGCCGCAGATAATAAAATATGTTCATAAAACGCACAGTTACCAGTATTGCCATAAAAGTTTTAGCTATCTCTCCATTTTCTAAATCGAAATCCCCAACAATCCTCAAAAAATTATTGAATCTCTATATTGGCCCCAAAATGATTATTTGATCTAACTCGTTTTTACGGACATATTTTACCTAGTGTCTTCAAATGCAATGAAATGTGCAAAGAAATTTGAAAATAACACACAAAACAACAACAACGAAATATGAAAAGGCAGACTTTTTATCGCTGTTTTATATAAAATATAATTAAAAATGACCACATAGTGGTGTAGGGTATAATTAAAAGTTAAAGTAAAATCCTTAATCATCGAATTCGGTATTAAAAATTAGAGTGAAAGAAGTGTCGGAGAGAAAATTCTTTTTAAAATAGAGAGAATCTAACCCCATCTGTTGAGCACTTTTAGAAATACTTTTTGGATTTATTAAATCCAAGTGATTAGAAAAAACGGCTATTATTTCGTTTATTTATCAGAAAATCGCAGTCTTTTCCATAAAAAACCCGTGATCACGATCACAGTTTAAAAGAACAACGATTTGAACATTTCACGATTTTACTGATAACAATGTTACTGAAAAATAGCCGGATCGCCCATCTATATTACAAACCCGTGATCACGGTCACTGTTTAAAAGAACGGTGAGTTGAAAATCACGATCACTGGTAGCCAGTGTTGCCATTTCAGTGCTTTTTTATTTTTTTGGTGCTTTTTCCTTCCCGTACCCGGTGATTTTTTACAAATACCCGTTTAAAAAAGCGGGTATTTACAGTGCTTTTTCCGATTTCTGGCAGTGCTTTTAGTGCTTTTTGTACAGTTTATATTTTCGGTATTTGTTCTCGTTTTTTTTTTAATTTTTCTTCAATTTTCTGTCAAAGTTGAAAAAATTTAACGAACTATACAAAAAATACATTTTTTCACAATGTTTGTAGTACAATTTTAAATAGTAACTTCGTTATATTTAAACTTGAAAATTTTGAAATATTAATTTGGTGCTTTTTTACCCCTTTTTGGTTATTTTTTTGAACCCTTTTTACACAATTTTACAAAGCTAAAATGTTTTTTTAAATTCTTGACTTAAATTTTTCAAAAAATTAATATCGTGCTTTTTTACCCCATTTTTGGTAAATTTTTACCCTTTTTACCCGTTTTCACAATGCTCACGGTGCTTTCCTGCCTTCAAGAGTTGTCAACACTGCTGGTAGCAGCGTTATTCAAAAATCACCGGATCGCTCATCTCTATTGCAAACAGAGTAGGAAAATAATAGAGATGAGCGATCCGGTGATTTTTTAATAAAGGGCGGATTATGGGACCGTAAACGTAAATGTGATGTAACTGTACCGTGCCGTAGCTAAAAAGTACACTTATAGATTATCGTAAACGACATTACTATTTAGCATCTATTTCATGTGGTTTTATATTTTATTCTAAATTTTTCCATTTATTTGTTAATTTTTATTCCTTATTTGTTGTTTGAATCAATTTTCTTTATTCATTTCATATTTTTTCTGACTAAAATCATTCAGCTGTTTCGATGCCGGATAGAAAATTCTGATTTCAACAGAATGATCCGGCAAGTTCGTTTACATTTACGTGTTAGTAACCATTCGTATACATTTCTTCTTGTGGTATCGGAACAGCTGATTCGTTACAGATACGGTTACGGTTAAATTAATAATTTTTAAAATAATTTTTATTTATGTTTTTTAATTACATTTGCAGTTGTTTGTACAGTTTTACAATAATTTGCATGTATGTTGTTTCAATTGCATTTGTAGTTGTTTTTACTACATTTGTCAGTTGATTTTTAACAGTTAAAACTAACTTCATATTGCAGTTGATTTAACTGCAAATGTAGTCTACACCTTTTTAAGTGCAAATGCAGTTATTTTAACTGTCATTTGCAGTTGAATTTACCTACATAATTCCCTGAGTTTACAAAAAATACTCAATAACTACGTGAAATGATAAAAATCAGAAAACTAAAAATAACGTTAACGGTATTTTGGGGATAACCATATTTCATTGGTTTCGGTAACGGTATTTTAAGGGTATTGATATTTCATTTATTTCGGTATCGGTATTTTAAATATAACGGTATTTCAGTTATTTCGGTAACGGTATTTTAAAGATGACGGTATTCCGGGTATTTCGGTAACGGTATTTTAGAGGTAACGGTAGTCAGTTAAAAGGGTTTTGAATCGATAACGGTATTTTAGCGGTATTGCCTGCCAACCCTGATTTTCAATCATACGGTTTTGTTCATTTTTTTGTACGAAAACCCAACAAAAATATTTATATTTTCAAACATTTTGATTGGTTGAAAATAAATTAACCAATCAGAATGCTCCAAATATAAACCAAGTCAAGGTATACTGCCACCTAACTAAAGTCGACTTTAACTAAAATATACCCCAAACCCTAGTTTTGTTGTATAAAAAATTAATTAAAATATTAAATCAGCGATATACATTGTGCAAGAATTTTCCTTTTTGCAAAATTATTTTCGGAAACTTTTTTTTTGAAAACTAACCACCAGTCTTTTTTACAAGTTATGGGTATTATAGTCCCTAGATTATGAATTTTGAAAACAGCACCCAAAAAATTGGAAATTAATCGCGGAACGCTAAAAAAGACAAAAAGGAAAATTCTTATATCATTAACCCACTTTAGCCTGGAATCCAAAATAACCCACAAAATTGATAAAAGTGCAAAAACGTCTTTTATGTAAATTAATTTTTGAAATGACTAATTTGTAGATATCGTTTGCTATTCTTGTAATAAAATAGTTTTTATTAAAGGGAAAAACATTTTTTTTTTAATAAATTGGAAAAATGATAATTCGAGTTTGTGTTTGGAGCAATTTGCTTATTGCTTATTTTGTCAAAAATTTAATAAAATTTTAATGTTTTTATCATTTGAATTTTTAAACAACAAGTTAAAAATTATTTTAGGAGCAAGACTAGTAATCTTAATTTACCGCAAGTTTCCACTGTTGTCCAGACTCGATGGAATTCTACCTATTTAATGATAAAAAGCTTAATTCCCTACAAATCCTTCTGCTTAAAAAATGTCGATGCCGCGCTTATTCTCAGTCAGTCAGAATGGGAAGCCTTGTTAGTCCTCTTGGAGCATTTATATGTCGCCACACAAATGCTTCAAGAAGAGCAATTATTTTTCAGCGATTTTTTTAAAGTATGGCTTCAAATGAAGCTTGAAGTTCAGACGATGCCCGAAAGCTTTGAATTTTTAGAAAAATTAGAACGGAGAGAGAAAATGCTGCTAGAAAATCCAACATTGCTTGCAGCTTTATATTTGGATCCGCGTCTTCAGTGCATCATAGCGAATGAGCCTTTAAAATTAATGTGTGCTCGAAGCCATCTCAAAGAAGTGATCGTTCGGAAATTTTAGTTAGAGAAGCAAGTAAGACTTAAAGAATATTTTATTAATCTTTTTCTAAAAATGCGTTTTATTTGTTTTTCTCTTTGCAGATAAATAATAACCAATGCGATGATAGACCGTCGACAAGCAAGGAAGCCTTACGATCTTCTCCGGATGTTTTTCCATCTTCGCCGGATTTTTGCGATACATCCCAATTGAATTTACTAAATGTAGATAGGGAACAAGAAAGCGAAGAAACTGATAATGAGGATGATAAAAGCTTTCTATGAAATCGATAATTTTTTTCCAAGGCCCATATCGATTGATAAACCTCTTTTTGAGTTCTGGGAGAACAAAACAAATACATTACACTGCTCTACAAAAAAAGGTGAATGTTAGTGCAGTGGTTTTAGTATAAATAGGGGGTGCTGATTTCGAATCTGCAACCAGTTTGTCCAAATTGGCTCTAAGTTTCGCGCAATACGCGATTTAAGTTTTTTAAATTCTTCAGCCGATTTTGTCAATAAAAAATTTATAATTTAGTAACTATAGCTTCGGAAAGAAAAAGCTTTACATAGTTTAAGCTTAATTCCGTGCCCTATTTATAAAACTTAAGTGTGTATCAATATCTCAATAACTTTTCTAAATATAGTCGCTGAAAATCCAAATTTCAAAAAATTTTAAGGTTTTTTTTAAAAACAAAATTAAGTATAAGACGAAGTCCGATTTTAAATATCAAAGCCAATTTGGAAAGAAAAAGGTCCAAAATTTATATATATGACATACTGCTTTAACAAATTATGTGCAGTTTTAGAGCCTTTTGTAATTAAACTTAGACTTAAAATCAATAAAAAAATATTTTACTATACTAAAAATCTACTGTACTATTACAGATTTTTTTTTGTAAAAACATCAGATTTCATTCAATATTGATTTTTTTCCGATATTATTGCGATTTATAAAATTTATATTTAAATCACAATTTTCGTACACATTCAAAATGAGTTCGTCGAGAAATAATTGTAGAAGGAGTCCGAAGGCATTATTTAAATATAAACTTTGAAAATCGCAATAATTTTGCAAAAGAACCAATAGTGAATGAAATCTGATGTTTTTGGAAAAAAAAAAATTCTGTAATAGTTCAGTAGATTTTTAGTACAGTAAAATATTTTTTTGATCATTTTAAGTCAAAATTTAATTACAAAAGGCTCTAAAACTGCACATAATTTGTTAAAGCAATTTGACATATATATAATTTTTGTACCTTTTTCTTTCCAAATTGGCTTTGACATTTAAAATCGGACTTCGTCTTATACTCCAATTTAAAAAAAAAAACCTTAAAAAATTTTGAAATTTTGATTTTCGACGACTATATTTAGAAAAGTTATTGAGATATTGATACACACTTAAGTATGAGAAATAGGGCACATCATTAAGCTTAAACTGTGTAAAGCCTTTTCTTTCCGAAGCTATAGTTTCTAAATTATAAATTTTTTATTGAAAAAATCGGCTGAAAAATTAAAAAAAAAATTTTAAATCGCGAATTGTGCAAAACCTAGAATCAATTTGAAGAAACTGGTTCCAGATTCGAAATCAGGACCCACTAATTATCCTAAAACCACTGCAAAGTTGTGCAACTTATAAATATTGTCATATTTTGTAGAGCTGTGTTATCTGTACCTATATAAATTGACAATAACTGTACAGTGTGTTCCTGCAACCCAAGTAAGCGTTAAAAGAGCATTCTCTGCTCTTAAATTGGTATTGAGCGACCTGCGTTCAAATCTTTCCGCAGAAAATTTGGAAAAAATTATGTTTATTAAATTAAACAAATAAATTACTACACACATTTTATCAGCTAGATTCAATAAAAAGAGACTGCAAAAATTAATAGAATAAACAAAATGAGTTTTATTTTAGACGGAAAAAATACAACTTCTCAAAAGAGTTTTATTTTATGACGGTTTATTTTATGACTGCAAAAAATAAGAAAATAAACAAGGTGAGTTTTATTTTAGACGGAAAAAATAAAACTCCTCAAAAGAGTTTTATTTGAGACGGAAAAAATAAAACTCCTGAAAAGAGAAACAAAAAAAAAATTGTTCAATTGATTGACAAAAGGGTTTAAAATTTTTTTGAAAATTGGTTTAAAAAATTTTATAACTTCAAAGAAAGTTGTAAACCTGAATTTAGTTTAGAATGAGTTTAGCTAGTTCGCACCCAACCTAAGGAAGTTAAAAGTACTTACCCCCTGTTTTTATAAAGCGAACGGAATTATTCCTCCAGAGAAATGTGTGTAATTTATTTTTGTTACAATAACAAAATACACACATTCCTTAGGCGGAATTATTTCGCGCGCTTTATAAAAACAGGGGATCAATTGATGAACATTTCTGATTGACTTGGGCATTCTAGTTCTTTTTGGTGCCCGTTCTTTCTAGTGCAATTTGTTGTAAAGAACTAGTTCGCTCTTCTAGTTCAATAGCTCTATAAAATTCGTTCAATTGTTCACAAAACAATTTTACCAATCGCTCGTTTGGCAATTTTGAATGTACCCAGCTAAAAAAGAGATGCCGAAGCAGTAGAAAAAGCACTACAATTGATGATCTAAGTAGATGTACTTCTTTTTTAACATAAACACTAATGATTTTAACATTGAGTTTTTATACACTCAAAATAGTTTGTAGCTTAAATTAACTGAAAATGTAATTTAAAATAAATGAAAAATCACTTGGAAACCGGTCTACTAACTTTTCGTTTAAATCAAAAGAACTTTTCATTTATTTTTAAATGTTACAAAATCCTTAAAAAAATGATTTTTCATTTATTTCGTTCTTTTAAAATTTCAAAAAATTAACTACAAAATCCTTAAAAATAAATGATATTTAGTTTATTTCGGTTGTTGGACTGACCTAGAAATCTAAAAAGGTTTCTTTTTTTTTAACAAAACATTTTAAATGAAAATATTAACTGTAACAGAAAATCCGTATTTATATATAGTTTATTTTTTAAATAAATGATAAAATAGAGTTGAAAAAAATATTTCTTTTCTTTTTAACTGTATCATCATTTAAAAATAAATGTACGGAAAACTTTTTAAATAAACTACAGTCAGTTACTGTAATAATATTTTCAGTGTAAGAGAGGAATACTCTAACTTCAACATTTTTTAAGTACTTTTTGAACGAGTGCAAAAGAAGCTATTTTACAAAATTTTTTTTATTGCCGCCACCGAATTTCGAACTTGCGACCTCCTGATTGCTAGTCTAGCTCTCCACTGCTGAGCTATTCTTTGATATGAAAGTTGACTGGCCTAAAAACATTACTTTGTTACTGATCTAATTATGCATAACAATCCTTTTTTCTCTCTTTTCCTCTTCTTTTTCTCTCCTTTTTCGATTTTGCTGGGGGGACCTTTCCAAATTTTCCCCCCACCGTGGAGTCGCGCCTTGTGGTTGCCATGTGTTGTATATAATAATTAATATCTTTTAATATGAAGTTAGTTGCCATAATTAAATTTTTATTAATAAATATGTTGTGATTATTATAAATGTTTTTTTTTGTTTTTGTGTTGGTTTGTGTAACTTCATCTCGACTACTGCCATAATAAACTTCAGGTGGACTCTCAACATGCCATCATTTTTGTTTCAATATTTATAAACGACATTCGTGTAAAGTCTCCTTCTTAAGCACTTGACAGTGAAATATTATACACATGTAAACACTCATTCATTACATATTTGTTACTTGTCTTGATTATGATTGTTTTACATTATTTTTGTGTTTATAAACCCCATCCTTGGCTTTTAAAGACGATTTTAGTATGTAGGCAACAATAACAACAACGAGAGCAGCAACAACAGTTGCAAGTATTAATTAGTGGACATTTTAGTTACACCCATATTGGGTTAATATGCTCAGCTATAAGTAGGGCTAAGAAGTTCATTAAAATTAATATTTGTTGTCATATTTTCCTCTAAATACTAAAAATATGTTGCATATTTTTTAAAGATATTTTGCTAAAAATTCCGGATCGATTGCCGGTCACGGCATACACTTAGAAGAAAAAAGTTTTTAATACACTCAAAATAGTTTGTAGTTTAAATTAACTGAAAATAAATGAAAAATCACTTGAAATCCGGTCTACTGACTTTCCATTCAAATCAAAAGAACTTTCATTTATTTTTAAATGTTAATAAATTAACTACAAAGTCCTTAAAACAATAATGATTTTTCACTTATTTCGTTTTTTTAATTTACAAAAAATTAACTACAAAGTACGTGATATTTATTTTATTTAATTTTTATAACTGACCTAGAAATCTAAAAGGGTTTCTTTTTTTAACAAAAAATTTTAAATGAAAATCTTAACTGTAACATAAAATCCGTACTTATATGTAATTTATTTTTTAAATAAAAGGCAAAAACAGTTGAAAAATGTACTTCTTTTCATTTTAACTGTATAATCATTTAAACATAAATGTACGGATAACTTTTTAAATAAACTACAGTCAGTTACTGTAATAATAGTTTCAGCGTATAAAGACAATTTAAAGTACATTGATGAATTGACATATGAACTAACCACTGACGAGTTTTTGGATGGGATGAAACTGCGTGTTAAAAAAATCGTACTAATTTGAAAATTAAAACTCGAGATCTAACCGTTATACCGAATAAAAAGTTAGTACAAAAGTCTATTTAACGCGTTCTGATTCTATTGAACTAATTTTCCTGTTATTTTGTCTTAAAATTTAGGATTGAAGTAATATTTTTTGTAAATCTAATTTAGCATTACAACTACTTTCAGCCGTATTTGAACTAACTTTGCATGCTAATTTTTAGTAATTTGTGTTTCTTAACTTTACAAATTTTTCAGCTAATTTAAACCACGATTATTTTGTAATTATTATAATTTTGTGTCTCTGCTATCAATATCACATAGAGATGGCGCTATATTTTAATTTTTTTTTATTATAAGATCGTAAAATGGTTTGTATCTCGGAAACTAAGCGAGATAGAGCAAAATGGACAAAAATTCGTCACTCTGTACCTATAAAGTAACCCTTATTAGACACATATACTCCTACACTCATAAAAAATTCAAAATTCTGCTAAAATAACAGCAAATATTACCTGTATTTGCGGCAACAGAATTTTCAATGAAATTGAAAATCATGGTCTGCTAAATTTAGGTAAGTTAAATTTTACATACTGCTAAATATACAAACAATTTTAGTTAAATTAGCTAGGAAATTTGAGCTGAATTCAGCAGAAATTTTACCTGATTTAACTACAAATTTCTGTTAAAATGTCGCTTAAAATATTGACTTCCCGGAGATGACCCTAGACAGGCTTATATTTATTATTGGGAGTATAGGTGGCTTACAAGGATTACCTTATAGGTACAGAGTAACGAATTTTTGTCCATTTCGCTCTATCTCGCTTAGTTTCCGAGATACAAGCTATTTTACGATTATATAATAAAAAAATTAATATATAGCGCCATCTCTATGTGTTATTGATAGCAGAGACACAAAAATATAATAATTAGCAAATAATTGTGCTTTAAATTAGCTGAAAAATTTGTAAAGTTAAGAAACACAAACTACTAAAAATTAGCATACATGGCAGGGATGGAAAATGAGTTTTTAGATTTTGTACCAACCAGCCCAATAAAATGTACTTTTTCGACCCTCACGGTACCCAAATTTTTTATATATAGATAATTTCAGCGAATAATGTTAAACTTATGGAAAATATTCCTCTACAAAGAATTTTACTTTCCCGACTCTAAATTTGTTTTTAATATAAAGCGGCTTTTGTGCGATCAATTTCAAACTTGCAGGGATTATTGTTTTATACGACACAAAGACTTGCTAACTTTGCCAAAAATAACCTTAGTTTAGTACTTTTCCATATTTTAAATGTCAAATTCATATGAAAATAAATGCCTTCGGAAAACAATGAAACATGTTTTCAGTTTTCAAAAAATATTCGAAAGAGGCGGGCTTAAGCATGGCTTTTCGTGTATGATACTCACTACATACCTGTAAATTCTCGAGTTTCATATAGTAAAGAACTCAAACGATGCTTATTGATAGGCTGATTACGGGAAAAATAATAATATATTATTGTAGTTTAAAAAAGTTAGGTTTTGTGTTTTTTTTTTTGCAACATTGGACTTAAAAGTTGACAGTTAAAGCTTATTATTAGATAATATTTACAAATTTTTGTTTGAATGATTTTGGTCTACTATTCGAATATTTATTCAGATCTTTACAGTACTGCAAGTTCTTTCAATACAAAAATTTTAAGTTTGCAAAATTTTGAAATTGTACCAAATCGATCGCGGTAGTACCATGGTACCAATAAAGGTCAAAATGTACCAAAAAGAGTACAATTGTACCATGTTTTCCATCCCTGATACATGGTTAGTTCAAATACGGATGAAAGTAGTTGTTATGCTAAATTAGATTTACAAAAAATATTGGTTCAATCCAAAATTTTAAGACAAAATAACAGAAAAATTAGTTCAATAAAATCAGAACGCTTTTAACAGACTTTTGTACTAACTTTTTTTTATGAGTGTACTTTTGCGATTTTGAAAACAATGGATTCAAAGCAATTTCGTGTGTTGATTTATCATTACTTTTTAAAGGGGGAAAACACCGTTCAAGCCAAAAATTGGCTTAAAAGTGTTATTCGGACTCTGCTTCATCAAGGAAATTTATGGATAAGTAGTTTGCTAACTTTAAACGTGGTCGTACAAACACCGATGATGCCAAATGCTCTGGTCGACCAAAAGAGGTGGTGATACCGGAAAACATAAAAAAAGTTTACAAAATCGTTTTGGCAGACCTTAGACTGAAGTTGCAGGAGATAGCTGTTACCTTAAAGATATCATCGAAGGAACGCCTCGGCTTAATTTTGCATGAACATTTGTCCGCGAGAAAGCTGTAGCGCGTTTGCTCACAGTACACCAAAAACAACAACGTATCAATGATTCTGAGAGCTGTTTCGTCGAAATAAAAAGGACTTTTTCAGTGGGTATGTAACAATGGACAAAACTTGGATTTGCCACTTCACTCCAGAGTCGAATCGGCAGTCAGCTGAGTGGACAGCAACTGGTGAACGCCGCCCGAAGAAGCCAAAGTCCCAACAGTCAGCTGGTAAAGTTATGGCATCAGTATTTTGGGATGCGTCTGGAATTTATATATTGATTACCTTGAAAAAGGCCAGACCATCAAAAGCGATCGCTGCATGGCCCAACTGGTGCGTTTGAAAGAGGAAATCGAAAAAAAACGGCCTCATATGAAGAAGAAAAAAGTACTCTTCTACCAAAACAAGGTGCCGTGTCACAAGTCGTTGGCTAACATGGCCAAATTTCACGAATTACACTTTCAATTGTTTCCGCACCCAGCGATATTTACCTGTTTTCAGACTTCAAGAAAAAATGCTTGCTGGCAAGAGATTTAGTTCGAATGAAGAGGTGATTAACAGAGAAGACAAAAAAAAGCAAAATACGGGGTGTTTAAAGCAAAAAACTATTGTAAAAAAAAATAAAAAAAGCAAAAGTACACTTTGAAAAAAGTGTTTTTTTAAGAAAATTCAAAGTTGAGGGAAAAATATTATTTTTGTGAGCAAAAAAAGTCAAAGCTCAAAAATCTTAAGAAAAAGCTATTTTAAAGCTAAAAAACGGAAAATCCAAAAAATTCTAAGAGAAGCAAATATGAGTAAAACAAGCAATAAAAAGCATAAAAAGCAAAAACAGTAATTTTGTCTTCTCTAGTGATTAATAAAACAGAGCCCTATTTTGGGGTCAAAAATAAATCATTCTATAAAAAAGTGTCGAAATGTTAGAAAGGTGTGGTTGTATTGCTCTTGAAGGAGACTCTGTTGATGAATAAAGTCGAATTTTGCCAAAAAACTTTTTTTACGGACTTTTCAGCCGATGTGTTATCTACCTGACCGGCTTCTTTTAAACATTTTGTTTACTTATTTTCTGAATTTCAATTGATATTTTCGGGATTTCAAATCATGTTTTCTGAATTTCAAATGATATTTTCTTAATTCAAATGATATTTTCAGAATTTCAATTGATATTTTCAGGATTTAAAATGGAAATTCTGAATTTTAATTGATCTTTTCTGAATTTCAAATGAAAATTCTGAATTTCAATTGATATTTTCTGAATTACAATGTCTAAAGGTGTAGTAAAATATTTTGCTGAAATTACCAAAAAAAAAAATTTGTAAATAAGGAATAGAAAATTTATTTCATAAAATTAATTTTTAATAAAAATTTGTAGAAAAACTGCAAGTTGGAATATTAATATTTCTATTTACTTTTCAGTGCTACCAAAATATTCAATAAGGGATGTGCGATTAATCGAATAATTAAACCTCCTGATTAATGAAAATTCTGATTGATCAATTATTCAACAATTTTGATTAATCAAAAACATGATTAATCGACTAATCAGTTATTTTGCTTATTCAAAATCATTACTAACTGATTAATCATGATTTTGATTAATCAAATTTATCAATAATTGAATAATATCTTGTTTTTCTCCATTGAAGACGCCTTTTAACATCAGTTCAATACAGATACATGAAACTTAAGAATGGACATTGGTCAAGTGTGACCAGTCTTTATTTGGAGCTATATAAGGAATCGCCACAAAACAAACACAAAATTGCTGTAATTTTTTATTCTCAAGCAATTTTTCAATATTAATTAAAATTATTCAAGTTCTAATTAATCAAAATTGAAATTAATCTATTAATCCTAATTCTGATTAACCAAATTTTCAATTAATCAATTAACTGATTAATCAAAGTTCTGATTAATCATGCTGTTTGATTAATCGATTAATCGTACATCCCTATATTCAATATAAATTTCGATTTGTAGACATTTCACGGTTTAAAATTGGGAAGAATCAGAATCACAGCTGATATTTTTCGCGAGATATTGACATTTTAATATTAAAAATCTTAGCAACACTCAGGAAATTCTTCTTATTCGTTAATGTCTTGCTTTCGATCGAAAGGGATGTACTTAGACCAGTTTTATAATTATACTCTACACCACTATGTGGTCATTATACCCTACACCACTATGTGGTCAGGGTATTATAAGTTTGTGCTGATGTTTGTAACACCAAAAAATATTGGTCGTAGACCCACCTTATAGTATACCGATCGGCTCAGAATTTTTTTTTATTTCGATTTAACGATGTCCGTCTGTCCGTCCGTCTGTCTGTCTGTCCATGCAATCTTGTGCGCACTATACAGGTCGCAAATATTAAGATATTTGGTACGCAGACCTATGTTGGGCCAAGAACGAACAAGTTTGATTTTGGTGAACATCGGTCCATGTTTAGACCTAGTGCCCATATAAGGGTCCTACCAAAATTATATTGTTTATACGCTGTAGGTCGTAAATATAAAGATATTTTGACGAAATTTGGTACACAGACCTATGTTAGGCCAATAACGTAGCCTATTGATTTTGGTGAATATCAGTCCATGTTTAGACCTAGTGCCCATATAAGGGTCCTACCAAAATTATACTGTTTATACGCTGCAGGTCGTAAATATTAAGATATTTTGATGAAATTTGGTACACAGACCTATATTGGCCCAATAACGCAGTCTATTGATTTTGGTGAACATCGGTCCATGTTTAGACCTAGTGCCCATATAAGGGTCCTACCAAAATTATACTGTTTATACGCTGCAGGTCGCAAATATTAAGATATTTTGATGAAATTTGGTACACAGACCTATGTTGGCCCAATAACGCAGCCTATTGATTTTGGTGAACATCGGTCCATGTTTAGAACTAGTGCCCATATAAGGGTCCCCCCAAAATTGGCTTGGTTACAAACTGCAGGTCGCAAATATTAAGATATTTTAATGAAATTTGGTGCGCTGACTCACATTATAGAAAATTTTGACACAAGCCCCATTTTAACCCATTCGAATTTCGGATCCAAACAATACACCAGACTGGTGTAGGGTATTGTATAGTCGGCATGCCCGACTTTAACCTTTTTACTATTTTTTTAATATATTTTTTAAATTAAATTCGATGCTCTTTATTCAAACAAACAAAACAAATACATAAAAACATAAAATTGAAGCTAATATTTTAGGATCAAGTTCCAACAAGGGGATAAGGCAGAAATATTACGTGGTGAAAGTTAAAAATCTTCATTAGGCTTTGCGTTCCGTGATGTTTCTGTAATGAGTCTTGTGTAATGTATAATGTGTCGTGCCGGATGGCTCTTTTGTGTAGTTAGTCTTTTCCGTAACAACGTATCAGCTGTTTAATGTTGTTTGTTTACTTATTTTTAAGCGAAATCTTAGCAGATACCTGCACCGACCAGATTAATCGGCTGCGGTGGCTAAATAAAAAAATTGCAGTGGCGGCTTAAAGCTCGCTGTGAGCCGAAAGCTGATCGGATAGCCAACTTTAAGTTGACACATACAAAACATCGGCTTAACGGTATAAAAAAAAATTAAAAAAAAAATTATTACTTTTAGGTTATTTTCGTGAAAAAAAAATTATACGACGGCTCGGCCTAGCCGGTTGAAGCCATTCGTCGCAGATCTCAAAATGTCAGCTCGCTGTCACTTAACGGATAACAAAAATTCCGTTTTCAACAGGTTCATCCGGCAAGGAAAGTCACGTTACAGACAAACTAAGGACTCAAGGGCGGATTATGAGACCGTAAACGTAAATGTGATGTAACTGTACCGTGCCGTAGCTGAAAAGCACATTTATAAAAAGCCGTAAACGACGTTACTATTTAGCATCTATTTCGTGTGTTTTTTTATTTTATTCTAAATTTTTCCGTTTATTTGTTAATTTTTATTCCTTATTTGTTGTTTGAATCAATTTTCTTTATGCATTTTATATTTTTTCTGAATAAAGGGCGGATTATGGGACCATAAACGTAAATTTATGTAACTGTACCGTGTCGTAGCTAAAAAGTACACTTATAGATTATCGTAAACGACATTACTATTTAGCATCTATTTCATGTGGTTTTATATTTTATTCTAAATTTGTCCATTTATTTGTTAATTTTTATTCCTTATTTGTGGTTTGAATCAATTTTCTTTATTCATTCCATATTTTTTCCGACTAAAATCATTTAGCTGTTTCGATGCCGGATAGAAAATTCTGATTTCAACAGAATGATCCGGCAAGTTCGTTTACATTTACGTGTAAGTAACCATTCGTATACATTTCTTCTTGTGGTATCGAAACAGCTGATTCGTTACAGATACGTTTACGGTTTGGTAACTCAGCCTTAAATCATTCAGCTGCTTCGATGACGGATAGAAAATTCTGATTTCAACAGAATGATCCGGCAAGTACGTTTACATTTACATACGTGTAAATGTAAACGTAAAGGAGTGTATACCATTCGTATACCATTCGTATACACTCCTTTTTGTGGTTTCGAAACAGCTGATTCGTAACAGTTACGTTTACGGTTGGGTAACTCAGCCTTCAAATGCTTTTTCATAGAACAAAAACAAATCAGTTGATTAGTCACGGCACGTTACGTACAAACTAATTATACATTAAGGGCTTCAAATATGGTAACAATGTAATTGCACGAGGTGTTAAATTAAAATAAAGGCGAACTTGTTGAAACTGTTTAATTCATATCCCTGTTTTATAATTTTACTTCGGTGGGACAACAAGTTCAACGCGCTAACCATTATACCACAACGCCTGTGCGCAAATAAAAATCAGAAAATAGAATTGTACATCCAAAAATAAAAACTTAATAACTGGGGAACTGTTTGGAATTTTGACTTCAGCTTTAAGTAGGATGAAGTAATTACACATTTTCTTTTTGTAATTAAATGAAAACAAATTGGTTTTTAATAAATATATTTTTAAAAAAAATATTAACTGTAAAAGCAGCAATTTTTACCAATTTTGTCAGTTGTTTGAAAAATGTTTTTTTTTTTTAACAATTAAGAATAACAACATTTTCAGTTATTTTAATGGTAAATAAATAACTTTACCCTCTTTTTAACTGCATATACTTTTGTTTTAACTGTCAATTTCAGTAGATCCTTGCGACATACTTTTTTGAGTGTATGACCCGTTGAACTCAGTTTGTGCGGTAAAGGGTTAAGCTAGGATTTCCGCTTTATTGTGAGAATCTCCATTTGACTGTTGTTTTTTTTATCTACAATAAATAAATAAATTTTTTAACAGTAGGAATTTTTACACTTTAACGAAAGGAGCATTCAAGTGTTTTAATCAATTCTTAAATTTTTGAAAATCAAAATAAAAAAATTGTATTGTATTTATATACCTTCGAATTGTAAAAATAAACTGTGATGACTTTCACCATAACAACAGGCTCATAACGTTGCATATTTACAAAAAACCCCAGACAAAAGCCTTTTTTTATGGTCATTATGATGATCACATACGTACATGACACAAACTCAGGAGGGGATCCTTGTTGTTTTATTCTTTTAAATTTTCGGTTCACAAGTTTAAGGCTAAATTCAATATATCCCCCCACAAGCGATACGTCATCATAATGTCGAAATTAATTAGTTGCGGTTGAAGATCATCATTTATGTATTGTAGTGCATGTTGGACTTTTTCTTTTTTTTTGTCGTTTAAATATATTTTTTAACAACAAACAGCAAGGTTTTGCATGATTTTCAGTCATAATGAAACAATCATGTTTGATGATGCGTAGGTGGCATGCCTAAGGGTTATTATTTAGTCACATAATGCACATATGCATGCATTTATGCAGATTTTTGCATTTATGCAAACACTCTTGCTACATATTAAGTGACCAATCATAATTGAATCGTCAAGCGGCAAATAACAATTTTTTCCAATTTTTTAATCCAAGAGTTAGACCAAATCAAACTTCTATTATTTAATTTTTTTTTGCCATCTATTTATAAAAAAATTATATTTATTTTAAAAATATTGAAAATAAAACTGAGAACACGTTTTTTGAAAAGCATAGATTTTTTTTAGCATTATCAGTCTTCTTTATCGCCTGCCGCTTCAATTGTGCTTTAACTATTTATGTTAATATTTTCATATTTTTGCTGGGTATTTATGAATTTTAATTTGTGACTTTATGAGGTGCTTTAAGTTAATTACACCACATCCATGTTAACAATATTGTTATGCTTTTGAAGGAATTTTTAAAAATTTCAGATAATGACACTGATATATCAAATTAATTTATTTAAAGTCCTTGAAATGGTTTGTTTAATTCATATATTACGGTCAAGTAGTGAAAGTTTGTTAAATTTGTAGTTGAATGGTAAAGATATCAGAGGAATTTATAAACTAATTTTTTTGTATGAGATTTAAGATACTGAGCAGGTTATTTAAATCGCAGCCAATATATTTCTGAACCGTCAGAAATTGTAACTCATAAAATATTGTAAAGTATGATAATTTTCGAAGTGCTCAAATTTTAGAGTCATAAATTAAACATAAGCATACGACCTAAATCAGACCTAAATCAGTATGTCGATATTAGGGGTGTGTCAAAATAGACAAAAATATTTCAAAAATTTCGAAATTTTACTCAATACTTATCAACGATTCAAAAATCAATAGTAAATGGCATAATACTTTTAATTAGGAGTTTTTTTATGAGATGAAAAACTGCGCTCAGAAAGAAGCTTCACCGGTAAAGAAAAAACTCACATATATCTACGATTTCAAAAGGTCCAATGGCTCTTTAATGAGCTTTTTGGACTCGAACAGAACACTATCCCAGCAAACCAGGACTCCAACTACTTACCAGCCTATTTACTCGCATAATTGGCATAAATCATAGTTTGATTACCAAATAAAACTATGATTTATGCCAATTTACAAAAAAAAAATAACGTAAACCATTCTACTTTTATTGCATCTTTATTACCAACAAAACATCTTTATTACCACCAAAAAATTAAATCGCAATATAAATTTATACGCATCTTATTCCTGTAATTACAATCTTTGTAAATTCACCTGAACAATTCAATCTAATTATTTTCAAACAATACAGAGTTTTTGTTTGAAGTTTTGTTTTTCAAAACTAGACAACCGCACATTAGTTTAAAAAGCATTTTTCTTAAATAACCACGATTTTAATGTTTCCTTGTCTTACTGAAAACCAGCCCAACGAACAAGCCAACTAACTGACTGGAATAGTATCTCACATTAACAGTCGAAAATAGATACAAGTCTGTTTAAAACTGAAGACTAAATTACACATGATTGAAATGAAATAGAAGAATGTAAAAAATGACTACACTAACAAAATAAACATTTGAAATTAGGAAGAGGGTTAAAGACATGAAATTTTGTGGTTTCTTCTTCTTGCCATGAATGAAATGGAATATTTTTTAAAATAATTTAAACCACAAATCACGTTTAAAATTATTTTTGTCTAATTTTTTTTAAATTTATGTAAGACATTGAAATTAAATCATTTCACTTGATATACAGAGAGTTAATGATAATGTGATTATATGGGAATTTGATGATTTGCTTTAAAGACAAGTGAAACATTATTAATTTGAGTGTTTCCATTATATATTTTTTTAGTTTAAGCAATTGCTATACTAATTCTCACAATCAGTACACTGTCATAACAATTCGGTTTGGACAACCGAATTAGGGGGTTGTGGAAGTCAAATTCAGTTGTGACAACTTAATTACAGGAACGCGCCAACCGAACCAGTTTGGTAGAAAAAAAATCGGTTGATCCAACCGTAATGTCATGAGAGTAAACTACTACTGAGCTACTGAGCACTTAAGCTTTAATTTTAACCATTTATAGCTTAATGCCTTCCCTAGAAATTTTAAAAAAATTTCAAAAACACTTTCACCTTACGGTAATTGGGATTATTGTACCATTTCCGCATTTTCTCTTTCTCAAAACTTCGTAACGTTTCGACAACACCTGAGAAGCGTTAAATTTTTATTTACGAAAAATTCCGTTGGACTGAGCTCAACGATTTTTTCCGGCACTTTAAGTGGAAACTTTGTGTCCTTAACGACAACATCGATGTCGCGGTGAAATTTATTGAATATGTTGTATTGCTAGGAATGAAATATTTAATTTTTTCAAAACAATTTTCGGCTCAACCAAAAGATAAATATTGGTTTAACCAGACTCGCAAAAGCGCAATCAGATCCCGAGAGTAAGCGCTTAATAATTGGCGGGATAACAAAAACGCCAATAACCATCTGACATACCCAGCTCAGCTCTATTGACTGATTGGAGCATCGTCGGAATATAGATTGTGTGACTGCGTCAAAAGTGCATTCAATTTGCAAAATTGCCAAACAAAGATGATGCATTGTGGGCCAGTATTGTCAAATTTGGTCCAAAACTAGAATATTGAGTATATGAGACTAAAAAGAATCACCAAGAGGGATGTATGTCACTATATTGCTAGATCTGTCAAAAAACAGAGTAGTATATAGGAAGATGACAAAGCAACTTGTGGTAAATTTTTCGTTATTGTTTTTTCTTTGATATTTTAAATGTCTAATAACGCTCCTAGATGAGAACAAGAAATTATCATTGAGTTTGTAATTTAACTTAAGAAATATTTCTATAAATTTTAAAAACGCCGCACAGTGCTTTGATCCCATATAACGATTGGACAAAAATAGAAGGAGTGGAGACAGAGTTTTGAAATTTGGTATACTGACATAGATCCTCTTAGTTAAGAATAATTTTAATTTTTAGAAATATCGGGCCAAGGACACGCCCACCTCCCATAGGTCCTGAAATTTAAAAATAGTATATTAGCTACATAAAAGTATCCATTGAGTTACACATACAACTGGAAACGTTTGTGTCAATTTTTATCAAAATTGAACCAAAGAGTCTTAGTCCTGCCATATATCCTTTGTTTTAAAACCTGCAAAAATTATACGATTGCGATGAAATTTAGCACATGAATTAATATGATGTCAAGCCATATTTGTGCCAAATTTGGGTAAAATCTATTCATAAAAAAAATGCCTTTCACAAAAAAATGGGTTTTAAAATCTTAAAATGATTTTTCTAAAACAAAAAAAATTAAATAGGATTAAAATAGGAAACCATGTGAATCGTCCATTTTAGGCATAGGTAGGGTTTTTCTTTTCCCGGACTTTTTCATTTCCCGGGACAGCGGGATTTTTTTTCTGAATTTCCCGGGATCCCGAGAATTCCCGCTCAATAGAAAATAAATAAATCCGACATATGTTGTACTTGAAAAGCTCGATTTCTATTGAAACACCGTCCGACAAAGTACATCTTTGGTTGTACAAATGACAAAATCTACTTAATATATTCTGAAAGAAGGGCTAAATATAAAACATCCATGACTTCCACTTTTTCTAGAACAGTTCGTTTAACAGTTTAAATTGCGAACTACTATCTAGGTAATATTTTCGTTGTCGTTCTCTGTGCTTTATAAGTTGTCGATCAGAGTTGAATTCCATAGGAAGCAGCTGCAATACTTTAAGAATCAAAGTTCAAAGCAAAAACAGTAATAACAGAAAATAAAAATAGCATTGTTAGAATTTCGTTGATGTTAGCCTAATTGAATTATTTTCTTTCAATTTTCTTATGTTTCAGATCAATGGAAGAAAGAAAAATGTGATATTTGATCTCAAATTGAACGAAAAACATTAATTAAATAGTTTTTAACTTTAATTGGTATCTTTTGAATATAAATTATGTATGCCACAACTATTTAAAAACAAATTATTTATTTTGCATAGTTGCATTTTAAATAAACATATAAAGAAATCCAAAATAATTTGAAAAAGCATCTGCATAATATTTAAAAAAATACAATCGAAAAGGAATAGCAGTTGAAATTTAAATGAAATTATTTGAAGTGAAAAAACCTCAAAATACTCAATTGAAAGTACGAAAATATCACTAATTTTTTAATGTCTAGTTTTTTTTTTTTTGGTGGTATTTGGAACTGAGATACGGATGTTGAAGTGTTGTATATATTGCATTATTTGAACAAAGATCACCATTTTAATAAAAACAAAATTTTCTGAAGTTCAAGTATATATTTTTGTTGGTAAACTTGGTAATGGCTGATAAAATTTATTTTCGGTTTAATTTAACCAAATTCAACTGACATCCAAGAATAATTTGGCCCAAATAATATTTTTTTATACTAATTCAGTTTATTAAATTTTAAATCGCATTTTTTTACTTTAAAATATTTCTTATTTAAATTAATTTCAAATCAATGCTTTAAATTTAAATTTATTTAGCTCCCAAAATTGCAATATGTAATAGCTAAAACTTCTGTAAAAGAATAAAAAAAATCCCGGAAATTCCCGCACAAAATTCCCGGGATTGCGGGATTGAAAAAAGGGCGGGAACCTAGGCATAGGGTATGTTCAGCGAACTTATGTAAAACACTACGAGAAATATTTTTGTGGAACATTTTAACCTTCTAACTCTTCAATTAAAGGGACTTTTTTGGCCCCTTTTTAAAACGGACAAAACCGACCCGTAAGTTGAAGAGTACGAGGGTTAAAATGTTCCGCAAAAATATTTGTCATGAATTTCTACTATAAGTCTTTGAAGACATCTGCATTGAAAATTTAACTTAAGTGCCGGTAATAAGTAAAAACTTAAAATGTGTTTAAGGGTTAATTTCGTACTTATTCAGAATTGGTGTTCGCACCTCGCACATGGCCTTAAATCACAAACCTTTCCATACAAAAAACTTAACAATTCTTTTTTTTTTATGGAATATCCATTAAAAAGGGGCACGTCTGTACATGCTATATATGTTTGACGGGCGCCTTGAAAATACCTTTTTTATGATACCCATATTGCGTATGTTGTCGGTAATTAAAATGCAAAATTTTGCCAAAAACTAAAAAAAGGGATTTTTTAAAAATCGTCCAGCTCGTGAGATGTCATTGCTAGGCCGATAATATTTTGGCAATCATCATAAAACAAATCAAGGTATATTTTGAGGGACCCTTTTTTGCATTTTTTCATGAGTCGGTCTAATCTACAGTAATAAAAATTAAAAAATGTTCTAATATCAGTTCGATGTTATCCTCGAACTATAGAACAGTTAACGAAAATTTATTAAATAATTGCGTCTACATTTACAAAATTAAACAAATGGTCCATAAAATATCGTTGTGCAAATAAAAGTTGTTGTTGATGGGATGAGTCAACAGTAGTTTTTAAATTTAAATTGGTAGAATTAAATTTTTATAGATTTAACCAATTTTCAAAAGCTAATAACAGTTTTTAAAACAGAACAATCAATTTGCTTAAAAAACTAATGAGAAATCACCCACATTTACAAAAAATAAAAAAAAAATTCAAAACTCATAGACAAAATTACAAAAATAAAAAAAAATTCCCATTTTTGCACCTGAATTAAATAAGCAACCAACCTGTCGTTGAGGTAGATGGAGAAACAACAACTATAATCTCCAAAATTAAAATGAACAAAAAACAAAAAAAAAAAAAAAAACAGAAAAAAACAAAAAGATAATGTAACACTATCGCCATTTGTGTTGTGAAAACAAATGTTCAAATGATTTAAAAAATGAATTCACTAAACTAGGAAAAGAATGACGATCAATACCGACTTTATAGTACACCACATCTTGATTTGCAAATACAGATTCACACAGAAGGGGTTCTTCTAACGATTTAAAAAACATTTTTTTTAAAAAGACATCCATTACATAGTGTTTCTTATTATTCGATCTAGGCGGTTAACCGATTAATGCACTATTCGGAAAAATCACTTAAATTTATTAATCGAAAAAAATATGAATATATATGAATTATATACCCTCAAATTTCGAATCCAAAGTCATATGGAAATATATAAGAAAAATAGGAAAAATAGTTTTTGATAACACTGGAAAAGCATCCCCAATAAGTCTTCTGCCAACCATCTATTTTTGACACGGCTGCTACCCCGTGGAATGTAACTTTTTGATTTGTTGTACCACTGGCGATTTCTGACTGGGTAGTAGTTTCGCCGCCCGCTGTAAATGCTTTCATGCATTATGCGCGGCTCCAGCAATTAATATAAGGGGAAAAATCATAGTGTCAAAGTCAATGTGTTTGTTGTTTTTTGTCTACGGTGGCGTATGATTTTTCCCCTTATATTCATTGCTGGAGTCGCGCATGCATGCATTCCTTTAGTGTAGGGTAAATCTATTACCACGAAATTCCACTTCATCAGCAACAACAGAATAATATAATACGATACTTTGGATTACAATAGCACTAACAAAATTTCTGTAAAAATCAAGGTTGGTTACCGAAACGAATTTCGTATCGAATTTCGTCTGTTTCAGTAACGGCAAAAGTAACGGTATTTCAGACTGTTTCGGTAACGGTATGCCGTTATCGAAACAGCAATACCGGTACATACCGGTATTAAAAATTACGTTAAAAACATATAAAAACGATTAAAAACATACCATATTCCTATTTTTAAGTCTTAAAAATACAGATTATAATAGAGATGAGCAATATTTTCATACCGGTGATTTAATCACAGTTATTGATAAATCACTGGTAACAGCAGTGATCAAATATTTCAAGTCGCAGTTACTCGGAATGTCCTTCTTTAATATTTTTGTACTATTCTTTCTTGCAAACTTCATTGTGCACAGTAATACATGTTTTTTTTCAATAACAGTGACTTGCTTTCACACTCTTCTGAATAAAATGTCTCCTTCTATCATGTCTTTGTTACCGGTCGCAACTATTCTTCTTTAAGGGCCCAGTTTTTAGGAATTTTTGTTAATAAACTTTGAAATGGCTGACAAAATTCGTTTTCGGTTTAACTAAACCAAGTTTAACATCTTAAAAACTCGCCATAAATATTATTTCGTTTATTTATCAGAAAATCGCAGTCTTTTCCATAGAAATACCATGATCACGATCACAGTTTAAAAGAACAACGATTTGAACATTTCACAATTTCACTGAGAACAATGTTACTGAAAAATCGCCGGATCGCCCATCTCTATTACAAACCCGTGATCACGGTCACTGTTTAAAAGAACGGTGATTTGAAAATCACGATCACTGGTAGCAGAGTTATTCAAAAATCACCGCATCGCTCATCTCTAGATTATAACCTACAAATTTAATGCTGGTAGTTTTAATAATTAAAATTATTCAACCTTACTATCTAAATTTTTCAAATGTATATTTTAGTTAAAGTCGACTTTAGTTAAAATATTGGGTGGCAGTATGCCTTGACTTGATTTATTTTTGAAGAATTCTGATTGGTTAATTTATTTTCAACCAATCAAAATGTTTGTAAATATAAATATTTTTGTAGGGTTTTCATACACAAAATGAACAAAACCGTACGATTAAAAATAAAGTCGACTTTAAATTTAAAATACTCTTTTATAGTAAGGCCCATTATCTATAAATTTTTTTGTAAAAATAACTCAGGATTATAAAACAAAAAAATTGGCAAAATTGGCATTTTTTATATAAATTAATAAATACCGGTAACTACCCGTAAAAATAACGGTATCGGTAACGATATTGGGAATTTTTTTAAAAGTATTGTTAATGGTATTCAATTTGAAACGGTATTTTAGCGATAACGGTATTATAACGATAACGGTAACCAACCATGATAAAAATGAAAATATTGCAGGCTAAAACAGAATTAGCTTAAGTAATCCAATAATTAATATTAGGGGATCTTCGTACGCCTTGAAGATTGTACTTGAAGTCGTATGAAGATTTTTTTAATATTTCCTAATCCTTTTAAATTTTTTTACATGGGATAAAGATAGATTTGAATTATTTCAATTTATATTGATTTAATTGAATAATTTGTTTTATAGTTCTGCCCCCTTCATTAAAATGCCACTTAAATTTCTATTGCCGATTTTAACTCACTATTAGTTTTGTTCTAGTTGATTTAAAGTAGAAATTCTATTTTCGACTTTTCAAATATTTTTTTCTGTTTTAAAAAGTTAATTTTTTTAAATTAAAGAAAATTTTACTTTACATCCTTCTCGCTTGAAAGTCGTTTGTTGTATAACAATCGTTTGAAAAAAAGAAGTAATAACTTGTGTTTTCTATCCACATAATACAACTGCTTTTATAAAAAAGTGTTGTTTAGCCAAAAACTACTTGAGAGTCCTTGGGCATTAGAGGGTTAATTAAAAACGAAATTTTTTAAATACTTACCCCTAAATTCATAAACGCTTTGTAAAATTATAGGAGGGTTATTGAACAAATTTTGTATAAATATGACGTTTTGTAATCCTGCTATAACTTTACAAAGCGTTTATGAATTTAGGGGTTAATTTGGAATGTCAATAGCTATTTTTGTAACAAAGTAGTTTTAAATAAAAAAAAAAAGAAATATAAAAAATAATAATTCGTGTTTTGTGAGCGACACCTTTCCATGACCTTTCCTCTGTCGAACTTCAAATCAAATCTATTCTTTTGCGGAAGACAGCAGCATTTATCATTCATATTCCTTCGATTACAGGCCAAGCCTTGTGGGGAAGTTCAATTTCTTTTCATACCAACTGCTACAGTTACTTAAGCTTATTTTGTTTTAGCCTCAACAAAGTTTAACTATTCAGTTTTATTATTTCTTTTTTGAAATCTGTACTACAATTGTCTTGTCATTGTAATTATCCAATTCGTATTGCAAGTTGCAATGCGTTGTTGCAAACCAACTAAATAAATAACCAACCAACCACCTTCAACAACTAACATACAACAGGAACTGCACAAATTTTCTCATGATAAGGAAATTGTGAATAGCGAAAGCTATTTGAAGCTAAAAAAAGTACTAGCACTGTGTATAGAAAAAATGGATTATTAGGTTTATTAGATTAAAAAAATCGTGAAAATTTTAGTGGGAGATTTAAAAAAAAAGAAATACAATAGTAGTACAACTATAGTTACTGTTATCTTTCTTATAATGGACTTTTAAAATTTGTTTGAAAATTACATTCTTTACATTCAAACAGACGTACTGACAACAATTGCCTGCCCAAAACAACGACAGGTTGGTAATTGTTCCATGTACTTGAATAAAGTACCTTCATACAAAAGCGGTATTCATAATCTTACTATCTTTAACAAAAAACAAGTAAAAAAGTTAAAGTCGGGCATGCCGACTATATGATACCCTACACTAGACTGTTTGAAAGAGAACTAATGTTTTGAACAGATTTTCGAATGGGTTGAAATGTCAAAAACTCTCTGTAAAATGAAACAAAATTAGAAAAACGGTAAGAAATTTTCATTTTACCTAATGTAGATATATTTAAGAGAAATTCGGAAATATGATCCTTATAGGCGATAGGTCCATATATGAGCCGATTCTATCCATAATCTTGGGCTTTGTGTGCCAGCGTACCATCCATAGATCGATTTCAACCATAATCAATAGGCCATAACCATTTTTGGGAGACACATCGGCTGAAAAGTCCGTAGGATGACATATAGGAGGCGCCATTAATGAAAAATCCATATGATTTTTTGAAAATACCGACCTTCAGATAATACCTGTCAAAATTTAATGACAATTCGTTCATAAGTGAATAAGTTACAGCTGTTTTAGTAATGCTACTTTTGCGATTTTGAAAAATATGGATTCAAAGCTATTTCGTGTGTTTATTTATCATTGCTTTTTATTGGGGAAAAACACCGTTCAAGCCAATACTTGGCTTGAACTTCATATACCTATCAGAGGACTTCTATACCCCTCTTCCCCGCTCAAACTTCTCTCTTTTTAATTATTCTTGACTGCATAACAAAATTTAAGAGCTAAATAAACATGGGAAGGAAGAGTTATAATAGCTCTGCTATTACCCAGTACTGTGGATACAAATTGTCAAATTTTTATAAATTCTGTTTTTAAAATGACATATATTAGCTTTGTTCTACGTATGTTACCGCGGGTACCCGCGGGAACCCAATCTTACCAAAAAGCGTTTCTATTGTTAAAAATTGGGTAAATGAGAGCGTTGATGAGAGAATAATTTGTTTCTCTTTTTACCAGAAGTTACCCGTACTTTTTTTGCGGGTAAAATGGTAAAACTGTAAATCAGCTGTTTTAAATTTGTAAAAATAATTTAAATATTAACAAAACTTGTAAACAATAATTAATATCGTTAACAAATGCCACGTTCTGTGGCATTTGTTAACATTTGATTTTGTGCGTTCCAGGTATTGTGAGCAATTTTACCATTTATTGAGATTATTATTTGTTTGCTCTCATTTTACCAGACTTTACCCAGAATTACGTGGAACAATCCTATTATACCCCAATACTTGGAAATAGCCAATATGGACTGACAGGGACGGATAGCGTGTGAATCAAGCTTAATTTTAACCAAGGTTGGTTACCGTTATCGTTACAATACCGTTATCGCTAAAATACCTTTTCAAAATGAATACCGTTACCGTTACCAATACCTCTAAAAAATGTCCCAATACCGTTATTTTTATGGGTAGTTACCGGTATTTTACCGGTATTTATTAATTTATATAAAAAATTCCAATTTTTTAATATTTTTGTTTTATAATCCTGAGTTATTTTTACAAAAAAATTTTTAGATAATAATTTTAGCAGTCTTGCATTATCATTTGATGTTTTAAGTCATAGTTTATTCTGTTTCCTTAAAGTGTAATACGGTTTATTTTTTTTCTTTATTTCTTGTTGTTATTGTTTGTTACCAATATCTAAATATTAAAAAAAAGCAAAAACAAAATTAAACGCAATCGAGAAGAAGATGTTGATGCCTACTCTGGGTATAACATGAATAGAAAAAAAAATGGCCACAAACAGCTCTCAGAGAGCTAGCAATTCAAATTATTTTGCACCTCTGCAAACTATTGATGATGACGATAATGATGAAACAATTATCGAACCAGCTGTTAAAGTTAACATACCACCAATAACAATCTTAAAATGTAAAATTGAACAAGTTCATGAAATGTGTAGAATATTAAAAATCAAAGATTACGCTATACGTAAAATTTGCATCGGTCTAAAATTGTTTTGCACAAATAACGTAGATTTTACTACCGTTTGTGACTCTCTCACTAAGAAGTTTCAGCTCGAATATTTCACATATGCTGCTAAAAACTAAAAGCCTTATAAGGCTGTACTATTAGGTCTAGATAAAACAGACCCATCGGTTGTTAAGTCCAGACTTTTAGAAATGGGCCTTAAATCTATCGATGTTAAAATTGTTACTAGAGCCTATGCTGGAGCTAGGGACAGTAACAACGAACAAATTATATTCATTGTCTACTTTGAAGAAAATTCAATCACATTAAGAGAATTAAGGCAAAACTACTCAGCCATCAACTACATAAAAGTCAGGTGGGAATACCAAAAACCCAACAAAACAAAACTGACACAATGTTATAATTGTCAGATGTATGGACACGGTGCCAGCAGATGCAATGTTAAAACATTTTGTGCCCATTGCGCCGGGAATCACAAAACTGAAGAATGCAAGTCAACCATTGTAAAATGTGCTAATTGTAAAGGCCCCCATAAGGCTATGTGCCCTGACTGCCCTAATAGGGACACATATAAGCAAATAAGGCAACGTGCTCAACCAAAGAGTACCAGACAAAGAAGCCAACAATTCAACAACCAATCAAATTACAACGTTAATTTTCCAAATACTTTTAATCAGAGCGAAACACCAAATCCATCTAGAACGGGTTATAGCCAACCATTCACCCAAAATAACGATAATAATAATTTGTTCTCTTTAAAAGAATTAAAAAATCTTACGTTTGAATTAATTTCAAATTTAAAAAAATGCAGGTCTCGTGAAGAGCAATTCGAGGTTGTTACAAACCTTGCATGCAAATTTTTGTACCAATGAACAGCAACATAACGTTATTACAATGGAATGCTCGTAGCATTTGCACTAAAAAAGACGAATTATTCCATTTCATGGAAAAAACCAATATTGACATTTGTTTACTTTGTGAAACCTGGCTAAATAAAAAAATTACAATAAAACATCAGAACTTCTACTGCTACAGATACGATCGACAAAGTGGTGGAGGAGGTGGAGTAGCTATTTTAATTAAAAAACACATTCAGCATCAACTTATACCTCCTATTAATACAGAACTGATTGAAAACATAGGTGTTAAGGTAAAATCTGGTAATGACATTATAAATATTTATTCTTGCTATTATCCTGGTGGGTCAACAAACAGGGACCCTAGAAGAAAACAAACATTTGCGTCAGATATTCGTAAACTAACGAGCTCAAATAAATACATATTAGGAGGAGATTTTAACTGCAGACATAGTTATTGGGGATGTCAAAGAAGTAATGGCTGGGGTAATATATTATATAGAAACTCCAACTAAACCAAACACAAATATTATTTCCCCACGAATATACTTATATTCCGGCTGATCCAAGTAAACAACCGTCAACTCTAGATTTTTTTCTAACTAACATATCTTAAAATATGTCCGCAGTAAAAGTTATAAATGACTTGAGTTCTGACCACCTACCAATCATTAGTACAATTAATTTAAATTATGAAATGGTAGACAATTTATACTACGCTTTCAGCAAGGCAAACTGGCCGCATTTTATGAAATTCATAAACAGGAATCTTCCTGTGGCGGATAGCTTTAATGAAATAAACAACAGCACTCAAATTGACAACATGATAAATGTTTTCAATAATGTAGTAAAAATGGGAATAGATGAAAGTGTGCCCAAACGTAGAATTGCACCAACCTCTAAACCCTTACCAAACAACATAAAAATTATGATACAATTAAGGAACGTATTTAAAAGGAACTGGAAGTGTTACAGAGATGTTAATGATCGTCGAGCTATGACACGTTTAAATAAAAATATTACGAATGAAATAAACCACTTCAGAAACCAAACTTGGAATAACATGTTGTCCAATTTAGACAAAGCATCTTCCCCTTTTTGCAAAGTTTCAAAAATGTTAAAGAAGAAATCTAGCAATATTCCAATTTTAAAACACAACAATGTAGTATGTTTCACCCGGCAAGAAAAGGCTGAAATTTTGGCTCACAACTTTAATTTGAACCACTGTATTTCATCAAATTTAAGTGATACTACTACCATTACTGAGGTTAATGGTGTTGCAAACCTTATTCGTAATATTAACCCAATCCCACAAAACTGTTACTTCACTACTACTGAAAAAGTTGGTGTAATTATAAAAAAATTTGAAAAACAAAAAACTCCAGGTTTAGACGGTATTAATAATAAATCTCTAAAAAATTTACCTATTAAAGGTATCAACTATCTAACGAACATCTTTAATGCTTGCCTTAAATTATGCTACTTTTCCAGTGATTGGAAAATCTCAAAAACCATACCAATACTCAAGCCAAATAAACCTCCTGATTCTCCACTTTCTTATAGACCAATAAGTCTGCTCTCTTCTATAAGTAAAATCTTGGAAAAAATCATTATGGAAAAGCTTATTAATTTTATCGATGCAAACAATTACTTCCATCGCAACAATTCGGGTTCAGAAGTGAACATACAACCCCTACTAAAAATCAGAAAATTAGTTAAAAATAATTTTCAAAACGGCAAATCAACTGGAATGATATTGCTAGACATAAAAGCTGCGTTTGACTCCGTTTGGCATAATGGACTTATTTTTAAATTGAAAAAATTCAACCTTCCAATTGAATTCATAAAAATTATTCAAAACTTTCTTCAAAATAGATCGTTCAGCGTTTACTTGGGTAAAACCTGTTCAAAACAAGTTAATATCATTGCAGGATGTCCACAAGGTTCTTGCCTGTCGCCAGTTCTTTACAACATCTTTACTGCTGACATTCCAACATTTTCCAATTGCATTACGTCTATATTTGCAGATGATACATCAATTCTTAGTTCTGATGTTTATTCAGCTGATATTATTACAAACTTGCAGTCTGCTCTTACTGGGTTGAGTAATTATTTTGATAAATGGAAGATTTTGGTTAACCCTGAAAAAACGCAGGCTATTTATTTTACAAGAAAACTTAAGTCTTTTTTTATTCCCCAGAGTTTACCTCGTTTCATGAACCATGATATTCCATGGGAAAGCAACGTCAAATACTTGGGCGTTATGCTTGATACAAAGCTTAATTTTAATAATCATATTCCCTATGTAGTGGACAAAATTAACAAAATTATTAGAATAATGTACCCAATTATAAACAGAAAGTCGGAAACGAACATAGACAATAAAAAACTCATCATCAAATCTATATTCCACCCCATAATGTTTTATTGTGCTCCAGTTCGGTACACGTCTGCAAAATGTCATATAAAAAACTCCAAGTAGCACAAAATAAGCTACTTAAAATGATATTTAAACTATGGCTCTATTCCACCCGACGCCTACATAGTCTCGCTGGCTTCGAACTCGTTCTGGATAAAATGGAAAGATTGACTCTAAATTTTAATGAAAGATGCCAACTCTCACAACATGTACATATCAATGAACTCATCTCATCATAATTTTATTTACTTTATTTTTTTTTCTCATTTTTATCTTATACCTCTGCTTCATAAAGGTTTTTGTAAATTTTTTTTCTTCCGTTTAATAATAATGTACATAAATTTCATAAATTAAAAAAATATATTTATATATCTAAGTAGAAAAGGAACGAAGTTCCTAAACTCTTTTCTTCTAAGTCAAATGTAAATAATATAAATATAAGAAATAAATTGAATTGAATAATTTTAATTATCACAACTACCAGCATTGAATTTGTAGGATATAATCTGTACTCCCAGAAAACAGATTCGGTGCTGACAACCCCATTTGTTGCCAATCGAATGGTTCAGTTCCATGAAATGAATATGTCGTTTGCGGCTACCGAATTATTCTTAATAAAACTGAAACTCCGTTGTCACAGTCAAATTAGTCTTGTCTCAATTGGTTTTCTGTTGCCACAACTGAAAAATTCGGCTACCACAACCGAACCATGCGATTGACTACAAATGTGGTTATCAGAACTGAATCTGTTTTCTGGGTGTATTTTTAAGATTTAAATATAAGAATATGCTATGTTTTTTCTCGTTTGTATATGTTTTTAATGCATTTTTTAATACCGGTATGTACTGGTATTGCTGTTTCGATAACGGTATACCGTTACCGAAAGAGACTTAAATACCGTTACCTTTACCGTTACCGAAACGAATAACGGCAAGGGTAATGGTATCGAATTTTGTTTGTTTTTTTTTTTGAAACAAACAAAATTCGATACCGTTACCCTTACCGTTAATCGTTTCGGTAATCAACCTTGATTTTAACTTAAAATTTTTGTTTTATCAATAAGATATTAAAAATCCATGTAAAATTGGATCTGATTATATATGGTGCGCTAGATCTGCCTATATCTATTCAGATGCCGCGAAAATATTTTTATTTTAAAATCCTAAAGACTTATGGTCCTAAAATTTTTCCGTTATCCCACCGTAACCCACAGACTGGCTAACGCAATACAATGTTAACAATTTAATTATTAAAATAAATGTTTCAAGTTGTTTTATTTTTTTTAATCTAGATTTAAAAACGTATTACATTTTTGAGATAGTCTTTTGATCTGTTGCATCTTCTAGTCATTCTGAGGTGACGGTTTTGACATCGCCGGTCATGGCAATGCATTCGATTTCCACAAGAGCATCCATGGGTAAACGAGCAACTTGAAAACAACTGCGAGCGGGGAAATTTTTGGTGAATACTACAAAAGAAGGAGAGAATTGGAGGTGAATATATATAAATTGAAGGGGAATTGAGAGAAGCGTTAAAAAAGAAGAGATTGTCATATTGAACAATTAGCTATTGTCGATAAACCGAAAATTATTTAAACAAATAAAAACATAAACACCTTATTACAGTAAAAAAAAAAAAAATCAAGTGATAAGGGCATTTAGTAACAACATAGGAACAATAAATCTTCAAATTTCTTAAATAATGATTAGAAAGTAAAGGGCAATTCACTCGCCGACTACCCTTATCTACTATTACCCAGTATTGAAGAAATAAATTGTCAACTTTTTGTAAATTCTCTTTCGTATTCCCAATACTGGGAAACAGTATACGTGGATGGACAGTAGGGCGGGTCGATTTGTAGGGAGGCAAAAAATCGCTCAAGTGACAAGGAAAATCGTATTCTAGGGATCAAAATAAGAAACCCAACTTTTGACCCGTAGGGACATCAGAATTCGTTTTAGAGGTATGGTTCCTCGGGCAAAGTTTCTTATTTTGATCCCTAGAATACGATTTTCCTTGTCACTTGGGCGATTTTTAAATCGACCCGCCCTAATGGACAGGGATATCATGTGAAACAAGCTTAATTATTTATTAACAAGGAACTTATTGTTGTGTCAAATAACTTTACTTACTCTTTTTGTAAACCTCATTAACGTCACCAAAATCATTAAGATCCTTTAAGAAGATAGTATTTTTTATAACTTTATCAATGTCCGAATCAGCGGCTTTAAGTACAGCTTCTAGATTTTTCAAGGCCATTTCAGTTTGTGCGACAGCACCACCCGATACCAGTTGCATGGTTGCCTTGTCCAAACCTAAACAACCAGAAACATAAACAGTACGATCTGCCACAACAGCTTGACTTCAATGGGAGAAATGATAAAAAAGAAACACAGCAACATAATAAGAAATATGACAAAACACCATGAAAAGAGACAAGATAAAACATGTGTTTACTAATAAATGATTGCTTGGTTTAAAGGTATAATTTTTTACAAATCAAAAAGCTACAATATGGCAATTTATATATTGTTTGCCCCCCTTTCCCCCTCGCATTCTCTGACTGTACTTACTTATATGGCGCTACTGGTTTAGCAGCATTACTAGTGCTAATCAATTTTCTGATCAAAGTAGACATTGTATTGTATTATGTTGCTGTAGGTCTTCCTTTTCAACAAAGTTTTTGCAATAATTCTGGGTTCTTTTCTTTAGTCTATAGGAAAAGAAGTCTGCACTTGTCAAATGTTGCCGCTGAACTAAGTGTTGAGTTATTTCTGTTTAGTAGCTTTGTGTATAGCAGATTATTTCACTATTCTATAATGTTTTGTTTTTATATGTGAATTTAGCAAAGTATTTCAATTGCCGTTACATTATCTGTCCATAAAATTATGACCGATACCATTTTATTTAATTATTTGCTCAGAGGTGCAGATCCAAGATCTTTCCAGGAAAGCCTTTCTAGCTTAACTTTTTGAGTTTTGTTGAAATCTTAACCTGTCGGAAAAATTGTTTTCGATTATGTATGTTGGATGGGATGTCTTAGAACAATATTGCGATAAAAATTAAAATCCTAAATAGAGGCGTTTTTGCAAAAATCACTTTTGAATTTATAAAAATTTAAATACTCAAATTTATTTGAAAACTATCGGGATATTATATAAAGTTTACTTTATCAATTATTTGAATTTTTGCATTAAAAAATACAAAAATTGTTTTTTCTAAATTTTCGTATACTTTATTAGAATATTGTTCTACCTCAAGGCCCAATTCTAATATGATATTGTCATATTACTTGGTTTACTCGATTTCAATACTATTCTCAGGAGTGCAGTGTGATCCCCTTGAGGACCAAAAATATTGGATTTTATAAATAATGCTTAACGGACAACATGGTTAATATTTTTAAACAGGCTTTTTACAATTTCTCATTAAACAAACATTCTTAATTTCGAGATTTTGTATATATTCTTGGATTCAATAATTTTTTTGTTCAGGTAAACTGACAGATTCTGCATTTAAAAAAAGTCTTAAAATTTGCTTCTAATGAGCGTTTTTTTTACAGAATTATTATCAACTTAAGTGAACTTCTAAACAATTTTTTAGGCTCATTCAATTGATTGAAAGACCTAGTTCACTTCTAATCGCTCTTCTAGTTCAATTGTTCATTTTACTACGTTTGGCCGGCAATAAAAAAAAACTATGAACACCTACAAAAAATTTTTCGGTTGCTGCAACCGATAATTCGGTTATCACAACTGAAATAGGGTTGCGGCAACCGAAATAGGGAACGATTCGGTTGGAACCATATTTCTAATTTAACACTATACTAAAAGTTCTCAGTACTGTAACTAGTTTGAGTGTTAATTTTTAAAACTATTTATAACTAATTCTTATGAAACCATTCCTAAAATTTTACAAAATTTATTGTTAAAATATAATATTTTCATGTTTCTGTTATTACCCGGTAGATGGCGCCACAAGTGCATCGAAGTTTTAAGGACGGCGCTATTTCTTTCCCTCCCGATTTTCAAAATGTCCCATATCTCGAGAACTAAGAGAGATAGAGCAAAATTGACGAAAATTTCGACTACCCCTAACCGCATAATACCCCAGCGAAAGGGGTTATCTCTATCCAAAAATGGCCTTGGACCGTCGGGAACTTCTAATAAAAATTTTACACTTCATAAAATGGCCCATAAACTAAGCGAGATAGAGCAAAATGGATAAAATGCTTGCTCATTTGGAGTGCCTTACATGACTTAAGATGGTATGGAGGGTCCCGAGATCTTAATTTGAACAAATTTTACGACTCAGTATAATTACAAATAAACCTGTAGTTTTACTAATTTCTTACTAAATTTAGATTTGTTAAATTTAACAAAAGAATTTGTTAAAATCAACAAATTTAATTTTAAACCAAAAACAGGAATAAATTTTGTTAAAATAACAAATTTTTCTGTTCAGACAACAGACTTATTATTTTGAGTGCAGTAACTGTAAAACTTTTTTGAATATACTGGCGATAATTGCCAACTATTGAATCCCTTAAAAATATTGCCAATAAGAGTCTTTTGCTTTTAATCTAACGTTATTATAAGAAACATAATTTTTTACAAAATGCCTTTTTGTAAATAGTAATAAAAAGTAATTATAGACAAATTTAGTACCAAGTTAAAGATATTTTAGAGATTTACCTTCCTAATGTATGTAAAACATTACTTATGATATAAAACATAACACATTAATTATTCGGCAAATCAATTATATTGGAGTAATAATTTATTTACTAAATAAAAATAAAATTTTTGTATAACAGTCCAAATTCAATTAACCTATACTGTTAATAATTTTTATTAATGATACTCTGCTTATCAGTTTGTTTTTTATTCATATCATCTCTCTTTGGTTATAATTTTCCTCGCTCCAATAGTTGCTATATTCACCACTGTTGTATTTTAAACTTAAGTGCTTTTAATATTATCACCTAGGGGGTAATTTTTTTTGTTCTCCTTAAAATGCAACAACACTAACAAAAGCATAATTTTTTGATTATCAATAATACCTTTCAAATGTAGAAATATTTCATATCAATTCACTTGTTTGTTTAGTTACTTAGCAGGATCGCCTGCTAGCAGTGTTATAGAAGGGGGGGTTTTTAAAATGAATTTCTCTTTAATTAAACCAACCAGCAGTTTTCTTACAACTTAAGTATGTCAAACTTCAAACCCTACACCACTAAGGGGGCAGAGTATACTGAGTTTGTGGTGATGTGTGTAACATCAAAATATATTGGTCTTAGATACACCTGTTAACCCATTGTCTTCAAATTAGGAATGAGAATCGGGAATGATTTTTTAATCTTCGTCAGTTTCTTAAAAGTAAATCTTATTTCCGTGTTTTTCCATTAAGTACTATACACTAAAAAAAACAAGTTAATAGAAAAATAAGTAAAACGCCTTGTATATCAAGAGTACTAGTTTACAGCAATTGTTTTGCTGAAATTCCGTTTTCAGAAAAAATTTTAGTTATATTTTTTAGCACTAAACTAATTTTGAACTAATGTTTTACTAATTTATTTTGCTACAAAAATTGTGCTGATAACCGCATTCAAAGCGTGTACGACAACCAGATAGACAAAATGTAGATGTCGCAGCTTGTCTGGTTGTAGTACAGACAACGGAAACGATAAAAAAGAAAAACAACTCTACACATATCCTATATTTAAATTTTCAGCAAATAAATTAACTAAAGTAAAATTTCGCTACAAGTTTTTTGAGTTTTTTTCAGTCTACTAATATACAGAAAAAAGTTTAGTGATTTTAGCAAGGATTTTTTTTCATTTGCAATCGACTAAGTGTTAGCAAAACTTTTGCTAAGATTACTACTTTTGCTGACATTACCAACTTTTCTGCAAGCACGCTCCTGACTAAAAATTTTCTGACACAGCAACATTTTTTGCTGACTTTACTGACTTTTTTTTTGAGTGTACCAGTTTAGTGATATATCCTCGTTGCACCAGTCACGGATATATAATTGAGACTAGAGATGGGCGCGTGAGTGAATTTTGACTCATTTTTAAAATTTTGAGTTAATACCTCTTGTTGATCAAGTGCGATCAGGGTTGGCAGGCAATACCGCTAAAATACCGTTATCGATTCAAAACCCTTTCAACTGACTACCGTTACCCCTAAAATACCGTTACCGAAGTACCCGGAATACCGTTATCCTTAAAATACCGTTACCGAAATAACTGAAATACCGTTATCCTTAAAATACAGATACCGAAATAAATGAAATATCAAAACCCCTAAAATACCGTTACCGAAACAAATGAAATACCGCTATCCCTAAAACACCGTTACCGATATTTTTAATTTTCTGGTTTTGGTAATTTCACGTGGTTATTGAGTACTTTTTGAACATTAAGTTGATAAATTGGTCCTGTTTTTAATCTCGTTTGTTTTTTGTAAAAAAAAAATTGCGGGATACATCGAAATAACTGACTACCATTACCCTTAAAAAACCCTTAACGATATAACTGAAATACCGTTAACCTTAAAATACCGTTACTTAAATAACCTAAAATATCGTTACTCTAACGATAACCGCATTCGTTTCGGTTACCATCCATGAGCGCGATATACATATGTATATTAGACCGACTCACGAAAAAAAGAAAAAAGTGAAAAAATCCAGCATGCACTTTTCGGCTGAATAACTTTTATTTGCGAAAAAAATTTTTTTTAAATTTTAATAATAATTTAAATTCAGTTTGTAGTAGAAGAAGGATAAAAATGCAACTTAACAGAAAAAAACCCAACACGCACTTTTTTTGGCGGAATATCTTTTTTTCGCGAAAGAAAATTATTATAAAATTTTATTTAGATTAAAAAAAAAAATTACAGACATCCCAGTGTAGAAACGGTAATGGCATATCATTATTTTTTGGACTACCAGTAATGACACCCACTTACCTTCTGCATTATTTTAAAACAAATAATAATGAGTTACTGATAAAGACTTGTTTTTATCATTATTTCAAATAGAAAATAATTTTCTAGATTTTTTTGCAAATTTTTTCAAATCTATTTTTAGACTCAATATTTTTTAAACACTGGTAAGGCGAGGAAGATTACTTATGTGCAGCAGGTCAATTATGTTTTTATCTATTAAATATTACATGTCGATATAGCTCAGATGGTAGAGGTGTTGACTGATAATCTGTAGACCCAGGTTCGATTCCCGCACCAGCAAATTTTATTAAAAAAAAAAATACAACAAAAAATATTTTTTTTATATAATTTATTTTTTTGAAAATCTATTTTTAGACTCATTATTTTTATCAGTACTGGTAAGCATATAGGTAATGATATGTTTTTTGATTTTTCGTATGCTGGTGTGTAACCATAACTCATTTTTTGCGACATCGTCATATAAAGGTAATAAGAAATGTAATATAAAAAGTAACTACCCAGTCAGAAATCGCCAGTGGTACAAAAAATCAAGCACTGGCATACCACTGGGTAACCACGGTATTAAAAATAAATGACTGGCAGAACACGCATTTGGGACGCTTTGCCAGCGCTTGCGAAAAGCGTTTTACCAGTATTTGTTTTACAAAAATTTCGGTGGTTTATAAAAAAAACCACTGGCAAAGAATTGGCTTAGAGTGATATGCCAAGGTTTGCAACCAGTGGTTATCCAGTGCTACCTAGCCAATGCTACCAGGCGTACAAAAATCAATTCACTGGAAAACCAATGATTTTATAAAAATGCTGACGCTTCATTAAAAAATGTTTGTAGTCGGAAGGTTCCGAGTTCAAATCCGGTTGCAAGCAAAAAAAATTGTTTTGTTTTTTGCCGTTTCGAGGACTTTGCGGGAGAAAAAAAAACGCGGAAAACTATTATGAATTAAATTTTTTTTATTCTTTTTTCGCAAACTAAATCTGTATTTTCAAGAGTATAAATTTAAATTTTAGAAATTTATTTAAAACAATATAAAGATAAAATTGCATAAATTTCGCGGACAACGAAAAAGGACTTTTTGAAAAATACACGGTTAAAATCTGAAATAAATATGTGAAACTCAATATCTCTTAAACCACTTGACTTTTTGGTGCAATTTTTTTTCTAAAATTATAAGCCTTATTTTACGTTATCCGTAATAACAAAAATAAAAAAAAATTATTTAAAGTAACATTTAATGGAGAAATTTTTAATTACAATTAAATACAAAATTTTGTAAAATAGGAGCTGAGCCCTTTTTGAAAATCAAGATTCAATAATATCCCAGCCGACATTTTTCTTAGCGCTCAGAAATTTTGACTCGTAAAAGACTCAAATTTTGGAGTTATAAATGAACCATATTAGACTCGTATTTATGAGTTCATTAAAAAATTTTTCAGAGTGCTCAAATTTTGGATTTATAAATGAAACATATTAGACTCGTATTTATGAGTGCATTAAACATTTTTTCATTATTGAAAAATTAATAATAAATGAGTCATAAGGGCTCAGAAAATCAAGAACGAATCAAGCCAATTTCGGATACCCTGTTCTGAAGTGAAGCGTATTCCAGTGAGAGAGTTCTGCATTGATCAAAACAAATGTTAGTTGGACGGGGCAACGTCTAGATTATAAATTTTCCAATAATTCTCATTATTCGGAGGCTGCAACAGAAGGTGTTAGGGCTCTTTTATGAATATTTTCTGATTTTAATTGTACACTCCGATGCAATTTAATAAATTATTTTAATTGGTTAAAGTATTTAAGAAAAACCGACTTATTTTTGTCGGTTTTCGGTTTTGAGGCTTGAAAAACCTCGGTTTCGGTTTCGAATAAAACCGAACAGCAAACTCTAGGTAAGCCGCTCTAATGTATATGCTTCTTGGCAGAAGTAAAAAACACCCGTTCGCTGAACTGACTGGAATACACATTATTTGTATAGCCAGTTGTGGAAGGACGGGAAGATCTCTGAAATTTTTCGAAATTTATAACATATTGCAATCTGGTGTAATATAATCACGCAAACTCACGCATGACTCACTTACGAAAATTTATTTTAACTCACGCACGACTCACGTGAGTGCTATCATTTTAACTCACGCTCATGCGTGACTCACGTGATTGACGCAAATTTCGCGTCACGCGCCCATCTCTAATTCATACTGCTAACACACAACAATGGTAAATTATACCAGTTCTGTAAAAAGCCCTGCTTTAACCTGTCACGGCATAGGAACTTTGAGAGCAATTAACCATTCATTGACCGTAGGGTTTTATATTTTAAAAACAAATGGTAATTTCGGGAATATGCTTAAAGCTTCCTTACTAGTTATCTCTCATATTTTGGAACAGCATTACGTTTTTTGCATCTTTATCAAAGCTTCTTGAATTATTATTTTTAAATTTAACTTGATCTTCATAATTCATTCAAAATAGTGAATAGTCTTTGTTTTTCACATGTTAATTCAAAGACAAGTTGTTGTATATTTTGTCATTACACATTTATTACAATGCCCAAATACTTGTAATAGCATAATAAAAATGGAAACATGTTATTTTATGCTTAAGCATTTTATGCAAATTTCTATTATGTCTCTGCAGTAAAACAATTCAAAATACAGACATATTTGCATATATGAGTTTATAATTGTCTATACTTCCTTTGGATATTTGAATCGTATTATAGAAATTTTATTGTTGGCTTTTTTCCTCATCGCGTTTCTTACAAAAGTGGAATTCACCAGCCATGCACAATAAAGTGGGCTGAAATTGCAAAATTACCAATCTTAAACGAAAGAAAATTTTGCAAAATTATAATTTTCAATTCAATTTTAACATTGGTACACTTAAAATTATACGTAAGTAGAAAAATCTGTCAAACAGGTCTCAAATCGATTTGATTAATTTTTAAAAAAATTTTAGTTGAAACACTGATTTAAATAAAGATATTAGTTACCTTTATTTAACACAATACTAAAAATCCTCAGTACTTGAATTTTGAGTGTTAATTCTCAAAATTATTTATAACTAATTTTTAATAAAAATTCGTTAAACTTTACAAAATGTATTGTTAAAATATAATATTTACATTTTTCTGTTATTACACTGTAAATCGAGCCACCAGTAGTTTTAAAGACGGCGCTATTTCTTTCCATCACGATTTTTTAAAATGGCCCATATCTTGAAAACTAACAGAGATAGAGCAAAATTGCTGAAAATTCTGTCCACCTCTAGCCGTGTAATACCACCGTGAAAAGGTTATCCCTATCCAAAAATGGACCTTGGTGGAGCCTTGAACCGTCGGAAATTTTTAATAAAAATTTTCCACTTCTTAAATGGCCCATATCTCGAAAACTAAGCAAGATAGAGCAAAACGGACAAAATGTTTGCTCCTTGACTCTAATTAAATTCTGTTGAAATTTACCCAACTTATAGCAGGAAACTGTACTCCTACTATAAATTGGGTAAATTTACTCTATGTGCGTAATTGAAAAAAAAATCGTACATTGGGTTTAAGTTGGTGCACAAATAATTTTGAATTTTACATTGGAAGTGTAAATGTACGCATAAAATGCTTAAAAATCAACAAAAATGCGCAAAAATCCACAGAAAGTTTGTAAAAATCCCACAAAAATGCGCACATTTACCACAGCTGTGCTTTCAAAACAAAAACATTTTTTTTAAATAAAAAAACAAATTAATTTTAAGTACGTATTTTATTAATAATAATATCAGTGCCATTCTCTTGTATAATTTTTGGCAAATTTTGGGAGTTTATTGTAAAACATTGGTACAATATAAATTTATTGAAAGTTTTGGCCTTCATTAGCTATGACGTTTTCCCAGCTTTCTGGCAACATATGGATTCCGCGCCAAGAGAACTGCTGCTCATTTTTTGAGGCCAAGAACGAATCAAGCCAATTTCGGATACCCTGTTCTGAAGTGAAGCGTATTCCAGTGAGAGAGTTCTGCATTGATCAAAACAAATGTTAGTTGGACGGGGCAACGTCTAGATTAGAAGGCGGGTGAGGCAAAACTTCTTATTCACTATATTCTTAATAGTTTTTAGTTCTTGCAACATGTGGCCGAGCGTTGTTATGATGGAATATTATGGCTTCATATCTGGTCGCCTATTCCTGGCATTTTTCGGAAAATGCTCGCTTCAAACGAATCAAGTGTATTCTGTACAGGTCTCATGTGATCGTCTTGGCCGATTTCAGTAGCTCATAATAAATGGGACCCTTCTGGTCCCACCAAATACAGAACATTATCTTGGCGCCATGGACAGTCGGCTTTGGCTGGTTGCCCAGTAGACCGTACCTAAAAAAAAAGTTCGCCGTACATCCTCCAATATATTATACATATATTCCATTAGTATATTCCATCCCAGTGTAGAAAATCATTACCAGATATGTGGTTATGTAACTACATACTTGGTAATGGTAACTAGTTACTTTTGTTGTTACATTTCTTATTACCTTTATATGGCGGTGTCGCGAAAAATAATGAGTTGTCGTTACACACCAGCATACGAAAAATCAAAAAATATATCGTTACCTATGTGCTTACCAGTACTGACAAAAATAATGAGTCTAAAAATAGATTTTCTAAAATATAAATTATATAAAAAAAAATATTTTTTATTGTATTTTTGTTTTAAATAAAATTTGCTGGTGCGGGAATCGAACCTGGGTCTACAGATTGCCAGTCAACAGCTCTACCATCTGAGCTATATCGACATGTAATATTTAATAGATAAACACACAATTGACCTGCCGCACACAAGTAAGCCTACTCGCCAACATACAAAAAATCAAAAAATATGTGGTTACATATATCCGTACCAGTGTTTCAAAAATATTGAGTCTAAAAATAGATTTCAAAAAATTTTCAAAAAAGTCTAAAAAATTATTTTCTATTTGAAATGATGATAAAAATAAGTCATTATCAGTAACTCATTATTATATGTTTTAAAATAATACAGAAGGTAAGTGGGTGTCATTACTGGTAGTCCAAAAAATAATGATATGTCATTACTGTTTCTACACTGGGATTAGTCGTAGATTTTTTTATTAACGAAATCGTTAAAAAAGAGAAATTTTAACTTTTATTACAAGTATGGGAAATATTATCGCAGCTGTCAAAACGTGCAATATATAAAATTAAAGGGAATAATATGTCCTATTTAAATGTTGTATATCACTCTGACTTTCAATTTTGCATATTCTTGCAAAATAAAAAATTCAAAAAAGTTTATTTTTCCCGCAAAAGCTGTTTTATAAATATTTCTTAAACTATAGCTAACTTTGAAAATCTAAGGCTATATTCGTGATCTGCGTGGCAAAAGGGTGGTGCAACCATAATGCACAATTTTAATTGTGAGTTACACCTTAACGTCAAGTTTTTTGTCCAACTTAATTTGACATTGAGCAGCGCGTTAAGATTTTTGAAGCCTTTTACGAAAATGGGCGTTCAAATCAAAATGCATTTCGTGCACTTATTTGGTCAGCATAATCGCCAAAATGTGTCCACAATCGGGAGAATTAGGCGTATATTTCAGCAAACCGGGTCTGTAGGAATAGCGAAATCACCTGTGCATGCTCGCCCAGTTCGTTCTGCGGAGAACATTGCTGTTGTTCGCGATATTGTGGCAGAAGACCCGTCAACCTCGACTCGCCGTCGGTGTTCGCTATCGCGAGATTATAACGGACTTCTTGTGGCCAGAAATCAATTATGTCTCAGAGTCGTTGAAGATATGGACCATCGGATAGAGGTATGCCACCGAAGCCGTGGCGAGCATTTGGCCGATATTTTGTTTCACACATAATTGTCATAGATCCTTCTACCCTCTCAGAACAATTCCATTGTGACAACCGAATTTTTTCCAACCGAATTGGCTCGGTTGCTGCAACCGAATTACGAGGTTGCAGCAACCGAATCAATTCGGGTGGCCAAAAATTCCGTCCCCACAACGGAATTGTTCTGAGAGTGTACCATAACAAAAAATATTAAGATAATTCTCTGAAAAGTTTTTGTTTTATTTACAATTAACATCGTGCGTTTTCGTTGGACCACCCTTTTGTAACAATGATTTTTTTAGTAAATTACTGAAACTTATTTAAAAGTAAACTAAAAATTTGCTAACATTAGTTAAAACGCCTTATAGTATATATGAAAAAAGTTTTTCTTTTTAATTTCGACCCACTCTATTGCACCAGTACGTAAAATGCAAGAGTTTTAGTTATCAGCAACAACAATAATAACAAACAAAGCCATAAACAATAATACACAAAAACAAATGTTTAATTTGATGTAACAAGTACTTAGTCAGTAGAAAAAAGGAAGACAACATTTTAAAAGGAGTATAAAACAATGTTATTGCACACCCTGTTTATGCAATTTATGGATATTAAGAGTATTCGCTTACCTCGTGTCTTGAAATGCAATAAATGATGGCACGATGTTTAAAAATCACACACAAATCAATAACAACCCAGGAAAATTTTCTGTTTCAAAGAATCGATTGTAGAATAGATACTTTTCATTTACAACTCCTTCTACTGTCGATTCTAACACCGATTATTTTTGTTTGAAATTGTCCCACAAGCAACCACTTTTATAGCTCCAAAGTGGAACCGGTTTCAATAGAAACAGTTCTGGAACTAGTTCTGATTCTACTTCATATGGGATCCCAGGAACTGGTTTCGGAACCAGTTCCATGGAACCGGTTGCAGTGGAACTAGTTGTAGAATAGATGTGGTTGGAAGGAAAACAGTTTTGTTGTTATTTTATGTTTTTTTTAAATTAGGTTATATTTATACCCTAAACCGCCACGTGGACATAAAAAATATTCTACCTACACTCTCAAAACAATTCCGTTGTGACAACCGAATTTTTTCCAACAGACAGACGGACATCTTTAAATTGAATCAAGCACTGATTCTGAGTCGGTCGGTATACTAAAAGGTGGGACTACACTCTCAGAACAATTCCGTCTGCAACCTCGTAATTCGGTTGCAGCAACTGAATTCAGTTGGGACAACCGAATTCAATTTCAATTCGGTTGCGACAACCAAATTATCGGTTGCCTCAACTGAATTCGGTTGGGGCAACCGAATTACGAGGTTGCCATTGACACAACGGAATTGTTCTGAGAGTGTAGTCCCACCTTTTAGTATACCGACCGACTCAGAATCAGTGCTTGATTCAATTTAAAGATGTCCGTCTGTCTGTCCATGTGCGCACCCTACAATTTGGAAAATATTAAAAATAATATCGGCCCAATTACTAAGCCTATTGATTTTGATTAAAATTGATCGATATTTAGACTAGTGCTGGTAAATTCTGTTAATCGATATTTTTAATTTGAATACTCGAAAATACTTGATAGTTTTAAAGGTTTTTAGATTTCAAATTTTTTAAAATTTTTTGTTAAAATTTTTTGAAAATGTTTATGTGGATTCAATCTTTAAATTTCTGGGTAAAAAAAGATTAGCACGTAGTGATGTCAATATGTTATTGGATATTGTAATATGTTGAGCTATACATAATGATATATGATTGCTTCAGAAGCCAAATCGATTAAATCCACTTTGTGAATTTTGTAAAACTTAAATTTCAAAAGACTTGATAAACTGCTAACTGTATAATATTCAAAACAAATTTCTCTGATAATAAATATTAACACTACTAAGGTCTGATTACTGAATGTTCAGTTAGCTACTAACTGGGTCTTTAACTGACACATTTTAAAAAACAGTAATTACTATTTTCTCATTGAGACTCATTCATTTCTCTTTATGGAGTTAATCGATTTGGCAGCTGAAGCATTTATATAAAACAAGACGTAGTTATATATTTAAAATATAATTTCATATAATTTTATATAATTATGCCTTGGTGTATATGTTTCAATATATAATTATACAAAATTTTATATGATTATATATGACTACATTAAAACTTTTTTACTTGGGAATTTTATTTTGGTATTTTTTTTTTTCAATTTAGGCATTTTTTTAAATTTAAGTGATTTTTTTAACTTTAGTGATTTTTTTTAGTTTTCATGTTTATGTAGTTTTAGCTTTTTTTAATTGAAGTGATTTTTTAAAATTTTATAATTTTTTTTTTACTTTTGGCGATTTTTTCCAGTTTTGCCGATTTTTTTTTTGATGTTTTCAGTTCAGTGATTTTTTTTATAATTTTGGGAATTTTTTCAGTTTTTCAGTTTTTTAAATTTTACAATTTTTTTTATTTGTTATTTTTGGGGATTATTTTAATATCAGTAATTTTTTTTTTAATTTTGACAATTGTTTTCAATTAAACATTGTTTTCAATTGTAGTAATATTTTTAATTTTGCATATTTTTTCTTAATTTTTTTTTAAATATTAAAAATTTTTTAAGTTGGAAAATATTCAAATATTATTTTTTGTTCTATTTCGGGGATTTTTTAGTTTTGGCGACTTTTTAAATTGAATTTTACTTTTAATTTTGACAATTTCTTTCAATTCTAGCGAGTTTTTTATTTTGATTTCTCAATTGTGTTCAAATTTCAGCGATTTATCTGAAGTATAGTATTTATTTTTAACAATTTGAGATTTTTTTTAGAGATTTCAATCTACACAAACTTTGAATTTAAGCGATTTTTCTCCAATTTCAAAAACTTTCATAATTTTTAGCGACTTTTTGCCACTTTGGTGAACATGTACCTCCATTGGCAGATTGGAACTTATTGGAACTATAATACAATATTTTTTTGGTGTATTAGTTTTATTTGGTATTTTTTTTTTAATTTTATGTAGCTTGTTTTTCAATAAGGGTTTTCACAAGGGGTGTACTATTTGTTGTATCGTTGTATCGTCCTACCAAAAAACAGAGTTGTTAAAAATTAAATTGAAAAAATACAACATTTGAGAATAGCACGATACAACATTTTTACGTATGTTTAGTGTCCTATGTTTGAGTGTGCTAACCGATAGAAAACTGAATAGAAAATCGTTGTTAAACACAAATAAAAATTTTAACAACTCTGTTTTTTGTTAGGACGATACAACGATACAACAGATAGCACACCCCTTATGAACAACCTAAATCACTTTTTTATTTTTTCTAGAAGTAAAATTCAGAAAATTCTTCTTAATTATTAATGTGCTACTTTATTTGAAAGGCGTAAAAGGAAAGATGAAAAGTGATAAACTTTTTGCCATAAGTGTATTTGAGAAAACATATAGAAATTTTTACAAATAAGCCCATGTACCGATTTTGAGAATTTACGATAAGTAGCAATAATGGTAAATAGCTGAACCAAAATCAGACATTAGAAATAGGTACATTTACTTTGTACATATTTGGCATACCAAATTTTCTACCACTGCGCACTGATATCAAATTATTTACTTTTCTTCTGAAAATGGAAGTAAAGACGCATTAAAAATTTTAACAAATCTGTTGCACCCACTTATGAAAAGAGAAATTTCAATGAAAACATTTCGTTAATACACTTGATTACACCCACAATTGACATGAAAACGAATGACAAAACTATACAAAGCAATAAAAACAAAATTTTTCTCAAAAAAAAAAAAAAAACACCACAACAAAACACAACAATTATACCTTAAAAATAAACAACAAAGATTTTAGTTTATAAAAACGTACGTTCCCTAAATGAATTAATTTCTTCACCACGCATCACCATCATGATGAGGATGATAAAGCTTAAACACGAGCCTTAACAAAAAAAAAAACTCTATAAAAAATAGTAACCAAGTTTTTTAGTACATATAATTTTTAATGATTCCTTTTGTTGTTAAGATTACTAAAGAAATACTTGTATGCACAAACATGATGTTATATACAATACCATTCCTTCTTATCGTCTGAATATGAGGATACAACAACTAATTAATACGCGAAAATGCGACACCAAAACGCTTTAGGGTAATACTTTTTTTGAGCGTGAACCTTTTTTTTCATTGTAAATCCATATTGAATTTATAATTGTTTATAAGTTAAGACTGTAAGGAAATTATTGCAGCCGTGTATGAAAAGGTAATACATACATATGTTGTTTGAAACTACTGTGGTACAGGGCGACAGCTTTTTAACAGTGCGAACATGTAGACGCTGAGAGAAATAATAGGAAAAAAGATAAAAGCAAAAACTTTATTCAAAAAGAAAGGAAAAAGGCACTTTTGCACTGTAATCTATTTATAAAAGTACACTCATAAAAATAAATCTGTAAAAATACCAGAAAAAGTTACTAAAAATAAGTTAAAAATGATGCTGAAGAAAAAATTGCTGAAATTATCAGATTTTTTTTTTTACTAAATACTAGAAAAATAAGAACAGCAAACTGAAAACTAGGTTTGTTTTTTTCGAATTTTATATCTTTAGCTATAACTTATTGTAAAAAACGACTATCCGTACTTACCTGGCTTTTCTTTTATATTTTGTAAACAAATAAAATTTAAGAATTTTGGGTGGACTTTGTACGAAAGCTGTTCTCATAAAAGGACTGTGCCGGAATGCCAAATAGACCAATTATATTACCCGTATTTTCTAATCACTTGGATTTAATAAACTAAAAAAGTAGTTCTAAAAGTGCTCAACAGATGGGGTTAGATTCTCCCTAATTTAAAAAGAATTTTCTGTCCGACACTTCTTTCACCCTAATTTTTAATACCGAATTCGATTGATGAAGGATTTTACTTTAGCTTTTAAGTTTTAATTATATTTTATATAAAACAGCGATAGACAGTCTGCCTTTTCAGTTTTATCACTTCAATTTATATTTTTACACAATTGAAAAATTCCATTGCAATATCTAATATTCACTAATTGGATTTAATTAAACTACTTACAGTAAAGTGAAAAATTGCAATTTCTATTTTAGCTATTTCCCCATGTCCAAGATGGAAAATATGTATTTGGTGAGGTGTAGTTTTTTTTTTAAACATATTTCATAAAAAAATTTAATAAAACCCTTTTATTTATTAGTTTTTAAATTTTTTTGTTTCTCATTTAATTTTCATTCGTATTTTGTTTCTGACATTAAATTAATAGGCTATTTCATATATTTGTGCTTTTATTGTGGATTTATTCAGAGACTATTAATTATAGAGATAGGAAATCAAAACTTACACTACTCACCAATAGAGGGCGCTGAGCAACTATTTAGTATTAGTTTAGTATCAGCTGAGCCTATATTTTAAAACGCAAAAACTGCTGAAAGCTGCTCAAAATAAGGAAAAAAGAAGCGCGGAATATATTAAAATAATAAAATTTAAGATATCCGTTTGTTTTTTGCTTTGTTGTTTGTTATTATTTAAATTTAAATAAAAAAAGAAAATTGTCAATTTTTTGAACAAAGTGCCATCTAGTGATAACGATGTCGTTATAACTTTTGTTTTTGGTGATGCCATACCCTTGGATTTATTAAATCCCTTTTTGTATGAAAAATTTTAAATCCAGGTGATTAAAAAATCGCTAATTGTATGCCCTGATCTAAATTTACTAATAAACGCATAATTCATTTGCTAGCTTTTGTTGTTTTTCATATTTTATGAAATTAAAAATACTAAAATTTAAAATATTTTTTTAATGCAAATATTTTTGTTTACATTTGAAAGAGAAAAGCCAAGAATTTTCAAGACTTGGTAGCATTTTTATAACTACTTAATTTATAACGGTGGGTCTCATCAGGGGTATGGCATCACCAAAAATATAAGTAATAAAAGCATCGTTATCGCTAGATGGCACTTTATTAAAAAAGTTGACAATTTTCTTTTTTTATTTAAATTTAAATAATAACAAACAACAAAGAAAAAAAAAACAAACGGATAATTCAAATTTTTCATTAACCCAATTTAGCCTGGAATCCAAAATGACCCACGAATTTGATAAAAATGCAAAAACGTGATTTTTATTAAATTAATTTTAAAGATTTTTAAAATGCTTAATTTGGAGATCTCAATTGCTATTTGTACCACATAATAGTTGATATTAAAGAAAAAAAAAATAAATTGGAAAAATGATAATTCGAGTTTGTGTTTGGAGTGACTGCTTTCCAGGACATTTTACAAAAATTGCTATTTTTGTCAAAAATTAAACAAAATTTGAATGTTTTCATCAAATTTTCCACAGTTTTCGGGAAAACATCACCCAAATTTGGTTGGACTATAATTATCTTTACATTTGTTTAAAAAATCTTTAACCCTTAGTGGCTTGGGGTCAGAAAAGACCCATGAAACTTAATATAAATTATGACTACGAGATTTTGAAGCCATTAAATTGATAAAAAAAATCTCAACTGGATAAAATAATTATTTTATATAACCTGATCCAGGTGGGGTTAATTTTTATACTTTTGGCCAAAAACTCCCCACTAGGAAATTTACAGAATAACACCTTTCGTAATTTTCGGAAAAATATCACTTTGAATGAATAAAAACTTTTTTTTTCCACTTGATAAAAATTATTATTTTGAGTAACTTCATCAATTCAAATGTTGTTTAATTTTTGACAAAATGAGCAATTTGTGTAAAATGTCCTGCAAAGCAGTCACTCCAAACACAAACTCGAATTATCATTTTTCCAATTTATTTTTTTTCTTTAATATCAACTATTACGTGGTACAAATAGCAATCGACATCTCCAAATTAGGCATTTTAAAAAATCTTTAAAATTAATTAAAAACAAAACACGTTTTTGCATTTTATGAAATTCGTGGGTCATTTTGGATTCCAGGCTAAAGTGGGTTAATGACATCCGATGAATTCAAAATTCCACGTCTGAATCATTTTGACTATATTAAATGAGTAAATGGAATAAAAAATAATTTTTTTTCGAAATTTCGAATTTTGGGAATTTTTAATAGTAATACACTTTTTTCCAAAATGGGCCATTTTCGTTCAACTTACGGCACGGGTTAACGTTTTCAAAAAAAAAAAATCGATTTCTTCCATTTGGGACCATCACCAATAAAACTGGGGGTGGGGGTGTAATGAACGAAAATCGACAAATCGCTATTTTAAGGGACAGTCTAGTATACATATATATTTTAAAATTATTTGCATTATTTACGTCGCTAATGTAGATATAGGGTTTTGAAATAAAATTTTGATATACTTTTATAACAATACTAGCAGATATGTAGTTTTGATAAATATAAAAAATATGCATTATTAGGAACCAATGGCCCTGTAAATCTCTCTATACTTTTTGAGGAAAACAATATTAAGGGCCCTTAAACAGAAACGAACAGGGATGAAATTAATAATCCAAAGGCCCATTCCCATATTTTATACAAAAAATTAATGGTTAGTTCGCAAAAAAAAAAAAATTGCTAAAAAATTTTACAAAAACGAAAAAGTTTGCATCATTCCAAATAATGGCGGAGTGGGAAAAAAAGGATTTATGCCGGAAAAAATGAATTAAGGAATTTAATCAGCGATTAACAGTCTGCAAACGAATATGAAGTTTGCAGACTGTTAATCGCTGATTAAATTCCTTAATTCATTTTTTCCGGCATAAATCCTTTTTTTCCCACTCCGCCATTATTTGGAACTTTTCCATTGCGGTGTATTTTAATCCACAATCCAAGACTATAACACCCATATCATGCCCAAAGTTGGCGGTTAGTTTGTAAAAAAAATGCGAAATAAAATTTTGCAAAAAGGAAAATTTTACACCAATATATTCGTTTGCAGAATGTCAATCGAAAATATTTTATTAAAATTTGGTACGCTAACTCACATGGACCCAAGGTTAGGATGGGTGCATATATGAATCTATTGCCCATATCGACTCTATTTCTGATTTTCTCTTAAATGCACCTAACATTAGGCAAATTTAAAATTTCTTACTGATTTTCCAAAGGTATATCTTTTGTAAACAAATTTTGATACCATTTCAAACCATTCCAATTTCGGATCCAAACATTATTTGCCTTTTAACTAGACTGGACTAGTCGGCAGCCAAACTTAAACTTTTCTATTAATTTTTTAATGAAGTAGAGAATATCAAATATTCCCTGTATTCTAATCACTTAATATCTGCCAGTGTATTTATTTAATATTTTTAACTGTGCGTAAGTATATTTTGTGTCATCTGTCTTCATTTTCAACATTTTTTTTTATTAATTCTTTTTCTTGTTATATTGCTGGTTGTTTTATTTTTCTTCTCCTGCAGCCTTCAATTTTTCGTAACTCTGAACATGGATGCTATCTGTCTTTCCTTCTGATGTGGTGGTACCTGTTGCTGTTAATTTTCTGGGTGTGTACATTTAAAATATCAACCAAGAACAGATTACAATTCAATGTAGAGTCGTGTATGCAACAGTGGAAAAATATCAGTTTTGTTTTGTAGATTTTATACGTTCGTTGCACCTACGCCCACAGTATTTGACACTGTCGTAGTTTCAGAAAAAAAGAAGAAGAATTCAACGCCTGTGTCTGTGTACATATTTTTTCCCTCAATTATATGTTTATTTTTCAAAAAACTACATCCACAAGCATTAATGGAGAAATTGAATTTCATTTAATAAATACAACCCAGTTTTAAGGCCTTTTTTCGTTGAAGGGGGGAGATGGTGTTTTTTTCTTGGCAAACATGTAATTATTAGGTTTCAACAAAACTTAAGGAATTTTATAATTTTTTTATTAATGTTGAGGAATTTGTATTGTTGTTGGTTTTAAATAATTAATATATACAATGATTTTGGGGTTTTTGCAAATAAAAAGTGAGTGATTCCTTATTCATGAGTTTAAGCTTAAAACGATCATTTCATTTCTTCTTTCAAAGTTTTTCGTTTGCCAGAAATACAGGGCGTTTTTGTGTTGACGTGTGTATAAACATTCAATTTTTCATGTATCTGTTCCAGTGCCTACCGACACATCTCCACAAAATTTTTGAAAAAGGTAAAATAAACTGTAAATCAAATGTTTGCACTTTACAGTTAAATTTTACGTTTTTTCTTCTCTACAGTTTCAGTTTAATCCTACACGCAACTTTTCATTGTTAAAGACTAGAGAAAGCCTTTAGTACTACACATACAATTTTTAAGGCATGACCTGAATTTATGTATTTTATGACAGGATAACTGTAAAGACTTATAATGAATTCATTAAAATAAATAAAAATTAATTTAAGAGAGAGAGAAAAAAATATTAAACTTAATTATGGGTTTGGTGAAAATTAAGAAATTCATTTATTAATTTTAATAAAGGGCATAATTGACACAACCAAAAATTTGTTATTGCTTGTAGTTAAGCAATGCTGGTAAAAATTTTAATCCAATCCATTTTTGCTTTCAAATATTTAGTGTGTTTTTTAATCACCTGTATTTAGAATTTTTCATACAAAAAGTGGATTTATTAAATCCAAAAAAAGCTGGATTTAATAAATCCATAATAAAAGCACAAATATATGAAACAGCCTATTAATTTAATGTCAGAAAAAAATACGAATAAAAATTAAAAGAGAAACAAAAAAATTGAAAAACTAACAAATAAAAGGATTTTATTAAATTTTTTTTTATGAAATATGTTTATAAAAAAAACTACACCTCACCAAATACATATTTTCCATCTTGAACATGGGGAAATAGCTGAAATAGAAATGGCAATTTTTCACTTTACTGTAAGTAATTTAATTAAATCCAATTAGTGAATATTAAATATTGCAATGGAATTTTTCAATTGTGTAAAAATATAAATTGAAGTGATAAAACTGAAAAGGCAGACTGTCTATCGGTGTTTTATATAAAATATAATTAAAACTTTAAAGTTAAAGTAAAATCCTTCATCAATCGAATTCGGTATTAAAAATTAGGGTGAAAGAAGTGACGGACAGAAAATTCTTTTTAAAATAGGGAGAATCTAACCCCATCTGTTGAGCACTTTTAGAAATACTTTTTGGATTTATTAAATCCAAGTGATTAGAAAAAACGGCTATTATATTGTTTTCAATATAAAAAATACACTTGAAAGGGTGAATATTTTACATTTTACAAAAAAAATTAGAAAATAAGGAAATAATAAATCCCAGTATCGGATAAGGCATACTCAAAATATGCAATATTAAATGAAGTTTATTTACACTAAGACGTATACGTAATATATAATAACATGTTACTCATACGCATTGTATTTTCGTTTGAATATACATTAGACCATACCGCAAAAACAAGTTCGCCGTACACCCTCCAATATGAAGTATTTTTGCAAGGCAATTATTTTTATAGATTCGGCATATAAAGTCGGATTTTAAAGTGTGATATATCGATTTTTTTGCCTCTGGGAGACCAGTGTTTTGCTATAAAGAAAAAATCCAATGAAAAAAAATTTTAAAAGGCGACCCCACGTTCGGCAACCAATATATAAAAAAATTTCTACTGGGTTTATCGAAATATTGGAGGGTGTACGGCGAACTTTTTTTTTTGCCTGTAAGGTGGTACGCTCTAATGTACATACTTGTACAATAGACCATACGCAAGGAGGTTTCAAAAAAATTTCCTTTTTTTGCAGAACGTAGGGGTCGCCATTTTACATTTTTCGTTATATCTTTGGCATTTACAGTCGGATCTTAAAGTATGCCACATCGATGTTTTTCTCTTGAGGGGACCAATGTTTTGCTCTAAGGGCCAAGTCTCCCGTTTTAGTATTTACCCACAAGATCTCAGTTGCTACCACCCTAGTGTACTACCCTAATGTCAGAAAATTAAAGCTCGCTCAAAATCATTAAACCTTTGCTAAGGAAGTTTTTCGATAAATCCAGCAGAAATCTTTTTAGTTTTTTTGTTGCCGAAGGTAGGGGTCGTCTTTTTAAATTTTTTTCCTTGCATTTTTCCTTTATAGCAAAACACTGGTCTCCTCGAGGCAAAAAAGGCGACCCCTACGTTCGGCAAAAAAAAACTAAATTTTTTTTGGAATTGCCTTGCTAGAATACTTTATATTTGAAGTGTACCGCGCACTTTTTTTTTGCCTGTAAGGTGGTACGGTCTATTGTACAATATACATTTGATTGTTAACAAAATGATATCAAAATTTTAAACCCTTACCTACGATATGAAATATATATACAAATTTTGTCTTTAATTTAATTAATGCTTCTTTAATTTAATTAAAGAATCATTAATGTACACACGTTTTAACTCCAACAAACCCCAATTTTATTGTCATTCAAAACATATTTCTTCGAATAGCAAAAATACTAAGAAGTTCTCGAGCACGTTTTATACCACACGAAATATTTTTAAAAAACTTTTAAGTGGATACCCAATTTGTCTACAGTTTTCGAAATATTGTAGAACGAAGGGAACCGAGACAACAAAAAAGAAAGCAAGTTTCACCCCAAATTTTAAACCTGTAATCTAAGATTGGTCAGCTAAACAAAAAACATATATCCAACTATCTTAAGAATATTAAGATGTAGGCTCCACATTGGGAGACCTCCCTTGTTATCCAGAAAATTGGCCTACCTGTATATCAAACAAACTGAATTATATGAAATCATATAATTTTGAACAACAAAAAAACCAAACAAAAATATTTTCGTAAAATTTTTTGCACGATAGAACTTTTTCGCACAAAAAAAGTTTTTCTCATAATAACTTCTTAGTTAAAATGTGTTATTGTGAAAAAAATTATTTTGAAAGAAAAAAATAAAAAAAAAAATTATTTTTGAGTAAAATTTTTTTTGACCGACAATTTTTTTATATTTTTTTCTTAATAATCTCTTGTAAAGCAAAAATCCTTCGCTAAGGATAAGTTTTATTATTTTTAAATTGGGGGCGTAAATCGAGTTTCTGGCTCCATTGGCGGACTTAGGCCGGTCTGGGTGGGCTAAGCCCAACCTAGACTGATTTTTGTCCACCCCAGAATTTTAAAAAATCTACCTACAATTCTTTTATCTATAATTTTGATGGCAAATAGTATCACAATATTACTTTTTTTATATCAATTAATCCTGTGTTTTGGTTTGGGAAAATCTCTACTAGATTCCTAGACAGCTAAGTTGTTGCAATCTAAGGGTCAGTTCTATAGTCAGAACTAAGATCGATTTTTGTTTTAAATATTTCTTAAATAAAAAAGTTGTTTGAAAAATTCTTACCTAAGAAATATTTAAGAAACAAATCGATCTTAGTTCTGATTATAAAATTGACCATACGAGTTTTTCTTTAAGAAAAATTATTAGAATCGCAAAGTTATTCAATAATAGAAATATAATGCATAATTTTTTTTGGTGAGTTAAATATCTTAGATTTCATAGTTTTCTAAATTAATAATTAGTTAATATCTAACTAGGAAGTTTCTTCAAACTAAACATTACTATGTTATTTTAATAAAATTTCAATATTTTGGGGGAAAAAAATTGTAAGATGAATATCTCACTGTTTTTGACCACCTCGGTAATTTAAGTGATCAGAATATGGGGTTAGAAAGGATTCGTCGGAAGTAGACGAATTCGACAGGTTGATCTTAGATTTCTTTTCTCTATCATAATAATCTGAAAATATAGCTTGGAACACATTTATTGTACGAGGTTTTCTTCAGAAAAATAGATGCACTTTTGACCAAATAAACAGCAGAAAATTAATGGGTAGCTTGCCCACCCCAGAAAAATGGTCAAGGTACGCAAATGTCTGGCTCGATGCTAGTAGGGCGCAATTCGAAGTCGTACAGGGAATCGAATTGGCCTTACATTTTTTATTCACACTTTTAAACCGCTGCACCGATATTGATAATTTCTAACCCAAAGTCGTTTGGTAGGATATCAAGCAACCTAAGTAAAAATAAATAATAGTCCAAATATTGTAAAATTGCGGCTTTTGGGCCCTTCGAAGTATATTTGTGAAAATACAAATATCTTACTTGTAAGCGCCTTCCATGAGAAACCTGCAAGCACTGTTGAATTCAGCGTACCTAATTAAATTAGCTTTTCCCACCGAATTGTTAGAAAAAGTATCCGATTCGGGCAGTATTGAAGATTTAAATTTTATCCTAAATACTTATATGCAAATCCATAAATGCTTTATAAAGTTATAGGAGGCTTACACAACAATTTTTCCATACAAAATTTGTTTCATAAGCTTCCTATAACTTAAAGCATTTATGAATTTACACATAGGAGTTTTCATACAAACTCGTAAATTCCTTGTATGAAGTTTTATATTAAACTCATAAATATATGATGGTTTACACAGTTTACGAATAGAATACAAGTTTATATGAAAACCCCTAATTATGATATATGAAACATATTGAGGGAATTCACAGTTTAAGTGCTAAAGTTAGCACTTTGTAAAATAGCATGATTTTTGAAGTTTAACCCAAAGAAAGTTGTCAAATTTACTATGAATGCTAATTTACTGTGAATACCCTCATTATATATCAAATTTTTTTTATAATTTAAATTGAAATATTTTTTAGTTAAGTTTGTAACCGTCGCATAGGACAATCGTAATTATTAGAATTAATTACTAAAGAATTTTTTTATAGAGTTGATTTATAGGAAGAAGAAGAAGAAAACATTTTTATTGAAATATTTAACAGTCACAAGGGAATCACCAGACTGCAGCAGTTTCGTCTCACCCAAAGACGGTCAGTGGTTAGTTTATGTGTCAACTGATTTTTAATTGTTAATTTGTCTCTATATGAAAAACTTATTGTGTATTGCCATGACCGGGGATTGAACCGGCAGCCATCTGCACAGGCTATGACTTGTAGCATCACCTCTTAACAAGATACACCACGGTTGGCATAGCGCTGAGTGTGGCTAATTGAAGTTTTTTCAATCACAGCCTATACAATGTATGTTTTGTAATCAAAAGAGCCAGAATTAACTAATACTTGAGCAATTTATTTTTCAATTAGAATGTTTCCTCTCTTAAATAAATAGTTTTGTATATAAATAAACTATTTTCATAAAGAAAACTGGAGTTATTTGAAATTTGTTGTTTCAAAATATCAACTGCTGCTAAAAGTCCCAGGAAAATTTTTGGAACCCATTCTAAAATTACTAGTTCAACACTGAGAGAATTATCCTTCATGATATTAATAATATAATTTCATAGAATTTTTTTCGTAGAACCAATGAAGAATTTTATTATGTATATAATATTTAATTAATATTATGAAATTTTTCATAACTTTTCTTTCATAAAACTTCATAATTTCATAAAAAAAATTCATTGAATTTCATAAATTAGATCTCCATAAATTTAATGAAAATGTTCTTTATATATACGAAATTGTTCCATAGTATTTACTTTTTTTTTTAATTTTTTTTATAAAATATCGTCATTTTCTGAGAGAATAATCTTTTATAATTTTAATTTTTTTTAATTAATTTTTTATTATTAATTTTGGACTATGAACTTTTTTTATAAATCATATTAATTTTTTCGAAATTTATTTTATGACCCTTTTTTATTTAATGAATTCTTTCTTTAGATATATTTTGTACATCCGTAAAATATGCTACGATTTTATTACGCCTTTTGCATTTGCTAAGTACTTTTTATTTATCCACTCCAGCTTACCAACGACAACAACCAACTATAATAAATAACAGTAAATGAAATTGCTTCATATATTTTATGAAGCTCTTCATTGGCTGAATGATTTATTCCATGGACGAGTGGCCTATTAATTTTATGAAGAGTTTCATTAATTTTAAGAACTTTTCATAAAAATTGACTTTAATGTAACCTGTTTCATAGATTCTATGAAAAGTTTCAATAGACCAGTTCCAGTGACAATTTTTATTAAAACTAGGAAGACATTCATTACTGAAGTGATGATAATTCTCTTAGTGAAGAACTACTTCTCAGAGAGTAACTGTATATTCTCCAATAGCACCCTTGGGACTAGTTATGGTGCAACTAGTTTTATCGGGTGTCCCAACAAAATCGCCGCATTTAATTTTAAAGAAAAACACATTATTTTTTTAATTAAGCTAACATTTTTATTTCAACATAAAGAAAAATAGTTCCGATTAAACGTGAAATACAACACCAGGCAATTGGCCACCACAAAACCTCTGGTACAGCGTTATTCTTTTGTTGAAATTTTGAATAACGTTTTCGCATAAATGTGGCCGCATTTCAACCAATAACGCGCCGTATTTCCTCTCTAAGAAGTTCAGGCTTATTCGCATACACCTTTTCCTCCACATAGCCCCAAAGCAAAAAGTCCATCCGTATTAGATCGCATTATCTTGGTGGCCAATGTTGATCGCCAAATCGAGAAATGACACGGTCTGCATTGTTTCACAATAATTAAACGTTGTTCATTTGAATATGTACTTCTCCATATTCTTTAATCGCGTGGTCTGTACATGGCAACTATAAAAAAAAAGAATCACCGCAGAACTCGTATTAACACAATGGCGGCAATTTAAATCCGGCGCTCCTATTGGTACACCTTTTAGAACCTATGCAGAAGAGTGCTATTTACCATTTTAACTACACGAAAGTTGTTTGTGTACTAATCAGTGGTTATTATTTTTAACAGTAAATACAGAAAAAATACAAAACAACTTTTATGACAGTTATTTAAGAAAAGAACTAACGAAAATTACTGTAATTTCGAAATAGTTGTTTAAATCAAATATTTTTAATATCATAATAAACAACAACCAAAACAGTATTTTTTAGTAAACAGTTCTTTTTGTTAGTTATTTAAAAAATTAAAAATTTCGTTCAATTATAGAAATTCTTGTATAGTTTATATTTGTTATTATTGATATATTCCTAGTTTGCAAATAAAAATCAAAAATTTGTATTGCATCTTCAACGCATAAAAGCATAATAACTGGAGAACGATGTGGAAGTTTTACTTCCAATTTTATATAGGCTAAAGTAATAACATATATTTTTGTAATCGAAAGAAAAAAAAATATTTTTTCTATCAAATTATACTTCCATAATTAACTGTAAAAAACAAAAGTTTTCGACCATTTTGTCAGTATTTTTAAAATTTTTATAGTAAAAAGTTGTTAGTTAAGTTTACGACTTTGTTAGTTATTTTTAATACATTTATTATTTATTTTTCAATAGTTAAAAATAACAAAATTTTTCGCTGTTTTAAAGGTAATTTAATACTTTTGTCGCCTTTTTAACAAAATATGCCTTTGTTTTAACTGTCATTTTTCAGTAGATTCTGCCGGATCCCATTTAAATTTCGGTAAAGATCGTTAAATTAAATTTATGAGCTTAATGAATACGAATCTTATAATAAACATGAAAAAATATGATTTTTCAAAATAAAAGTTCGCTCGTATCAACTTTTTGATCTCCGAACATCAACAAGTAATGGGATTATTTTTTTTTTTTAAATATGACAACATTTAAGAGAGATTGAGAATGAAAATATGAAAGTATGAGAGAAAACACAGAGAAATTAAACTATGTATACATTTAAAGCGAATCCGCAGTGCGTTTTTTAAGTGTCAAATCTCCACATATAAAAAACAAAAAGAAACGTAACCCAAGCCATAAGGTTGTATTTCTATTCTATAAGAGAAGAGGTACAACCATGTAATTTTGCCAAGTAATTGTACTTGAGTATCAAGTCCATGCAAAGTACTTGTGCTTATTTTTTTTGTTAATAATTACCGAGTATTTATACCCTACACCACTATGTGGTCATTTACTAATACTGATGTACTGAATACTTCCCAACTATTCTTGGTAGTACTTGAGATTGCACTAATTGTCAACTATTGGAAAGTTTTATTTAAAAGTTTCTCCCTATTTTTTTGTAAAAATAATTCTAAATTATATTTGGGATTTGTGATGATTGATCTTAAACCGAACAAAATAATAATCATTAAATTATTAAGCTTATTGTTAGTAAAAAAATTAAAAATAATAAAAACTTAAGAAAAAAAAATATTTTTTCTCCAGCCCGGGCTTGATTCTTGAAGCTTTGAATATAAAGTCAACACCTTACCACCTCAACCTCTATATACAAATGAGGAAGACATAAACTTCTAAAAAATCTCTTCTTTGGTTGTTGCTACAAATCACTGATTTGTTCAAAATAACTATAATCTTTACCTTTTTTGGTAATTTGAATATTAAGTAAAAGTAGTTCTTTAACCATAACTTCCAATTTCATTTTTTGGGATGTAAAAAGTTCATCATCTTTGAAGATATGGAATAACTTTAGCATTTTGCAAGTCATAAAAATGTATTTAACAATATTTATTACAAATTGATGAGACAATTTATTTTCATACAAAATCTTAAATCAAAACTTAGCACAACCTTAACCTTAAACATACCAAACAAATATAAGTTATGTATTGAAAACGGAATTAAAGAAATTAATTTTTATATAAATAACAAGAAAAAAAAAAAGGAAATTTTTTCTCCCAATTTTGGTAGCATGATTTGTCACGAAATTCAACCAAGTTGAAAAAATGTATTAAAAAAAAAAAACAGAAGAAAACAACGCGAAAAGAGACAAACAAATTGGTCTATAGTTAAAAATTGACAAGAATTTCGTGACTTTGTCACCTTTGTTTTTTTTTTTTTTTGTGTTTTACCGGTGATGGTGGCTGTGGCACCGGTATCAAAAGGTGGAGGTGGTATAGTGTTACAACAATTCTTTCTTTAAATTTTTTTACCAGCTTCAACCTTACGGTTTTCATCTTCAAGACTGACGGGAACGCGTGCTTTGCAAAAGGAGACCAAACTATTGTATACAAAACCGAAACCAAAATACAACAAAGACCGCTACGTTTCATTTGATTTCAAGTTTAAATTTGAATGAACAGTCTTTACAAATATTCATATATATACATTTTTATATAGAAAAGAAATAGTTTAACAAATTGTAAATGAAATGAATTTATTTAACGTTAAAGTAGAAGAAGTCGAAAAAAAATGAAAAGAAATCACTTTATCATCTCAATAGACAAACAACATGACTTGAATCAAACTCAGGGTTTTTATAAAAATGCTTAAGCTTTTAAAAAAAAGGACTTCCTATAAGTACTACTAAGCACTTTGGGTCAGAAATTATTTAATTATATTATTTAAATAAGATATCATCAATGGGGAAATCGGAGCAAAAATATTAATACAAAAAAAAAAAAACAGAAAGTTAACGTTCATTCGTTTAACCCTTTAATAGCACTGCATGACACTCAAAAAAATAATGGAGATCTGACCATCAACTCTGTATATTTTGGACATGCTGATTACAATGGCGTACTTTATTTTTCGATCAACGGTACAGATTTTTCGCTAAATGTCTTTAAAGTTTGGCAGTTGTCGATTCAGTTTTTATATAAAAAAATTTTCAAATTCATTTAATATGAATTTTTTGTGTTAAAATGTAATGCACAGGACATGTGGCCATATTTATATAAAATAAGGTATATAAATATAAATATTTTATAAGTTGCATTTTAAATTTACATATAAAAAAATCAAAAATAAATTAAAAAAGCAGTTGATGCATTATTTTAAAAATAAATAAAATTAAAAAAATACAATTGAAATAAAGGAATATCAATTTAAATTAAATTATTTAAAGTAAAAAATACTTATATCAATTAAAAATACGAAAATATTATTAATTTTTTTATTTTAATTCCGAGTTTTTTGGAGGTATTTAGAACTGAAATACTGATGTTGAAATATATGTATTGCTTTACACTCATAAAAAAAAGTTAGTACAAAAGTCTGTTAAACGCGTTCTAATTCAGTTGAACTAATTTTTCCTGTTGTTTTCGTTTAAATCCGTTGTTTAGCTAAAGTTGTTAGTTATCCAATTTCACCACAAAAACATATTTGTGCTGTACTTGAACTAATTTTTCCTCCTGATATTCAGCTATTTTTTTATAAACGATTTTGACAATATATCATCTAATATGGATAAATTTGTTGGCAACTTTTTTAATATTTGTGGTTTCAAAAGAAAACGCTAGGGGCGCTAGTGTATAGTGATTGATGGTGCTTGATGGCGCTTGATGGTGAGGTCTGTATCAGGGTTCCAAGCCGACCCAAAATTTTCTGCGGCGGCGGCGCAACCAAAACAACTACGGCGGCGTTTATGTATATAAACCGGCGGCGGCTGGATTGACGGCTCGAATTGTTTTCTAGGCACTGTTAATAACAGAGCTTTGAAAAATTAATTCTTTTCTGATTGAATCCGCTTAAGACCTGTTAACTTATCTCAAAATAAACTGAGTTTAGTGCTTAACCATAGTTACCAGTTAGTTAGCCATACAAAATATATGAAAAAGTAATTGTCGTTGTCGACCCAGTTCTGATTAATCTCTAAAATAAGAAAAATAAATTTAAAAAAATGGCGGCGCGAAAAAAATTCGGCGGCTCTTGTTTTGGTCGGCTGCCCTTTTGAGCCGAAGTGAGTCGTTTGAAACGGCGGCGGCTAATAAAGCATAAAAGTGGCCGGTCGGCTTGGTACTCTGGTGTGTAGAAAATTTCTAGTAAGTGTATTTTAATCTGTGTGATGAGTCATCACTGATGATGCTTACTAATACAAATAAAAATAATATGGCGTGTTAAGAAAGTTCTAGTAAATAAAATAATATGACAAGAGCATGTTTTCTTTTGTTTCTGTCAGTCAGCAAAGGAACGCAAAAGAAAACGGATGTATACTGGACTTTAACATTTCGCAGTTAAAATTGTTTAAAAAAAAATAATAGAGGTTTGTTTTATAATATAAACTATATTTATTTACGGGAATACTATTAAATATGTTATTGTTTTTATTTCTGCCCTTTAACATTTTCATCTGAATTCTACCAGGTAGACGAAAAAAAAGGAACCCAAAAGAAAGCGGAGGTATAATGGACATTAACAATTCGCAGTTAAAATTGTTTTAAAAAAATAAAATAATAAGGTTTGGTTTATAATATAAACCATATTTATTTACGGGAATACTATTAAATATGTTATTGTTTTTCTTTTATTTCAGCGCTTTAACGTTTTCATCTAAATTCAACCTACCGCTGGCACACATATTGGAAAGAAAATACAAGTGATATTTAGTGCAAATAGTGTTTTTGGATTGTGTAATTTATTCGAAAATAAAATTAACAATATTTACATGATACGTGAAGTATTTTTTATTCAATTAATAACAAAAAGTGATTGTAATTTTAGCAGCATGTTTTGCAGATTTCAACTGACCCACTTTCATTTCTAATAAACGAAAATTCTTCTAAAATTTTGAAATGTAAAATAAAAAATGTAAAATTTAGCAGAAAACATGTGCTGATTTCAGCTGAGTAATTTTCATTTCCATTAAACAACATTTCTTATAAATTATTGTATTTGAACTAACTTTTTTACCTAAAATTTAGGTCACCTAAATTTAGCAGACCATGATTCTCAATATCATTGAAATTTCTGCTGGCCCAAATTCAGGTACTATTTCCTGTTATTTTAGCAGAATTTTTAACTATTTGTACGGGCTTTTTTTTATGAGTGTACTTGAAAAAAGATCATCATTTTAAAGATCAAATTTTTTCCGAGGCACGAGAAATTTTGTTGGTAAATTTGGTACTGGCTGATAAATCTTTTTTTCGTTTTAACCAAACCAAATTCAACTTATATAAAAAGAAAACTCGGCCTAAATGGTATTTTTTAGTACTAATTCTATTTATTGAATTTTAAATCGCATTTTTTAATTTTACATATATTTTATTTAAATTAATTTCAAAAAAATCAATGACTTAAACTTAAATAAAGCCTCCAAAATTGTAAAATACTAGCTAAAACTTCTGCAAAATAATACAAAAAATCCCGGGAAATCCCGCACAAATTCCCGGGATTGCGGGACTGAAAAAAGGGCGGGATTCCCGGGAATTCCCGGGACATAAACCCTAGTTATATCCTAAATTCGTTTCTGAGAACCATAAATATTCAGACATAAACTTTCGTCTCTCTTGGATTATGCTAACCTTGTCCCAGGTATTGCAAGGAATGTTTTTTTTTTTGAAAATTTACAAAATTCTAATTTGGATTTTTTTAAATTTTGTTCAAAATAATATAAAAAGGTGGTCAATGAATAGAGTTTTTTTAAACATACCTCAGAGAATAGTTGTACAGAAAATGACACATATCCCTCTTTTAACTTAGTGATGACATCGTTTTGAATTTGAAAATTTTAGAGAAAAGTGTGAATAATTTAGATAATATTATACATTTTTTTTAAAGCTATCTGCAAAAAATGACGTCCAACTCATATAAAAGAGATTGTTTTGCGAAAATTTTGTAAAACTCCGAAAACGTTAACCCTTTCTGTACCAAGATAAATAATGGAATTACTAAAAATTTTTCTATTTTTCCTGAAAGTACATCAAAACATGGTGTGCTTTTTTGGGGAATTTGGTGTTAGCTCTGTTAACACCAAATTTTATGTACAGTAATAAAAAATTAAATATTAACCCTTATAGGCATATGGGGTTAAAATGATACCAAATTTTTAAACTGTTAAAAAGTGCCATTTGACATGAAAATTGACATAAAAATTAGGATTTTCTAGACGAAATAATCTTAATCTATCTTTGCGAGCACGGGGTCAAAATGTCACAATTTTTTTATTACTAAGGGGTCTGGGGATGCGGAACTCGAATCTGGTATCAGATTTTTAAAATTCGAAATGGCGGATCCAATATGCCGGGATAGTTTGTAATTTGCTTTAAAAATTATACTTGATAGTTTTTGGGGTTAACGAATACAATTTTCAAGCCGAGTCCGTCATTGCTTAATATGTCTCTGAAGGTTCAGTGTGGGTTTAAAAATTTAATAGCTTTTTCGATTATATATTTTTTTAAAATTTTTTTCAGATTATATAAGTAACACCTGGAGAATAAATAATGGAGATTCACAACTGAACAAAGAACCAGAATGATAGAAATTTATTCTTTATTTAAATCAGCGAACAATTATTTTAAACCCCATGGTGACTTTCGGCCCACCCTGTAGTATCTCAACTCGCGTCTTCATAGTAGCTCCACCATCAATACTTTCATATTGCGCCACACGACTTTTGAAAGCAGAAATACTCACCTACATTTTAGGCCATCATAGAACTTTGTAATTCAAGATCAATTTTGAACAGAAGACAGTCTCCCATTCACAATTAATGCCCCCCATATATAAATGTATAGTAATCGCCATTTGATTTGATGCAACGTTTCTCTGATTTTTTTCCAAAGTTTTCTTCCACAATTTTCTGTTCCATAGTTCAGAATCTACTACACAAGTATGTTTTTGTTTTTCTATGGAACCTGTAACCTTTTTGATCTCAAAATAACAAACAAAAATTCTTGTTGCATTTTTTCATCTCCCTTAGTCATATAAACTGACAATATGTAAGCCTGTCTAGTATGTACATAAGTATATTTAGGAGTAGCCGACCTATCGACCAACGAAAAGACAACAAAAAAAAAACCGTTAAAATGTTGTTTAACTTGTGTCAACCATTAGTCTTAACTGTCAAATCATTCATTGACATAGCGTGCATCAACTTGAAGTAAAATCCTAAAAAACGACTTTGATTGGTTTTAATTGAATTTATTTGACAAAAATTGATTGTAGACATTTTAAGTTTAACATTTTTGTTTTAATTAAATTGAACACATTTTAAGCATGTGTTTTTTTTTGGGTTTTGAAGGCAGTGAGTTTAGATGAATTTGATGCATATATAATTAGAAAATCTGTTTAACATGCGACCCAACATCCGCTTGCCATTCACTTTGAAAATAAAACCAGCATTAATCAAATTATTGAGCAACTTTCATGTTTATGATTACATAAAAATTTTGAAGAAATCCTGAGAAGGAAATTTGATTATAGAAAATATTTTCAATTTATTATCATTTTTTCAAATGCTCCAATAAAATTGAACATTGGTAAAAAGTTTGTGTTTTAAGTCTTTTGTTTTTTCACTACACCCAAATAACAGATTCAGTTCTGACAACCCAATTTGTTGCCAACGGAATGGATCAGTTGCATCAAATGAATTTTTTAGTTGCGAATACCGAATTATTCCTGATACAACTGAAATTCTATTGTCAGAGTCAAATTAGTGCTATCTTAATTGGTTTTCTGTTGTCACAACTGAAAAACTTCTGCTACCACAACTAAACCATTCGATTGGTTACAAATGGGGATGTCAGCACCAAATATATTTCGTGGGTATAATATCTATTTAATAATTGTCCCTTAAATTTAAAATTAAATCATTTTTAAATTCCACTAAGCATTTTTAGTCCTTCAAGGCAAACAAAATCATAAGTAAAACAGTGCCTAAAATCAATAAACTATTAAATTACCTACAATTTAAAAATACCAAAGTCATAGTCATAATTATAATAGTGTGCATAAAAAATGACTTAATTTACAATCGAAAAAAAGAAAAGAAAACTTAATTCACTAACATTTCAAAGGGAAGGGCTGCTTTTGAAATATATTTCAATTCTTATATATTTCTCCATTCCACCTTATTTACAATACACTACTAACATATTATTGATATGGCTGTGTTATTGGCAATTACTTTTAGCTTGTTGCCTTTTTCTTTGATATTGCTGGCTGTAGAAATTCAATCCCTATAATTTGCATGCAATTTTTTATAGCACTAAATGGCTTTTAACTAGTTTTTCCATATGATTTTCACGCTAAATTATTTGATTTTAATTTGCTGCGTAATTGATGGTTACAATATTTTTTTTATTGATAGCCATTAAAAGGCATAACAAAACATGCACAAGCATGCTAAAACTGGATTTCAATGTTGAACGGCAGCTTGTTTAATACATGAATTATATGATATTATTATTGCCAATGAGTTGTTAAAATTTATTGTAGACTTTAATGATGATAATGATGGTGGTGGTTGTTTGAAATTATGGTAAATATTTGATTTAGAAACATTTTGTTTATAATACTTTGCACAGAAATAATACAAAGGAATTTTAGTGAAGAGAAAAATCGTAGGCATAGCAAGATGAATCACAGTAAGAAGCATATTAAATAACTTTTGATACTAACAAGGAAGGTACACCATTCTCAATAAAGCGATTTTTTTATTTTTTTACTATTTATTTTTTTTTTTAAAGAGAAGCAACACTCTGGAAAGTCTTCCAATTAATTAACGTGTTGCTTCCTTTGGAAAGGGGATAGAGAAGAAGTGAAAGGTGGTGAAAGATGAAGGGCTTCAAATATGGCGACACTGTATTCACGCGAGATGTTAAATCTTATAACAGTTATTGCACACCATCTTATGAAGAGTTGGTGAACTTTGTTGAAGCTATTTAGTTCATAGTCCTGTTATATTATTTTACTTCGGTGGGGTTAAGTGCTATGGAAGCACCGACGGAAGATTCTGCGTTATTTATGAGGGATAGAAAAAACTCATACATATTAATATTTTTCATCAATTGATGTTGCCTTGGTTTGGGATCGAACCCGCAACCTAACTTGTAACAGTCCAACCCACTTACCATTACATCACATATCCAATTAATGAAATTTGTAATGTGACAGAAAAAAACTCGGAATTTTAAGAGGTAAAAGGGAGTTAAAAAATGGGAATTTTTTTCTTAGCTGTTTCATAGCAACCATATGCAAGTGCGGTATCGTTGGAAAGGGATTTTGGGGACTTTTCGTTGGTACTTTTTGGTACTTTTTCGCTTTTTTTTTAATTTACTCGCACTGTTGTAAAATTTTCAAAGAATTTGTGTACTTTATATTCTAAATTCACACATTTTATTCCTTATTAAATTTAAGCAGAACGTATTTTTACGGTTTGCAATATTATTGGTATTTTAGCAAGATTCTTCCCGAAACACCTTGCTAGTAGTTTTCTGTTTTAAGAATTTAGTCCACTTTATATGAAAAACATAGCCAATATGAATATCAATCCTCGTATCTTGACGAATACCCCTACGGGGAATGAGGGGTCAATTGCCCTCCAGGTAACTATACCATGACCGGTCAACAGAAGGCATATTACTAAGTTAGTACAAATATGAACAAAAGAGAATGAATTAATTTTCTAAGTATTTTCTGTTCCGTTACTTTCACTGTTGCCTTTAAAAATTTGACCGATACCGAAATAAAAAACAAAATTCGCGGCATATTTTTAAAAATATTTTTTTTATTTATTTTACTCTCACTAATTTTTATCATTATTTTATTTACGATTTGCTTATTTTAGCTCTTATTTTAAATTTCTATCATTTTTTGCTCAGACATTTTAAGTTTTGTATTTTCAACGTTTATTATTTTAATGTTACAGCTGTTTTAGTTTTAACAATTGGTATTTCATTTAACTTTTATTTTTAACTTAAGGGGAATTTTGTAAATTTTTATTTATATTATCAGAGTTTTTGAGGTATTTTTCTAATTTTTAATTGATTTTTTAATTTAATTACGGCCAACGCGAAAAAACGATTCTACTGCCATTAAAGGATCTATCCCATGACCAGTCAATCGGGAACATATTCAAGGCACTTCCACTATATTTGTGTGTGTGTTAATGTTGTTTTTTCTCTATTTGTTTTCTTTTTCATTTTTTCATTTGCTTGTACTGTTTGTTTTTTCTTTTTCTTTTTTGTTTGAAAAGAAACTTTACCATCAGCCAGGCATCAGGCACAAGCAACATTAGCTCAGACGGTGGAGCGTTTGCCTTGCAAGCATAAGGTTGTGTTATCGAGCCCTACTTTGACGTCAAGTAGATTTTTTTTAATTCAAAATTTTTGATTAGTTTATTTGAAAAGCTATTTTTAGACACACCACCTTACGTGTCACGAGGTGTCTAAACTGTGGCAGTTGGTCATTTCCAATGACAACGCCATGTTAAAGTGACTTGTCTCTTTCAAACAAAAAGATCGATCAAAGATCGGTCTCTGTCCCCTTGGGACCTATCCTGCGTGTCACTTTGGACCGGTACCTTTCCCCGTAGGGGCATTACTTCTGTGAAAAATTTTTATTCATACGAATGAAATTCTGTATTATATTTGGAAACCAATGAAAAGTATTCTGAAATATTTAGAAAAAATCTAATAAATTTATGTGTGGTAGTAGATAAATGACATTTTTACCTGAGTTTCATTTGGCGTAAAAACAAAAAGCTAACCTTTGGGCTCCCTCAAATTTATTATTAACTATTTCAGCTCCAACGTTGACTACAGGCAACTTTATTACTATGTGCCTATAACTCCCGTTATATTTAATTTTTTTGTAACAATTTTTTCTCAATAGTATTGGAGTTCCACAATGTATATAATTTCATATAGCAGGTTTTGGTAGAGTTCATTTGAGAGCTGCTTTTCATAGTGCCCACACACATTTTTTATTACATCAAAATTTAAGGAAAAATAAAATTTTTCCCTAAATTGATCTCAAAAATTGTGCGATGAATAAAATTTAAAAAGTCGAAAATTTTTATGTAGAGTTTAGTAATACAAATCATATAAAATTAAAAAAAAATCTTAAGCCGTTCGGGACCTGCAAAATGTTAATATTAGAACGTTAATTCCAAAAAGCTCCTCTAGGGGGTGCTGCAAAGCCATAAAAATAATAAAAAATATTTCTTTGGCATAGATCAACATTTACACGAACTTTGGTCGGAAAATTCCCAGCCATTTTAAGTTGGGATCAAAAGGGTTAAATGCTTATATTTTGAAATATTATCATTTTTAACAAACAACAAACAACTATTGCCATAAAACGGCATTTTATTGTGAAATAGCCCAACCTTTGGCCTCTAAAAATTTACAAATTTCTTGTTCAAAGATTATAACAAATATATTTTATTGATGTTAGAAACGGTCTGAATCTTTGAATAAAATAAATTTGAACTTTTTACAGGCCGAAGGTTGGACTCTTTCGTAATAAAATGTTGTTTTTTGTATTGGCAATGCAATTATATATTTGATCATATTTGATTGGGCTAAATGTCGGCATTTTGTATTTGGATCGTATTGCCGTCAATGTAAATCCTCAACAAAATTTTTTGAACTGGTTACTTCTGAACCTGTTCTAGAACAGGTCTTTTTAATACCGGTTCCGTGGAACATGTTCTAGAACTGATTCCTGGGAGTCAAAATGTAAGGTTGCACTCTCAGATAACCAGTTCTGTAACTGGTTCTAGAACCTGTTCCAAAGCAACCTGTTCTTGTTTGGGGAAAAACAACCTGTTGCTTTTAGGACAAACTCAAACAAAAATTACCGATGATAGAATATAAAGTAGAACAGGTTGCATGCAAGCACAAGTTGTTCTACAACCGGTTCTTTGCATCCGACAATTTCGCTGGTTCCAGATAAAAATGTCATGTCATTACTACTTTACTTAAATTTATTAGATTTTGTTTGTAAGTTAATAAAAAAAAATATATTTACGAAAAAAGCATTTTATAGCGAATTTACACTACAATATAATTGAATTCTGTTGAAATTAACCCAACTTATATTAGGAAACTCTACTTATACTACAAATTTTGCAAATTTACTCTGTGTGTGTAATTAAAAAAAACTACACACATTATGTTTAAGATAGTGCAAAAATAATGTGTAATTTTAAATAGGTAGTGTCTAAAAATTAAATTTTGAAAATAGTGTGTTAATTTAAAAAAAAGAATGGTTTACATGTAAATATACGCATAAATGCGTAAAAATTCACAAAAAATTCGCAAAAATCTACAGAAAGTGCGTAAAAATCCGTATATTTACCACAGCTGTGCTTAAAGTTAAACCACCCAAAAACATTTTTTTTAATAAAAATAATTAATTTTTAGTAGGTATTTTATTAATAATAATATCCGTGTCATACTTGCATAATCGTTTATGTCGAATTTAGTCATTTCTAGATTTCAAGGTATTTGTATAAAATTGGTACAATAAAAATTTCTTTTAACTATTTTACTAAAAGCAATTTAAAATAAAAGAGGTTTAGACTACCACATAATAAGCGCTCAGTCTGAGCGCTCAGGTATCGCTGTCATATTTTGGTAGCGTAAAAATGTTTGCTACTTTTGACCAATAAGTGATACATTTATTGTTGTTCATTTAAGCACCGTAAGTTGTTTTTCACGTGGACAATTTTCACTCAAACTTTAAAGGCCTTAAATAATAATTTAAATTCTGAAAATGAAAATTTTTTAATGCAATTAGCAAGCAACAATCACAATAAACACAAAGTGTCACTTTTTCAAAAGAAAAATAATAGTCTTGTATAATAAATTTGCTTGAAAACAAAGTCTACACAATTTTCACGATTTTTTATATGTATTATAACAGTTTTTTCACCTGAAACGCAAACAACTTATGGTGCTTTACAATAAAAATTGTTTTGTAGGAATGACAAATACAAACATACAAACATAATTCGAAAACAAAAATTTAAAAAATAAAAGGGAACTATAGAAAAATGTATTTAAAAAGAAAACATCATTCAGCAGAGTAAGTAATCACAAAGCGCTACAAACCGGTATCAGTTTAAGGTTTCTCTGCCAAATGCTAGCAATAATTACCAAAAACAATTTCATTCTTATGTTGCTATTTCCAGATCAAAATATATTTGTAGAAATGTATCCTTTTTAACTTTTTTTTTAATATTCAAAAATTTTTGAATATTAAAAATATTATTACTATTGTATGTCATTATATTTACAAACTTTGTGCGTAAAAATTTTATTTAACAAAAGAATATTAATTTTTCTCATAATGTGTTTATTTGTAAACACCCCAGGAAAATTTTTTACAATCGGTAGCCAACCACACCCATTCTACAACTGGTTACAATGCAACCGATTTCATGGAACTGGTTCCGGAACCAGTTCCTGGGATCCTATATGGAAGGTGTGGGTGACGTATAATCAGTTCCAGAACTACTTCCAAAACTGATTCTAGAGCAACCGGTTCCACTTTGGAGCTATAGAAGTGGTTGCTTTTGGGACAATTTCGAACAAAAAGAAACGGTGTTAGAATCGACAGTAGAAGGGGTTGTGAATGAAAAGTAGCTATTCTACAACCGATTCTTTGGAACAGAAAATTTTCCTGGGACGTAATGTCTAAAAATACTTTGCGCCTGTATTATTGTATACGAAAATGTGTACAAAAAAGTATATTTTGTTTATATTTACAGAGTTTTCGTAAAATTAAACAAAACTTTATTCATTTCATAGTAGTAAATTTACAAAAAATTTTTAGAGTGCATTCGATCATACACTCTAAAAATTTTGTTTTACTTTTAACTCGATTTCGATCAATCGAGTTAAAAGTAGATTTAGATCAGTGGTTCGCGTTTCAAAGCACAATTGTGAATTTACTACCTCACACATATTCTTATGCTCTTCAATTTAGTCGTCACTGAGACAGCGACGAGTGCACATGCTTAGCGGGTGTTTTGATATTTTTTTCAAGTGCACTAAAAACAATTATTTATGATATTCAGAAAATATATGATGAAACATGTTTTTCACATCATGCAATGCCTTTTACGTTATAAAACATTTAAGGAATCTAGGGACTATGTTATAAAAAGACATTATGATTATTTTCATAGTAATATCTTTCATAGTAGATCTTTAATAGAAATAAAAAAAAAAACAAAATATAAACAAATTGCCAAAATGTATTAATATAGAAGATTTTGTTTAAAATCTATAAAAATATGTTGCAGAAAATTTCATTAAGATTGTATAAAAATATGAAGATTGATAAATATGTAAAAAGACATATTTTTTAATTCGTCCAATTTTTTTCCCAGTGCAGTTCTCTCTCTTGCTCACTAATACAATTGCAAATCAATTTTGCGCATCACTGATTTAGATAGATTTCGATGGAAATCCAATAAAAATTTGGGATTTCAAACAGAGTCCCCATACAAAATGAAATCTGAATTCAATTTGGATTTAGTGAAATTTCATCGAAATCCAAAGTGAAATCCAATTTTTCTTCCATATTTGCAGAAGAGTAGGGAATAAAATATTAATAAATATGTAATAAAATATTAATAAATAATACATTTTAGTTACTTAAAAAAGTTAAAGAAAGACTATGACAAATTATTTGATGGCGCCGGCAAGACCACTTACAAAAAATTGAACTAAAATACATTTTTTAGCAAACATAATATTGTACCTTTCATAAAGTAAATGAATTTTGTATTCCGCCATTAAATAAAATGTTTTTTTGGAAATTTTTTAAGATTAGTTTGTTTACAAAAAAATTTTTGTTGGCCGATCTAAATCCCATTCATCTGTCAAATTTTTAAATGTAAACGATATAGTTTTCGAATTGGATTTCAAATTGAAATCCAGTGAATATTTTCATAACTCATCCAGCAAAATTTTTATACTTATATGAGTCAAAACTTACTAAAATAAAACACATTTTTTTGAAATTTAAAATTTTTTTGTCACAAGTGAACGAAAATATGAGCTTTCGAAAATTAATCATAAAGGAAACAAAAATTGAGCCAAATTTTTAAATCCAAAAGATGGTTCAGAAATGACTCAGAAAAGTAAACAAATTTTAATATTTTGTGAATAATTCAAAAGAGGATAAAAAAAAGATAAATTTTTGAACCTTTGGAATTTTTTAAAATCTATTATTAAGTAATTTTTGAATGAAAAAAGAAGGCTCTTTTGGATGAACCACTTTTATATAAAAATCTGAACTTTAAATGATATTTTTTTAGCTTTTTTTATTAATCTTTGGGCCTGTTTTTAGGTATATTAAAGAAGTAATAATTTGTTAAAATTTTAAATATTTTTTTTTGCATATTTTTAGTTGATTTCCAAGTTTATTACAGAATTTTATTTTTTGAAATGTCTAATTTCTGTTGGTTACACTCTAAAAAATGTTTGTAAATTTACTACTATAAAATGGGTAAAATTTTGTTTAATTTTACGAACATTCGGTAAATATAAACAAAAAATGCGTAAACTTTTTTCATACACACTTCCATACACAATAATACACACACAAAGTATTTTTAGACAATATGTGTTTATAAATAAACACATTGTGCCTAAAATTACTATTGTTTTGTTAAAAAAAATTTTTACGCACAAAGTTGGTAAATATACTATCCTATAATAGTAATAAATACTCTGATATTTCAAATTGGAAAAAATTGAAAAAAAAAATTATAAATAATAAAAAGAAAAAGCGAAAACGGATTATTTCTTGTGAATTACAACATTTCCACAAACACATTAGAGTCTGGAAATAGCAACATAAGCATGAAATTGTTTTTGGTAATTATTGTTAACGCATGTGGTAGTCTAAACCTCATTTCAAAATTGAAAACGCCGTAAGAGAGACACGGCCTACGCAGGAACAACTGGGTGCAATGACTCCTGCTCAACAAAATGCCTTCTTTGCAAGGGAGGCAGTCAACCAACAATCTTCAACAATAACGGGAGAAAACGCCGTAAGAGAGATACGGCCTAGGTAAAACAACTGGGTGCAAATGCTCAACAAAGTCAGTATTCATCGTGTACTGCCTAACTTGCAAAGAAAGCATTTTGTTGAGCAGGAGTCATTGCACTCAGTTGTTCCTGCGTAGGCCATATCTCTCTTAAGGCGTTTTCTCCCGTTATTGTTGACGGTTACTGCCTCCCTTTCAAAGAAGGCATTTTGTTGAGCAGGAGTCATCGCACCCATTCAATAGTTATAACAAATTTTTATATAATGCCTTAAGATCCCAAAACGACTAATTTGCACATAAACGATTATGAGAGAATGACTCGGATATTATTATTAATAAAAACTTACTAAAAATTAATTTGTTATTTTATTTTAAAAAATTTTTGGGAGGTGCTTAAAGTTAGCACAACTGTTGTAAATGTACGTATTATATTGGATTTTTACGCACTTTATGTGGATTTTAGCGCATTTTTTGTGGATTTTTACGCATTTTATGCGTATATTTACACGTGAAACGTGCTTTTTTACACACAAATTTAGTAAATTAACACACTAATTTCAAGATTTCATTTAATTTTTACGCACTTTCAATGTAAAATTACAAATTATTTGTGCACCAACTTAAGCACAATGTGTGTATTTTTTTTCAATTACGCACATAGAGTAAATTTACCCAATTTATACACTGATAGAATTTTCGTTCATACTATTAATGAATGGATTTCATTAATCTGAATTCACTGATTTAATGAAAAAATTTCATTGAGTTAATGAAAAGTTCATTAATTTAATGAATTTTTTCATTATATATTTTCAACTAACCCGTAAGATATGCTATAATTTTTATAAGGGTTTTGAATTTGCTAATTACTAAAATAGATATATGTTCCAGTAATGAACGCTACGGTTGCAAACTGAAATTATTTAAATATAAAAGTCCAAATAATGACTCATTTTGTTTTGGCTATTTAGATCAATCGGTAACGCGATAATGTTTACATTAACGTTATAAAAACGAAAAAGAAATATATGTACAAATAAAAATTAATAAAATAAAAATAAATAAAAAAAGTAACGCAAAAAAAATATATTTTTTTCAATTAGTTTTCATTTAATGAATACGTTTCATTGATCTAATGAACGCGTTCTTTGGGGACTTTTCAATGAAGAAAACCATTGGATTAATGAACAAATTCATTAATACTATGCACAAAATTCTATCAGTGTAGTAGGAGTTCAGTTTCCTACTATAAGTTGGGTAAATTTCAACAGAATTTAATTAGAACAATTTAATTTAATAAAAACAATGAAGTTTGTTACAAAATGAGAATGTTGTAGGAATAAAACTATAAAATTACAATTTTCACTATCCTTGCCATATTACTAAAATATCCTTTACCAACTATCGATACGATTGTACTCAAATGAAAAGAAATTTTGTGTAAATTTAAAATCTTTATAAAATTTGTATAGTTTTAAGTTCCAATTTAAAAAAATTAGGTAAAATATGCAAAAAAGTGGGGTATTGGACAAAAAATTCAAAATCACGATATCTCAAAAACAGTTTGATCAATTTTTCTTTACTACCCAGCAAAATCTTTCATTACCAATTAAGTAGTTATATAATAGAAATTCATAGCTCCGCACAACTTATTTTTTGGCGTCTAAGCTCATTATTTTTGTTTGGCGTGGTCGTTTTTATAAGTAGTCACGCTTACCCGCTCGCTTACGAAAAAATGAGAAATAAGTAGTTATGAGATTTTGAATAATAAGTGGTTACACACATGCTTACAAAAAGTTGAATTATAAGTGGTTATCCGATTGCTTACTTGATTCTTAAAAATAAGGAGTTCAGCAAATACTATTAGCTTAAGAAAATACATTCAGAAAAATTTAAGTTTTTTCTATGTGTAATTTTAGGACTCGTCATAAAAATTTAAACATAAAACATATTTACATATAATAAATAAAAATTTATAAAATTTAACTGTGTAAAAAGTATTTATTTAAAATATTACGAGAAGTCATTATTTTATATTTAGAAACAATGAATACAATAGGCCGTTATTAGGCAGAAGGTAATGATATATCATTTTTGGTAATGCAGATAGTAATGAGGTGTCATTACCAATATTTTGCTGGGTAGCTTCGGCTCCGGCACACTAAAGTTTATTAGAAAAGGTATATTGCAAAGAGAGGTTCTGCAGAAATTTGTTGAATAGTGTGATCATAAATAAGGTTAAAAATAAGAAACTACAAAATATGATATAAAAACTTTCATTCTTAACCCTTTGACGACCACAGGCAATCATGCTTGCCATAGGGTTTTGCGCACTTATAGTTGCCCAGACAAAATATAGAGTAAATGTGTCCAAAGGTAATTTGTAGAGGAGGGTTGAGGAAACAAAAGTGTAGTAGGTGGTAAATCCCTACCTGGGCCCACTTTCTCATTGCGAGCCCTCGAAATTAGTTAACTATAATTCTTCATTTTATGGGTAAAAAGCACAAATTTTGACAAACGAATTGAAGGGCAAACAAGAGGTCTATGAGGCCAATTTTTTGTGAAATATCTATAACTTAGTTGCAGATCACGAAAATTAAATAATAATAAAAATCGCTTCTTCCCGAACGGCAGGGTCGTCAAATGGCAAATATTTTCGGCAAGCGAAACGAGGGCTAAGGAGGGGTTCAATCGAGCCAATTTTTCTTGGCATAACTATTATTAGGTCAGAGATAATGAAAAACGTAAAAACTTCAAAATCCCTGCGGCAGAAAATATATGGTCCTCAAAGGGTTAAATGAATAAAATATTTCATATATATTTCGGACTAATAAATCCAATTAATAACTTCCAACTTTTTTGTGGCATTACAAACATAAGTAATTATCAACAAGACATTAATTGTGCAATATTAAGTAATTATTCAATGTTAACTATAGGAAAAAAGTACTAGTACGAGTATAAAATCATACGTATATATTTCATTGCATATTTTTGTTTACAACCTCAAAAAATGGGCTACCAATTCTAAATCATTGACTTTATTATAAATATAAAAACCTTAGGGCTACATGCACAAAAGTAAGAAGCACAAGGAGGTGGTGATTTGTTATAAATGAAAAATAAACTTATAGAAAAATATAAAAAAGTACGCCTCTTAGGTTTTTTTTACATAGTGGAAATAAAACTACTTTTATATAAAACTAACAATTAATATGAGATTAATTAGAAACGCTTATAAAGCAAGTGGTATACATTACTTATTCTATATTAGGCTGATACTTATTAGGATGTAAAAAATTAGATCTGATCAGATCTGGTCATATCTAAGTAGATATGATTGAATTCAATTAGATCCAGTGTCAGCTCTGACTACATATGATCAGATATGTCATATGTGATACTCTTTATGGCCAGATCTGATATAGTGCCAGATCTTTTCATATTTCATATTCCGTGATCTGGAAAATTGTCTTATATTCATGGCCAGATATGAACAGAACTGGTCAGATTTGGAACCAGATTTGGTACAAGTTATTATTTTAGCTGGCACCAAAATAAAAATGCACCAGTTTGATTTGAAGCATGGATGGTAACTGAAACGATGCGGTTATCGGATTATTTCGGTAACGGTATTTTAAGGTTAACCGTATTTCAATTATTTCGGTTACGGTTTTTTAAAGATAACGGTAGTCAATTATTTCGATGTATCCCGCAATTTCTTTTTAAAAAAACAAACGAGATTAAAAACAGAGCCAGCCTTCATGTACGAGAAATACTCAATAACCACGTGTAGTTACCAAAATTAGAAAACTTAAAATAACGGTAACAGTATTTCATTTATTTCGGTTACGGTATTTTAATGGTATCGATATTTCATTAATTTCGGTATCGGTATTTTAAGGATAACGGTATTAAGGTTATTTTGGTAACAGTATTTTAGGAGTAACGGTAGTTAGTTGAAAGGGGTTTGAAGCGATAGCGGTATTGTCTGCCAACCCTAGTTTGAAGAATTCGTCGGTAAGAAGATCAAATATGAGTTAATTTAAGTTTAGGCCCAAGTAAAAAAATTTATGTATAGTCATATATTGCTTTGTATTATAATATGTGAATATATATGTTGACATGAAAAGCCATATATTATTATATGTTTCGTATGTGGTACCTTATATAAAAACATATTTTTATATATTGTCTTTTATGAAATGAGATCCCGAGTAAAGAAGTTTATATATAATCATATGTGGTCTCATCTGATAACAAATTATAATATATAACCAGGGACGTAACAGTTATAACTTTTATTCAAAAAACTTATTGTTTTACAATTATTTCTTGTTTCAGTATTTTTAATTTTCTGTTTATTTGCTCTGTTTGATTTTTATTTTTAATTCAAACAAAAACAATCCAAATACGATTTTTATTTTTTCAAAAATAATAAAAGTTATTTTATGATTTTTTTTTTCTTTATCAAAAAATAACAATTAAGAATATAAATCAAAAGCCATATCAACAACTTCGATATCCCGATGATGTCAACTAGTGTTAATAAAAGATTGAACAGTGATTTAAAGTGAGTAAATGTGTATATTCCAGCAACTTCCGGCATTCCATTTAGGTCAATTTTTAATTTTTATTTTATTATCAAATAAAAAAGTTAGTGCTTAATTTTTTCAAAAAAATCATTCTGTAACTTTTATAAAAAGTTTTAAAATAAAAATCAAAAAAACAACAGAAATTTATAAAGTAAAATATAAAAATTGAAAAAATTAAAATCTTTGCCAAACTTTGTGATTTTTTTGTGCAATATGATTTATAAAATATAGTGCATTATTGAAATATTATAATTAAATAAATTTGGGTGGTGACTTTTTTAGAATTATAACAGTTATTTTGGGTCTCTGTATATAACTATACATGTCGTTATAATATATATGTTTGCATAGCGCATACTCCGGGGACATTTTTTCGATCCACAGTTTAGTATTTAGACATTTTGTTAGTTTGAGGACTGTCCTCAAACTCTTCCTAAGTCTTGCGAATATTTTGACTAATAGACAGCATAGTTTAAGTACATTTTTGGCTATTTCCCCAACTGTGTATGTACAATTTTTATGTGAAAGATAACAATTTACAAACGAGTTGGAAATATTTCAAACAAAAAAAAATGTTGAAGTAAAAATTTAAATTTAAAAGAAAATCTGATTGCTTTTTAAAATTCCATTGTTGGTGCCTACCATTTGTTCTGTGTAATGAAACTAAAATTTGCTACTACTTATAATTCGACGTCAGTACTAGTTATTTTTGTTCGACGAAGCCGTTTTTATAAGCAGTCTAGCTTGCGTGCCACTACTTATTTAATTATAAAGATAAAGTGATATTGGTCACTACTTATTTTTTAATCGCTAGTAAGTATATGAGTAAGCCCTAACCACTTATTTTTTAACTGTATATCAGCACACGAATATCTACTTATTTTGGTAACTACTTATTTTACATATTTTTGTACTGTAGCACAAATTTTGTGTGATTTTTCATGCAGCGAATATGGACAACTACTTATAAAAACGACCTTGTCGAATAAAAATAATCAGATTTGACACCAAATTGTAAGCAGTAGACTCTAATTCTACTGCTTATTATTTAGATATTAGTAATTAGCACCCATTACTGAGATGCCGCTGGGTGTAGTTAAGAGGGTGCCAAATAACTGGAAATTTTATAAATAAATTTTACCCTAATGGACATTTTGCTTTTGGGCCAAACAAGGCTACTTTTACAGCTTGTCGCCACAATTGTATAACAATCGATCTTCATTGGGGGGCCTCGTCGGGAACAGTGAAAAAAAATCCACAGTAACCAACATGAAAACGTGTTTAATGTTTTCCTGTTGACTTAATGTGTTTGTTTGCAAGTGTGTATTTTGATATTGTTGCTGTTATTGTCTTGGGTGGCTTTGGCGTGACAAAGTAAAACAAACAAACATTTTAAGTTTTAATTACACATTTCATACCTGTTAATTTTTCAATTTTCCAACTGTCAGTTAATTTGTGTGTGTGTGTGTGTTAAAGTGGCCTTCTTCATTTTACTTAGAGTTTTTTGTTTTTTTATTTGCAGCAATCAGTGTTGCCATTTTAGCATATTTTCTGCTAGATTTAGCAGATTGAGTTGAGCAATTGCATATTTCTTTTGTAAAAATATGCTAACTGCTTTTTAGCATATTCTGTTGGACAAAAGCAGATTTTTTAGCATATTTTGTTTTATTTAATAAAATCTTATTTTTAGCATATTTTTTAACAAAATAATTTTTTCTGCAACAATATTTATAACAATAACAATTAGCGTTTTTTTTTAATCACCTGGATTTAGAATTTTCCATACAAAAAGGAGATTTATTAAATCCAAAAAAAGCTGGATTTAATAAATCCACAATAAAAGCAAAAATATATGAAACAGCCTATGAATTTAATGTCAGAAAAAAATACGAATGAAAATTAAAAGAAAAACGAAAAAAATTGAAAAACTAACAAATAAAAGGTTTTTAATAAATTTTTTATGAAATATGTTTAGAAAAAAACTACACCTCTCCAAATACATATTTTTTATCTTGGACATGGAGAAATAGCTGAAACAGAAATGGCAATTTTTCACTCTACTGGAAGTAATTTAATTACATGCAATTAGTGAATGTTAAATATTGCAATGGAATTTTTCAATTGTGTAAAAATATAAATTGAAGTGTTAAAACTCGCTGTTTTATATAAAATATAATTAAAACTTAAAAGTTAAAGTAAAATCCTTCCTTTTTAAAATAGGGAGAATGTAACCCCATCTGTTGATCACTTTTAGAACTACTTTTTGGATTTATTAAATCCAAGTGATTAGAAAAAAAACGGCTAATATTTTCACAACTTTTTATTTCATGCATAATTATTCAATTCTTTTTTGAATGTAAACTTTTTTAGTAGTATTGATATACTACTATAATTTGAAAATGCTACAAAAACCATAAAAAATGTTGCAACAATTTAAAATCAGTTATGTTTATTGTGAAAAAATTAAATGAGAAAGTTGTTTTTTTAGTTTAAAAGAAAGATAGAGTTTGCTAAAAACCGAAAAAATTGAAAACCGCGGTTTCGGTTTCTCAAAATTATAAAAACCGCTGTTTCGGTTATTTTTCGGTTTTCTTGTGATATTAATAGAATTGTTTTAAAATAATTTAATATGTATAAAAATTAAATATTTTACTACATTCAAGATATTTATTAAAATTCGATTGAATTGCTCACTCGAATAAAGGCAATAAAGCCAATAAAAAATGCGGAAACCGTTATAAATTAAAATTTTAATTATTTTTTCGGCAAATAAAGCTGTATTTAAAGAGTTTAAATTTGAAATTTAGCAGTATGTTTAAAACAATATAAGGTTAGAATTTCATAAAATAAATTTTGCGGACTACGAAATAAAATGTTTTGAAACATAAGCGGTGAAAATCCGAACTGAATACGTGAAACTCAATATCTCTTAAACTACATGACTATTTGGTGCAATTTTTTTCTAAAATTATAATCCTCAGCTTATATTATCTGTAATAATAAAACCAAAAAAATTCTAAAGTAATATTTAATGGTGAAATTATTCATTACAATTAAATACAGAATTTTGTAAAATAGGAGCTGAGCCCTTTTCGAAATTCAAGACTCAATAATATGTTATTTAATTAATTATTTTAGTTGTTTTAAGTATTTATTAAAAACCGACTTATTTTTGTCGATTTCCGGTTTCGGTTTTGAGGCTTGAAAAACCGCGGTTTCGGTTTCGATTAAAACCGAACAGCAAACTCTAAAGAAATATTAAACAGTATTTACAAGTATCTTAGAATAAATGTGAAAGTTTACCTCTCCATTCATAAACACTCTGCAAAGTTCTAGGAGGTTTACAAAACAAATTCTTCACATAAAATTTGTTCGCATTTACGAATTAAGGGGTAAACTTTTATATTTATTCTAAGGGGTAAACTTTTATATGTATTCTAAGATAGTTTAAAAAAGTATTAAAATATAATTTTTTATAAACATTGTTTAAAAAAAGTATTTTTCCATTAATAAGACTTTATTAAATAATACTAAAAAAATTATTTAGCAGATTTTCAGCATATTTTTTGTATTAAATTTAGCAGATATTTAGCATAATGAATATAATAAAAAAATTGCGATTTTTTAATTTAGCATATTCTAAGCATATATTTTTTATTTTAGGATTTAGCAGATTTTAGCAGAAATTTTTTAGGAATCTAGCATATTTCCATCTAAGAGTTCTGGCAACACTGGCAGCAATGCTTTTACATTTTAGTCTTGATTTAAGACCGCACACATTTAATGTTATTTTTTAGTAGTTTCAATAGTTGCTACAGGTGTATAAAGTAGTTGCTGCTGTTTTACTTTTTAGTTTATTTTAGTTTTGTAGCCTGGTGGACCCCCTATATACTCTGTGGGATATAAAATTTCAACAGCATTGGAGGTTTCTATTTTAAAGGTAATTTAAGTTTGATTTCATTTTAAAGAATGTAAATAATTCATTTAAGGCGCCACTTACTGATAAAAATAATTCTTAATTTCTTTAATCAATAGATTTAACAAATTATAATTTTGAAATATTATTGATTTGATTTTGAAGTATTTGAAGGTACATAATTATAAATAACACTACTTTACAAAAATTTCATTTTTTTACACAAAATGGATTTATCCAAACGGCTCCATAGAGTATCTGCGGGCAAAATATAATAAAAAAATAGGAAGACCCTCAGTCAATTTTTTTTGAAATCCCATGGAATTTGTGATTTTTTTTGTATAACTTCAAAACAACGTTTCCAATTTAACATGTGTGCGTCATAGAAAATAACCGATACCGTTGTAAATTTAGCAAGTTTAACAAAACTATGCTTTTGCGTTGTTGTATTTGTATTATTTCATTTTCTTTTTCGGAATGTAGAGAAAAAAGTCACGCTTAACTTTCTAATACTCTTTCTTCTGATTGCGATAATATTTGAATTGCACACCTGGGATATTTCAATTACAATTATTTGTAATCTGTAATTGTAAATTTTCAATTAAAATTACAAAAAAAACTCAATTATATTTTATGTAATTGTAATTGAAAATTTTCTATTACAAATTGCAAGTAATTGTAATTGAAAGTGATTTTAATTAACCCTCTAATGCCCAGTCCGCCTTTTGGCGGTCTTCAGATTTTAAATAGTTTTTGGCTAAATAACAATATTTTATTAAACAAGTTGTATTATATCCATAGAAAACTTAACTGCCTACATTTTTGCTTTCAAACTTTTTTTGTATAAGGGACGGTTTTCAAGCGAGAAGCATGTAAAGTGAAAATTTAGAATTTTTGAAAAAATTAACTTTTTAAAACAATAAAAAATATTTGGAAAATTTCTAAAAATACATTTACGATCAGGCGTACATTACCGATAATAACAAAGCTAGTTTAGAGCCTCTAATTGTAAAATCAGTTAAAAATTTTTCTCCAGGACTCACAGGATAACGCCATGATACGTTTTACAAATGTCTCTCTAACTCAAAAACTAGCCAGATTTAGAACTAATTTCGTCAAAATTTATTGAAGCGAAAATCGCCATAACTTTTGAAATAACAACAATTGATCAGCAATTTTCGGTACATAATTTTATTTTATTGATAGTGTTATTTACAGCAAAAACCGAAATTATTTGACTACTGGGTTTTAAGATACGTCTTCAAACTTTGTTGTGCTATATCGCCTAAATAAAGCGATAAATTAAAATTTTAATATTTGTTAATAGTAGATTTTCAACGCCAAATATATGATTCAAATATTATTGTAATCAGAAGAGCATTAGAGGGTTAAAAATGTCAATTACATTTAGAATTACTTAAAGTGTTTTTTGTTGAAATTGTGTAGAAAAAAATATCTGGTGTAGGTGGGATAAGTGGCTAAGTATAAAAGGAATACGTCAAGTTGGGTTGACCCCTAACTTGTGCTTTTAATTACACTATGGAACATTTTTGGGATTATTGTCTGGGGGGTGAGAAATTCCAAGTCAGGGTGATGGTACTAGGTCAGTATAGTAAAACCCTCAAAGGGTTTGGCGTTCGTATGTGTCATTTTTTTTTATGACCTTTTAAATTTTTTCCTTATCTTGATGTTTTTTCGCTTAGTTGTAACTCGAGAACCACTTGTCCGATTTTGATGAAACAAATTTAGAAAAATTTAGAATTACAATTTCTTTAATCCGTTCATATAACATTTTTCTTTATAATCAACAGTTTTGCCGGTAAAAATAAATTTGTGGAGAAAAAAAAATATTTTTTTGCCTAAAAATTAAAATTTTTTATGAATTAAAAAAAAAAAATAGATTTAACAAATTATAATTTTGAAATATTATTGATTTGATTTTGAAGTATTTGAAGGTACATAATTATAAATAACACTACTTTACAAAACTACTTTACACTACTAAAAAAAAAAAAAATATTTTTTTGCCTAAAAATTAAAATTTTTTATGAATTAAAAAAAAAAAATTTTAATTTTTAGGCAAAAAAATATTTTTTTTTCTCCACAAATTTATTTTTACCGGCAAAACTGTTGATTATAAAGAAAAATGTTATATGAACGGATTAAAGAAATTGTAATTCTAAATTTTTCTAAATTTGTTTCATCAAAATCGGACAAGTGGTTCTCGAGTTACAACTAAGCGAAAAAACATCAAGATAAGGAAAAAATTTAAAAGGTCATAAAAAAAAATGACACATACGAACGCCAAACCCTTTGAGGGTTTTACTATACTGACCTAGTACCATCACCCTGACTTGGAATTTCTCACCCCCCAGATTGGCTGTTGTACTGTGTTATTATTTCTTTTCCCAAAAAATGTATTTATAATTGAAATTTTTTTAATTACATGTAATTTATAATTGAAAATTTTCTAAAAGGAACTTTTCTGTTAACAAAAAATTTATTTTATAAAACAAAAATTTTTTTTTATATTAAATGCCTGCACACAGATTTGCATTCGGAAGTTTCTGACTACAAACCATTTTTAAATTAATTTTTATAAAATCGCTGCTTTACAAGTGAATTGACTTTTATACCGCTGGCCATTTTTATTACACTGAACATATGTATTATAACAGTAACTGACTGTAGTTTATTTAAAAAGTTATCCGTACATTTATTTTTAAATGATTATATAGTTAAAATAGAAAGAGATATATTTATATTTTATTTAAAAAATAAATTACATATAAATACGGATTTTCTGTTACAGTTAATATTTTCATTTAAAATGTTTTGTTGAAAAAAGAAACCATTTTAGATTTCTAGGTCAGTTAAAAAAACCAAATAAACCAAATATCATTTATTCTTACGGATTTTGTAGTTTATTTTTTGAAAGTTAAAAAAATTAAATAAATGAAAAATCATTATTTTTTTAAGGATTTTGTAGTTAATTTATTACCATTTAAAAATAAATGAAAAGTTCTTTTGATTTAAATGAGAATTTAGTAGACCGGTTTTCAAGTGATTTTTCATTTATTTTAAATTACATTTTCAGTTAATTTAAACTACAAACTACTTTGAGTGTAGGTAGTACTGGATGCAAACTTTGGCATATCGCTCTTAGATCATTCTGTGACAGCGATTTTTTTTATAAACCACCGAAATTTTTGTTTAGTCATTTATTTTTAGCACCTCAGTTACCCAGTGGTATGACACTGGCAATTTCTGACTGAGTAGCTTTGTTATTATCGATAATGCATGCCAGATAGTAAGTGTATTTTTCACGAAGTTTCTATTTTTTTTTGGTTTTAAAAAGTTAAGTTTTTAAAATTTATGACATTTTCATTATACTTCCTTCTCGCTTGAAAAACGTTCCTTGTACAAAAATAGTTTGAAAGCCAAAAGTAGTTCCCCAGTATGGTGCTTCGAATTTTAAGACGTTCGAATTTTCCAGCCCCTCAACCCCCAATCAATCAGAAAAAAAAAATTAAAATGTTTTCATCTTAAGGTCCATAAAAGGCGATAAATTTACAGCTACACTGAAAATATTATTACAGTAACTGAATGTAGTTTATTTAAAAAGATATCCGTACATTTATTTTTAAATGATTATACAGTTAAAAAGAAAGGAAATATATTTTTCAACTTTTTGTCATTTATTTAAAAAATAAGCTACATATAAATACGGATTTTCTGTTACAGTTAATATTTTCATTTAAAATGTTTTGTTAAAAAAGAAACCTTTTTAGATTTCTAGATCAGTTCAAAAAACGAAATAAATATCATTTATTCTTACGGAATTTGTAGTTAATTTTTTGAGATTTAAAAAAATGAAATAAATGAAAAATCATCATTTATTAACATTTAACAATAAATGAAAAGTTCTTTTGATTTAAATGAAAAGTCAGTAGACCGGTTTTCATGTGATTTTTCATTTATTTTAAATTACATTTTCAGTTAATTTAAACTACAAACTATTTTGTGTGTATATCTGACAAAAATTAGAAATTTTTAAATATAAAAAATAAAATCAGATTTAATACCATTGAATGAGAAACACCAAATCTATTATATATTTTGGCGATAATTATGAGTTTTAAATAAGTTTTAAATTGAGGAAGAGTTTTCGCGATATCGTTGATTAAAAATTGTTCAATGGAACATTTTTTTTTACAGTTTAGCTTCCAGTCTTGTGGAACTCTTTTACTGTAGAATTTTTATTCTCCCAAAAACTCTATGTGAAGTCTAGTTTTTAATAAAGCCTTAAATTCAAAAAATTTGACAAATGTCTTAAAAGTTTTTAAACAAAAGTCATATTTTTTCAAAAATTGCCAGGATAACGTAGTGGTGTTCTAATTAATGTATAATCATAAAATGGATTATATCCATGGATGGTAACCGAAACGATGCGGTTATCGGTAAGGGTAACGCTATTTGAGATTATTTTGGTAACGGTATTTTAAGGTTAGCGATATTTCAGTTATTTCGGTAACGGTATTTTAAGGATAACGGTAGTCAGTTATTTCGATGCATCACGCAATATTTTTTTACAAAAAATAAACGAGATTAAAAACAGAACCAATTTACCAACTTAAAGTACCAAAAATACTCAATAACCACATGCAATTACCAAAAGCAGAAAATTAAAAATAACGGTAACGGTATTTTAGGGGTAACGGTATTTCATTTATTTCGGTAACGGTATTTTAAGGGTATCGATATTTCATTTGTTTCGGTACCGGTATTTTAAGGATAACGGTATTTTACTTATTTCGGTAACGGTATTTTAAGGATAACGGTATTTCGGTTATTTCGGTAACGGTATTTTAGGGAAACGGTAGTCAGTTGAAAGGGTTTTGAATCGATAACGGTATTTTAGCGGTATTGCCTGCCAACCCTGATTATATCTCGGTGGTTTATTAGTATTAACTAGAGATGGGCACGTGAGTGAATTTTGACTCACGCTCACGCACGCTCACGAAGGAAAAATAAAAATCACGCACGAAAATTTTTTTATAATCACGCTCACTAGCGCTCACGTGATTAATTTTACTTTGAATCACGCTCACGAAGTACTCACGCTTACGAAATACTCACGAAAAATATGAAATTTGTTTTTATCCATGGATGGTAACCGAAACGATGCGGTTATCGGTAAGGGTATCGCTATTTTAGATTATATCGGTAACTGTATTTTAAGGGTAACGCTATTTCATTTATTTCAATATCGGTATTTTAAGGATAACGGTTTTTTAGTTATTTCGGTAACGGTATTTTAAGAATAACGGTTTTTTGATTATTTCGGTAACGGTATTTTAAGGTTAGCGGTATTTCGGTTATTTCGGTAACGGTATTTTAAGGATAACGGTAGTCAGTTTTTTCGATGCATTTTTATTTTTACGAAAAACAAAGGAGATTAAAAACAGAACCAATTTACCAAATTAATGTAGGAAAAACACTCAATAATCCAGTGCAACTTCCAGAACAGAAAATTAAAAATATCGGTAACGGTATTTTAGGGATAACGGTATTTCATTTATATCGGTAAGGGTATCGTTGTTTTAAGGGTAACGGTACTTCAGTTATTTCGGTAACGGTTTTTTAAAGATAGCGGTATTTCGGTTATTTCGGTAACGGTATTTTATGGGTAATGGTAGTGAAGTCAGTTGAAAGGGTTTTGAATCGATAACGGTATTTTAGCGGTGTTGCATGCCAACCCTGTTTTTATCTTAATTATTTAAGGAAACTTTCTTTATGGAATATAATTTTTATTTATTTAGGGCCATTAACAATAAAGTTTGAGCTAACTTAGAGTTACAGATGTCAAATTCCATACAAATTTGAATTTTTTAACTTTCAGTTTGTGTTAACTTCAGGTTATTTGTTTATTGTTAATGGGGGTTAGAATTAAAATTAGCTTAACTATAAAAAAAAAATTTTGTTAAAAATTTAACTAATATGCAAGTTCTTGTGCAAATATAAATATTACTGACACTTTAGAAAAACTTTTATTTTCTATTGTTGATTATACCTGAATGGATGTCACTACATTGCTAGATCTGTCAAAACAACAGAGTAGTATATTGGAAGATGACAAAGCAAATTGTGGTATTTTTTTGTTTTTTCTTTGATATTTTAAATGTTTGGAAACGCTCCTAGACGAGAAGAAGAAATTCTCATTGAGTTTGCACTTTAACTAAATAAATATTTCTAGAAATACTAAAAAAGTCGCCCCCTGACGATTGCCTTATTCAAGAATAAAATTTGGATAGGAACAGATTATTTTTCATAATTTGTTAATTAGGTTTTGGGATTCCTTTAATTTAATTTTGTATTTAAAATTTCTAAATAACTGTAAATCTTTAAATGTTATTCCAAATTTTTGTGGAGGAACAAAATTTTTCAATTTTGTACAGGAAGTCGATTTCTTCTTTACATAAGAATTCTGGCAGAAGTAGAAAACACCCGTTCGCTAGTACTTGAACTGACTGGAATATACATTATTTCACCCAGGAAAAAGATTGGTTGGCTTTCGATCAAAACCATTAAAATGAATTTGCCAGGACTTTATTTTATTTATAATTACCTATAATTGAATACTACATCAAAAATATTTTACTAGGTATTAAAAATAGGGAAAATGAACTAAAAAAGAATCCTTTTAACAAATTATTGGTATCTCCAATCAATTTTAAAATTAGTATCAGTTTAGTAATTCTATGCAGTAGAAGCAGCCATTTATTTAGTGAATATACAAGAAAATTGGTGTTATCTATAACCTTTTTTAAAAAAATTTCAATATTCGAAAGTGGTAACTACAAATACGGGTATCCTAATCAAATATGACCTTAAATTCAAGTTTCTACAGAACCAACCGAATTGTGGATTGTATTGATAACACACACAACTATTAATTGGTAATGATAAACGAGTTTTATACTGTATTAATAAAACACATAAATTCAAAATTAGTCATTAAAATTATTAAGTGTTTGTGGTGTAGTGGGTGAGGAGTTGGCCTAGCACGCCGGATTTCCGGGTTCGAATCCCGGAAAAGACAAAAATTTAGATGTTTTTTTTAATTAAAATAAAATATTCATATGTATAAACAGTAAATATGACTAAGAAATTTAAAAGTAGTTGTGGTGCAGTGGGTAAAAGTGTGAACTATTAACCTGAAGGGCCGGGTTCAATACCAGAAAATTCAAAAAAAGTTTTTTAATTTCAATAAAATTTTGGTGAACATAATAATATTTATGTGGAACATAATATTGAATTAGACAACCGAATATTGGCTTTCACGACGAAAAATATAATTTAATATAAAGAGAGTTGTCGTAACCGCACGAATTCGATTGGCAACAAATTCGGTGGCCACAACTGAGACTGTTTTCTGTGTGTTGAAGAAGGGGAAGATCTCTTTTTTCCAAAATTGTAAATTATCGCAATCTGGTTTAATATAATCACGCACACTCACGCACAAATATTTACTCACGCACGGCTCACGCAACAACATTGTTTTTAACTCACGCTCACGCACGACTCACGTGAGTGCTATCATTTTAACTCACGATTACGCGTGACACGGAAATTTCGTGTCAGACCAGATTTTAAGCGATATTTGAACAGAAATTTGTAGTTACATCAGATTAAGTTTTTGCTGAATTTAGCTCAAATTTCTTAGCTAAATTAACTAGAATTTTCTATATATTCAGCAGTATGCAAAATCTAGCTTAACCAAATTTAGCAGGTCATGATTCTGAACTTAATTTAATGAAGCGATAATTAGCGACAGAAAATTACACTTTATAGTTGAATTTAATTTAAATAAAGTAGACGGCAATTTAAAAATTTAACAACAATTTAACCTAATAATCTAGCATGCAATATATAAATAATAATTGACTAAAAATCTAAAACTTACTAAAATTTAATGCAGACCATTGTAGCATGTTTTACAAATGTTAGGCTTTTGTTGACATTATGACACTTTTAGCATTTTTATTTTCTCTTTACAAAATATCCAAAACCTTTAGCACTTGTATTTTTACCTTAATATATTTTACAATTTAAACATTGTTTTCTACCTAACTTTAACATTGTATATTGCCCAGTCAGAAAAACACAAACGTGAAAGAGATGACAAGTACTTTAGCGGGTGGTACAAGTACTAGCGAAAAGTGCTTTCTCCTTCCCAAGATAATAACATTATTAGATAAAAGGACCGGCTGTTGAAGAAACGCCGGAAAGATACTATTTTTGAACGTTGGCAAAAAGTAACTAGGTGGTCTGGAAATATCCCAGTCCGAAAAATACAAACGGGAAAGCGGTGGCAAAGCACTTTAACAGGTGGTACAAGTACTGGCAAAAAGTGCTTTCCCATTCCCAAAGTGATAACATCATTAGACAAAAGGACCGGCTGTTCAAAAAGCGCCGGAAAAGCACTGGAGGAACAAATTTTTTTAACTCTGGCAAAACCAATAAATAGGTGGTCTGGAAATATATTTTCCAAAATAAAATATAAAAAAAGTTCATATGAATTTTTTTGCTCCTGCCGTGATTTGAACCCAGGCCGTCAGATTGGCAGACAATTGCTCTACCCACTGAGCTAACGACACATATAATACTTGATAGCTAAACACATAAATAAGTGATAATAACTGGACAACTATTGTCGGTGCTAAAATGCTAGTACTGGCAAAAAAATTTTTGTAACTAATATGCCAGCGTTGGGAAAGCAAAAAAAAAGGTTGGTCTGGAAGGAGCTTTCCCACAAACAAAAAAAAAAATAGATTTTATAAAACAAAAAAAATTTTAAATTAAAAAAAAAATGTTTTGCTTGCAACCGGATTTGAACTCGGAATCTTCCGACTACAAACCTTTTTTAACGAAGCATCAGCATTTTTATAAAATCAGTGGTCTACCAGGGAATTGATTTTTGTACCACTGGTAACATTGGCTAGGTATCACTGGATAACCACTGGTTGCAAATCTTGGCATATCACTTTTAGCCAATTCTTTGCCAGTGTTTTTTTTTTTATAAACCACCGAAATTTTTGTAAAACAAATACTGGCAAAATGCTTTTTGCAAACGTTGGCAAAGCTTCCCAAATGAGTGTCCTGCCAGTCATTTATTTTTAACACCGTGGTTACCCAGTGGTATGCCAGTGCTTGATTTTTTGTACCACTGGCGATTTCTGACTGGGACGTTTTCCAAAATAATATTTAAAGAAAGTTCATGTTTTTTGGTCCTGAAGTAATTTGAATGAACCCAAGCCGTTAGATTGGTAGACGACCGCGCTACCCACTAAGCTACCCAGTGTAGAAACGGTAATGACATATCATTATTTTTTGGACTACCAGTAATGACACCCACTTAACTTCTGCATTATTTCAAAACATATAGTAATGAGTTACTGATAATGACTTAATTTTATCATTATTTCAAATAGAAAATAATTTTCTAGATTTTTTTAAAATTTTTGAAATCTATTTTTAGACTCAATATTTTTTAAACACTGGCAAGGATATATGTAACCTCATATTTTTTGATTTTTTGTATGTTGGCGAGTAAGCAGGTCAATTATGTTTTTATCTATCAAATATTACATGTCGATATAGCTCAGATGGTAGAGCTATTGACTGGCAATTTGTAGACCCAGGTTCGATTCCCGCACCAGGAAATTTTATTAAAAAAAAAATGCAATAAAAAAAATTTTTTTTTTTTACATAATTTATTTTTTTGAAAATCTATTTTTAGACTCATTATTTTTGTCAGTACTGGTAAGCACATAGGTAATGATATATTTTTTGATTTTTCGTATGTTGGTGTGTAACCATAACTCATTATTTTTCGCGACATCGACATAAGAAATGTAATAACAAAAGTAACTAGTTACCATTACCAAGTATGTAGTTACATAACCACATATGTGGTAATGATTTTCTACACTGGGTAATGCAAACGTTTGGAAAGCATTCTATGCCCATTCTTTACCAGTCATTTATTTTTAATACCGCGGTTACTCAGTGGTATGCCAGTCCTTGATTTTTTCTACCACTTGCAATTTCTGATTGGGTGTTTGCTTTAACTCCCCTGTCAGAAATTGCCAGTGGTAGAAAAAATCAAGCACTGCCATAGCACAGCGTAAAAATAAATTACTATTATTTTTTTAACATTTTGCAGAACCTTTTGTTTCCTAAATGATTTTCTGTTTCTTTTTGAACAACCAGTCTTTTTGTCCAATGATCTTACAATATAATTTTGGGAATCGCAAAGCACTTTTTGCAAGTACTTGTACTACTTGATAAAGTGCTTTGCCATCGCTTCCCTCTATGTATTTTTCTAATTGGGTCCTTTTCATAAAGCTTATTAACCTTTCTTTCCGTTACAAATAAAACGACAAAAAAAAACTTTTAAATTGCATATAAATGAGTTTTAAATTACAAAAACAAAAAAGAAAATGAAAACAGTTGTTTTAATTTCTTTCAACTACCTTTGTGAGCTTTAGCTTGCATGTTCACGCGTGATTATGACTTTGCTACCATTTGCAAATCGTGTTTGATGCAAGGTTTTAAATTTCAATAAAGCAATTTTTTTTTAAATTTTGTATGGTAATTAATTTATAAAATTTAGATGAATGGTCTTAGAAATAAAAATCAAGATAGGCAAAATATGTTTGACCTGTAACCTTCATACCATGAACTTTTTTCTAAGTTATTATTACATAGAGCGAAATTTCTACTGAAATGACCTACATTTCTAAGAATTTACTTTTTTTAACTTTTTCAAGTAATTGAATTAATAGTTTTGTAATTTATAGAAATAAGTGGTTAGTTTGTTAATTTATAGTAAGGTGTATTTCATGCAAATGCATGTTTGTAGCCATTATACAGGGAGAATTATCTTCACTTCATAATGCATTTCTTATTAGCTTTAGTGAAAATTGCCACTGGAACTTGTCCATTGAAACTTTTCATAGAATCAATCGAATTTGTTGATAACCAAATTTTAGTAGTTCTATGTGCTATCACATTATTCGATTGCAGCTTTCGATATCTCAGCTATACCTACTGTAAAAACAAAACATGAAATATTTGATACAATGAAGTTCAGTAGCCACAACCGAATGTTTGGATAATACCTATCGAATTAAATATAATACTGTTTCCAATATATTTTTTTAATTTTTTATTAATTAGTTGGGAGGATAATATTAATTGCAATCATTTCCCAACTGATTATTTTCCTGAATGTATTTGACAGGTTTTATTAAAGTCAACGTTTATGAAGAGTTCATAAAATTATTGAAACTCTTCATAAAATGAATATATATATCATTCCACCAATGATTGAGTCATCCAGCGAATGAAGCTCTTCAAAAATCTATGAAGCAATTTCATTTACTAAACTGTAAAAAACAAAAAAAAAAAAATAAGTAACAATGTTCTGACAACAGATTCTGGCAGAGGGGACTAAAACAAAATAATTATTAGTGTATCGGCGGGGTAAATTTCCCCCCTTTTGCAAGTATTTATTGTTGTGGTATATTTTAACCCTCTATATCTTCATTTAAAGGGACTTTTTTTGCCCATTTTTAAAAAGGGACAAAAAAGACCAGTAAGTTGAAGAGTTATTGTGAATCGGCATAGGAAACCATGTGAATTTTACATTTTAGGTATAGGATGTATTCAGCGAACTTATGTAAAACACTACGGGGAATATTTTTGTGGAACATTTTAATCCTCTATCTCTGCAATTAAAGGAACTTTTTTGGCCCATTTCTAAAAAGGAACAAAAAGACCCGTAAGTTGAAGAGTTAAAGAGGGTTAAAATGTTCCGCGAAATATTTACTATGAGTGTCTGAAGACATCAAAGTTGGAAAGTTAACTTCAATGCCAGAAATAAGTCAAAACTAAAATGTCTTTAAGGGTTAATTTGGTATTTATTCAGAATTGGCGCTCAAATGTAGTGTTTCCAATTCGGTTAATCGATTAACCGATTCCTCGATTAATCGCCTCTATTTCGGTTAATGTCGAAACAAATAATTTATAACTCAAATAATTATTCGGGCCGAATAATCGGTTAAAATAGGTCGATTAACCGGTTCAATTTTTAATATGCAATTTTTAGCTTTATTTTTGCCCAAAACTTCATAATTGTCTTAACTTTGGCTAAAAAATTATAAGAAACGCTTAAAAAACAAATACTAACTAAAATACGATCAAATTATTTTGAAATCGATTGAAGGAGAAACCTTTAGATACAATTTTTTGAGCAACTCCAAGCAAGTCGACATTGAACCAGCGAGACACGTCATGGGTTTAAAGATACTCCTATTTATTTTAACAAAAACAGTGCGTATTAATTTTTAAAATTTTATTATTGCAAACATATAATTTTAAAAAGCTGAAAAACTGCTCCCACTTCCGAAAATCTGTGATAAAGTTCGAACAAACAAATCTGCTTAAGATTTGACATCTACATACTGAGGGAATTGTCTACATGTTTTTATGAATTTTTATATTGATTCAATGAAATTTCGCTCAAATTCGTCCATTGAAACACGGAGGAGATTGGAAGATAAACAAAAATTTAAAAACAGAATGTTTGTATTGATCACTTCTGAGTAAAAACAATAGCCGAAAGCTGAATAGGAAAGAAAACATAGAATTAGTTACATTGCAGTCAAGGCCTTACTTGGGTGACGGGTTGTTGAAAAAAATAATCATATAGAGACAATCTGAGAATAAAAACATATAAATAATTAATAAAATTGAATGGAAAACCACTGACGACGCCTACAAAACAAAAAAAAAAAAAAATGCAGAAACTAGATCCAGTCTGATCTGAAAATTATAATGTGTTCATAATTTTTAGAGCAAAAGGTTTATTCTTTTTCTTAACCTCAAATCTATTAATTAAAATTGATAGAATTGCATATTAATTTAGGGTGACCATTTGTACTGATTTGATCAGTACATGTACTAATTTTTGGTCACGTATACTGATGAAAAAGTCGTGTACTGATTTGTACTGATTTTTTAAAATTTGTACTGATTGTACTGATTTTTGGCATCTAAAAAAAAAATATTAATTTTTTTTAGTAAAAAAAAAAGCCAAAATACAAGTACAATGTAGTTATTTTTATAAGATAAATTTTTATGAATGTGAGCGGTTTTCTCTACCAGAAAGCATTCAAAATGATTTTTCTATATGTAAATTTCTTAATCTAATATGTAGTTTGATACATAGAGAAAATTCGTGGTGACAACCGAATCCATCAATTGGTTACATTGCGATAATAGAAAATCAGTTGATACAACAGTTATTTGACTGTGATAAAAATATTTTAATTATCCGGTTGTCAGCTACTGTCAGAATGATTCTGTTTTCTGAGTGTGGGAAAAGACCTCAAAAGCTGAAGATTTTTTCGTACAAAAATCCTTAAAATCTAAAGATATATATTGTATGTGGGTATTTCTTTGGAAAATTTTTCGAATCATTTTTAAAAATTTTACGTGTTTTTGTAGAAAAAAGTTGCCAAAACGTTAAGGTTTTCTATTTCAGAAATCATGCAGAAATTAGCAGAGAGAAAAAAGATTTTTTCTGACAACTAAATTTGTAGCCAATCAATTGGTTAATTTGTATCTACAGAAAATTAGTTTAGACAATGCAATTTGATCGTGATGACAGAAATTCGTTGGCCTGAATAAAAATTCGGAAGAATTAACGTTCATACTATCCTGGTGACATATTTGACTCCATTCGTAGCATAGCTATATTTCATCGATCTGTTACAAAAAAAAAAAACTAGAAAAGGAATGCTAACAGATCATTGAAATTCCTAAATAATGTATAATGTGTCTGTATCCTGTACTTAAAAAAACAGGATTTTTTCATGCAAAAAAATTGTGTTGTTTTGGGGTCTGTATAGGAAGAAATGTGTAAGGTTTTTTAGGATGGTATGATGTCAAACCATTCGGTTGACAACAAATTAGGTTGGCTGCATAATAATTTTTTTGATGATGATAATATTTTTTTAAAATTTGTACTGATTTGAAGTCAGAAAAAATGGTCACCCTATATTAATTACAATATTAAAAAAAAAAATTTTGCTGATTTTTTCAGAGCAAATTGGTATTTTCAAATAAATCTTAACAATGTTAAAAAAAGTCAGCCCTTTGTGTTTTTATTGATAAAATGTTAAGAAAATCCATTAATTTTTATTAAACGATTAATCGATTAATCGCCAATTTTCTCGATTAACCGACCCGAATAACCGGTTAATTAATTTTAGTGATTTTTCGAATAATGCATTAACCGGTTAACCGCCTATGTCGAATAATTGGAAACACTACTCAAATGGGATAACCTGGATTTTATTGGGGTTAGTTTCAAGTTAACTACTTGTAAGCAGAGTCATCGAGAAGTTATTTCGCTATTATTTAGCTTTAGAGTTGTCAAAACCGGTTTCCGAATTATTCGATAAACCGGTTTTTTCTTGTCGAATAATTCGACATTTTCGAATATTTATAAGGTGAAAATTTCTAATAAATTTCCCTCATTTGTTCAATATTTATGCAAAATATTTAAGTGCCTATGCATAATAATTTGAAAAACCTTATAACACATTTATAAAATCAATTTTGTATGGAACATTTGTTTTAAGTCACTTAAAAATTTTGGAAGTGATTATGCATATGACCCTTAATGATTGATTCCCTCCGTTAGGTAGGGCTTATTCACTTTGTCGTTGCTATGACTATATTAGTGGACTATTATGAAAATAGTTTATTTTTTCGAAACAAAAATATAGAAATTCTTTCAAGAGACTGTTTTTGTTTTTGCAGAATTGCGAAAAAAGAAAGTGAAAAATCATTCTTGTTTTCTATGGAGGTTAATAGCTTTTTAAGCAAAATTACGAACAAAATACTGGGCTTTTAGATCTGCCCGAAAGTGTTTTTATTCCGAAAAAAAGCACAAACAACGTCTTTAGAAATAACTTTTAGTTTTAAAGGTGGATTCATACTAATGGAATAATTTACTCTGCGAATTGCTTTCAAGAAAGGAGGAAAACAGTAAGTTTCAAGATTTTTAGCAATTCTTTGCAAGTTTTATAAGAAATTTTGTATATATTGCAATATAAAATGATTATTTACAAAAACCGGAAAAACCAGTTATTAGAACCGGTTTTGAATTAAAAAAACCGAAAACCGGTTTTTCAAAAAGGCGGGTTTTAGAAGTATTCGAAAACTGGTTTTTCAAATATGTCGAATACTTGACAACTCTATTTAGCGTGCTATAATTTTATTTTTACCAAAAATCCTATCTCACATAAAAGGACATTCCATAGACATGTACTTATGCAAAAAAGCAATTTTTATAGTAAAAAATATAAGAAAACTTGCTGATCAAACGTGAACATTTTTTGTTCTGGGAATCTCCCTAGGTTGTTTTTTTGTATTTTATTTTAAAGCAAAATAACTGTTTGTGGTTTCTAAACTAAAATCCTTCTATTTTTATTTCTCTTTTTTCAAAGTAAGTCCTATGTTCTATTAAATCAAGTAACATAGACTTTGATGTCTGACCACACCCAAAGTTTGCCCACTTGATTCAAACTGGCGCTTAATTGCAGCAAACACATGTGTGGTTACAATTCCAAACGGCAGCCGCAACAATTGTTACATTTATATGTGCAAATATAATTTGAAAAATTTATTTATAGTTGTTAGCACCCTACTGAGTCATCAACTTGTACGTATGAATGCAGTAAGTTTTGCAGGCGATATAGAAAAGTCTGCCAAGTAAAAAAATATGAAAAAACAACAAACGTTTACCAACAGTGGGTGGCATTCACAGACATGGTAGAAAAGCAAACATTCTCTAATCTTTATATAAAAGTGACGTTTAATTATGAAATTTGTTCGTATATAGTTTCTTTTTTTTTTTTTGGCAAATTTATTTCTTTTGTTAAACCAGTAGTTACATTTTTATTGTGATAGATTTATTACACAAAAATAGGGTCTAAATAGTTTTTTTTTACTGAATGTCCAGCTAGCTACTAACTGGGATTTTAACTGACACATATGTTGTTACTTCCCATATAAAATTTTAATTTAACTGTAGGCTAAATTTTAACTGGGCATTCAGTAATTGGGCCTTAATGGTTAAAAAAACGTGGATATAAATATTGTTTTTTAGGAATATAGAAATCAAAGAATATGCAGTAAAGAATTTAAAAGAAAAATTGTAAATTCAAAACACTTTTGTTCTAATTCACATTTTATGTTTAACAAATTTTTCGATCACATCCTTTATTATGCTTATTGCATTTCCAGTAAGAAACTCAAACAATTTACTCATTTTTTTGGTTGGATTAAATTTTTTTATTTCTTTGTATTTAACACATTTATATCAATAACATGTTTTTTATATCAGTTATTTGAAAAAAAAATCTGTTGAAGACCACCCATTGAAATCTTTGTTTTCAAATAAAAAGAAAAAAAATGCCTGCAATTGGCCAGAAAAAAATTACAATATTTTTCGGGAAAATTCATTTCAGATAGTTTTTTTGTGTAAACTCACAAATCTAGTTTTTATTTTGGCAAAAGCCAAATAATGATTATATTATATCTCTTTCCATTTCTACTTGGTCAGCAAATTGACTCAGCGTGTTACAGTACTATTAATAGATTTGTCTTTATGCTAAATATTATAACGAAATTTGTAACAAATTAATTTTTTCGCAGGTGTGTGCATTAGCGGGAAACGATTTTATTGTACAAAATTTAAAATTAAATTGTATAAGGTTTTTCTCTTTTCACACAGAGAAAAAATGATTCAGTTTCCAATTGAAACATACTTGGAGATTCTAGTTCGTTTCCGTTCTTTCCAGTTCAATTTGTTGTGCAGAACTACTAGTTCGATCATTCGCTTGGTAACCGTGTTAGCTTTCTCTTCATATTGCTCGTCTTTTAGTTAAAAATTATATAAAATACCAGAGAAATTAAGACTTTTGTTGAAAAATAAAAATAATTTGTGTAAAATTTTTATTTTAATTAACTAAAAAGATATAAAATTATTGAGTTCGACGGCAAAATTCATTAAATATAACTTAATTTTAGTTTTAATATGAAGAATATAAACATTTCGCAATTATATTTTAATATGGTTATAGAAACAATAATTTAAGGAAAACATTGTTAAAGTTAAATAAAAAATTTAACAACTCTGTTTTTTTTTCGGAAGATACAACGATACAACAGATAACACACCCCTTATGAACAACCTTAATATAATATATTTTGTTGAATGCAGAAATTAAATAAACAAATTTTTTTTTTCAAAAATTAGAATTTTATTAATTTTTATTATGAATGCTATTTTTTCCGAAAATGGGAATTTTAAGGGATATGCCAGTGTAGATATTATTGTTTTCAACTTAGTTTTTTAATTATTGAAAATGTGGTTTGACAATTATTTTAATTTGAGCACTTAGATTTTCCCAAAATTGCTTTTATTTAGAAAAAGGTACAGAAGGCCTCCTTGGAAAGAAGATCGTTTAGCTTGCAATGTGAACATTTAATTTAAGTTAAGATATCAGTAATACAAAACGGAAAACCCGGTTGGTGCGATTTTAAATTACAAACACGAAATTTGGATTAAAAAAAGGCTTTTTTTAGTATTCGAAAACCTGGTTTAAAATAGAGATTTCTGAAATATCTAAAAAAAAAAACTGGTGTTCGCACTTTTTGGTTAAAGTTCACTCCAACGAAGCTTAATCGATTTTAATAATAAAGGGTGTTATTTTAAGCCCTATAGAAATCATGAAAGGGTTAACTGTGAAACGAACTGTCATACTGCGCTCATTGTTTGACTTTTATGATCCGGCAAATCATCATGAATAAATTTACCCTTGAACAACGCTACCAAAATATCCAGATTTACTTTGCAAATCAATCATCAATACGCTCAACTGATAGACGCAAAATTGCGTTCAACGATGAGGCTCATTTTTGGCTTAACGGGTTTGTTAATAAACAAAATTGCCACATATGGAGTGAAACCAATCCACAACAGACCCAACAGATTCCATTACATCCGGAAAAATGCACCGTTTGGTGAGGTTTACACGGTGGTGGCATCATTGGAACTTATTTCTTCAAAAATGAAGCCAGAGCTCGCGTTACGGTCAATGGAGATCGTTACCACCATGATCAATTGTTTTTTGTTTGAAAATATGGATGACATTGATCCGGGCGAGATGTGTTTTCAACAGGATAGCGCAACGTGCCAACGGCGACCACAAACATCGACTTATTGAAATCGAAATTTGGCGATAAGTTGATTTCGAGAAATGGACCCGTCAATTGTCCTCCAAGGTCGTGCGTTTTTAACACCTCACGTTTATTTCCTGTGGGGCCACGTGAAGTCACTGTTTTATGTTAATAAACCAACAACAATTGACGCCTTGGAGACGCCAACGTTGTTCATGTTATTCGTGACTTACGGCCAGCAATGCTCGAAAAAGTGGACCGAAATTGGACACCCAGAATGCGGTCCGTCAAAAACAGCCCCGGTTGCCATATACCCGAACTTATTTTAAAATGTTAATGCCATATATTTATCATTGGAATAAAAAAAATGTTTTGAATTAAAATTAAATTTTTGTATTATTTTTTACAATTTAAAGTTCTATCGGGCTTAAAAAACACCCTTTATAAGGTTAATTATCATATAAGTAATTCATTAAATCAATATTAGCAAAGCCTATTTAACAAAATATTTAAACGAAAGATATTATTCATGAGCCAAAATTTCCCGTTTTCTTTTAAGATCCATATTAGCGTTGATGTCTTTATCACACTTGTAAAATAAGTATTATTTTATTCGTTATAATACTGCATTTAGACTGTGGGAAAACTATCTAGTTTTTGGCTCTTGCTAGTTTTTAATTGTCAAAACGCATGTATAAACAACAAGCAAAAACTAGTTAGTATAAGATAAATTACACTGCTCAACAAAAAAAGGTGAATGTTATTGCAATGGTTTTAGTATAATTAGGGGGTGCAGATTTCGAATCTGCAACCAGTTTGTTCAAATTTGCTCTAGGTTTCGCGCAATTCGTGATTTAAATTTTTAAATTTTAGAGTCGATTTTGTCAATAAAAAATTTATAATTTAGTGACTAGCTTCGGAAAGAAAACGCTTTATATAGTTTAAGCTTAATTCCATGCCCAATTTTTCAGACTTAAGTGTGTATCAATATCTTAATAACTTTTCTAAATATAGTCGCTGAAAATCAAAATTGAAAAAAATTTTTAAGGTTTTTAAAAAAAAAAATTTTAAGTATAAATATCAAAGCCAATTTGGAAAGAAAAAGGTCCAAAATTTATATATATGTCATATTGCTTTAACAAATTATGTGCAGTTTTCGAGGCTTTTGTAATTTCCCGTAGGGTAAAGTTAGACTTAAAATGAACAAAAAAATATTTTACTGTACTAAAAATCTACTTACTCCCAATAAACACTGAAAAACTAAAAATTCAAGTGCTGTAAAAAATGCTTGAATTCGGCTTTATTTTATGTGTTTTTTTCCAGTGAAAATCCAGTTCATACAAATTGAAATAATTTGTTTTTCTATTCTTGTCAATATTGAAAAAATAAACAAACAAAATATAATTTTTTTATATGTGACAGCGCATAGAGAAAGGGACCTACGGGTAAAAAAATCAATTTTTTTTTTTTTTTTTGTGGACAACATCTGAGCATCGAATGAGACCGATCCCATGCTCTGCTGACCTTAGGTCCCTTTCTATTTTGCGCGTCACATATGGAGATATAAAAGTAATCTGAATTTCTTCCTTGGATTCTAATAAATATGTAAGTAATCGACATTTCTTTGAGCCTAAACTTTATTCTAATGTTATTATTATCTCCTTAGCCAAGAAAAGCACAACAACGTTTGATGCTGCCAGAAAAAGGAATGGGAAACTCCAAAAAATTGGTTTCCGTCGACTCAAGATGTTGGATATTAAAAGAAAAATATACATAAATGTTAATGTATGTATGAAAAAATAATTTTATTACTGCAAATAAATTGCATCAAATATTATAATTATCGCATTTTAATTGGCTTGATTTGAGCTTGAATATATAGGGCTTGAATACAAGGGTTTTTAATGTGTTGTTTGAACTTGAATTGGACTGTAATTCAAGGCTTGAATTCAAGTATATTTACACTGTTATGTTCGACTGGAATTCCAGTGTCCCTTTTGCTGGAGTATGCTATTGAATTACAGTGTAAATCAAGTATAAATCAAGGCTTGAAATTGGAAAAATTTACTGGAATTACCCTTGATTTCAACTTGAATTCCAGCAAAATTGTTTATTGGGCTATTACATAATTTTTTTTTTTCTAAAAACATCAGATGTCATTCACTATTGATTTTTTTGGGTTATTATTGCGATTTGCAAAGTAAGCTTACTCGCCAACATAAAAAAAATCAAAAAATATCCCAATAAACAATTTTGTTGGAATTAAAGTTGAAACCAAGCGTAACTCCAGTCAATTTCAAGCCTTGATGTATACTTGATTTACACTGTAATTCAATAGCATACTCCAGCAAAAGGGTCACTGGAATTTCAGTCGAACATAACAGTGTAAATATGCTTGAATTCAAGCCTTGAATTAGACTCCAATTCAAGTTCAAACAACACATTAAAAACCCTTGAATTCAAGCCCTATATTCAAGCTCAATTCAAGCCAATTAAAACACGAAATTGTAATATTTGGTGCAATTTATTTGCAGTTATAAAATTATTTTGTCATACATACATTAACGTTTATATTTTTCTTTTAATATCCAATATCTTGAGTCGAGGGAAACCAATTTTTTGGAGTTTCTCATTCCTTTTTCAGACAGCATCAAACGTTGTAGTGCTTTTCTTAGCTAAGGAGAAAAGAATAACATTATATAAAGTTTAGGCTCAAAGAAATGTCAATTACTTACATATTTATTAGAATCCAAGGAAGAAATTCAGATTCCTTTTAAATCTCCATATAAAAAAATTATTTTTAGTTTGTTTATTTTTTCAATATTGACAAGAATAGAAAACCAAATTATTGCAATTTGTATGAACTGGATTTTTACTGGAAAAAAACACATAAAATATAGCTGAATTCAAGCATTTTTTACAGCACTTGAATTTTTAGTTTTTTAGTGTTTATTGGGTATGTGGTTGCATATATCCTTACCACCCAATAAACAATTTTGCTGGAATTCAAGTTGAACTCAAGGGTAATTCCAGTCAATTTTTCCAATTTCAAGCTTTGATTTATACTTCATACTTTAAACAATTTTAAAAAAATCTAGAAAATTATTTTCTATTTAAAATAATGATAAAAATAAGTCATTATCAGTAACTCATTATTATATGTTTTCAAATAATGCAGAAGGTAAGTGGGTGTCATTACTGGTAGTCCAAAAAATAATGATATGTATGTCATTACCGTTTCTACATTGGGACATTTAAGTTTTAAAAATAGGCCATACAATTCAGCTTATATTGAAATTTTTTAGCACTTTTTTAAATAATTCAATATCTATATGAAAAGTGTCTTGAAACACTTCTCGAGTTCAAGAAATAACAGGATTTACAAACATCACAGTCCACACACAAATATACAGCTTCTCTGAATTGGGTTAAAGTTGAATAATGAATAAATATCTTTACCAGTCATGCCAATTTTTTTTTAAATATTGACATAACAATATTTACGAATTTCTAAAAAGAAGAAATAAGAAAAGTTAGTTTGGCATTTCTGTCTTAAGTTCACACTAGATCACTTCCAAAAGAGTTCCAATTTTAAAACCAACATCTGATTGTTAACGGCAATCGAAATGACCTTAAAGTACAGCCCAAAAACCCTGTCTGAGGTTGTTAGCAGATTTTTAAACTTTTGGAAAGAATGGTAAAAATCTGTTTCGAAAAGAAATATTGCTAAGACTCTGGGTGCTCCTGCATGTATATTAAAATTACAAAAGTATAGGACTAACAAAAAATATTGTTCAGTAAAAATTTTCTGAATCTTAAATAGTTTTTCTACAGCAGGAAGAATTTAAAATTAGATGGTTTCTCTATATAAATATAATTTTCTTGACCGCAAAAGGCATTAGAATCTGAAGATTTATCAATATAAAAAAAATATTTTCAAAATCTGAGGGCATTTCTGTGAAAAAATTTCACATAATTGATGATTTTTCTAACGAAATAGTTAACAAAACCTACAATATTTCGTATAATAGCTAAACTTTCTGTAGAATCTGATATGTTTTAGCCTCAAAATCTGAAATTATTTCTATGGAGAACGTTTCTAATTTATCTCCAAATTATGATTTTTTAATTTTTTTTCTGATTTAATGCCAACAATAAATGATGACCCTTTGAAATGGCGACTGTATGAAATGCATAGTTTTTTTTATTAATAATTCAATATATCAATAAAAACCATGGTTTGTCAACACTAACCCCAAAACATCAATAACGATTTTAAATGAATTCAAATAACTAGAATTAACCTAAAAATACCATTAACGAAATAACCTAAAATATCACTAACCACAAAATACTTTAACGAAATTATTTAAAATATCGTTTAACCTAACAGACCCTAACTCAAAAATTTTAAAAATCCTAGGGACCATCATTTACCCTAAAATACCACTAATGGCTGGGTTACATTATAAGATGTTCGGTGTGATTTTGAAATCCAGCCTATATGTTTTGCATGTGTACTAAAGCAAAATCATACCAAAAATCGTACAGTGTAAACTAGCCATAACGAAATAACTTAAAAAGCCTTAAAATAATCAAACGAAATAACTTTAAATACCGGTAACTCTAAAACAACTTAACGAAATAACTTATTATACCGATAACCTTAAAATACCCTAACGAAATATTTATGAAATAACGTTAGCCATTAACACTAAAGACTGGTTTACACTATAAGATTTTCGGAAAGATTTTATAACCTAGCAAAATACTACCGAAAATCTTATAATGTAAACTGGCCTTAACCTTATGAATCGGTTGCCAACTCTGATAAAAACCCATAATGCATGTTAAAAACAAAAAAAAAAAATCTAGCACCTTTTTTAGCACTTTTTATTTTGAATCTAGCACTTTCTAGCACTTTTTTTCGACGATCTAGCACCTTTTCGCATTTGTCTTATGGCAACACTGAACTCTACACATATTCTATATTGAAATTTTCAGCAAGTAAATTAACTAAAGTAAAATTTCGCTACAAGTTTTTTGAGTTTTTTTCAGTCTACTAATATTCAGCAAAAAGTTTAGTGATTTTAGCAAGGATTTTTTTCATTTGCAGTCGACTAAGTGTCAGCAAAACTTTTGCTGAAGATTACTATTTTTTTTGGTAAAAATCAGCTCGCTGTCTCAAATTGTGATTAAAGAAGGATTTTTTTAAACATAAAAAAGTAAGTCAAACAAATGTGAAAAAAAAATATTTGGTGTGATTGCTGTTGCCGCCAAGAGAGGGCGCTAAACTCAGAGAATTTTATGCAAAAATGACTTAACAGAAAAAATGGGTTTTAATTGTTTGCCAAAAATATTTCTCAAAAATACATTTTTTTAAAAACTTGTTCGAAGATTTTTTTTAATTAAAATATTAAACATGGATTTTAGTATATGTTTACAAAACAATTATTTTTTATTGCTCCGACAAACACATTTTTTTGTTGAAAATCCAAAAATTACTTAAGTTTGATGGAGTATAAAAAAAATTATATAAAATTAGATATTTTTTTTCTTTTTTTGTAAGTTTATAGTGTTATATAATAGATCATTAAAAAATTAATTACTATTTTTTACCACAAATAAAAAAAAGATGGATTTTTTGGAATTCCTAAATTCATGATTTTTACACAAATTCACACATTTAAGAGTGTTTAGTATTCAAACCGTTTGAACCTTCCATTTTAGGTATAGGATGTATTGAGCGGACTTTTGTAAATCACTACGAGAAACATTTTTGTGGAATATTCTAACCCTCTAACTCTTCAATGAAAGGTAATTTTTGGGCCCTTTTTAAAAAGTGACAAAAAAGACCCGTAAGTTGAAGAGTTAGAGGCTTAAAATGTTCCACAGAAATGTTTCTCGTAGTGATTTACAAAATTTCGCTGAACACATCCTATACCTAAAATGGAAGATTCCCATGGTTTCTCCCTAAAATCCAGGTCTGTGGGACATTTGATCGCCAATTCTGAATAAGTACGAAATTAACCCTTAAACACATTTTAAGTTTTTACTTATTATTGGTCTTTAAGTTAAATTCTCAATGCTGATGTCTTCAGAGACTTCTAGTAGAATTTCATGACAAATATTTTTGCGGAACATTTTAACACTCTAACTCTTCAATTTACGGGTCGTTTTTGTCCCTTTTTAAAAAGGGGCGAAAAAAGTGCCTTTAATTGAAGAGATAGAAGGTTAATATGTTCCATAAAATTTTTCTCGTAGTGTTTTACATAAGTTCGCTGAACATACTGTATGCCTAAAATGGATTCACATGGTTTCCTATATTAATCCTGTTTAATTTTTTTTTAGAAAAATCATTATATCAAAAATCAGCACTGTGGGTCGTGGTCCCGGTTCCCACAAGATAACGACAATATTACATGTATTTACATGAACTTTCAAACCGTAATTATCACAAATTAGAATTTACACATTTTTACTTAATTATTTTTGTATTTATCACATAATTGCTTAGCATTAGAATTTATATATAAAAAAACAATGCCTCAGTATCTGACATTAATAAACTAACTTAACCTTTCTTGCAACTTTATTTTCATGGCATGACACCTTAATAAATTTGTTAAAAAACCATCTTCAATAACTTGTAGCTCTCTTTTAAATGATCAACATCGTTATCATCATCATACTCTTACAAAACAATACCCCCTAAAACAACTGTAACAATAAATTGAAGATGATGTTTTCGAGTACGTTCAATATTTTCAAACTTCAAAAAATTAAACAACAAAACAAATATTCTTGTCAACCAACACATCTTACTCAAAATTGACATGATTGATTTTTCATGTCAAATCAACAATGACTTTCTAAAATATTTCACTTTAAATTATACTCGTACTTGTATACAGTGCATAAGCGTTCGTCCGACTAGCCGACCTATCGACTGAATGAACGAAACAAAATACCGTCTCCATCTGCAATGTATTTTTCAGGCAATTGAAGGCAAAAGTTCAGTGTAACAAATTTAACAAGAGACATGAAATTCTTTTTGAATTAAGTACACGGAAAGAAAGGCCAAGAACAACTCTAACCAAATTATGCTTTAATATTCGCCGTCTAGTTTGTTGAAGTCGAATTTTCAATAAATTCTTTTACAAAAATTGGAACGCTCTAAATCACAACAGTGGTGGTTTATCCATCTCTGTATCTCTCAAACCTTGCTCTATTTCTTTATTCCCTTTTTTGCGCATTTCCTCCTGGTGCGAATTCTCTAATTATCAGGAGAACCATGGGCACCATAGGTTTTATTTAAAGAATACACGCTTTTTTATACGAGTAATACCATGTCCACGTGCGTGACAGCGGGTACCCAATTTTACCAAAAAGCGTTTCTATTGTGTAACGTGGTAACAATGGGGAATAGACCTATAATTGAACAAGTTTGCGAAAATTTTGTAAAATTTCATTATAAAAAAAATTGTTCATAGCTTTTCTCTCACTGCAATTATGTTTTCAATGATCGATAGTGTCTTCTCATATCTTAACCCTCTAATGCACTAAACAGATATATAGATATATTCATGTTGTTGAGATTCCCATCCATAATGGGAAAAAACAACAGAGTAGTATATTGGAAGATGACAAAGCAAATTGTGGTAAAGTCTTTGTTGTTGTTTTTTCTTTGATATTTTGAATGTTTAATAACGCTCCTAGACGACAACAAGAAATTCTCATTGAGTTTGTAATTTAACTTAACAAATATTTCCAGAAGTTCTAAAAACATCGTCCCCTGACGAGTTCCTTAGGCAAGAATGAAATCCAGATAGGGACATGCCTCCAACAGATTATTTTTCACTATTTGTAAAATACGTTTGGGATTTTAGCATATTTAATTCCTTTAATGCAATTAATGTATGTCCCGATAAAAAATTGTTAGTGCTTGCGCAAATTTGAATGTCATTGACACTTTAGAAAACATTTAGCGTGTTTTTTAATCACCTGGACTTAGAATTTTTCATACAAAAAATGGATTTATTAAATCCAAAAAAAAAGCTGGATTTAATAAATCCACAATAAAAGCACAAATATATGAAACAGCATATTAATTTAATGTCAGAAAAAAATACGAATGAAAATTAAAAGAGAAACAAAAAAATTGAAAAAGTAACAAATAAAAGGTTTTTATTAAATTTTTTTTTATGAAATATGTTTAGAAAAAAAACTACACCTCACCAAATACATATTTTTCTTCTTGGACATGGAGAAATGGCTGACATAGAAATGGCAATTTTTTACTCTACAGTAAGTAATTTAATTAAATCCAATTAGTGAATATTAAATATTGTAATGGAATTTTTCAATTGTGTAAAAATATAAATTGAAGTGATAAAACTGAAAAGGCAGACTATTTATCGCTGTTTTATGTAAAATATAATTATAAATTAAAAGTTAAAGTAAAATCCTTCATCATCGAATTCGGTATTAAAAATTAGGGTGAAAGAAGTGTCGGATAGAAATTTTTTTTAAAATAGGAAGAATCTAACCCCATCTGTTGAGCACTTTTAGAAATACTTTTTGGATTTATTAAATCCAAGTGATTAGAAAAAACGGCTATTGTTTTCTATTGGCGTTTATACATGAATGGATGTCACTACATTGCTAGATCTGTCAAAACAACAGAGTAGTATATTGGAAGATGACAAAGCAAATTGTGGTAAATTCTTTGTTGTTGTTTTTGGTTTTTCTTTGATATTTTGAATGTTTAATAACGCTCCTAGACGAGAAAAAAATCCCCATAATCTTTTAATCCCATTAGATGATTATCTACACTCAAAAAATAAGTTAGTAGAAAAATTAGTAAAACATCTTGCATATCAAGTGTACTAGTTTTCAGTAATTTTTTTGCTGAAATTCCGTTTTCAGCAAAAATTTTAGTTATATTTTTTTAGCACTAAACTAATTTTGAACTAATGTTTTACTAATTTATTTTGCTACAAAAATTGTGCTGATAACCGCATTCATAGCGTGGACGACAACCAGATAGACAAGATGTAGATGTCGCAGCCTGTCTGGAAACGGAAATGACAAAAAAAGAAAAACAACTCTACACATATTCTATATTTAAATTCAAATAAATTAACTAAAGTAAAATTTCGCTACAAGTTTTTTGAGTTTTTTTCTGTCTACTAATATTCATAAAAATGTTTGGTGATTTTAGCAAGGATTTTTTTCATTTGCAGTCGACTAAGTGTTAGCAAAACTTTTGCTGAAGATTACTATTTTTTTGATAAAAATTAGCTCGCTGATTTTCAGCAAACCTTTTGCTGAAATTACCAACTTTTTTGCAAGCACTCTCCTGACTAAAAATTTGCTGACATAGCAACATTTTTTGCTGACTTTACTGACTTTTTTTTTTGAGTGTACAAATTTTGTCGATTTTTGGGCAAACCTAATCACATGAAAATAGTGAAATTTATAGAATTTCGCAGTTTTTAAAGGGAAAATTGCCATAATTTCTATTTGACTATTAAAAGTTTTTGGTGTTACGAGTATATATTATAAAATTTTTTAAATATAGCTGTATTTTCGACTTAACTTTATATCCGTTAACTCATAAAAAAACTCAAAGTGCATAAAAACGCGTTTAAGACGAAAACTAAAACTTTCACATCTAACGTAACTTATTCGCGTTACTTCCTAAAAACTTTTGCTGACGTACGTTCGATTATAACGGAACAATTATAAACATTACCTGTTTAAAATTTTTTTATACTAAATTTTAAATACTTAACGTTGGTAGGCATGAGACAAAACACAGCTTATATGAAAATTAGACCGACTTACCTTACATGAACAAAAAAAAATTACCCCCTTAAAATATACCTTGGTTGGTTTTATGACGATTACCAAAATATTTCGCAGTGACATCTCACAAGTTGGACCATTTTTTGTTTTGCAGACTTTTGAATTTTAGCTAAAAAAAACATACACAGTATGGGTATGGAAGGCTTTTTAAAACTTTTCCAACGGCATATATAGCAACTTCTTAATTATTTATATTTGGTAAAAGTATGAACACAACAAGATGAAAGGGCATAAGAGGGTTAAGTAGCTGTTTTTTTTTTTGCTTTTATATAAACTTATGGTTCATGTCAAGCCATGGTGTATACATATAACTGCCATTATTTGTAGACTGTCAAACATGAAGAATTTTTTCTTTATTATAAATTTTGGAATTTTCTCTTCGAGCATGTTCAATGACCCAATATCGGTAAAAAATCAAAAGCCCAAAACATAAACGCACTAATTTGAGAGGTCAACTTGTAACTACGGCAGGCAGGCAGAGTGCCTGGCAAGCATGATTTTTTGTATGCACATGGGTGAGTATCAGTGTTGCCAACAAATTTTCAAAATAAATGGCTAGATCAGACCCAAAAATCGCTAGATTTATAAACAGTGCAAGAATTTAGCGATTTTATCGCTAGATTGTCGAAAAATGGTACTTAAGGGAGTTTTTTACTCAAAAATGTCTTTAATATGTTCATAAGAAGTGTTATAAACTTGTAAATAATAAAAAAATTTAAGATTAACCTGCAAATAATGAATCCCGATTTTCATTGAATTAATATTAGTATTGAAAATATTCAAAAGAGTGCATTCTACAGCAAAAAACTACATATTCTTATTTTATCGAAATCTGTATTTTTTAGAAAGTTTTTTTACTAAAATCGTTTAAGAAGTTGTTTTTTATAATAAAAGAATATCAATATGCGAATTTTACAATATTTTTCAACATAAAACTGATTTTTATAAATTATATTACGGCTGATAAGAAATCGCTAGATTTTTGGCTAATAGCTACAGGACAATTTTTACCGCTATGGGCGAAATTAAATCGCTAAATCTGACGAGAAAATTGCCGTTATGGCAACAATGGTCAGTATGTTCAATTTGAAAAGAAATTTAACAACCTCAATAAATATGTACCAAACATACATGAAAAGTTTGATCATACATCGCCGTCCACATCATGGAAGCATCAATAATAAATCAGTAGATTCTTTGGCTCCCACCGTTAGTGCTGCTGATCATGTTGCTGAAGCTAGAGTAATTGCTGCAGTTGCTTCAATACTAATTAGGGAGTTATTTAATTTTTAAACTTAAATTTTACAAAAGAGATTTAAATTTACAATAAATATTACCCAATAAGCAAACATGTTTTAAAAATTCAAGTGCTTTAAATTTAGCTTGAAATAAAGTAAATTTCAAATTCTAGCATTTGTATATTTAACAAAAATATTTCAAACTTGAATTTTTGTTTCCCTTTTGCTGGAGTACACAGAGGGAATTTTGCTGGACTAGTTTTAATGAAATTTTTCAGTGAACTAATGACGTTTTCTTTACAAAGTAAATGAAAAATTTCTTAAATTTGATGAAAAAGCTTCACATATTTTATGAATCCTTTTTTAATGAAACTTTTTCATTGAGTGTATGAAAATTTTAATAAATAAAATGAAAATTTTAGCAACTTTTTAAGAAAAATTTCATCAACTCAATGAAAAGTTTCAATGGACGAGTTCCAGTGACATTTCATTGGTTTTATGCAAAAATTCATTAATATCATAGCAGTGTATGCTATTGAAATAAAATTTAATAAAAGTTGTATTCAAGCCTTGAAACTGGAAAACAGGGCTGAAATTAAACTTGAATTCCAGTGAAATTGTTTATAGGGTAAAGTCAGTCTTATTTAATTAAAACTTTTTGTTGGTAAAATAATGCTTTAATTAATATATATAAGCTAAATGAATTTCTGTTCAATGAAACGTTTCACACTTACACTATTCGTTAATATGAAAAGCATTTCTAATTGAACGAAAATCGATAAAACTTTTCACTAAAAACTATGAAATTGTTTATATCAGAAAGCTTGGAGTTGTAATGAATTATGAGTTTTATCATTTAATTGTTCAAATTCTTAAGAAACCTAAAAAAATCGCTTCTTAAAATATGTTTCATCACAATCAATGGCACATTAAATAAATATAAAAAAGTACCCCTTAAAAATATATTTCTCTCTTATTTAATTAAAACTTTTTGTTGGTAAAATAATGCTTTAATTAATATATATAAGCTAAATGAATTTCTGTTCAATGAAACGTTTCACACTTACACTATTCGTTAATATGAAAAGCATTTCTAATTGAACGAAAATCGATAAAACTTTTCACTAAAAACTATGAAATTGTTTATATCAGAAAGCTTGGAGTTGTAATGAATTATGAGTTTTATCATTTAATTGTTCAAATTCTTAAGAAACCTAAAAAAATCGCTTCTTAAAATATGTTTCATCACAATCAATGGCACATTAAATAAATATAAAAAAGTACCCCTTAAAAATATATTTCTCTCTAACACACATCTCTTTTATTTAATTTCATTCTATTGTACAACATGCATACAACAAACATTTTCATTGATTTAACAGTAAAAGTGCAATAAAGTGTAATTGAAATTTATGGTGTTGAAAGTGCATAAAATTTGTTGCGGTTTTTTTGTTGTTGTTACAAAATAATTTTCGCGCTTCATTTTCCAAAAAAATTCACTTTATTTGTGGTCTTTGGTGTTTTAGTTGCTGATATGATATTGTTGTCTTATATTTTTTTGGGGTCTTTCACCCAATTTTGGCTACATAACCGTTAAGTAGAGCAATCAATCCAAATTTGGTCTTAATATTATGACATTTAAAGGAATGTATTCTTTTTAATGAAAAAACTTTTTAATTTTTATATTAAGGGTGCACCAGGACAGGGCGAAATGGTTAAAATGGATAAAAAATTTTGTTCAGAGTACGGAGAAATAGCTTGACATTTTAATTATTTCGGATGTAAAATTTTTGCTTTCTTTAAATACAATTTTTTACGAAAACAAAAAGGAATACACTTATCGACACTGTTCTAGCCAGACTCGCCATGTATTTTCACCAGGTTTTCAGGAAAGGAGTGAACAGTTTTATTTCGTGAATTTTCAGTTTTTTTTGTCAGTTGTGAATTGCAAGGATATCTAGAGTTCTCTTTTTATCAATTTTAAGAAAATGCCTTGACAAATTCTGCCGCTAAAATACATATTTTTTTAAAAATTAATTTTTTATCAGGTATTAAATATGCTAAAATCCAAAACTTATTTGACAAATTGTGAAAAATTATCTGTTGAAGGCATGTCCCTATCCGGATTTCATTCTGGTCTAAGGAAATTGCAGGGGACGACGTTTTTAGAATTTGGGGAAATATTTGTTAAGTTAAATTACAACCTCAATAAGAATTTCTTTTTTTCGTATAGGAGCGTTATTTAACATTTGAAATATTAAAAAAGACCAAAACAACAACAAAAAATTTACCACAATTTGCTCTGTCATCTTCCAATATACTACTATGTTTTTTTTTTGATAGATTTAACAATGTAGTGACATCCATTCAAGTATAAACAACAATAGAAAATAATATGTTTTTTAAGGTGTCTGCAGCTTTTAAATATTGCATATTAGTTTTTTTAAATTTATTTTTTATCGGGAAATAAATTAATTGCATTAAAGAAATTAAATGTGCTAAAATCCCAAAACTTATTTTACTTCTGGGATAAAATAAATAACTTTCAATGAGTGTTATTCTTGTTCGGTTTCAAATATCAAATATGACAAACTCCAAATATAATTTACAATTTATTTTACAATAAGTAGAAAAAAAGCGTATGAAAAAACTTTCCTAGAACCAATGGTTGACAATTAATGCATTTTCAAGTGTAACCAAAACACTTTCATCACATTGTCTTTATGCGGTTCTCTCTAGGTTATAATGTAGATTTTAGTTTTTGTATATATGTAAACTTACAAAGTAAAAACAAATGGAGAAGTAAACTCAAACATATTTACAAAGAAACAACTATAACATAGAGAAAAATAATAGCTTTTTTAAAAACATGTGATTTTCGTTGTTAAATGACATAATAAGTAAACATGTTTGAGTTTACTTGTCCTTTTGTTTTTACTTTGATTACTGGTAATTCACAAAAGAATGATACCCCATTACCGTTTCTACACTGTGTTAAAAGTAGCAATATTTGGCATTACTTTTTTTATATGACAAAATAGTGTTTACATCCACTTAACTGGGGATTGCCTTTACTTTTAACCGAAAATGAAATATTATATATTTAAGAGTTTGATACTTATAATTCTTTTAATTATCTGTACTTTTAGTACTCTTGTGAATAAAAGTATTTTTTACAAAGCATATTTTTAGGTTAACATATTTATCACTACATGACAATGTTCGGTATTTATTATGGGAAAAATCATGAGAAAATACTAATAAATAGAATAGCATGAAATAAACTATTTATTTTAAAAGCGGCGTAAGTCCATTCACTTCGATAAATAATGTGTTTATTTGTCAAGTTAGGCACAAAATTGTATATGACAAAATAATTTAGAATTGTCAAAAGTATAGGTATCACCCAGTTTTTTAACTGATTTAAAACACAAAACCATTAATGGACTTAAGCCACATGCAAAATAAACACTTCAAATATCTCTTTTACTTTTTACTAACTTTAGTATGCAATTCCCTCAATTAGCAAGGGCAAATATATAAAATGTGGCTGTAAATAGGAGGTTTTAACCATTCCGCGAATTTTGTAATGACAAAATAATATTTTTAATGTTGCTACTGATAGCCATGAAATGGTCTAGTGTTCTCCACTACAGTGCAATTGATATCATTTTGACCTTTCTCTGCAATCGTTTTGACATTTTATATCATATAATTTATTGCATTTGAAGACATCGGGTTATACCAAAAATTGGTGGTTAATTTCCAAAAAAAAAAAAATTCAGAAAAAATTTCCAAACATTAAAAATTTTGCATCATTATATTCCTTTGCAGAATGATAATCAATTTTCTGCGGCACAAAGCCTTTTTTGAATTCCGCCATTATTTTTAATTTTTTTAATTTCGGCTTATTTTATTCCGCAATTAATTTTTTGTACCGTAAAGCCTTTTTCCGCTTTCCGCGATTAGTTTGCAACTTTTAAGTGTGCATTGAGAGAATTATCTGCATGATATTAATGAATTTTTGCATAAAACCAATGAAGTTGTACTGGAACTCGTCTATTGAAACTTTTCATTGAATTAATGGAATTTTTCATAAAATTTTGTGAACAATTTTATTTTATTTATTAAAAATTTCATACACTCAATGAAAAAGTTTAATTAAAACTGGATTCATAAAACATATGAAACTTTTTCATCAAATTTAAGAAATTTTTCATTTACATTGTGAAGAAAACTTCATTAGTTTACTGAAAAATTTCATTAAAACTAGTCCAGTAAAATTCCCTCGGTGTAGTTTTTTAAATTCATAATCTAAATATAATACCTATTTCATATATCGAAGTTTGGTGCTTAGTTTAAATTATGAATCATTATATTCGTTTTCAGAATGTATTGTGAATCGCTGATTAGGTTTTTTAATTAAATTTTTGTTGTACCGTTAAGTCTTTTTTGGAGTTCCGCCATTATTTGCAATTTTTTAAGTGCGGTTTTTTAAAATTTGTATTCTAGGGGCTACAGTGCCCATTTCATAAAACGAAGTTTTGTGGTGAATTCAAAATTTTTTACGTGTGTTTTTTTAAATTCATAATCTAGGGCAGAACTGGAAAAACTATGACACGCGTGTCAGTAGTGGCACGCGAGTGGATTTTAGGCGGCACGCGACGTTTTGTTGGATATTTTCAAAAAATTTAAACTATTAGAAGACCAGCAAAAAATTCAGTTAAATGTTAAATTTCGCTACAAAAATGTGTGATTTACTCCATAATGGTGAAATTTTTCATAGAGCTTGTAAATCGTCTTTTAAAATGAATAAAACTCTGAACTGCCACCGTTTTTTGTTTAAAGAAATATGGTTAATACAGAACTCTCAAATACGATTATCAGAAAATTCTTGGAAATTTTCTAAAATTCTAGATTGAAAGAAGTTTAAATGTCGATGAGAAAATGCCTCATAATCAGAGAAATAAAAAGTACCAGAAAATTGCACAAAAATGGAAAACAACTTGTAATAAAATTGGATCTGAAAAATTAAGTTTTTTTTAAGGGAAAATAGGTGCTACGAAATAACGCTCAATGAAATAAAGGCTGAAAATAAGCTCCATAATGAAATAACCCCCTTTGTTGGAATTTGATATTGGGTTTTTATCATATTTCGTAGAGCCATTTCATCTAAAATAGAAATTTCTCTGTTCAAATGCACAATATTCACTTTTTATTAATTATTATGATGATAAAAACCCCGCAATTTATTTTAACAAAATCAAATTTTTGCCCAAAGCACACTCTTCAACAAGTTTCTACTTACTTAAATATTTAATGGCGCCCAATAATTTAACTTTTTCTAACAATATGAAATAACCACCAAAAATGGAATAACCCCCAAAAAATGAAAAGGCAATAAAGTTCAAACTGTTTGAATTTTATTTCATTAGGGATTTTTTCATAATGAAATAATCTCAATATTTAAATATTAAATAAACCCCCAAAAATTAATTAACCGTCAAACATTTTTACGTCATTTCTTCGATGTTATTTAATTTTTCCCTTTGGGGGTTATCCATAGCGCTGATAAATATGTACATCTGCGATGACATTTTTAAGAGAAATTTTCGAAATTTTAAAAATTTTTAAAAAAGGACCTTCAAAAGACAACTAAAATAAAGGTGGCACGCGAGAAATTTTCACAAAAAAAATTTGACCGTTTCTGGCACGCAGCGAAAAAATCTTGCCACCCCTGATCTAGGGTTATAATATTTTTGGATATAGTGCAAATAAGGTTTCATTCTTGATTTTTATAATAACCAAATAATTTTGTACAATTAATGTTTGAGTCATACAAAAAGTGCACACAATGATGTTTGATGTAAATATTTGGTTTTTCATAGTACATTTGTATTGGTTTGAACATTTTTCTGTTTGAAGTCACATTATAGAACAAATGCTTTTTCATTTATAGTGAGTCCCCCAATTTTTTATACTGCATACACTTTTCTTATTCACTTTTTCTTGGCGATTTTAGGGAACCAATATTTTATCCAGAAAATATTGTAACCAAAAACTTTAACAAATACGCTAGAAAAGGAAAAAAAAATATTGAAGAAAGAAGCTAAGTCATACGAGCTTGAGCAACAAAGTGATAATTTCAAGTTTCATTATTTCTAAAAATGTCAATAGTTTCTAAAATTAGGTCTCTGAGAAATCCAAATGCTATATTTTCTGTTGTGGCCAAATATGTAGGAATTAATTGTAACGTGGACAGTAGATCGTACCTCAAAAAAAAGTTCGCCGTACACCCTCCAATATGAAGTATTTTTGCAAGGCGATTTCATAAAAATTTTTTTGCCCAACGTAGGGGTCGTTTTTTTTCAATTTTTAGTTATAGTTTCGGCATTTAAAGTCGGATTTTAAAGTGTGATATATCGATTTCTTTGCCTCGAGGAGACCAGTGTTTTGCTATGAAGGAAAAATGCTATGAAATAAAAAAGTGACCCCTACGTTCGGCAACCGATATTTAAAAAAAAATTTATACTGGGTTTATCGAAAAACTTCCTTAGCAAAAGTTTAATGATTTTTTGCGAGCATTAGTTTTCTGACATTAGGTTGGTACATTAGGGTGGTACATTAGGGTAGTAGAAACTGAGATCTGGTGGGTAACTACTAGAACGGGATACTTGAGGTCAATGGCCCTTAGAGCAAAACACTGGTCTCCTCGAGAGAAAATCATACTTTAAGATCCGACTGTGAATGCCAAAGATATAACGAAAAATGTATGAAGTAATTTTGGAAGGAGTATTTGTGGATGGAGATTTCAAAAAAATTTTTTTTAAAGGAATTAAATATACTAAAATCCCAAACGTATTTTACAAATTGTGAAAAATAATCTGTTGGAGGCATGTCCCTATCCGGATTTCATTCTTGCCTAAGGAACTCGTCAGGGGACGACGTTTTTAGAACTTCTGGAAATATTTCCCAGTGTAGAAAATCATTACCAGATATGTGGTTATGTAACTACATACTTGGTTACTTTTGTTATTACATTTCTTATTACCTTTATATGGCGATGTCGCGAAAAATAATGAGTTCTGGTTACACACCAGCATACGAAAAATCAAAAAAATATATCGTTACCAATGTGCTTACCAGTACTGACAAAAATAATGAGTCTAAAAATAGATTTACAAAAATATAAATTATATATTTATATTTTTTATTTTTTTTTTTTTTAATAAAATTTGCTGGTGCGGGAATCGAACCTGGGACTCCAGACTGTTAGTCATAGCTGTACCATCTAAGCTATCTCGACATCTAATATTTTATAGATGAAAACATAATTGACTTGCTGCGCACAAGTCAGCTTACTCGCTAACATACAAAAAATCAAAAAATATGTGGTTACATATATCCTTACCAGTGCTTAAAAAATATTGAGTCTAAAAGTATGTTTCAAAAAAATCTAGAAAATTATTTTCTATTTGAAATAATGATAAAAATAAGTCATTATCAGTAACTCATTATTATATGTTTTAAAATAATGCAGAAGGTAAGTGGGTGTCATTACTGGTAGTCCAAAATATAATGATATGTCATTACCGTTTCTACACTGGGTTGTTAAGTTAAATTACAAAATCAATGAGAATTTCTTGTTCTCGTCTAGGAGCGTTATTAAACATTCAAAATATCAAAGAAAGAACAAAAACAACAAGAAAGAATTTACCACAATTTGCTTTGTCAACTTCCAACATACTACTCTGTTGTTTTGACAGATCTAGCAATGTAGTGACATCCATTCATGTATAAACGCCAATAGAAAACAATGTTTTCTAAAGTGTCAGTAACATTCAAATTTGCACAAGCACTTGCATATTAGTTTTTTTATTTTTATCGGGACATATATTAATTGCTTTAAAGGAATTAAATATGCTAAAATCCCAAACGTATTTTACAAATTGTGAAAAATAATCGTTTTTAATAATCTAATTTTAAAGGCGACTCCTACGTTCGGTAACAAAAAAAATAAAAAATATTTCTGATGGGTTTATCGACAAACTTCCTTAGCAAAAGTTTAATGATTTTTGCGAGCTTTAATTTTCTAAAATTAGGGTTGTACATTTAGGTCGTAGCAACGAGGGGACCAACGTAGAGCAAAACATTGGTCCCCTCGAGAGAAAATCATCGATGTATTACACTTTACGATCCGATTGTAAATGCCAAAGATATAACGAAAAATGTAAAATGGCGACCCCTACGTTCGGCAAAAAAATATAATTTTTTTTTGAAACTGCCTTGCAAAACTACTTCATATTAGAGGGTTTACGGCGCACTTTTTTTTTTTAACGGTGGTACGTTCTAGTGGACAGGCCTTATTTTCTTAACTCAAATCCAAACTAAATATTTTATATTGAGGGGAAGGTACTCGCAGTTTGAATGACACAGCTTTGTTCAAAATCAGAATACCCACCTCAAACTGTTTGCTAAAAAATTGTTTAAAATATCTGTATCCATAAATTTTTGTATTAATTATATTTGTTTTTACATTTTTTATACAAAAAACTTTGATAGAGTTATTTGATTCAATTTATTTCCGAATATCTTTTTTTGCATATACTCTCCTAACCGTTTGACGATTGGTATATGTCCCATTTTTACTTTTTGCTATTTAAGGAAAACTTGTGAGACGATTTTAACTAAACTATTGTGGTTGACACTGGAGAGAATTAGTTTTATAAGGATATCTATAACTTGTAGCCAGATAGTCTCAGAGCAGTAAAGGCCGGCTCGAAATCAAAAATTAAAATTTTCGTTTTTTTAAGATTTTTATTTTGGTTTTTTGCTTTTAGTTTTTTTAAATTTAAAAATCCAATTTGAAATACATACAGAACTATTTATCATTTTTGTGTTGGCCATAGTTTAGAGAAAAACAGAAAACTAGAATTTTTTTTAAAATGTTATGCCATTCACGAGCGATAGTCCATTAATGTTATAGCTTTACTTCCATTTATCTACGATACGGGGCATAGTAAAGCACAAAAAAAGATAACAATAATTCTCAGTCATAGGTCCATATCCTCAAAAAGTTTCGTTGGAAAATCTACAGCGGTCACAAGTTTGGTCGTGAAAGGGTTAAATAGGTATTTTACCCCTATAATTACAATATAACACCAAGTTTCTTATAAAGCGCATTTCTTATGGTATGACGATTTTATGCAACGAATCAACCGGGTCTTATGAGGCAAGTAGGAAATAAGCAACTGCTTATATACTCTTTCTATTAACCCTTTGACGACCATACATTTTCTGCCGAAGCGATTTTGAAGTTTTTACGATTTTCATGATCTCTGACCTAATAATAGTTATGCCAAGAAAAATTTACTCTGTTGAAACCCTCCTTACCTCTCATTTCGCTTGCCAAAAATATTTGCCATTTGACGACCCCACCGTTCCGGACGAAGCGATTTTTATTATTATTCTATTTTTGTGATCTGCAACTAAATTATAGATACTTCACAAAAAATTGGCCTTATAGACCCCTTTCTTGCCCTTCATTTCGCTTGTCAAAGTTTGTGCCTTTTTCCCCTAAAATGAATAATTCTAGTTAACTAACTTCGTGGGCTCGCAAGGGGAATGTGGCACCAGGTAGGGATTTACCGCTTACTACACTTTTGTTGCCTCAACAATCCTGTACAAATCACCTTTGGACATATTTACTCTATCTTTTGTCTGGACAATTATAAGTGCGAAAAACCCTTTGGCAAGCATACTTGCCTATGGTCGTCAAAGGGTTAACATATTCGATCGTAACTCGTTTTATTGTTCTAAATATAACTAAAAGCTCAAAATAGTACACAGGTTAATAATGTGTACGAAGTATCATGTTGGATTTCTAAGTAGAACATAACCTAATATTAAAGGAAATGACAAGATCTGTTGTTTTTTCACCATGTGACTATGTTTTCCTCTTTGTCAAATTTGTATGTGTTTAAAACCAGGTCATAATAGGGCTTTATTTTATAATAGTAGCTTTTGTTCTTTAAAAAACTTTTAACTATAATATAAGAAAGTAATAGTCTGTCAAAGTATACCAAAAATACCCTAAATTAAGTGCTATGGATATATAAACTAAACTAATTGACAAATATTTGAATTGTAATTGAAAAATATATAAATGATCAATTAATATATTTGGATAGTGCCAAAATAACGACATTATTGCATGTAATACAGTTGAACCTCGATTACCCGTGTTGCTCGGGACCGAGATCAGCACGGATAATCGAAAAACATGGCTAAAATTAAAAAAAAATATTTTTACTATATCGCGTATAGTTATTTTGCCAACACTATATTTTTAGAAAACAATTTAACGGTGTGTTTTAGCAATAATTTCTCTCGGGCTGAAAGATATTTTTTTGCCTTTTTTGCCGATTGATGGTACCATTTTTGCAAAAACATGAAATTTGGTTTGATTATTACATAAAAGTAAAAACCAGAAACATATCATATCGGTTAACAGATGTACCTGGTTAATTGAGGCCCGGATAATCGAGGTTCAACTACTCGTATATAATGTGTTTCAAAAAGTATTTCAAAATCATTATACCCTTCAAAAGTAGTATGTTGGTAGGGTACAATAAAACACCATTGTTTATGTTCTAATGTCATCTTATATTGAAATAAAATTCGTGTTCTATCTTGTACTTGTTTCTAGTTAACCGAATGAACTGAAAAGAAAAACACACGTTACACTTTTGTTTCTTTGATCTAGAATTAAAGTCAAGTTGAAGTCCATTATTTTTTGTCTTGTTTCCAAAGGCATTTTGCCAAATGTGGTAAGAAAATAAATTATGAATTGTTTGTAACATATTACCTAGCAAATGAAGGCACTATTAAATATCGCCATTTTATCAATATTTTACAAAATGGGTTTATATGGCAAGCGAAGCGTTTAAATTGAGCAATCACTTTGTTAAAAAAATATATGTGACAGCGCATAGAGAAAGGGACCTAAGGATAAAAAATCAATTTTTTTTTTTGATGTGGACAACATCTAAGCATCGAATGAGACCGATCCCATGCCCTCCTGAGAAAGGGACCTAAGGGGACCTAGGTCCCTTTCTATTTTGCGCGTCACATATACAAAATAAATTTTTTAGGTGCGAAAAATCACAGCAATTATCAAAATTAAATAAAATTTTGTGGGTGCAGCACATCAGTTATGTTTTTGGAGCACGTCAGTTAGAACATGTCGAGATAGCTCAGATGGTTTATAATTACAGTTTTATATTCACATATTTAGTTATGATTTCTACACTAGAATACTATATACAGTATAAACTTAAAATATCTCGAACAGTAGAGCTTTTCGAAACTATTTGAAGCCGAGTTTCTTCAGAAATGATTTTTCATTTTCACGGAATTATTGCAAAAATCGTTTCATTTCCTTTTTTTTGCATCAATTTAAAAGAAAAGACCATTTGAAAATACAATATAACGAAAAAGTTACTTGAAAAATTATGCCTTAGTTTGAAACTTGAGAAGACGTAAAATATTTTGACAATCAAGGCCATTTCAGGCAATGTGTTAACCCTAGGTACAGAGTATATTGAGTTTGTGCTGATGTTTGAAACTACCAAAAATATTGGGCGTTGCTGAGCATTATATTACATCGATCGTCTTAGAATCATTTGCTGAGTCGACTTAGCGATGTCCATCATTCTAAAATGTCCGTCATGTAAAATAAATGAACCTTGTAGTCAGGTCGCAATTCTGTAGATAGGTAAATGAAATTTGGTACCGAAGTTTGTATTACAAGGGCGTCACAATTGTACCTATAAATGATTAACATCAGTCCATGTTTTAATATAATAGCCATCAAAATGTCCGAGATTGAATGCATTGTGCTTAAATGATATTACCAAACCAAGACAAATTTGGCAATTTTTTGCTAGGGATGGCAAACAAAAAAAAAACGGGGTCTAACTTTCACGCAGTTACTCCTGGATCTATGTTTTAATGCATTTCGAAACCGGTTGTTTCATTCTTTGGTATAACTTAACGAATGAAATCTACCATTTGGGAAACTAGAACTCGATATATAAATGTGAAGTTTCATGACCCCAAAAAACCGAAAAATGCACTATATCCATCTTAGATTCCACACGAAAACTGTTGGGCCGCTATTTACGCAACGCACCAATTCGGGATTTGCAATTTTTAAACGCGTTTTAATATAATTGTACCCCACACTATGTGCTCTAATATTTATATAATAATCCTGTGCTGGTTGTTGTTACTTCCTTCAATATTTGACCAAGACCCACCCACCATTCATTCATAAAAAAAATCAAAAAAGTCAGAAAAAAAGTTTGCTGACTGAGCAAAATTTAAGTCAGGAGGTGCTGTCAGAAAAATTGATAATGTCACCAAAATCATTAGCGAAAAATTAGTTAAAATAACTTTTATTTTTTTTAATACCGTTGTAATTACCGAAATTTATTTATAATTTTTGTTGTATTAATAGATTGCTTTGATGTTTGTGGATTATAAGTTCACGAGTAACACGATGCACAAAATTTATTTAAAAATTAAAATTAATTTAATTGTGGTAAAAATTGTGTTTAAAAGGCGCCTTAACGGCCTGCCTAAACCGCTTTGGTAAGAAACCTGAAATTTAAATATATGTTCCCTGGAGTATGGGTCAAGATTCCTTTTTAACCTTTTCCAGGAACGTGGTAACTTATATTCTTTGGGACATGGGCTAATTTATTGATGAGATAGTTTTAAAATTTTTTTAGCACATTTATTGGATATGAAATGAAACGGGGAACTAGTCGAATTGGAACACTTAATATGGGGAACGAAATGGAATCCCAGTGCCATTCCATTTCGTTCCCCGGCTGAAAATGATACAGTAAACATGGGGATCAATAGAACGGGGAATGAGTGGAATTGCAACACTAAATATAGGGAACGAAATTGAATAGAACGGGAAACGAAATGGAATACAACAGGGAACAAGATTTTCATTATTGGATTATGTCAATGTGTATTATCAAGAAAATTAGCAACAAAAATAAGTCACCATGTTTTATAAAAATTAATCCCTCGGGATTTTTCCTGGACCTATTTATATTATAGGAGTGTGTTAAAACTACAATCGAGCATACATTTTTTCCATTATGCCCTATATCGCTCGAAAAACTGGAAATTTTTAAAAAAGGTCATTTTACAAAATAGCTAGTTTCTCCTAAACTAAACAAGATACGGCAAAACTCTTATTTTATTTTTTTTTTCTTCGCAAAATTGAATAAGAATTTCACTTTTATTAAACAAATAAGGTGGTAGGTGCGGAAGGATTCCAAGGGAATAACTTTAGTGTAACAGTCACAGGGTGAATTATTTATTTTGTTACCAATTTATGGGATGAGAATTACACGGTGCTACAGTGAAAATATACTTGTAAAATGACCTAGTGTAAGTTGTAGGCCTGGTTGAGTAAATCACTTTTCAATTTTCAGAATTTTGAATATACCCTCAAAATCTAAAGTTATCGGCAAAAAAGTTTTTTCAACACTTCACGGACTAAAATAGTTTTAACTAAATCAATTTTTAACCGATTTTCAATTTTCGAACTGTTTCAGGGAGATGAAAACAAACAAACAAACATTTCAAATTAAAGATTTTTTTTTTAATTTTTTCAACTTTGGCGCCTTTATTTTCTAATACTTTATTTGAAAACCTATGTTTTTCTTATTTTTATATGAAAGTAGTTTCTAAAAAAGCCGTAAAAATATACTCACGGATACTTTTGAAGCAATGAAAGAAATCGTAATTAACTTCATTGGAATTTATAATAATGCAATAATAATAAGATCATCAATTCATAAGTCCATCTAATTAACTAATTCCATGTATGAAATATAATTGCCTTAATTTCAATTCTAAGATCCAGTACCAATAAGTACACCCAAAATATTCCTTAGTTGAATACAACGAATATTTCAACTATCTCATAGGTGAAATACCCCTAACTAAAGTATAGTTGAATTGATTTAATTGATTCTAAGTAATTTGTATGTCAACAAAATGGTGGATATCAACTATATCTTATTTAAAAATGGTTACTAAACACTACCGACATCGTTATTTTTATTCTATTCTATTGAAATAAATATTAGACCAAACTATTGACGTTTTTTTATTAAAATTATTTCAAATAAAACAACAACACCAACACTTCAAAATTAATTGAAATTTTTGCATATAAACAGGACAGGAACCATTTTTTACAGCATTCTCCTTTGAATCTTTATATTTCTTAAGGAATTTCAAAATTTTGTCTGCAGAACACAAAATCAAATTAATATTAGCTGTAAATTCCTAAAGATATAATAAATTGAATCTTACCAAAACAATTTTAATTTTGTATCTTCTTTTGCCTTTTTGTTTTAAAAATATTTGAAGACTACAGTCAATATAATTTGACAATTATAAATTAGAAAAATATTTATAAACAGGGCAACCAATATATTATTGATAAAAACGACAATAATAGTTGTTTAAGATTATAATAGTTATTTAACTTTTTTTAAAATTCAACTATAGATTTTGTTAACTATCTTACTATGGAATTTTATCGGTGTAGGAATTTTTACCAAAATTTTACTTAAATAAAAAATTACAATGAGTGTTATTTTGTTCGACTTAAGATCAAATATTATAAATTCCAAATAGAATTTTCATAATTAAGTTTTTGCCTATTTTAAATTTAACTAAAAGAAATCATACTTACAATATATTAGTGCTGACTATAAAACTGGCCCTAAGATTTATTTCTCACAGATCAATTTCTATTGAAAATGTACATTGTACAAGTAATACAATATTATCAGGTGTGTATTTTTCCACAACCCATTTTCTAAAAGTGTTAATGCACGATTTGTTTTTTCTAACTGAAATTTTTTCATTGTAAATAATACGAATTATTTGCTTGTTGTTTAGTGGTGGCAAACAGAAATATAATCTTATTGTTCTAAAACAAGAAATATACTTAAAAACTAACAAAAGCTTAATATGCTGGCTGGTTGGTGTTTAAATGTTAACAGTGATGGTGGGTGATAAATGGGGTATCCTTTGGTTTGTTTTTTTTTTTGTTGTTTTATAGAGTTTTTGTGTTTTAGCTTCCGTTGAAATTAGTTATTCACGCGGTCGGTTTGGTCTGATAGTTGGTTAGTAAAAGCCAATTGTATTTTGTCGTATAGGAATATTTAAAGAAAATAACAGGAAATTTTGCGTTGGATCTAGACCGGCTATAGGCCATACTACTCCATTTTTAGTTAAAGAAAATTATCATTATCATCTTTGAAAAGGAGATATTTACTATCACCTTATATTATTATTTTTTATTATTATTAATATTGCTATTGTGAAAACAAAAATTCCTTAATATTATTAGTGGCGCCCAATATAGAACCTTATATTCGTATGTGTAATGGATACGTCCTATATTGGATAGATTTAAGTTCGAAATTACTATTTGAAATTAAGATATTGGCTTCTAAGTAAACCTCCAACATTTAAATCAACTTACAATACCCTGTACTCGAAGATTGTTGTAGGGTGTATGGAAAAAGTACAAAAGGTTATAACCGTGATTCGTGTATTGCCCATGCATGGTATGTTTTTTAGTTATTTTATATTTTGATTCATATGGTTCCATTTGGTTGTTTGCTTTTGTTTTAATGACCGTCACTGAAATTTTTTGCCACTACTTACTGCTGTTGTTGGTTAACATGTGTTGTTGTCTGTTTACTTTTAGCAGGAGCTCAAAAGGAAGATGTTGTTATACAAAAAAAAATAAACTAAAATATACCGCCGTTACTCATTTGCTTAGTGTTGACTTTTGTCATGTGGTTAGGTGGAGTGGTAGTAATGCTACTGTTTGTATGAAGTCTTCTTATCATTTCTTCCTGCTTTAAAACATGCATTTATTACATGTTTCTTTGTATGTTGTTGTAGTGGTGGCGGTGATATCTAGGTAAATACTATTTAAAGCTTAAGCTTTACAATATCATGTAAATGTTCTAAATTTAACCCATAAGTGCCCAAATATTAAAAATTCCTTTAAAATAAAAATATTTAGGGTACTCTTTTTAAAAAATTGTTAACATTCCACAAAAGCTCAATTATAAAAATGAATGACATAAAATATCGAAAAATATAAATCTGTCAGAAAAAAATAAATAGAAATCGACTGCAGTTATGGGTTAAATACATTTTATAATCAAGCACACTTTAGCCAAAGGATTAATGTCATTTTAACTTTGTTTGCCTTCTATAAGACTTAATGTTTAATGGCTTATTTCTGTGAAATTTTATGTTTTGAATCTCCTAGAAATGTAGTAATTAACCTGTGCATGTTAATGAACTTAACAAAAACGTTTATGCAGATTTTATAGCATATTTTTTTTTAATTCGGCCACAAAGCAGAGAAAATACTTTAACTTCGTAGTATTCCTTTTGGTTGTTGTGCAAACACATTTAGTTTTCGAAAATGAGGTTGTTTTCGTGTTGTTGACAATCTAATTAGAATGTTAAATAAAACTGCTACTGTGATTTTAAAATTTTGTACGATAAAATACATAGTCTTCTAGGTTTTAATAGTTGGAGGAGGGTTTTTTATGTTTTCATATCAGCCTCTTGAAAGCTGACATGTGTTTCTTTTGTGTTGCTTTTTTTGTTTTTTTTTGCCTCATAGTTTGTTTTTGGTGTCCGATCGTAAGCGGCTGATTTGTGCAACAAGTGATGCACGTATAAGTTCAAAAGGTTTTTAGAGAAGTAGAGAGGTTTTATTTGAAATAGTGCTATTATTTAGGATGCAAAATTTAAAATTTTTTTAACAAAATATTAAGTCTTCATGGTTTCATAAACAAAACTTACATTAAAGCATAAAATATGTGTTATAAATTAAGGGAACTCTGGCTGTAGGGTAGTTGGGGGATCCTTCGCCACTTTTTTGAAAGCACTCTAGCCAATTATTTTTCAAAAATTACTTTAAAATTGAAGATCTACACTTAAAATAATACCTCAGTATAAAAATCTATCGAAAGTGTTTTAAATCGATTTGGCTAATTTTTAACAGACTTTTAGTTGAAACACTAAATTAAACAAAGATTTTAGTTACTTCATTTAACAGGCTATTAAAAATCCTCAGCACTTTATCTAATTGTGAGTGTTAATTAAAAAAATTTTTTATAGCTAATTTTTATGAACCTCTTTGTTACATTTTACAAAATTTATTGTTAAAATATAACATTTCCATATTTCTGCTAGTGCCGAAATTTTAAAGTTTTAAAAATCCCTCATGATTTTTTGCAATAGCCCATATCTCGAAAACTGAGAGAGATAGAACAAAATTTTCGAATATTTCGACTACCCCTAACCATATAATGCCTTCTTGAAGATGTTATTTATTATACTTTGGGTTTAAAATCCCAAAAACAGGAATCTATTTTGTTAAAATAACAAATTTTTCTGTTTAGCCAACAGACATATTGCTTTGAGTGCACATCTCTTAACTTTAATATTTATGATTTTTATTCTAATTATTTGTATGTTTTCTATTGCATTTGTTATGATTTTACCTTCTTGAAGATGTTATTTATTATACTTTGGGTTTAAAATCCCAAAAACAGGAATCAATTTTGTTAAAATAACAAATTTTTCTGTTGAGCCAATAGACATATTGCTTTGAGTGTACGTCTCTTAACTTTAATATTTATGATTTTTATTCTAATTATTTGTATGTTTTCTATTACATTTTTAATGATTTTTAGAGTAACGCAAATCGGCAAAACTGCCCAAAACTTGGAGGACAGTCGCAAAAAAACTGGGTACAATTTTACCAAAAAACTTAGCTAATGCAGCGAAGTTTATACTTTAGTTATTGAAATAAATAATTTAGAATAAATTCTTTAAGATATTCGATTCAAAGTGGGTGTCAATGAAAGGTAATTGAAAAATGCACAAAATGTATTTTATCCTAATTATTTTTCTCCCTTAATATCGTACAAGGTTGTTAACCACACCCAGGAAAAAGATTGGTTGGCTTTCGATCAAAACCATTAAAATGAATTTGCCAGGACTTTATTTTATTTGGAATTACCTATAATTGAATACTACATCAAAAATATTTTACTAGGTATTAAAAATAGGGAAAATGAACTAAAAAACAATCCTTTTAACAAATTATTGGTATCTCCAATCAATTTTAAAATTAGTATCAGTTTAGTAATTCTATGCAGTAGAAGCAGCCATTTATTTAGTGAATATACAAGAAAATTGGTGTTATCTATAACCTTTTTTAAAAAATTTCAATATTCGAAAGTGATAACTACAAATACGGGTATCCTAATCAAATATGACCTTAAATTCAAGTTTCTGTAGAACCAACCGAATTGTGGATTGTATTAATAACTCACACAACTATTGATTGGTATTGGTAAACGAATTTTTTACTATATTTGTTTTCCAAGCAAAACATATAAATTCCAAATTAGACTTCAAAATTAATAAGTGTTTGTGGTGTAATCTGTAGAGAGTTGGCCTAGTACGCCGGATTTCCAAGTTCGAATCCCGGAAAAGACAAAAATTTAGATGTTTTTTTTTTAATTAAAATAAAATATTCATATCTATAAACAGTAAATATGGCTAAGAAATTTAAAAGTAATTATGGTGCAGTGGGTAAAAGTGTGAACTATTAACCTGAAGGGACGGGTTCAATACCAGAAAATTCAAAAAAAGTTTTTTAGTTTCAATAAAATTTTGTAGAACATAATAATATTTATGTGGAACATAATATTGAATTAGACAACCGAATATTGGCTTTCACTACGAAAAATATAATTTAATATAAAGATAGTTGTCGTAACCGCACGAATTCGATTGGCAACAAATTCGGTGGCCACAACTGAGACTGTTTTTTGTGTGCAGCAAAAAAAAAAAATGGGAGTCATGCTTTTGTGTTTTTTAGATGTTGTTCAGAATTACTTCTAAAAAAGCTGTAAAAATATACTAGTGGATGAAAATCAATGAAAGGATTGATTTTTTAAAGTAGTTTAGAGTTACTTCTAAAAAAGCAGTAAAAATTTATTTAAAGGAAGAAGAAGTTTTTATTTAAAATTTAAATTTTGGTGATTTAGCAATTTCAGATTTGGCAAACAGATTATACTGATTTAATCTTTAAAGAAAATATACGTTTAACCGATTAAAGTATAAAAAAATAAATGAATGTTATTTTCAGTTTCATTCAATATCATAAATTAATATCACTTTCTGTTAAAATTATTTTCAAATCAAAGAAAGATGATACAATTTTTACAAGTAAATTACAAAGAATAAAAATTACTGAAAAAATTCGATAAGACCAGCAAGGCAGAATGTGCATTTTCGACTTTCGCTACAAAGCCATCATCAGTGCCTTTCGCCTTTGAGTGGGTTAATATTTTGATAATCGTCTACTTATGTGGCTGTTGAAAGCAAATCGGGTTTGTTATCAACAACTCAACTTAGACTAACATCAACGAAATTTAACAATGCTATTTTTATCCTTTTGTTATTATTACTCTTTTTTGCTTTGAACCTTAATTCTTAAGATATCTCAGCTGATTCTATTCAACTCTATGTATGATAAACACAGATTTTTGAATTACAACGAACCGTTAAATTTAAATTTAAATGTATGTTATTAAATTATATTTTCCTTGCACCGTGTCAATGTGTTTAAGATGAATGGGGGAAATGTTTTTAGTTGATCTGTTATTTTCAAGTAAACACACAGAAAACAGATTCGTAGTTCCAACCGAATTTTTCGCCAACCGAATTTTTGTAGTTCCAGGTACAATCACTTTTATTTATTTTTAATACCATTGTTACTACCGAAATTTATTTACAATTTTTGAATTTTTGTTGTGTTAATAGATTACTTTAATGTTTGTGGATTATAAATTCTATAAATAGAAAAACACGTTCCACAAAATTTATTTAAAAATTAAAATTTTTTTTTGTCGCTAACTGGGATCGAACCCCCGACCCTCCGCTTGTCAGTACATTGCTTTCCCTCTAAGCTAAGCTCTATTTAAATTTTTTCAATCAAATTTCAAATTTGAATTTCTTCAGGTTTGAATATTTTGTCTATAAATAAAATTATATCAACAACAGAAAATCAGTTGTGTCTTTTAATTTGAATAAAAAAAAAATTAAAAAAAAATTTATATCGCGAACTGTGATTGAACCGGCGATCTTCCGTCTGTCAGCCCAATGCTTTTCCTCTAGGCTAAACTCGACATAAATTTTTTTTGTCAAATTTCAAATTTGAATTTCTTCAGGTTGAAAATTTGAATATTTTGTTTTTGAATAAAATTATATTCACAACAGAAAATCAATTGTGCCTTTTAATTTAAATCAATAAAAAAATTATAAAAAAAAAAGTAATGCCTTGGTTGAGGTTTGAACTCAAATCTCTAAGGCTATAAGGCTGTGTCTCTACCTCCTGCGCCACAGATACTTATGTTTAGTTGTTGTCTAACTTAGAATTTAAACACGCATATGTATGAAACGAAAAAATATGATAGATTCCAAAATTTTATTATGATAAATAAAATTTCTGTTCCTTGTCTCAATATATTATTACAATTACCAAAATAATGGAAATTAATGGTTAAAGCTACTAAAGTTAAAAAAAATTTTTAAATTGATTGGAAAAACTAATACTTTGGATAGAGTGATCGATTTTATTGAAACACAACTGATACTAAATTGTTGCTGCCGATATTTTATTAAAATGACTAAATCTTCGATAAATTGGTGGTTGTTGGTATTGAAGGTAATGTGGAAGTTAGTAATTTTTCAATATTGGTTAGAAAAGCCAATATTTTGGATAATGTGACAGTGTTTTGGTTCATCATATATATTTTCTGTTCACAAATAAATATAACTTTCCTGATGATGAATATTAAATAACTGCAATTAAAATTATTGAATGATGAAAATATTTCGTTGGTTCCGATAGAATTCCAACCAATTTATTTTCTGTGTGAATGAATGTTATATTCAGTTTGACTCAAGATCATAAATTAATATCACTTTCTGTTTAAATTATTTTCAAATCAAAGAAAGATGATACAATTTTTACAAGTATATTACAAAGAATAAAAAAAATTTCAGAAAGTTAATAGTTATAATATTCGTAGTATAATTGAACGTATGCCAGCAAAACTTTTTATAAAATAACACGAAGAAGTTGTTTTAGAAGTGAAAATATATAAACGTTGATAATTATCAGCGTTGAAAGTTAACGTGTATAGGAAAAGTTATGGGTTAGTTTTTCTCTGAAACAAATTTTTGTGGCATTTGAGTTTTTTTCTGAGTTAACGGATATAGTTAAGTCGAAAACACATCATTAGATATTTACTGATATTTGTAAATTTTATTTTAATTGACAATTTTTAGGATTAAAATATTATGAAAAAAAAACCTAAAATTCCAGGATAATGTCGGAATCCCGAAAAATCCTGGCATCTTAATTTTTCCGAATCCTGGAAAAAAATCAGTCCCGTTTGGCATGCCACTAATAATATAAAATTTTGTTTTTAATCCGCTAAAAAATTTTAATTTTATTGTACTCCTATATAAAAATAGAAAAAAATCGGGTTTCAGTTTACTTTCTCAGGTTTCACTTACTTACAAAAATCTTTTTCCATTTACTTTTAATCATAAAATTTGTGATTTTTAAATTTAGTTCATCATGTCCATAATGATAAATCATGATTTCAAACAATTGTTTGTTACCAACATCAAACCCTATTTAACGGCAGCTCAAACCAATAAAATAAATTTGATTTAAAAAGGCGATCAGTTTCAAATGATTTAACTGGGCCAAACGGGATATTGCGACCACATATGGTGGTCGTGTGATATGAAAAAGACAGAAAAAAAAACACCCGCTCTCTAAAAGCATATTTCTTTTACCATTACAAATTTCACTCTAATATTATCACTATGACTATAAGACTGTATGTTTGGCATAAGCTTACATACATTAACTCTTTTTTCATTGAGCCATAACTAGAAATAGGCACATAAACATAAAGATTTGAGGCTAAAATTTATCCTTGACTTAAGTTTAAAAGCCCAACATTGATGGAATTTGCAACGCCTTTCTTTGGTTGCTTATAAAAGAAAATTCAACAAAAATAACAACAATAAAAAATTGTCTCAAACATGCAACATATTTACTCACATACACTTTATGGTTACCATTTACAATTCTGTCTTTTTATGGGTAGCAAGCATATCATGTCACTCACTTATTGTTAGTTCAACTAATAATCTTCCAAAGTAGCACCAATACACTTGTATAACCAGAAATTGAAATAGATGTTTTCTTTTTGAAAAATTTTTGAATAGTTTAGAAACTGCGACTCACAACTATATACTCTAGAAAACTCGGACTCGGTTAGACCAATTTTAGATATTATTGAATAAAAGAGTGACACTTTTTTTTTCAATAAAAGGGACTTTTTTAATAAATGGGAACTTTTTAAAAAGAGAAACTTTTTCTTAATCTTTTTAATCCATTTAAATTTTTTTTATAAAACATACTTTTTAAGTAGATCCTCCTCAGGCTTTGACAACCACTGAGACTAAATTTTTGCAAATACCTAAGAGAGGGAGGCAAAAAGGTAAAGTCTACCACTTGATGCCCTGCCTAGACGCCTTTGGCTAGAAAGTATGTGACGATATTCAGGAATTTTCGCCAGGAACATAGTGACGATTGGGGTATAAAATGGGAAAAATCTTCCTCATAACAGCCTCCCCAAATATCTTCGGCTACAATTTTTAAATTTAAAGACAAGTATAACGAAATGAAATGGCGAACGACTGGAATTAAAGCAATAAACAATAGTTATATAATTCGCTCATCCTATGTTAACAGCTTGTCCCTGCAAACAGAAAACAGTCTAATTTTAAAGAAAAACAAAATTGCATTGATAACCTTTATGCTTAAATTATAATAAATATGATGAAATCTATGAGTAGCAAAAAAAAAAAAATCATATTAATATTAAAAAAGTCAGCAAATTAAGCACAAGGAATTTAAAAAAATAAAAATAAAAATTAAAAGAAAAATAAATTATTGAAAAAAGAAAAAAAAAAGGTTTTTTTCAAATAGTTTTTAGCAACCGACTAGAGTGAGAAAAGTTTAGGGTGGTATCAACTGAGATCTGGTGGGTAACTAATAGAACGGGATACTTGAGGTCAAAATATCCTTAGATCAAAACACTTGTCTCCTCGAGAGAAAAACATCGATTTATCATACTTTAAGATCCGACTGTAAATACCAAAGATATAACGAAAAATGTAAAATGGCGACCCCCACGTTCGGCAAAAAAAAAATAAAATTTTTTTTTTGAAACCTCCTTGCAAAAATACTTCATATTGGAGGGTGTACGGCACACTTTTTTTTGTCTGTAAGGTGGTACGCTCTAATATACTGGTCTTTGAAGAATTAATTCCTTTTTGAATGAATTCACTACCCATCGAATTCAATTTTCCCTAGAATTGAAAGAATTCCTTTTCTTAAGTAATTAAGAGAACTCGTTCAACTGAACTCGTTCATCAAACAACAAATTCAAAGAATTAATTCAGTTACAAGAGTTCTTTTTATTAAATCAAATGAATTAATTCACTGATGAACACGTTCAATTTTATAAATCGATTATTAATTCACCACTGAATTCGTTCAATTTCATTTTCGTTCAGTGAATTAAAAAAAAATAAAATTACGTTCTGTGAATTAAAAAAATACGTTCAGAAAGATGAAGGGCTTCAAATATGGCAACACTGTAATTGCGCGAGATGTTGAATTTTTTTTAGAACAGTTGTTGCGCGCCATCTGATGGTAAGTTGGCGAACTTTGTTGAAGCTTTTTAGTTCATAGCTCTGTTATATTATTTTATTTCGGTGGGGTTAAGTGCTATGGGAACAACGAAGGAGGACGCTGCGATATGTATGAAGGATAGAAAAAACTCATACATATTACTATTTTTTCATAAATTGATGTTGCCTTGGTTGGGGCTCGAACCCGCAACCTCACGTGTAACAGTCCAACTCGCTAACCATTACACCACAGCGCCCACATTACTGAATTGAAAAAAAACTTACGTTTACTGAATTGAAAAAAAGTACGTTCACTGAATTGAAAAATAAAAATAAGGTTCACTGAACTCAAATGAGAAGCAACAACATATTTTAATAGCTTGTAGAGTTCTTAGTATTGTAAAAACGTATAAATGAAATACGCCATAGTCAAGGATCTACGTTTTACGGGGAAGCATAAGTTTGAAAAATTAATAGTCATATCTTTTGCAAATTCATCTATATCTGTTGTAAAGTTTAATAGTAAAAGGTTTTATTTTTTAATCATGTAGGTTGATAAACTGCATCTGGTTTCTCTAACACTTAATGTATAATTTGATTATTTTTACTAGCAAACGCTGTAAAATTGCTTAGTTACAAATTTTATATGCAAATAAATGTTTTCTTCTACCAAACGGCAGAAAACATGCTTTGAATTCACTGAACGTATGTTTTTTATACCCTACACCACTATGTGGTCATTATACCCTACACCACTATGTGGTCAGGGTATTATAAGTTTGTGCTGATGTTTGTAACACCAAAAAATATTGGTCGTAGACCCACCTTATAGTATACCGATCGGTTCAGAATTTTTTTTTATTTCGATTTAACGATGTCCGTCTGTCCGTCCGTCCGTCCGTCTGTCTGTCTGTCCATGCAATCTTGTACGCACTCTACAGGTCGCACCTATTAAGATATTTCGATGAAATTTGGTACATAGACCTATGTTGGCCCAAGGACGAACAAGTTTGATTTTTTTGAACATCGGTCCATGTTTAGACCTAGTGCCCATATAAGGGTCCTACCAAAATTATACTGTTTATACGCTGCAGGTCGTAAATATTAAGATATTTTGATGAAATTTGGTACACAGACCTATATTGGCCCAGTAACGCAGCCTATTGATTTTGGTGAACATCGGTCCATGTTTAGACCTAGTGCCCATATAAGGGTCCTACTAAAATTATATGGTTTATACGCTGCAGGTCGCAAATATTAAGATATTTTGATAAAATTTGGTACACAGACCTACGTTGGCCCAAGGACAAAGCCTATTGATTTTGGTGAACATCGGTCCATGTTTAGACCTAGTGCCCATATAAGGGTCCTACCAAAATTATACTGTTTATACGCTGCAGGTCGTAAATATTAAGATATTTTGATGAAATTTGGTACACAGACCTATATTGGCCCAATAACGCAGCCTATTGATTTTGGTGAACATCGGTCCATGTTTAGACCTAGTGCCCATATAAGGGTCCTACCAAAATTATACTGTTTATACGCTGCAGGTCGTAAATATTAAGATATTTTGATAAAATTTGGTATACAGACCTACATTGGCCCAGTAACGCAGCCTATTGATTTTGGTGAACATCGGTCCATGTTTAGACCTAGTGCCCATATAAGGGTCCTACTAAAATTATATGGTTTATACGCTGCAGGTCGCAAATATTAAGATATTTTGATAAAATTTGGTACACAGACCTACGTTGGCCCAAGGACAAAGCCTATTGATTTTGGTGAACATCGGTCCATGTTTAGACCTAGTGCCCATATAAGGGTCCTACCAAAATTATATTGTTTATACGCTGCAGGTCGCAAATATTAAGATATTTTGATGAAATTTGGTACACCGACTTATGGCAGCCGAAGGACGAAGCCTATTGATTTTGGTGAACATCGGTCTATGTTTAGACCTAGTGCCCATATAAGGGTCCCCCCAAAATTATATTGTTTATACGATGCACGTCGTAAATATTAAGATATTTTGACGAAATTTGGTACACAGACCTATTTTGGCCCACGGACGAAGCCTATTGATTTTGATGAACATCGGTCCATGTTTAGACCTAGTGCCCATATAAGGGTCCTACCAAAATTATACTGTTTATACGCTGCAGGTCGCAAATATTAAGATATTTTGATGAAATTTGGTACACAGACCTATATTGGCCCAATAACGCAGCCTATTGATTTTGGTGACATTAGTTGGCTTTTACCCAGACGGGTGTAGGGTATTCTATAGTCGGCATGCCCGACTTTAACCTTTTTACTCGTTTAATTCAGTGAACGTATTTTTTTTTCAATTCATTGAACGTATTTTTTTTAATTCAGGGAACGTAGATATTTTTTTTTTAATTCACTGAACGTAATTTGATTTTTCTTAATGCACTGAAAGAAAATGAACTAATTCAGTGGTGAATTAATTCAGTAAGGAATTAATTAAATTAGTGTTAAAAAAAATTAATTAATTAATTTTAAAGATGCTTTTTTTTGCAAAAGATACATTCGTATTTTACAAAAGAAGAAGAAATTGTTTTCTAAAAGCTGGTTTACTTTTCCAGTTTCCATTTCAAAGCTTTAGCTTAAATATATGAAAAAATTCCTTTAAATATCTGGGATCCACTATCAAATAATACCACTACAAAGTATTTGTTGGTGAATGTTTAACGAAAATTTTTCTTGTCGCGTCTTGTCGTCACTTAGCCGACAATGATGATGACGCGCTCACTACGGAGACGAAGAATATGCCGTCAAGTCACACTTAAACGCATAGTTTGTTGTCACTTTAAGTTTTGTTGGGTTTTCTGCATGATGTTTGTTGGTGTTGGCCAATTTTGTTGGTGTTTTACTTCTTGTGTCTTGCTGCCTAATGTTACGGTAGTAATTGTTGTTGACATGTTAAATGACATGTTGCTATGTGTGATCTGCAATCATTTTTGGTATTTTTGTTGTTCAGACAAATCAGACAGACGAATTGTTTTGTATGCTTGTTTTTTGTTGTAATTTTTTAGCTCAGTTTTGTATTTTTTACTGTTTATCATTGAATTTTTGTAAATTAGTGTCAGTGTGAAGATCATTGCTAAAAAGGTTTTAAAATATTTTCATAAATGTTTTAAAATATTTCTATGTATGCCTTTTGGTTTCTTTTTTTTCTCAAAGTAATCTACTTTATGTGTTTCAGGTGAATGGGATTTGTTGTGATCATCAGTTAAGATCATTTTAAGAATGATCTGTACAAACTTGGGCCCACTAAATATGAAGGATAAGTTAAAAGTGTTTTAAAGGGAAACTGTCTTCATGAAAATTCTTTATAAAGAAAATATTCCAAAATGTGCCAAAAAAAAAATAAAGCTAAGATTAATCTGTTTTGACTTATGGTTCATATCGTAGATCGGAATTAGAGTCTTTCTATTGTGCTGATTATTGCTCTGCGAAAATTGTGAAATCGGACGGAAAAATACATTAACTTGAATATTAGGCACGAATGAAATCCCGATAGGGACATTCCTCAACAAGTTATTCTTCTCAATTTATTAAATAAGTTTTAGAATTTAATTCCTTTAACGAGCATACTTTATTTACACAGACTGACACTTCGTTGTATGGGCGTTTTTAAAGTTGCTCCGAAACCCGCTCCCCAAAGGTTACTTTTTGAGGTTACTGAAGAAACTAATCCAGAAAAAATTTCAGCTCCATCGAAGGATTTTTGAGCTATGCAAGCTTTATACTGACCCTTAAATAACTGTATTTTTGAAATTGTCAATAGAACCCTAATTTAGACTAAATATTTTTTTTTCCAAAATATTTTAACTTCGAAAATTTTGTAATACTCCGACAACGTAACCCTTTTTTACCAAGGTAAAATGTGAACTTTTTGAAAATTTTCGATTTTTCTAGAAAGTATATCAAAACATTGTGTTTGCGGAATTTGATGAAAGTTGTCCAAATAACTCTGCTAACACCAAATTTTATAATCGAATTTCGATCTATTTTTTACTGAATGCAATGTAAATTCCAGCAATTGATCTATAATCAGTTAGGACCACAGTGCGTATTGTAAATATGATATTGATCATACGCCTTGTGGATCTAACAGGTTATAAGATGAACCCAGAAAAAAATTGTTAGACATGCTTTACTTGTTTCTTGTTTCAAAGTAAGTTGCTAGAAGCTCCAATGGGAGTGATGTAATTATATTATTTATAAGTACATTAACTAAAATAAAAAAAGAATTGTTGCTCTAAAATTGATCCTAAGAAGTGATTTGAGTACAGTTTTTTTCTCCCACATTTTGGCGGGACGAATATGTTTTATAATATATACATATAATTAATTTGTTTAAATATACAGACGGGTAATTGTGTGATAATGATATATGGGTTCGAAATTATCAAACAAAAATCGGAAAAAAGTAACAAAATCAGACCTGAAGATTTTCGAATTAAACAGGCCAAAAATTTATTTAAAAAGTTAATGTGCCATCTGCTTCTAGTGCGCAAAATCAGTGCAAATCAGTGTTTTGGAATGAATTTATAAATAAAGGAAAAAATTTGTATCAGTAATCTTTAATATTTACTAACTATCCATCATGCGCGGTTCCAGCAATTAATATAAGGGGAAAAATCATACGCCTCAGTGGCCAACTCAATGTATTTGTCTACTGTGGCGTATGATTTTTCCCCTTATATTAATTGCTGGAACCGCGCATGCTATCCATAAAGTTTGGAAACTTCTGTTTGAGGATTTCTTTTGAAGTTAAACCATTTTTATGGCCCATAAATTCATCTATTGCACTTATTATTGGATCTGATTTTAGCATGTACACCTTAAAAACAAAAATATATAACTCTAACAAATTCAGTAGCAACATCAGCACTTAAGATAAGAGCTTTACACTTTGCAATAAACACAATGAAAATGAAAAAATTAAAACGTGCCTGCTCAACACCCATAATATTTAACAATTTAATGACTTAAATAGGGAGTAAACAACAAACAAAAAGAATACAATAAAAGGTTTGAAAAACAGACTCAAAACCAAAATATGCTAAACACCTTAAGTCCGCAAAGAAAATGATGATCACCTAGCCATCTTAGCTTTGGTTCACTGTTTCTATACCTACTCTATTTATATAATGCTATCTTACGGACTTCCAACATATGTATCTTCTGCCTTCTAATTCTATCAACAATGTTACTGTTTCTATATTTTTAGGAAATTTTAAACTACATACACCTTTAAATATTATCTTAAAAGCTTCTCTTCGTTTTGCTATTGCCAACCATATAATCTACATGACTTCAATGAACATAAATTTCAAAATTATTTAGTTTCAGTTGCTTCTCCTTCGTTCTTCTATGAAGAAACCACAAAATTTAAACATCAGTTAATCTAAACGTAAATGAAAAACCCATATGGTTTACAAACATAGATCATCCATATTTGGTAACGCATGAATTTTCACGATCATCATAATATTTAGTCAACATACGATTCACTGCAAAGTAAACCACCAAAGTGTATAAATGGATTTTCTTTTATCCTTACTGACAGATAGACGGACAGACGCACCGACAGACAATTTTCTCCATATGTGGCTAAGTCACGTGTAATTCAGTTTTTACTCTTTTTTATTGACCTTTGTGATAACGTTTGTTTTAAACTTTGTTTATTTGTTCGTTTTTCACTACACCATATTGAAAATAGTTTATGAGTATTTTTTACAGTTGTTTGGCTTAAAATGCTATATAAACTCATTGTTGTTAAGCTAATGTAGAATTTAAAAAAAACATGAAATTGTGCTAACTATTTTTCAAAATTTAGTCTAGAAAATATAAAAAATAAAAAGAGTGCAGAATTTAAAAGTCTACATTTTTGTGAACAATTTACAGATTTTAATTATACCCAGCAAAATTTTTTTGAACTGGTTGACTTTGAATCTGTTCTAGAATAGGTGTTTTTACCACCGGTTCCGTGGAACATGTTCTAGAACTGATTCCTGGTTCTAGAACCGGTTCCAAAGCAAACTGTTCTAGTTTGGAGGAACAGAACCTGTTGCTTCTGGGACAAACTCAAACAAAAATCACCGATGATAGAACATAAATTAGAACAGGTTGCATGCAAGTACAAGTCGTTCTACAACCGGTTCTTTGCATCCGACAATTTTTCTGGCTATTGTAGACAATAGTAATCAAACTAAAAATCTATTATTTAGTAAACAAATTTTGCAAGTATTATTAACTAATTTTTAGTTCGTATTGAGATTTTACTTAAAAAACAAATTTACTATACTGACTTGGTGAGATTCTAGATATTTTATTTTTTATTGAATTTTCTTATTAACTTTTAACAATCTATTTCCTAATTTTAGCAAGTTTTTTTTTTTTGATAAACACAAAACTGTTTTAGTATGTTTGAGGTTAAGAAGAAGAATAAACTTTTTCTCTAAAAATTATAAACATTAATTTTTAAATCAGACTGGATCTAGTTTCTGGCTTTTTGTAAGGATTGACTTCATCAGTGATTTTCCATTAAATTGTATTGTTGTTTATATTTAATTGTCAGATTGTCTCCATATAATAACTTTTTAACAATCCGTCGGCTGAGGGATTCAAAAACATGTCCCACATTACAAACATAACTTTACTGAAATGTGACGGCAGTTTAGCCATCTCACCCAAGTAAGGCGTTGAATACAATGTAACTAATTCATTGTTTTCTCTCCTATTCAGCTTTCTGTTATTGTCTTTTTTTTATTCAGAAGCAGGGAATGTATCCCGGGATTTCCCGTCCCGGTATTCCCGGGAAATTAGGCATTTTTCAGTTCCCATATTCCCGGGAATTTGGACCGGGAATCCAGGGATTTCAAAAAATGCTATTTAAAGTAATAAAGTTAGTTATTTCAAATTTACTTATGCAAAATTTTCCTACGTTTTGAAAATAGTAAAAATCTTACATTAGGCTTGCTCATTTGCTTACAAAATTGTAGTAAAAGTAGTAAGGTTTTCGAATAAACGAATACACTAATTAATTTGTGTACTTGATCGAACTTTTTAAGTTCCTTTTTTTCAATAGGCACTAAAAGGAACTTAAGAAATATATTTTTAAGAAAAGCACTCAACTAGATGGTGTTTGTATAAAAAATTTTGAATCGCACTTATTCTGTACAGAATTAAAGACAAATTTGTCCACTGACTGTTAAAAATTTTCAAGTAAGTTAGAATTTTTCCAATTTTCTAAAATTATTTTCTATATTAATTCGAAATATATTCTATACTAATTTTTTCCCACTACGAAAATTCCAAGAACAACCACCTTAGCTTTTTCACGATCATGAAAATTTAAGGTCTTTAAGACATTTCATTAATAAAAATTTTTAAATTACTATAAAATATTTTCTAATTTATGTCCCTTGCGGGATCCCGGGATTCCGGGAATTCAAGATAAATTTCCCGCTTTCCCGGGAAATCAAAAAGTGCGGGATTTTTTACTCAGAAGTAATGAAGCACAGACATATAAAAACATTATATATTTAGATTTTTTGATTATCTTCCAAACTCCTCTGTGTATCCTTTTTTTCTCTGGCAAATGTTGCCACACTGACGTCTGATTTTTACATTCAAGAATAGCCAACTTGCATTTATTGGATACGGACTGCCACGGGGCATTACAGAATGTATATTTAGTACAGTGTTGTTTTAACATCATATAGACAGCTGCAATTAATAGTGTAATTAACATCCATTTTGGCAATAATAATTTAGTAGGTTTGAGGTTATTAAGCATGGATGGTAAACGGAACGATGCGGTTATCGTTAAGGGTAATGCTATTTTAGATTATTTCGGTAACGGTATTTTAAGGGTAACGCTATTTCATTTATTTCGGTATCGGTATTTTAAGGGCATCGATATTTCACTTATTTCGGTATCGGTATTTTAAGGATAACGGTATTTCAGTTATTTCGGTAACTGTATTTTAAGGATAACGGTATTTCGTTTATTTCGGTAACGGTATTTTAGTGGTAACGGTAGTCAGTTGAAAGGGTATTGAATTGATAACGGTATTTTAGCGATATTGCCTGCCAACCCTGTTATTAAGTGAACACGAAACTGCTACTTATATCGACGGACATCAACTGATTTGTCTTAATCCATAGAAAGATCAGTCAAGTGGCAAACAATTTTTTTGAATTTTGGTAAAAGAAAATATTTAAATACACTTATAGAAATAAATCTATAAAAATAGCAGAAAAAGTTACAAAAAATTTGTTAAAAATTATGCTTGCATTCAACTGCAAATAGTGCTAAAATCAGCAGAAATATCGAAGGCTCGATTTTTATTTGCATTTACAAAAAAAATCGAAAAAAAAACTTCCAAAATTTAAAATTTTTTAGTGATTTTTTAGACTGCAAATTATTTAGCTAAATTTTTTGCTGATTTTAATAGGTTAATTTGCTATTTTCTATAACAAAAATTTAACTAAAATTCTGTATATTGAATAGTTTTAATGTGCTGTTCCTATATTACTAATATATATATATTAGCGAATATAATCTGCTAATTTTAGCAGTTTTTTCTGCAGCACCATTTTTAACTAATTTTTAGTAGTTTTAACTAAATATTTTACAGACCTCTTTCTATTAGTGTAACAAACAATCAAACGGAATTTGGAAAAAAAATGGATAACTCAACAAAATTTAAGGGAATGAATGGAGGATTTTTGATTTTAAATCGCCATTTTTGACCCTAAACAAAATTCTATAAAGTGCCTTGCCAGTGAATTAGCCAAACTAAATGAATACATGTTTAAGATCATGAACTCCCATTTCTGCTGCGTTCCTGGCGAAAATTTGATAAAGTCCCTCAGCAGCAAATTAGCCCATACTTGAGGGAATACGTATTGGTGGGCGTTGTGGTATAATGGTTAGCACGTTGGACTATTATGGTCATGGGTTCGATCCCCAGCGACAGCAACATCACTTTGGGAAAATAATATGTGAGTTTTCTATCTCTTATACATATCGCTTCCTTCTGCGGTGTTCCCGTATCACTTAACCCAACCGAAGTAAAATAACATAAGAGGGCAATGAACTAAAAAGCTTCAGTGAAGTTTGCCAATTCTTTGTCAGATGATCTACGGTATTCTCCAATTTGAAGCCCTTAATCTTTCAACACCTGTCATCTCTTCTCTGTGCCCTTTTCAAAGAAAGCAACACGTTAATTAATTAAAATAAATTCCTGAATGCTGTCTTCTCTTAAAAAAAAACGGTTGAGGCGGTTTTAAGAGTTCTTTGCGTTTTAGAGTTCTGTAACAAATAAACATTTTTTTTACTTATGTCTTGTGACTAGGATTTGGGATTTCGGAGACTTTTGTATTTTTCTAGAAGCGGAAATGAAAATATTTAAGAATATCACTTACTACTTTATACAATATTTTTGTAAAAGGTTGTTTATTTTGGCGAATTTTAATAATATTATATGTTAGAACGAATTAAGATTGTATTTTATGATACAAAACAATCCAAAGGATAAAAAATAAAAACTAACAAAATATTAAATTTAAATATCGTATATGTATTTTTTTATTATTCTTAACCGAATCACAGACATAAGGTCCGTAAAAATGTTCTCCAAAAGTGGGCATGGTCGGACGCTACATGTTCCAAGTATTGATATTTTGATGAAATTTGGTACACCGATTTATGTCGATCCATTGACAAACATGCTTCGTTTAGATCGGTCCATGTTTGGACCTAGTGCCCAAATTAAGGTCCCCCACAAATTGGCTTTTTCGCTCGCTACAGGTCACAATTAGATTTTTGAATAAAATTTGGTATGCTGATTCATATGGGCTCGTGGAGGAAGCCTATTGATTTTATGTAGAATCGGTCTAGGTTTAGACGCAGTGGCCGTATAAAGATCCCCCACAAATGGCTATGTTCGTACGCTACAAGTTGCAAATATTAAGATATTTCGATGAAATTTGGTAATGCGATTTGTATTGACCCACCGACGAAGCGTATTGATTTTGGTTGACATCGGTCCATGGTTGGACCTAGTGCCCGTTTAAAGATCTCCCAAAAATTGGTTTCCCCCACGATACGTTGACTCACATGTTCCCAAGTACAAAGCCTATGTGTCCTAGTTAGAATAGGTCCATATTTGGAAAAATCATAATTTCTTACCGTTATCTTATTGTTTTTTTTTTATCATGTTATAGACAAATTTTGATACGAGTCCGTTTCAACCCATTTCAAATATTAGTTGTGTTTTTATCAGACTGCGGTAAGTTATCATATGGTCGGCATACCCGACTTTAACTTTTTTACACACATTATGGCTGTTTGTTACATGCTAGTTTTTACTATTTTTACTAGTTTTCTCTCATAAATTCGTTTTTAACGTGAAATGGGCAAATTTTTAATTCAGTGGTTTCTATTTACTACTTTTGCACCATTTTCATTCATTTCACTTCAATAGAAAATTTAGGTAATTCTTTCGATCTAAGTTTACATTTTTTTCTAGAAATGTAAACAAACAGAACTATTATCTTATTGCTTAGATAACTGCAATGGTTTAATCCGGTACAAATATATCGCCCTCACACAGAGATAATTAAGCTGGACGAGTTTTAATGAAAAATTTCAGTAGAGTAATGAAGTTTTCTTCACAAAATAAATGAAAATTACCTTAAATTTGCTGAAAAAACTTCATATATTTTCTGAATTAAGTTTTAATGAAACTTTTTCATTGAGTGTATTCAAGTCGTTCGATTACATATTACCAGGGCAAGTTTAAAATGGCACAAAAAAGTTGAAATTTAGCAGGAAAAAATAGTAAAATTGGCACAAGAAAACCCAAAAATGGCACGCTTATTCCAAAAATTTTAAAGTATAATAGTTGATTTAAGTGTTTTTCTGAATGTTTTTAACCAAAATACAATAATGAAGAAATTTACCGTTGAACAGCTAAAGTGCATTCACCATATATTAGTATGATAAAAAAATCAAGAATTTTATTAAATATTAAAAAAAATATCGTTTTTTTTGTAAATTTTCTCCAAAAATTATTTACAAAGATTGAGTTTTTACTGAATTTTATAGCATTTTTTTAATGAAAAGTCTAAAAAATGGACAACCCAGCAACACTTTGGTAATGGGTGCGATATACTCACGCGTTACCTTCTGCATTATTTCGGACCAAAATGTAATGACTTACCAATCACTGATTACGTAATGCATGCTTTATAAATGGAAAGTAATGCTTAGAATATGTTTGCAAATCTATTTTTAGACACATTACTTTGTGTTTTTTTGTAAGCATGGTTGTAAGGTATATATTTTTCGACATTACAAATGAAAATACGAAACAACACAATTCATTTACTTTTTAAGCAATCAAATGTTACATGTGTCGATAGCTCAGGTGGTAGAGTTCTCGGCTAACATGAAGGGATCCCATGTTCGAATCCCAGCGTGACCACGTTTATATATTTATTAAAAAAATATTTGTAATAAATTTTTTTTAAATAATTTTTTTTTTACGAAAATCTATTTTTAGACCCATTACTTTTCGCATCCTCGTAACCACATAAGTAACCAATTACTTTATCACTTCCTCCTCATACATTACTTCGGGGCTCATCGCCTGTAAAATTCATCAGTGAAGTAAGGTATAAAGTAATGCATCGGCAGCTATGGCAACACATTACTTTTCACATTATTTGGTAATGTGTGGCTTTGCTGGGAAATGGCTTTTTTTTGGCAAGAATTTGTAAAAATGCCATTTTTACAAAATAAGTGAAAAAATGGCAAAAATGGCATTTAATGGCAAATGCCAAAAAAAACTTGCCCTGCATTACTATATTTTCTTTTACATTATTTTCAGAAATATGATAAATTTTTTTTTCAGAACATTTTATGAAAAATTTCATTTATTAAATGAAGAGTTTCAATGGACGAGTTCGAGTGTATCTTCAGTGGTTTTATGCAAAAATTCTTTTATATCATGCAGATAATTATCGCACTGCAGAAAACGGAACACTTGCCAAAATGGGTTAAATTTGTGTAGTTTGAAAAATATAGCTTTTAAATTTTATATCTTCAAATACGGCAAATATTCATGTGGAAAGCCACACTAACTGCTATTAAAAATAAACTAAACAATCTGTTTATCACTTTAACAAAAAAAACATTAGCTGTGTTAACGCCTTTTTCAACGCTTGCATTAATTAATTTTCTGAAATGTTTTTTACTTAAAAAAAAAAGAACGTCAACGAGAAGAAAGTATTTCATTTGGAAAATAACAGACTTTAGGACTAGAAAACACCCAGTATTAGAAAACAAAAGCATCAGTTTTGACTATATTCTCGTTTAGTCAAAACTGATGATAATGATGGTGTATTTTCGTCAATAAACCAAGACAGCGAAATAAATGCAATACATTTTCACTTTAAATTTGGAAAATTTATGTGTTTGGTATGTTGTGCGCTATACAAATTTTTTGGATTTTATAATTGCTTGTTATGTTTGTAAAACTAAAAGAAGCTGCACAAAAAAACTCCAAAACCCTTGCAATCCGCTCCAAGTAAATTTGTGCTTTACACAAAATTTGAATAATGAAAATTTCTGTAGAACTTTTCATTTAATTAACAGGGAAATCGAGTAATGGTAATGAAGACGAAGAACTTTAATTACATTATTTACTTAAAGCAATGGTAATGAAAATGTAATGGTAATGTTTTTAGCCTAAATCTGTTCACAATAATATTTTAAGGAAACGATATTAAAAATAATGAAAAATCATGTTTTATAGGATTTAGGTCGGCTAACTTATCTAAAAAAATGTTTATTTTAGTACTATTTGGAGTTTTACTTTTGGTTAAGGTAGTAAAGTTGGTCTTTAATCTTAACCACGAATACAATTTGCATTAAAATGACTCTGGATAGTCTTAAATTGATCGTACTTTTTTTTTTTTTTTTTTTAACAGTGAGGTTACATGATCAAGATTTTGCTTTCAAGTTGATAACACATACTGCTTGTCAAATTCAGTTGAACTTGAAGCTGTGACGTAGGCTGCATGCAACTTGATAGTCAATTTTGCTTTCAAGATGCCGTCGTCAAGGAAAGAACTAAAAATGCTCGCCTCTGTGGGCTGTTTCCGCACTGTAGGCTGTTCGAAAAGACTTTATTTTCTTCTTCACATATTCCACAGATATTTTCATGTCAGCAGAAATTGAGTTTTTTATTTATTTTTATTTTTAAATCATTTCGTCGATATACCGAAATATTCACATTCCGTATTTTATCAATCATGTTTTATTGCGGCACAATATTTGTAAAAAGAAAAACAAATTTACAAGAAATTGATCAGCTGTTTAAAAACTTGACCGTCAAGTTTTCTCAAAACTTGAAAGCAAAAATTGTATCAAGTTGCTGTTCAATTTTTAAAATGTGAGTGTGTTAGTAAAAAAGTGTGAGTGTATTAAAACTTGAAAGGAAAAAATTGATCGTGTAACCCCTATGTAAGAGAAGCAACACTCAGGAAATTCTTCCTATTAATTAACGTGTTGCTTCCTTTGGAAAGGGGATAGAGAAGAAGTGAAAGGTGGTGAAAGATGAAGGGCTTCAAATATGGCAACACTGTAATTGCGCGAGATGTTGAATTTTAGAACAGTTGTTGCGCGCCATCTGATGGTGAGTTGGCGAACTTTGTTGAAGCTTTTTAGTTCATAGCCCTGTTATATTATTTTACTTCGGTGGGGTTAAGTGCTATGGGAACACCGAAGGAGGACGCTGCGATATGTATGAGGGATAGAAAAAACTCATACATATTACTATTTTTTTTTTAATTGATGTTGCCTTGGTTGGGGCTCGAACCCGCAACCTCACGTGTAACAGTCCAACGCGCTAACCATTACACCACAGCATTTTTCATTCAACTAAGACGAGGAAATTTAAATCTAATATATTAGAAATTGTTTCAAGGTACCAACCAAAATGGTTTCACTACATTGTTTTCAGAAAACTTACCCCCTGTTTGTATAAAGCGAAAGGAATAATTCCGCTTGAGGAATATTTCCTTTCTCTTTATAAAAACAGGGGGTTAATGTTTTGTCATTTACATAATTACAAATTAACCAGACCAATATTTGCCGAATATGAAAATTATATTCTATTTACTTATAATCTACAATCTAAAAAGTGCTTGTAAAATAACTGCTATAAAATATGTAAAATTTCATATACTTAATATTAAGCAAATTGCCCAATTTTAGACATCAATGTTCAAAATTCTTGTACACAAATTTTTGTCTACAAAAATACTCACAAAATGTAAAAATATAAATAGACATTTTTTATTTAAGGTTACACACTTTGTGCGTACAACTATTTGTTTTTGTCTATAAATAAATATTAGGCATAAAGTGTGTAAATGTACCAGTATTTTAATTTACTAATGAATTTGTCATTTTAATATTTTAGAATAAATATACCAGTGTAGAAACGATAATGACATATCATTATTTTTTGGACTACTAGTAATGATACGTACTAACTTTCCGCATTATTTTAAAATATATAATTATGAGTTACTAATAAATACTTACTTTTTTCATTATTTCAAAATAAAAAAAAATGTATTACCAACAATGACTTATTTTTATCATTATTTCAAAAATAAAATAATGTTAATTCTTTTCGTTTATTTTACCTTCTTTTTCAATTTTTAACTCTACTATTTTCCTGAGCTTAAGGTTTGGTTTTTATTTATAAAAAATTTTTTATTTTCGATATTTCGCTACTCCAATGTGTAGCATCTTCAGGAACAAAAAAAAAATAACAATATTTAACAATAAAAAATGTATTAATATAATGTGTTATAAATTAATGTAATGTGTGCTATTTCTTTTTTATAAAATATCTATAATTCTGAGCTACATTTTCAATATCTGCCTTAAAGTTAATTCTATTTGTTGTTGGTGTATTAATTATCTGTAACATTTCTAATATATAACGACGTTTATAATTATGTTCTGTATTTAAAACTGATACATTTTCAAAGTCAGCACCCCGTTTCTGTATTTCTCGCATCGAAAAAGTTTGCGGAAAAAACATGTGAAATGCAACCCTGCTCTGCTTTATATAGGGTGAGTCGCAGACAATAAAATATATATGAAACCAAATCAGCTAGTAATACGTTGCATAGTAAGTTATTTCTAATTTAATTAGGTGTTTTACAAAACAACATGTGTCAACAGTTCTTAAAGTTACAGTATCTGAAAGATTTACGACAAAAACTGCAGTCCATTTTATCACCTCTTTAATCAGCCTGTATAATACAGGGTGACCATGCATTTCTTGATGCGAAAACTTCTCGCATTAGATACAGAAACGGGGTACAGGATAGTGATTTAAACTTGAACAATGAAAAGATAATGCTGTCTTTTGTGAATTAATATGTCTATATTTCTGATCTGATCTATGTCCAGCTATTCTAGTTATCAATATATTCTTTGTTGTACCTATATATAACTTATCACAATTCTCTCCGTCATTTCCACTACATGGTATTTTATATACTCTATTTGACATGTCCAATTTCTGTATCTTATCCTTTGTCTTACTGTATAATTTATTTACTGTATTGTATGATTTAAAAGCTATTCTATATCTATTAGTATCTACTATCTTTGATTTCTCTAAACGTTCTGATATTCGCGGTATATAGACCATAGACTTGTAAATCTTCTGTTCAATTAAATTCCCTGTGTTACTATTCCTCCTAAATTTATATTGATTTATTAATGAAGAAATTAATCCTATCGGAAAATGATTATCTCTTAATAAATTCCTAATTATTTCTTCATTCTTTCTATGAAATTTTCTGTCACTAATAGAAAGAATGAGGAAATAATTAAAAATTTATTAAGAGATAATGATTTTCCGATAGGATTAATTTCTTCATTAATAAATCAGTATAAATTTAGGAGGAATAGTAACACAGGGAATTTAATTGAACAGAAGATTTACAAGTCTATGGTCTATATACCGGGAATATCAGAACGTTTAGAGAAATCAAAGATAATTGATACTAATAGATATAGAATAGGTATGTAGTTACATAACCACTTATCTGATAATGATTTTCTACACTGGGATAATACCATTTAGAAAAAAAATATTAAAAATGCTTATAACGCGCAAATATTAAATTTAAATGATAACGAGTAAAAAAGTTAAAGTCCGGCATGCCGACTATATAATACCCTACACCAGTCTGGTTAAAAGCCAACTAATGTTTGGTTCCGAAATTCGAATGGGTTAAAATGTCAGAATTTTCTATTATTTTATAAATATATATATGGGCGATAGGTCCAAATATGGACCGATCCTAACTAGAATCAATATGCTTTGTCTTTGGGACCATGTGAGTCAGCGAACCAAATTTCATTGAAAAATCTTCGTATTTGCGACATGCAGCGTGTAAACAAGCCAATTTTGGGGGGACAGTTATGGGCACTAGGCCTAAACATGGACAAATTTTAATCCAAATGAATAGGCTTTGTCCTTGGGCCGACATAGGTCTGTGTACCAAATTTCATTGAATTATCTTCGTATTGGCGACCTGAAGCGTGTAAACAAGCCACTTTTGGGGGGACCCTTATATGGGCACTATATCTAAACATGGAACGATTTTCACCAAAATCAATAGGCTTCGTCTTTGGGCCGACGTAGGTCTGCGTACCAAATTTCATTGAAATATCTTCGTATTTTCGGCCTGCAGCGTATAAACAAACCACCTTTGGGGGACCGTTATTGGGCACTAGATCTAAACATGGACCAAAATCAATAGGTTTCGTCCTTGGGCCGACGTCAATCGGTGTACCAAATTTCATAAAAATATCTTAATATTTGCGACCTGTAGAGTGCGCACAAAAATGCATGGACAGACAGACGGACATCGTTAAATCGAAATTAAAGTGATTCTGAGTCGATCGGTATCAGAGCTTAAAGTACTTAATTCAATTTAAGCTTAAGTTACCAAAAATTTAATTCAGAATTTAAAAATGTTCATATACCATTCCGTTAAACCATTCGTAAACAATTCATTCATAAGCTTCATTTCCAAAGCTTTAACAGGTATTGAATGAAGTCCCAACAGATATTGAATGAATTCCCAACGGATGTTCATTCACCATGTTACTAATAGAATGTAGAAATTTTTTACCATTCACTTAGTGCAGTGCAGTTTGAAACTAACACATACACACAGAAAATAAATTGGTAGGAATTCTATCGGAACCAACGAAATATTTTCATCATTCAATAATTTTAATTGCAGTTATTTAAAATTCATCATCAGGAAAGTTATATTTATTTGTGAACATAAAATATATATGATGAACCAAATCACTGTCACATTATCCAAAATATTGGCTTTTCTAACCAATATTGAAGAAATACCAACTTCCACATTAACTTCAATAACAACAACCACCAATTTATCGAAGATTTAGCCATTTGAATAAAATATCGGCTGTAAAAATCTAGTATCAGTTGTGTTTCAATAAAATCGATCACTCTATCCAAAGTATTAGTTTTTCCAATCAATTTAAAATTCATTTTTCAACTTTAGTAGCTTTAACCATTAATTTCCATTATTTTGGTAATTGTAATAATATATTGAGACAAGGAACAGAAATTTTATTTATCGTAATAAAATTTTGGAATATATCACATTTTTTCGTTTCATACATATGCGTGTTTAAATTATAAGTTAGACAACAACTAAACGTAAGTATCGGTGGCGCAGGAGGTAGAGACACAGCACTATAGCCTTAGAGATTTGAGTTCAAACCTTAACCAAGGCATTACTTTTTTTTTTTTAAATAATTTTTTTATTGATTCAAATTAAAAGACACAATTGATTTTCTGTTGTGAATATAATTTTATTCAAAAACAAAATATTCAAATTTTCAACCTGAAGAAATTCAAATTTGAAATTTGACAAAAAAAATTTATGTCGAGTTTAGCCTAGAGGAAAAGCAATGGGCTGACAAACGGAAGGTCGCCGGTTCAATCCCGGTTCGCGATATAAATTTTTTTTTAATTTTTTTTTATTCAAATTAAAAGACACAACTGATTTTCTGTTGTTGATATAATTTTATTTATAGAAAAAATATTCAAACCTGAAGAAATTCAAATTTGAAATTTGACTAAAAAAACTTAAATAGAGCTTAGCTTTTGTCGCTAACTGGGTCGGCGGTTCGATCCCAGTTAGCGACAAAAAAATTTAAATTTGTAAATAAATTTTGTGGCACGTGTTCTTCTATTTATAGAATTTATAATCCACAAACATTAAAGTAATCTATTAACACAACAAAAATTCAAAAATTATAAATAAATTGCGGTAGTTACAATGGTATTAAAAATAAATAAAAGTGATTGTACCTGGAACTACAAAAATTCGGTTGGCGAAAAATTCGGTTGGAACTACGAATCTGTTTTCTGTGTGTAATCAAAACCAAAGCATATAAGCTGTAATAATAGATTTTAAACATTTTAAATTTGTATTATGCTAATATTTCCGCATGTACACTCATAAAAATAAATCTGTGAAAATAGCAGAAAAAGTTACTAAAAATTAGTTAAAAATGATGCTGCAGAAAAAACTGCTAAAATTAGCAGATTTTTTTTTTAACAAAATTCTAGTAAAATGAGAACAACAAAATTAAAACTGTTAAATTTACAGAATTTTAGTAATATTTAGGCTAGTTAATTGAAAATAGCAAATTGTACTGTAAAATCTTCAGAAAATTTTGCTAAATATTTGTAGACTAAAAAAAAATAAACTGTTAAATCTACAAAATTTTTGCTATTTTTAAGCTAAATTTTTGAATTCAACTTCAATAGCAAATAGCAGTCTATTCTGCTAGAATCAGCAGAAATATTTGCTAAAAAATTGTAAACTGCTGTTTTCAAAAGGCTCGATTTTTGTTTGCATTTAAAAAAAATCGAAAAATCTTCGAAAGTTTTAAATTTTTTGGTAATTTTTTAGGCTACTAATTATTTAGCAAAAATTCTTGCTGATTTTAGGAGGTTAAATTGCTATTCTCCATTTACAAAAATTTAGTTCAAATATAACTAAAGTTCTGTATAGTTAACAGTTTTATTTTTGCTGTTCCTATATTACTAATATATAGCAAAAATAATCTGCTAATTTAGCAGTTTTTTTGGAGCATCATTTTTAATTAATTTTTGGTAACTAAATATTTTACGGAATTTTTTCTATTAGTGTAGTTGCAAATTAAAATTTTTCATTTGACTAAGTGAATGAAAAAAAAAATCATTTTTCATTCACCTTTTTACTAAATGAATTCAAGTAAATTTGGTTTCATTCAGTTAGAATTCAATAAATATAGAATTACCTCATATAACTTAAAGCTTTTGTGAATGAATCTATCGAATTAATTTCATAAGAATGCTATTATTTACGGAATGAAATTTAACTCAATTTAACTTAACATTAATTTGTAGAAAGTGAATTAAAGAATTGAGCCTTTTAATCCTTTGATCGGTATACTATAAGGTGGGTCTAGGTCCAATATTTTTTGGTGTTACAAACATCAGCACAAATTTATTATACCCTCTCCAGGTAGTGGTGTAGGGTATAAAAATCGTTTGTGGGACGGTATCAAAAGTACATGTATAAAAATTATTTGTTTTGCTTGGACAAGAAATAAAGAAATATTAAGAGGATTCCCTTATACAGATGGATATTAGGACGTACACTTAATGGTTCTCGTTTATGTTTTCAAATAAATATGCTCATTCGCTCTCTAAACACTGCTATTTGAGGGTGGATAAAAAGACGTGGCAAATCATTAACCTTAAAAAAGAAGCAAATGCAATTTCAACGCATACATGTAGTAGATTCTTATATTAATTTTGACACTGAATCTTGAAAATTTGTTGCAATGATGATAAAAATATGTCATTATTGGTAAAGCAATATTTTTGTTATGAAATAATGGATAACTAGTTAATTATTAGTAACTCATTATTACATGTTTTAAAATAGTGCAGAAAGTAAGTTGGTACACACAGAAAATAAATTGGTTGGAATTCTATCGGAACCAACGAAATATTTTCATCATTCAATAATTTTAATTGCAGTTATTTAATATTCATCATCAGGAAAGTTATATTTATTTGTGAACAGAAAATATATATGATGAACCAAAACACTGTCACATTATCCAAAATATTGGCTTTTCTAACCAATATTGAAAAATTACTAACTTCCACATTACCTTCAATACCAACAACCACCAATTTATCGAAGATTTAGTCATTTTAATAAAATATCGGCAGCAACAATTTAGTATCAGTTGTGTTTCAATAAAATCGATCACTCTATCCAAAGTATTAGTTTTTCCAATCAATTTAAAATTTTTTTTTAACTTTAGTAGCTTTAACCATTAATTTCCATTATTTTGGTAATTGTAATAATATATTGAGACAAGGAACAGAAATTTTATTTATCATAATAAAATTTTGGAATCTATCATATTTTTTCGTTTCATACATATGCGTGTTTAAATTCTAAGTTAGACAACAACTAAACATAAGTATCTGTGGCGCAGGAGGTAGAGACACAGCCTTATAGCCTTAGAGATTTGAGTTCAAACCTCAACCAAGGCATTACTTTTTTTTTTATAATTTTTTTATTGATTTAAATTAAAAGACACAATTGATTTTCTGTTGTGAATATAATTTTATTCAAAAACAAAATATTCAAATTTTCAACCTGAAGAAATTCAAATTTGAAATTTGACAAAAAAAATTTATGTCGAGTTTAGCCTAGAGGAAAAGCATTGGGCTGACAGACGGAAGGTCGCCGGTTCAATCACAGTTCGCGATATAAATTTTTTTTTAATTTTTTTTTTATTCAAATTAAAAGACACAACTGATTTTCTGTTGTTGATATAATTTTATTTATAGACAAAATATTCAAACCTGAAGAAATTCAAATTTGAAATTTGATTGAAAAAATTTAAATAGAGCTTAGCTTAGAGGGAAAGCAATGTACTGACAAGCGGAGGGTCGGGGGTTCGATCCCAGTTAGCGACAAAAAAAAATTTTAATTTTTAAATAAATTTTGTGGAACGTGTTTTTCTATTTATAGAATTTATAATCCACAAACATTAAAGTAATCTATTAACACAACAAAAATTCAAAAATTGTAAATAAATTTCGGTAGTAACAATGGTATTAAAAATAAATAAAAGTGATTGTACCTGGAACTACAAAAATTCGGTTGGCGAAAAATTCGGTTGGAACTACGAATCTGTTTTCTGTGTGTATCTTTACTGGCAGTCCAAAAAATAAAGATGCCTAAATACCGTTTCCATTTTGGGTAGATTCATATTAAATCAAAATATGCAGCCATTATCTGTAACCGCGAGAGTTGGTACTACAATACAAATTTTTGAAAACAAGACCTACATATTTACATTACGCAATAGTTTTTAATTTATATGCATAGTAGAAGGTCGATTTTCTAATGGTTTAAAAATATGCAATTTAAACAGTTTTTTCCTGAACACTCGTATTTTTTTAAAAAGCTCCAATTCATATTTGGGAATTTTTCATTACCATTGAAATTTCATTACCATTAGTTGATACTAATATCAATGAAAAAACATTACTAATGGTAATAAAATTACACTAATATATAAAAAAATTAATTACAATTGATTAAAAATCATTTGTTTACAAAAAATTCAGATAAATGAAAACGAACAACGGGTTTGGCCACGGAAGTTATAAAACATAATTTTTTAAGGAGGATCCATTCCATTCCGTACTACTTCACCTGGATACAAATAACAATGGAATGGAAAGTAATATTTAATTTCAAATAAGCATGAGCCTGAATAAGCAATTTTAATCCCCGATTTCGGCGACTTTTTCTCAAATTTTACGTTTTTCTGTCAATTGCAATTATTTTTTTTAATTGATTCATTATCAATGGTAATGAATTTTAAAACAAAAAAACAAAATAGTAATGAAAATAATTTCATTACAATTGATATCAATGCAATGTTAATCATCCATTAATTAGTCCACCTAATTAATTAGTCCCATGTATGCTCCAATTGAATATGAGGCAAAGATATATTTGTTATACTAAGCTGCTAATAACAAACAATTTGAATAAAAATAAGTAACTGATAGTGCGGCTTTGTGCCGTGACTATAATTTTTCTGTGCGTTCAAACCAATCAAAATTCAAATTTCGCTATCCGAGACACTCGCTCGAGACACTCGTTAACTATTCAAATATCGAGTTATTCGTTAACTAATCCAGTATCGAGCTACTCGAGTTACCCTGATGTGATCATAGGCCCTGGTAACAACATTCGTTTCGTAAAACACTCGGTTTTCAGCACGAATCTGTTTTACTGCTAAGAATTAGTATCATCGATTTTACATGCAAATGTGGTAGGGGACTTCAAGTTCGTTTATGTTTGGTTTCTTTTTTCAACTTGTTGCTGTTGATATAGTTAAAATAAAAATGATATGATTTTCATACAATAAGTCTTTTCTAGACAAGTATAGAAAATCCAATCCATTTGTAAACATCCTAAGTTAAAGTGTAGGCTTAAGAAACACCTTCTTATTATAAAACAACTACAACAACCAAGGTTGCCAACACTTCAACTAAAAAAATGGCTAGATTACGGAGAAAATATGGCTAGAAATGGCTAAAATTGGAAAATAATGCTAAAACCCAATAATTTTAATATAAACCAGTGATAATGAAGAGTTCTAACACGAATTTAATGAAAGTAGCCTTTAAATTTTAATTTTTTCCGAATTTCTAAAATATTTTCATTCAAATTTTACAAAAAAACATTTTTTTAAATCGAGTGTAAAAATTACATGTGTCTGTAAACCCAAATAAAAGTTTCAAAAATTGAAAATTTTGTACTAAAATTTTGAAATTTATAAAATTTCAAGCACTTTTATATGAAATTACCTGTAAAACATTAAAAGAAAAAATAGCTAGGGCAAAATAAAATGGCTAAATCTTCCGGCTAGATCCAATCTAGCCATTTTTTTATGGCTAGATGAAAGTAAAATGGCTAGATCTAGCCGGAAAATGGCTAAATTGGCAACCTTGACAACAACATCAACAACGAAGAAGGTTGGTGTGCTGTTGGTTTGGATATTGAATGAAATTTGTTTTTCGTTTTAAATAATTGATTACAATACAGTTATATGGTGCTGTTTCAATTTATACACGCTAAGAAAAACAGTGTAAAAATATCGTAGTCAACTTTGTAGTTGTTTTTTTATGTAGAGTTCTCCGGATTTATAAACGTTAAGTATAAGTTCTCAATGCCGTTGTTAAAATTATAAATTCATATTCTTATTCAAATCAACATACACTGAGAGAATTATCATCACTTCAGTAATGAATTTCTTCATAGTGTCAATGAAAATTGTCACTGGAACTCGTCCATCGAAACTTTTTATAGAATCTTTGAAACAGGTTTCATTAAAGTCAATGTTTATGAAAATTTCATAAAATTAATGAAACTCTTCATAAAATGAATAGATAACTCGTCCAATGAATAAATCATTCAGCCAACGAAGAGCTTCATAAAATCTATGAAGCAATTTTATTTAATATTATTTATTATATTTGGTTGTTGTCGTTGCTAAGCTGGAGTGGATAAATAAAAGGTACTTAGCAAATGCAAAAGGCGTAATAAAATCGTAGCATATTTTACGGATGTACAAAATATATCTAAAGAAAGAATTCATTAAATTAAAAAGTTTCATAAAGAAAAAGTTTGGAAAAATTAATACGATTTATAAAAAAAATTTCATAGTCCAAAATTGATATTAAAAAATTAATTAAAAAAAAAAAAATAAACATTTTCAAATATTATTCTCTCAGGAAATGGGGATATTTTATAAAAAAAATTAAAAAAGAAGTAAATACTATTGAACAATTTCATATATATATATATAAAGAACATATATATATATATATATATATATGTCCTTTTTTTATTTAAATTACGTAGTAAAAAAAGAGATTTCACATAATACTTAAATAAAAAGTTCACGAAGAACATAGGGCGTCTAATTTATGAAATTCACTGAATTTTTTAATGAAATTATGAAATTTTATGAAAGAAACGTTATGAAAAATTTCATAATATTAATTAAATATTATATACATAATGAAATTTTTCATTGGTTCTACGAAAAAATTTCTATGCAATTATATCATTAATATTCTCTCAGTGTAGTTCACTAATTGTAAGTAGACACAAAGTTTTCTTGTCTATTATAAAATTGGATTATGTGTTAAATATACTAAAAAAAATTTTACTCCATACAATACACTTAGGTAATCTGAAGAAGAAAGTATACAAGACACCAAAATATAACTTTATAGCTACCATTGTAAAACATAGTTACTTCTGACTACTCGTTACATTTCAATTGAGTACTCAATACTACTTAATACATTTCTACTTCATTCTAATCCATTTTTTTAAATAAAAAGCAGTGTTGTATATTTTTGTGTAATTTTACTGGCAAAATTATGTAAAATACAATCCTAAAAATATTGAATAGGTAGTTACTTTTTAGCATTGAGAACCCAAAAAAAATAACCGGAATTGAGTGCTCAGTACTCAATAATTCTACATCATTAGGGTTCTTTATTTAATCAATTTTTGATGGGGGAACGTAGGTATTTTGTAATTCTCATATATTTTTTTTTTTTTTTTTGAAAAACAGTTTGTATATATAGATTCAAATTTCCATACAAGCTGTAATTAAATAGAAAGGACAATCAATTAGACGTCAAAGAAGAAGGATAAAAATGGACCAAAATGCCAGCTGTTGGGGATAATCAAATAACTAAAATTAAAGTGTTTGAAAAATACAAATAAAAATAAAATTATCAATTTTATAATTTTCTAGTTAACCTAAAAAATACAACGAATGTTCTTTTGTTTATTATAAAAAGAAAGAATGTTAATTTGCCTAAGTTTTTAAGTACTCCAGTTTAGAAAATCATTACCAGATGTGTGGTTATCTAACTACATACACAAACATTTTTTATATTCGGGTTTAATTAAATTACTTTATGTTTGAAATAATGATAAAATTAAGTCGTTATTGGTAACGCATTATTTTTGTTTTGAACTAGTTATTAGTAACTCATATTAATGTTTTTAAATACAGAAAGTAAGTCGGTTTCACTCCTGCTAGTCCAAAAAATAATGATATGTCATTACCGTTTCTATACTAGGATGTCATTACATTTCTTTGATATTTATTTACATAAGGATCTTGTATAATGTGTCGTTGAACTTTTGTAGTTGTATAATATATAATAAACTTAGGCAAATTATATGTTAAAATGTATTGATTATACGCTTTTTTTTCTTTGCGTGTGTAGATGTTTTAAAGCTAAACGAAACCTTAATGCATTTTTTAAAGAAATTAGAATTTTGTGGTAAACAACAATAACAATTTGGAAAACAAAAACTTAAAAGCTCTCATATGTTTATAAGTTACACTGCAGGAGGGAATCAATTCAATTGCATATATACATACCAATTCATAGTAGGTACAAAACATAGTATATTCCAATCGTTAAAGGCATCATCTATTAATCAATCAAGTGCAATGCAATTTATTTTATGTCTATTTTGCTTTAACATTATTCGATTATAATTTCTTAAGTTAAAATGCAATTAATCTTAAAGTAATAACATTTGAGGAGTTTTTAATGATCAACAAACATGTAGGTCTTCCAAAAAAATGAAACTACATTAGATATTTAGTACGTTTACAAATAAGAGGAAATAAAAAAAGAGAAATTTTGTTTATCTCTAACAATGGGCGTTTGTCAAAAATAAAAACATAATGATATAAGTACATGATTCTCATTGATGAATGATATATATTTTTATGACATGTCAATGGGACATAAGTTAGAAATTAAGTTTTCCGAAATTTGCCAATACCCCGTTTAGACAGAAAATTTAATCTCTTAAAAGTCGGATCAACTGCTTAATGACGCACTAATTAAGTAAATTAAACCATATTTTAATCTTTTTGATTAACAGTTAATCCAACTTTTAATCTGGTTAATATTTCTAAAAGACTCTGTATTCATACTACTAATTGTATACAGCAAAATTTCATAAAAATTAACTTTAAGACGCTGTCTCGAAAATATTTTGAAGTTGTCGAGAAATATGTTGCCGAATCGCTATCGGCCCCAACATCAGTGTTACCATTAATTTTTTTAGAAAAACTGTAAAGAAAAACTGTTTCTTTATAGAAAAACTGTTTTTCGAAAAGATTTTAAAAATCAGAAGAAATTCTGGGATCCCGAAGTATCTTCGGACTAAAATATTATCCCAGGGTCTCAATTTACAAAATATCGAGATTTTAATAATTTATGCCGAAATAGTAGACATTTATAGCAATCGACTTTTTGCACAGCTTCCTAATTAAAGTTTTTTTTAAGAATTTTGGTCTCCTAGGCCCGAATCTGAAGTTAAAAAAGTTCATCGAAACACCCTTCCGAGAAGTGAACATTTTCAAATTTCAGCATTTTTTGATAAGACATTGTTTTAAAATTTTTTTCAAAAAAATATAAATTTCTAAATTATCCTTCATTTAGAAGTGATCTAAAAAGTTCGGCTAAAAATGTCCGTCGGATCTATGACGTGTCAGGTATGGTTTAGCTAATTTTATTCCGTACTAATTTTTGATGAAATTAGTTATAAACATTTTTCGTTTGCCATTTATCTTTCGATTTGTACCTAATTTTTTACGTATTTAAGGTTTTCAAATTATTACGCATAAGCACTTTTATATTTTAATTCTTAAATTTTAGTTAAAAAAATAATAAAAAAAATTGTAAAAAAATCCATGAATTAAAAAAAAACTGTTTTTTACATGAAGAAACTGGAAAACTGTTAGGCATCCCAAAAAACTGTAAAAAACAGTTAAAACTGGCTATATGGCAACACTGCCCACCATGGTATTTTAAACTGAGAGAGTTAAAATTTTAACTGTAATGTTAATCTTATAATTGTCACAAAATGCATGTGCAAGCGATGAAGATTAAAATGTTGGATTAACATTAATCAAGTAGATTATTTTCGCTTTCTAAAGGAGCTTATAGCTCGTTTAGATAGCTCTCGACCATAATTGTATATATTCAGTGTGTTCGTTTACTCGAAATTCTTACTACTTTTACTACAATTGGAAAGTTTTGTTTACTTTTTGTATTGATTTTTTCCAGCTGTAGTAAAAGTAGTAACTTGTAGTAGGTAAACGAACACGCTTATTATAGGCATAAACTTCAAATATTGAATATTTTTTTCAAATAAACAAGTGCTGGAATTTGAAGTCTACTTTACTTCAATTTAAATTCAAAGTACTTGAATTTTGAACGGGATAATGACAGTGATGATAGTAATAATGACGGTTATGAAGATTTAGATAATATTAATGGTAATAATGATAAAGACTATGATAGTTTTGACAATAAGATTATAAGATAACGAGATACGATCGCTATCGGATCGCACATCGGACAGAACATTATGGCGTTGTCAGACAGTCGATCGAAAAATGAGGAAAAAGTGTAAGTAAACTGGCAGAAACTAAAAATTACAATAAAAATTAAAAAAATATTAAAATTAAGAAAACATATAATAAAAAAATACGAAAATATCGAAAATAAAAAATAAGAAAAAATTAATGCTGAAATTTCATTCTCAACAATTTGAAATTTCACATATTTCATAAAATTATTGCACTTTTTTATTTCTGATATTATCAATATTTTTCCTATTTTTTTCTCATAATTTATAAATTTTTTCGCCTCTTTATTTACATTTTTTATTTTTTTTCTGAGAAAATTCCCTTATAACGTGTTTGCAACCATATCATCATACCATTATTTACGCACCTGTTTTGTCCAATGTTCGGTCCAATGTGCGATCCGATAGCGATTTTATCGGGTATAGTTAATCCAAAAAAATTATTATCTCATCAATTGCATACTTCCTTGAATTACTTGCCACTTTAGGTATAATCGAACCCACTGTGCAGCGTACGAAAAATCAAAAAATATATTGTTACATAAATGCTTACCAGTATTGATAAAAAGAATGAGTCTAAAAGTAAATTTTCAAAGAAAATTGCAAAAAATCCAGAACATTACTTGATATTTGAAAAAATTATAAAAATAAGTTACACACGGAAAACAGATACGTAGTTGCAACCGATTTTTTGTAGTTTCAGGTACAATTATTTCTATTAACTTTTAATACTGTTGTGATTACAATTATTTTAATTTTTGCATTAAAAAATACAAAACTAGTTTTTCGGACTTTCTATATTTTCATATATTTACTGGGTGTTTTTGTAAAAAGAATCAGACGAATTCGTTAAAAAATTTGTGCAAAAAACACTAATTTAAAAACGATATTTTTCAAAAATTTTTGCACAAATTTGTTAAAACTTCTTTGTAGAACAAATGCGGCTAAAAAATTTTAAAGATAAATGATTTTAAGTTTGTGTTTTTCACAAAAATGTTTTAACGAATTCGTCTAATTCTTTTTACAAAAACAGACAGTTAGTTAGAATATTGTTCTACCTCAAGTCCAAATTCATTTACAAATTTTGAATTCTTATTGTATTAATTGATTGCTGTAATATTTATGGATTATAATTAGAATAAAATGTTCCACAAAATTTACTTAAAGTACAGCATACACGTTCAATATTATTGATCAACTTTTCAAAAATCTATCAATCAGAACATTTTATTTCTAAATACTTTAGCTGTGGTTGCGCGACAACCTATCAAAGTTAGCTTATGTCATTCTCATATAAATTTGACATTAGTCATCGTTTAATGTTAACTCTCAACGTTATTAATGTCAAATTTGTATGGGAATGACATGAATAAACGTTGATAGCTTGCCGCACAAACACAGCTTTTGTTCTGATTGGTTGATTTTAAAAACATTGATCAATAATATTGAACTTGTATGTTTGCCTTAAAAATTGAAAATTTTTTATTTTTAAAATTTGATTTTTTTCTTTTTTTTAATTTTATTTTTATCGGGATATACTTTAATTGCATTAAAGGAATTAAATATGCTAAAATCCCAAACGTATTTAGCAAATTATGAAAAATAATCCGTTGTAGGCATGTCCCTATCCGGATTTCCATCTTGCTAAGGAAATCGTCAGGGACGACGTTTTTAGAATTTCTGGGAATATTTATTAAGTTAAATTACAAACTCAATGAGAATTTCTTATTCTCGTCTAGGAGCGTTATGAAACATTTAAAATATCAATGAAAAAATAAAAACAACAACAAAAAATTTACCACAATTTGCTTTGTCATCTTCCAATATACTCTGTTGTTTTGACAGATCTAGCAATGTAGTGACATCCATTCATGTATAAACAACAAGAGAAAACAATGTCAGTTTAGAACTTTGAATTATTTGTTTATATTTATAAAAGTTATATCACCAACAGAAAATCGGTGGTGTCTTTAATTTGAATCAATAAAAAATTATTAAAAAAAACTATAATGCATTTGCTGGGATTTGAACTAAGATTGCTAAGACTATCAGACTGTATCTCTGCCACCTGCACCACATACACTTATATTTAGTTGTTGTCTAACTTTCAATTTAAATATGAAACGAAATAATATGATACATTCTAAAATTTTATTATAACAATTCTGTTCCTAATCTGAATATGTTATTATTAGGGCTCGGAAGTTCATGCATTTACGTATAATAATGTTTTTTTTATATATAAATTAGTATTAAAAATCGAAAAATATGCAATTATATTTGATTTCTTTCTTTCTTGATTTCTTTTTTAATTTTTTCAATATTATCAATTTAATCTTAATATTTTTGGTTAAACACTGAAAATTACCGCTCGTTATCGTCAGAAAGTAAGTAATAAAATTTCTTGTCTTTGTGATAAAAAATTCCATAAAAATTAAAAAAAATTAAATTTTTTTTTTATTTTTATAAAAGACATAAATTTGCAATAACAAAGTTTTTAGTACAAAATAAAAAAATTTGAAAACATACATTTAAGCAAAATATGCAAAAATATGGATTTATAGCAAAATATGCCACAAATTATATGCATTTATTTTTTTTAATTTTATTTTATCGGGATATACATTAATTGCATTAAATGAATGAAATATGCTAAAATATCAAACGTATTTAACAAATTGTGAAAAAAATCTGTTGTAGGCATCTCCCTATCCGGATTTCATTCTTGCCTAAGGAAATCGTCAGGGGACGAAGTTTTTAGAATTTCTGGAAATATTTGTTAAGTTAAATTACAAACTCAATGAGAATTTCTTGTTCTCACATTTAAAATATCAAAGAAAAAACAAAAACAACAAGAGAAAATTTTTCACAATTTGCTTTGTCATCTTCCAATGTACTACTCTGTTGTTTTGAGAGTTCTAGCAATGTAGTGACATCCATTCATGTAGAAATATCATTTTTTTTTTTGCATTTATAACAAAATATATAAACATATGCTTTTATGGCAAAATATGGATTTATAAATCCATGCCATTTTGTTGCAAATTTGTTGATTCTCGTTAACGTTGATCTCCAGCTAACGACAACAAACATATATTCAGGTGGTATCAAAAAATGTGATAAAAACCATGTAACCAGCTAATTTCTTATGCATGGATTACATTTGAGTTATATATTTCGATATATATCAGCGCATTGTCACCTGTTTTACAAAATTTGTAACAATCTGACGAATTTTTGATTAATACATAAAATTTGTGACCAATTTTATAGGCCAAATGTAAACTCCGTTACCAGTAACTCATAAGGATTTTTAACTTTAATAAATAACTTATATTTTAATAACCACTGAAGCTAAACACTAACTGTAAGAATTTTTATGAAGAGGAAAAGTAACGCTTTTAATAAAAATTAATGCATTTTACAAACTTTTTCGTATATCTATGCTAACACGACTTCAACTCTGTAACGATTTTTCGTCATAATTTTTGATAAAAATGCATACACCAGAATTTTGGAGTTATCTATTAATTATATTGCGAAAAGTATAATGTTATTTATACTCAAATAATCGTTGGACTGTGTGTAATCATCTGATTTAACAGACTTGAAGTTTTTCTGCAGCATGTAATATTTTCGAGATGAAAAAGATGTCTTTAATAAGATTTGAAAAAATGTGGTAAACTCCGTTTCTAATTTTTACATCAAACTATTTAACGAGTAAGAAAAATAATGTCATATTTGGATTCACCTTGTAGGCATCATACGATTTTGTTTAGGAAAGAAAATTCTGACAAAAGCTTTTTTGAAAGAAAACGAAAAAATTAACCAAATGTAAACTCCGTTACTGTAAACTCCGTAACCAAAATTGTTTGCATCAGATTGTATTAAAAAAAAATTTAGGTAAATATTTAAAATATTTTAAAATAACCATAAACTGAGGTTCACTGATGATTCAACTAATATTTATGATTCACCTAATATTTATGCGTCAAAAGATGATTCAACTAATAATTTTTCGTCAAATCAAAAAAAGTTATCAGTTTTTTAGCCTAAACTGCTGGAGCGAAAAACGTTTGATTTGGCATTTCATTGGTATGGAATCGATATTTCGAGCCACTACTGACATTAGTTTGACAAATTAAATTTGTTTCATACAATTTAAGAATTTTTTGATCGCGAAATGTTATGTTTTTTATTTGTAACTTCGCAACCGCAGATTGGATTTTAAAAAATTTTATATTTTTGAAAAGCATTTAAAAGGACCAAAAATGCAAATTAAAAAAAAAATAATAAAAAGTTTTCGCGGAATGAGTTGTATTTTTATTCGCTAAACCGCCATTTTGATAAACACAAATTGTGTATCAAAGGAATTAAATATGCTAAAAATCCCAAACGTATTTAACAAATTGTGGAAAATAATCCGCTGCAGGCCTATCCGGATTTCATTCTTGCCTAAGGAAATCGTCAGGGGACGACGTTTTTAGAATTTCTGGAAATATTTGTTAAGTTAAATAACAAACTCAATGAGAATTTTTTGTTCTCGTCTAGGAGCGTTATTAAACATTTAAAATATCAAAGAAAAAACAAAAACAACAACAGAAAACTTTCCACAACTTGCTTTGTCATCTTCCAATGTACTACTCTGTTGTTTTGACAGATCTAGCAATGTAGTGACATCCATTCATGTAGAAACAACAATAGAGAACAATGTTTTCTAAAGTGTCAGTAACATTTAAATTTGCACAAGCACTTGCATATTAGTTTTTTAATTTGATTTTATCGGGATATACATTAATTGCATCAAAGGAATTAAATATGCTAAAAATCCTAAACGTATTTAACAAATTGTGGAAAATAATCCTCTGCAGGCATGTCCCTATCCGGATTTCATTCTTGACTAAGGAAATCGTCAGGGGACGACGTTTTTAGAATTTCTGGAAATATTTGTTAAGTTAAATAACAAACTCAATGAGAATTTTTTGTTCTCGTCTAGGAGCATTATTAAATATTTAAAATATCAAAGAAAAAACAAAAACAACAACAAAAAACTTTCCACAAACTGTATTATTGAAAAGCATGTTGAAAACCCCAAATACGAAAAACTAATAAATTGAAAAAAATTCGTACGCATTTTTTTTTTTGTTATATCTTTTGCTTGTGGAAATGAAAACTCAGTTACCACAAAAAAAATTAAAATTGTGCAAAAAAAGTTATTGTGACAACTTGTAGAAGAGATTTTTTGCAATTAGGTTTATAATGACTAAACTTACTGATTCAATTAAGAAAAAGCCGAAATATAAACACTTTTTGCTTTTAACAAATTTGGCCCAAAAACTTATCACTAGGGCAAGGAATTTCATGCAAATGCATATTTTTTCTCAATAGTCCAAAACTAATATGTACTAAATATTTATCCGGATCATCGAATTTAAAAGAAAATGGCATCGATTTGTAGTTGCATATTTTTGCATATTTTGTCAAAAATGCATTTTTTTTGCATATTTTGACTTTAAATGCATATTTGGTGCCTTTTTAATGCATATTTTGTGCTTTATAATGCATATTTGAGCATATTTTTAATTTTAAGCAGCATTTTTTATTTTGTACAAAAGAATAAAAAATTGATACGTTTTCATATTTTGATTCAATCAAAATAAACATTCTTAAAAACCTTATTGACCCATGGAAAATCTTCGAGTTCTGTGTCTGTTTGCAAAATAGCTAACTTAAATATATTTTTAAGTTTTAAAGTGGAATATTTTTGCAAAAATAATAATGTTTAGTACATATTTCTTATATTTTTAATGCATATTTTTCTTTTTTAGCTGCATATTTTAGGCGCATATTTTCCATTTTTAAGTGCATGCAATTCTTTGCCCTACTTATCACATTTTTTGATTTTACCCATTTACATGAACTTCCAAGTCCAAAATAATGGAAATTGGAGTTGATAAAAAAAATTTAAATTGATTGGAAGAAATAATAGTTTGGATAGAATAATAGATTTTATTCATTTATTATAATATATTATTGCTGCCGATATTTTATTCAAATGACTAAATTTTCGATAAATTGGGGATGATTTTTTTTTTTTTTTTGTAATTAATTAAAAAAGCCAATATTTTAAGTTCTTAGTTAAATTTAAATTTTCTGATGATGCATTTTAAACAACTGCAATTAAAATTAGTGAATAACAAAAAAAATTCGTTGGTTCCGGGTTCCGATAGAATTCTAGCCAATTTATTTTCTACTTACAAAATTTTACAAAAATTATGAGTCTAGTTAAAAATAGATTTCCAAAAAATAAGTTTTATAAAAAATGCTTTTTTATTGTTAATAAGAAAATATTTGGTTATATTTACTATGTTAAATACTACCTGTGTTGAAAAAATACTAAGTCTAAAAATTGACATTCAAAAATATTTACAAAAGATCTGGAACATTATTGAACCGAAGGTGGACGCTGCGATACCCAGCGAAATTGTCGGATGCAAAGAACCGGTTGTAGAACAACTTGTACTTGCATGCAATCTGTTCTACTTTATGTTTTATCAACGGTGATTTTGGTTTGAGTTTGTCCCTAAAGCCACAGATTATTTTCCTCCAAACAAGAACAGGTTGCTGCGACCGTGAAACGTTACATTTTGACTCCCAGGAATCAGTTCCAGAACCTGTTCCATGGAATCGGTGATAAAAAGACTCCTTCTAGAACAGATTCAGAGGTAACCAGCTCAATAAAATTTTGTTGGGTATGTATGAGGAATAGAAAAATCATATATATTATTTTTCCAAAGTGATGTTGCGGTCACTTGGGATCGAACCCGCAACCTCATGTGTAACAGTCCAAAGCGCTAACCATTACGCCACAGCGCACACATAATTGTATTTGAAATAAGGATAAAAAAAAGTCATTGTTGGTAAAGCATTCTTTTTTGTTTTGAAATAAGATTATTAACTCATTGTTATATGTTTTAAAATAATGCAGAAAGTAAGTCGGTGTCATTACTGGCAGTCCAAAAAATATTGAGCTGTTATAACACTTTTTATACTGGGTATTTAAAAGAGTGTCCCGTTTAAAATAAATTTTAAGTATTTAGCTCATAATTTTCAAGTAAAACTAAATGCTTACCCCTAAATTCATGAACGCTTTGTAAAATTATAGGAGGTTTATTGAACAAATTTTGTATGAAAATGACGTTTTGTAAACCTGCTATAACTTTACAAAGCATTTATGAATTGAGGGGTTAATTTACAATAAACTTAAGAAAAATCAGTTCTATGGGACATACTTTTGTGTGTGTACATCAACTTAAGAGATTGAAGAAAAACATAACTTAAACATACACTTAACATGTAATAAAATTGTGGTGTACCACATTTTCAGGGAAAACAAAAAACAAACATATCTAGCTCGTAATTTTACATGATATCTTATTTAACAGCTTACAGTTTGCAAAAAATAAGCACCAAAAGACGAAGATGGCAGAAGAAAAGAGCAACCACGAGAAAAAAAAAACTACATACAACTCGTAGAAACATGTCACATAAACATTAGGTCACCTCTTTGGCTTTCAGCAGCAAACATCGACAACTGCAGCAGCAACATCATCTAAATAAAATAAGGCAAATTATTTTGTGTTCCTTGGTTACTTTTTGTTTATTCATTTACGAATTTGTTACTTCTTTGGTCAGATAGAAGAGTTTTTAAATGTATCCGAGGCAAGTTGTTGTATTGTGAATGTAATAAACATTATGCACCTCCACATTTGGCCGAAAATAAAAAAGGAAAAATGTAACGAAAAATGCTCATATATATTTTTTTGCTATTTTTGCCAGATACAGGACAGGACACATTTACATCCATAAAAACAGTGCAGTATTTGTCGCTTTGAGGCAACTTTTAGCAAAAGCTTTAAAATATGTCATTTGGTGTTACATAAATTGTTTAACACTCGCTTGGAACAGATATTTTGTGAACGTGGCTTTACTTAAATCAACAAAAAACAAGCACTTTGTTTTAAAATAATTGTTGGCATCCATTTTTTAAGCATTCAGTTTTTCGATGAAAAAAAATGTATATATTCAAAGTCATTTTAGCAAGTACACATGACATCAAAAAATTTAGTTATTTACTTGGAAAAAGATAAACAAAAGGTAACATTTTAAGTACGTACCATGTAAATTTTCAAAATACGGACATATTTTGATATATGGAACACCTGACATAAAAGCATATGAAGAATTTCACAAGTTACATCCTATAATAACAAAACACTACCAATGTAATGCACAAGGTTTAAGTTTAATTAAATGCTTTAAGATAATTTGCCAAAAACAGTATGCCTAATTCGTTTGGTAATAAACAATTTAACAATATATAGATATATTTGGCAACATAATTAACCCTCTAATGCCTAAGTCCGCCAAAAAGCGGTCTTCAGAGTTAAAATAGTTTTCGGCTAAATATCAATCTTTTATTAAACCAGCTACACGATTTTCAAGCGAAAAGGATATAAAGTGAAAATTTTGTAAATTTGAAAAATAAACTTCTTAAAACAGAAAAAAAATTTGAAAAATCGTTAAAAATACAATAATTACACTGTGAGACAAATGGTAGGGGTCAGTGATCGGGAAGGGTTCAAACTACCGGGGAAAGTTATATCGGTAAAAAAGAAGTTATACCTGTCCCGGCGTTTCGCTGGGTCAATCCAAGGAATCGAGATATATCGATTTGACCTTTGGTTGTCTTTTTTTTGACATAACTCGAGAACAACTAGTCCGATTTTGCTCAAGCAATTTTAAAAAAATTAAAAATTACAATACCTTTAATCTGTTCATAAAACGTTTTTCTATATACTCAACAGTTTTGCTGGTAAAAATAAATGTATAAAGAAAAAAATATTTTTTGCCTAAAATATTAAAAAAAAGTAATAAACAAAAGGTTATTGATTTTTATGGTAGCGGTAACAAACATTTATTTTTACCGGCAAAACTGTTGAGTATATAGAAAAACGTTATATGAACAGATTAAAGGAATTGTAATTTTTAATTTTTTTAAAATTGTTTAAGCAAAATCGGACTAATCTCGAGTTATGTAAAAAAAAGATATATCTCGATTCCTAGGGGTGACCCAGCGAAACGCCGGGACACGTATAACTTGTTTTTGACCGATATAACATTTCCCGTTGGTTTCATCCTATCCCGATTTTGACTGTCGCATAGTGTTATAAAGCTAGTTTAAAGTCTCTACTTGTAAAATGCTATTGCTCCATGACTCACAGGATAACGTCAGGATTGGTCTTACCAATATCAATCTAACTCAAAAACTCGCTGGCAGATTTTTCTGAAATTCTTAAAAGTATTATATATTTATAGTTAGTATTAAAGAAAACTATTTTCGTAAAATTTTATTAATTTTTAGTGCTGATTTCAAAATTTCGTTATTTTCTAAAAGCGAATATCGCTACAACTTCTGAAATAACGACACAAGGTCATGTGGTTTTATTTTTCTTATATGTGACCTTCTCCGAGAAAAGGGACCTAGTGTGTCAAAAATTTGGAAAAATCGATAAAAATGAGAAAATATCGATTTTCCCAAGTTTTTGACACACTAGGTTTTTTGACACACTAGGTCCCTTTTCTCGGAGAACGTCACATATTGTTATTTATCGCAAAAATCGAAATTATGTGACTATTGTATTTCGTGATTCTTCTTAAATATTTTTGTGCTATATAGCCCAAATAAAGCGATAAATTAAAATTCTAATAATTGTTATATAGTAGATTTTCAATGACAAATATATTGTTTACATATTATCGTAATCAAAACAAAGAGCAGTAGAGGGTTAAATTTATTAAATAGCTGTTGAACTACGTGGCAATTACAATGGTTTTAGGTTTAATATTTAACCAGGACCTTTTTATAAGAATATTTTTATACGATATTCATTGCAGCTGTCTATATGATGTTAAAATAACACTGTACTAAAACACATTATGGAATTTGCCCTGTGGCAACACGGCTCCAATATATATGCAAGCTGCCTGATCTTGAACGTAAACCATACGTCAGTTTGGCAGCATTTACGAAAAAGGAGACACGGAGAAGATTGGTAGATAAACAAAAATCTAAAATTAGAATGTTTGTATGTGTCTGTGTTTGGTGACTTCTAATGCGGCCTATAGACTACTCAAGTTACTTGCACAACAATGAGTTTGTGCAGGTCAGTTGAACAGTGTGTGGCCTGGTTTGTGTACTTGTACAAGTATATTTTTAGACTTGATAAAAATCAAAACGATTTTTATTTTTACGCAATATTTTAGAACTTGTGCAAGTCATTTGCGCAGTGTGTGCTGAAATTAGCACAGTTCAGCAGTAATTTTTGACGAGTCAACATCATAAATACGGATACAAAATTAAAAATATGAATAAACGTAAAGTAAAAAATGTCAATATAAATTTATTAACATCACCAACGAATTTTAGGTATTTTGGCCTGCGCAAAGTGTAAAATAAAGCTTTTAAAGACTAATATTGCCTCATAGCAATAACAGTCCGCTCCATGTTTCTGCTGCTACGTGTAAATTAAAATGAATATTGCACGGTTTACTTGAATGGTGTGCGGCGAGTAAGGTGACATGAACAAACTCGTTTTTGTGCAAGTGACTTGCATAGTCTATTTGCCGCATAAGTGAAAACAATAATAGAATGCTGAATAGGAAAGAAAACTATGAATAATTTACATTGAATTCAAGGCCTTACTTGGCTGGGATGGCTAAGCTGTCGTCGCAGCCGATGGGTTGTTGAAAAAATTATCATATAGGGACAATATGGCAATAAACATATGAACAATCAACAATTTAGTGGAGAATCACTGATGAAGTCTGTCCGTGCAAAAAGGCAGAAACTAGATCTAGTCTGATTTAAAAATGGATGTTTATAATTTTTAGAGAAAAAGGTTTATTCTTCTTCTTAACCTCAAACCTACTAAATTAAAATTGCAAAAATGCATATTAATTACAATATTAATTGCAGCTCTCTATATGACGTTAAAACAACACTGTACTAAAAATACATTATGAAATGCCCTGTGGCAACCCGTCTCCAATATATGCAAGTTGGCTACTCTTGAACATAAAAACCATACGTCACTGTAGCAATATTTGCGAAAAAGGAGACACGGAGGAGATTGGAAGATAAACAAAAATCTTAAGGGAGAATGTTTGTACACTCACAATATTTTTTCCTTGAAATCAACCGAATATGTACATTAAAATAATTTTGAAAATAAGTTAAAAAAGGACTACCCACTTTTCATTTAAAAAAATTGTATTTTGTCGTTTATTTTTAATTGTTAATTAATTAATTGGCAAAGTCGGTAAAAATAATAGATATCTCGTTTATTTTAAAATTAATCGTATTATAAGTTATAACAACTGATTGTTTTTAACAGAAAATTTTGATTAAATATTTTAACGTCTACCGAAGTTCCGTATTTTGTGTATTTTGTTTATTGAGTGACAGATAGAAAAAGTTAAAAAATATATTTGTTTGTAATTTAACTACTTATTCAATTGAAACAACTTTACTGATTTACTTTTTGAACTTTTCCGGTAAAGTTATTGTGTCTGAGTAGGGTATTCATTTAATCGGCTTTTTATTTCAATCGATTAATCATGCAAATAAATAATTATTTGGGTTTTTTTCTTAACTGATTAATCGAATAAAATTTAGAAATGAATCGATTAATCGAAAAAAAATGTATGTAAAATAATATATATTTTTTGTATTTTTAATAATTTTATTTAAAAAACGGAACAAAAATTGTTTCAGTAACTCTTCTAAAATTCCTAAAAACAAAAAGTGTAACAATTGATCTGATCTTTTGTCAAAATGTTTCTTTTTCTGTCTCCTCCATCACATATTAAAATTTTATCCAAATCGGAAGGAACCGCACCGCAGATCTTTCGGGTAAATTTAGCATTTAGCATTCTAGCCAGACGTAAATTAGCTCTCTATAATTATGTTTAATGAGTTAAATGTGAGTAGAACAACTCATATATTAATTTGTATCTCTTTCGTATGCATTGAATACATAACAAAGTAAATGTAGGGAAAATTCTGTCGAGAATTTATTTTCGCTCTACGTTGCAATTATTAATATATTATCCTCTAAATTCATAAACGCTTTGTATAATTATAGGAGATTTATTGAACAAATTTTGTTTGAAAATGACGTTTTGTAAACCTGCTATAACTTTACAAAGCATTTATGAATTGAGGGGTATATATATTATTATGTATTAATTAATTTATGTTATGATCTATAGTCAAACTAAAAAAAACATTCATTTACCAAAATAAGATATCAAATAAACATTCCCCTCATTCATCTTAAAAAGACATTGACAAGGTGCAAAATATAATTTAAATAACATACATTTAAATTTACATTTAACGGTTCGTTTTAACTAAAAAATCTGTGGTTATCATACATACCCAGGAAAAAATTACCCATTACCTTAACAAGGCATTGCCATATAACCGCTTACAAATCTCATTGCCAAATTTCTTTACTGCATTACCAAACACATTCTAACAAGATCGTAAAAAAAGCAAGAGGTATTGTAATCAATTCTAAAAATCAAAACAAACAAGGCATGAAAGTCATTCAAATATAATTATTTACTAACAAAAGTTTTCAAAAATTAATAATTTACTTTTTAAATTATTTGATCTTAGAAAGTAACCGTTTACATTTTGGTAGTAAAACAACAAATTAAGAAATAGTTCCACATTTTGAAAAGAGAAGTTATTTAGTTTTAAACATAACAGTGAAAAAATTATTTTAAAAATTTTGTGCTAATACGGCATTTTAATATTTAAAGGACTATTTCCCATTTCTTCCCAATAAATTTGCGCTTTATCACAAATATTATTTTTGATATACACAATCACTGCATGAAGAGTAAATAAATGTTCAATGGTTATTAAAAAAGTAAACCAGAAAAGTTGTTTTCGATTAAATAAATAGTAACATTACAAAGAAATATATTTTTTAATTTTTCTTAGCAGTTATTCAAAACAAAATATAAAAAATTACTAAAATTTCTTTTAAGTTATTATATTGAGAATTAAAATAAAAGGAAAATCTATTGTCTTTTGCAATTTTGTCAGTTAATCGATTAATTTTAATTTATTGCTTTGTATTTTGCAAAACGTCCAAAACAAATCTTTTGGCAAAGTAGTTTAAAAAGGCCAACAAAACCCCATATTTTTTCATTTGATACATACCATTTTTTTCTGACTTGAAATCAGTACAAATTTTTTAAAATATAACCAAAAAAAAACAATTATAATGCCAATATAATGGTTCAGTTGCTGCAACAAATTTTTTCGGATAATACTACCGAATTTTTGTTTAGGACAGCGAATTTCCGTTCTCGGAAATAACCCTATTGGAAATTTTAACAAACTGTCACCGAACTGGCCCCTTTATATGAAGTAGACTGGTCACTTATACATGGCGTTGTCATAGGAGGGGGAAATTGACCCCTTGTGACATGTCACTAGACAAATCCTAGGACAGGTTACTGAACTCTCATAAAAAACAAAGTTCAGGGACCTGTCCTGGGATTTGTCTTGTGACATGTCACAAGGGGTCCTATGACAACGCCATGTAAAAGTGACCAGTCTATTCCATATAAAGGGGCCAGTTCGGTGACAGTTTGTTAAAATTTCCCGTAGGGAAATTACATTCTAAAAACTAATTATCTGATAGATACAAACGAAATATTCCACTAGTACACCGAACCAATCCATTGGCTACACTCAAAAAAGTTTGACAGTTGTTTGTATAGTAATCAGTAGTTGTTATATTTAACGGAAATTACAGTTGTTTTTCTACAGAAAAATTCAAAACAACTTTTATGACGGTTATTTAAGATAACAACTAACGAAAAGTACTGTAATTTTGTAACAGTTGTTTAAAGCAGTTATTTTTAATATCATAATAAACAACTACCAAAACAGTAATTTTACAGCAAACAGTTATTTTTGGTAGTTAATTAAAAAATAAAAAATTTCGTTGATTTTTTTTATTTAAAAATTCTTGTTTAGTTTATATTTGTTATTATTGATATATTTCTAGTTTGCAAATAAAAATCAGAAACTTGTATTGTATCTCCAATGCATAAAGTTAGTTATTTTTAATGCATTTGTTAGTTATTTTTCAGGAGGTAAAAATAACACAATTTTTAGTTATTTTAAATGTAAATACCTTTGTCGCCTTTTTAACTGCATATATCTTTGTTTTAACTGACATTTTCAGTAGATTCTACCGACAAACGTTAGTGAGTGTAATATGTTTTCTCTTTGCTAATATCTGATTTATTTCTGCCATAGAAAAACGTTCACATTCTGACTACTTTTTCCATTAAAAATGGTTTATATACAATTTTAAGGTTTTGGGAACCTTTTCTATCGAAAAACCCTCTGATTCTGGGAACTTTTCCTTTCGAAATTTCCACATAAAAACATTCAGATATTGTTGTTAGGACAATTGAAATTTTTAATTTATTTATTTAATTTATTAACTTATTTAATCTATTTATTTAATGTATTTAATTTGTTCAATAATTTATTTAATAATTTATTTAATAAATTATTTAATAATTTATTTAATAATTTATTTAATAAATTATTTAATAATAATTATTTAATTTATTTAATTTATTAACTTATTTAATTTATTTAATTTGTTTAATTTATTTAATTTATTTAATTTATTTGATTTATTTTATTTATTTAATTTATATAATTCATTTAATTTATTTAATTTATTTTATTTATTTAGTTTATTTAATTTAATTTTTTCATTTAATTTATTTAATTTATCTAATTTATTTAATTTATTGAATTTATTTGATTTATTTAATTTATTTAATTCATTAAAATTTATTTAATTTATTTATTTTATTTGATTTATTTAATTTATTTATTTAATTTATTTATTTAATTTATTTCATTTTATATAGTTTAATGTATTTGATTTATTTTATTTTATTATATTTTATTTTATTTATTTAATGTTGATAAGTAAGAGTGGAAGTACAGCTAATATAATAAATATACACTAAACCTGATATGCTATTTAGTATTTGTCTAATTTAGTATAAGTCGAATTCTATTAGTTTAACCATAACCATAAAGCGATTTTAATATTCGCTTCTCTTTTCTGTAATTTGCAAGGTGTATTGTAAGGCATTATATATAAATTCTAAAGAACTACCTCTTTTATCAAAAAAACAAGCTTGTGCTAAAAAGTATAAAGTAATTATAAAAAAATAAAATCTGATTTAAGCTATAAATTATCATGCAAGACGGTGGCTCAGTGGAAGAGTATCCGCCTGACACGCAGGAAGCCAGGGATCAAATCCCAACGAAACACATGTGTAAGTTTTTTTTATTTATTTTAAAATTTAATTCGTAAATTCTATTTTGAGAATATCTATTTTTAGAAACTCGCTTATTCTTTTTATTATTAGAACACCTTCTTTTACTAAAAATCAAAGGTGTTCTGTAAGAAAAATAGTAACTAGCTACCATTGCGATTCCAAAGAATCGATTGCATTTAGTCTCACGCCTTGTTAAAAGAAACAAGTTGGTAATCCAATTGGGAAGGCGTTCTACCAAAAATACCTGATTCCCAACTCGATTCCCTATTTTGAAAATTTTTTGCTGGGTAGAGTTGAATAGCATCAGCCGAGATACCTTAAGAATTAAGGTTCAAAGCAAAAAAGAGTTATAATAACAAAGGATAAAAATAGCATTGTTAGATTTCGTTGATGTTAGTCTAAGTTGAGTTGTTGTTAACAAATTCGATTTGCTTTCATCTTTCACCTAAGTAAGCGATCATCAATTATTAACCCATTCAAGGCAATAGACACTGATGATGGCATTGTAGCGAAAGCCGAAAATACGTATTCTCTTTTGCTGGCCTTATCGAATTCTTTTAAAAAATTTTATTCTTTGTAATTTACTTGTGAAAATTGTATCATCTTTCTTTAATTTGTAAAATAATTTAAACAGAAAGTGATATTAATTTATTTTATGATCTATAGTCAAACTAAAAAAAATATTCATTTACCAAAATAAGAGATCAACTAAACATTCCCCTCATTCATATTAAAAAAATTGTAAAAAAATAATTAAAAATTTCATTATACTTAATTAGTAATTAGTATTTTAGAACATGACAAAGCAAACTGTTAAAACTTTTTGTTGTTTTTGTTTTTATATTTCAGATGTTTCTTATGGCTCCTAGAGGAAAACAAAAAAATCTCATTGAGTGTGAGCTAAATAATAAATTTGTCATAACACTCATTAAGCTAATAAATATTTCTAGAAATTCTAAAAAGTTGTCTTAAACAAGTTTCATAATGTCTTAAACAAGTTTTGGGATTTTAGCATACTTACTTTAATAAAATTATATATATTTTTTAAACACTTTTGTAATTTTTTGCCAATTTCGATTAATCGTATTAATTTACTCGAATAATTCGTTTTCTTTAATATCAACTATTATGTGGTACAAATAGCAATCGACATATTCAAATTAGGCATTTAAAAAAAATCTTTAAAATTATTTATAAAAAAACGTTTTTCTATTTATATCAAATTTGTGGGTGAAAATGATATCTGATAAAATCAAAATTCCATATCTGATGTTTTCCAAAAACAAAAATTGATTTCTTCCATCTATTTTTAAGGGACACCCAAATATACATCTTCAATTTGAAAGCAATTTGTGAAAAATAATTAGTGGTTAAGAAATGACAGTACTTTGAAAAAAAAAGTAACGAAGGATCCCCCTCTACCCTATTTATTTCTCTGGCAATACTTACAAATGTCAAAAATCTTAGTGTCCAAATATTAAGAAATTCCTGTTTTGCATAATATCCCAGAAAAACCTTGCTAACTTGTTTCAGTACTTTATTCGTAATGACTTATTTGACTCTATACAGGTAAGCTTTAAGCTACCACTTATAAATGTTATAATAATGTGTAATTTGGCCAAAGTGTAAGTACATACAATTTCTGGTTTCTTATTCCATTTCCGTTTACCTGGTAATAGGAGGTTTTGCTGGGAGGTTTTGCTGGGATTTTATAATTTTCGAAATTAATAGCATTTCGAAATACTGGTTGCACTTTCAAGGTCAACAATTATATTAATGTAAAATTTTCTACTGTTGTAAAAGTTTAGTTTGGGAGTTATGACCGAAAATGTTTCGATCTTATACTCAAATTTACAATGGGGATAATGTCCGTGGGGGTTATGACCTGTCACCAGTAAACCCATAATCATACATCATATTCACTTTTTCCTCTGCAAAGAAAATTTTCCTTTTTATCCATTCTTTTAAATTATAACATTTGATTTAATGTAGACTTTAAAAATTTATGATATTTCACTAAATTTAGCTGCTTGTTGTCAAATGTTAGTTTGTCTATATAATTTGACTGAACTAAAAAGGAATGTGAATGTAATATAAAGATCATAAATTTTTATTACTGTTTACTCAGATATCAATTTCTTTTTTAACCAAATCTTTGGCAAAAAAAATATACCATTACAGTTGCAACTCCCAAAAAAATGAAAATAGTAAAATGTCTATCATATTAACATTGTATTGAGACAACCAACCTACCAGTTGCAACAATAAAAATCTGTATACAACCAGAAGAAACAAAATTATCTTAATGTAATATGTATGGTGGACCTACATTAGCAAATGTGACCAAAATGTACTAGTAAAGATGAAAAAAATATATTACTTATACAATGGCCACTTGAAACTCTGTACATTTATTTCCCTCTTCATAAGGTTTACATGTGTTCACAATAAAGAATTGATTTTGGTTAACAATTCGTAGTTATATGCCAGGTGTGGGCACATAAATAGCTTGAAGGGCCAAATTTGAAATTTCACAAACTTACACAGAAAAAACTAAAAACGAATTTTAACAACGAAATTGATTATATCAATTAAAATTTTAGTTGATTTTGCACCTATCACTCAAATGATACTATTAACTACTAAAAATTGTATACGATTAATTGAAACAAATTTCGATTAAAGTAGTAATAATATCAGTTAAAACAGTAATTGAAAATAAAATAAAAATAATAATAGCCGTATTTTGTCTCATGCCTATCAACGTTTAGTATTTAAAGCAAATCTACGTTAAACCGATTGTAGTATAAAAAAATTTTAAAAACGTTATGTTTATAATTGTTTCGTTATAATCGAACGTACCTCAGCAAAAGTTTTTAGGAAGTAACACGAATAAGTTACGTTAGATGTGAAAATGTATAAACGTTGAGTTTTCAACGTTGATAATTATCCGTGTTGAAAGTTAACGTGCATACGAAAAGTCATATGTTATTTTCGTTTTAAGCGCGTTTTTATGCACTTTAAATTTTTTTATGAGTTAACGGATATAGTTAAGTCGAAAACACGGCTAATATGAAATTGTAAAAAAGTGTGTGTATGTCATGTTTATATATTTGGAGTACTGCATGTGTGTTTTTTTTGTTTGTGAACTGCAAAGATTTTGGTTCTTATACTAAAAATTTTCTATATAAATATGCATACAGTTTAAGAAAAAAAGTTTTCGAATTATACAACACATAATTATGTAACAAATATTTGCAAAAAAATTTAAAAGTCAATTAAAATATTAATTGATTCAATTAAATACTTGCTTGGAAACAATTTTTATTTTTAATAAGTATATACAATTTAATTAGGTATTTAAGGTTAATATTTTTTGCTGTGAGCACCTTACCCTATTACACTACTCAACAAAAAATAACTTTTTTGCACAGCCTTCTACCACAACTTTTTTAATCGCCTCTATTTCGGTTAATGTTGACAAAAAATTATTTAAAAGTCAAATAGTTTTTCGACCCGAATAATCGATTAAAATAGGTTGATAAGCCGGCTAAATTTTTAATATGGAGTTTTTCCTCTATTTTTTAAACTAAACTTCTTCACTTGGTATAAAAATATCAAGAAAACCTTAAAACATCAAGTACTAAGTGCAAAGATGGACCAATTTTTACTAAAAGCAATACGCTTCGTCCTTAGTCTGATATAAGTGGGTTAACCAAATTTCATTAAAATATACTAATATTTGCGACCGGTGCGAACAAGAATACATAGCCACACAGACGGATGGACAGGAGGACATAGCTATATTGGCTCAAAAACTGATTCTCAGATGATCAGTCTACTGTAAAGTGGGTTTAGGTCCAATATTTTTACAGTACAAAAAGACATTTCATTATCAATGGTTTCCATGTGAACTGACAAAATTTTCAAAGGGGTTTTGGAAAGTTTGCTCGGATATTATGTATGGTCTCTTTCTGTTTTAATGGAAACTCAAAAAATGCTATTAGTTTTTACTCAGGTTGTTTGATTTTCTCTTGAACATATTACAACAGTTCATCCAACAGAACTTTGCAGAATTGGTTCAAAATAATATAAATAAAAATTCGCGAGAACTATTTCCAAATTTTTTGATTCGTGAATAAAATTTTTTTGTTTTGGTTCGCAAATTGATGTCAATTTCTAATTCCTTTAAAATACTCCATTACAATTTAGAACATTGATTTTTGGGAATAAATTTCAATGAAAGTTTATTTCTTACAGATATATTTGTGACCAAAATTGATTCGCGAATCATAAAAATAAAATCTTAATTCGCGAATAAAAATAATACCATAATATTTTTGGCACTTATATCTTTCAGGACCTTCTAGATGTTCGCGGAGTGAATCCTTGGGCGTTATTGGCATACATCAAGATTTCCAATTGGAATGCTTAATTGGAAGCACTGCTATGACGTGAAGAAGGAAAACGGGAATCATAGTGGACCTACATATATGCGTCTCTATGGGCGGTGGTTTATGTTATCGTAACTGCCGAATCCCTAATAACCTAATCTAACTATAATTCGGACGAATCAAATAAATTCAGACATAATTCGCGGATCAAAGACAAATTTTATTAATTCTTTTTTTTTTAGAAATTGAATTATTACTGATAATTGAATTATTTTTTCAAAGGTCTGTTATCAAAGTCAATTCTAAAATTGTTAGTTAAAATGAGAGGAAACCTCCTACATCTCCATACACTTTAGCAAAGTACACTCACAATATTTTATCGTTAAAAACAACCTAAAATACATATCAAATTAATTGAAAACACAATTAAAAAAAGGACTACTGATTTTTCATTATATTCAAACCATTTTGCTATTTATTTTCAAACATTGTTTAAACAATCCATAAAAGAAATAAAAATAACTGAAAAGTCTGTTAAAACAATCATCAATTTTTAACTGACAAAACGTAAAAAAAAACGATTTTTTGGTTTGTTTTTTCATATTCGAAAGTTTTTTTTTTGTTTCAATTTTCAAAACACTGCACACACAACACACACGTTCTTTGTTTATTTAATTTCTCTTTAATTTAATTTTCTTTCGTTTTAAATTCAAAGCAATTTTGTTTTGTTCCAACACCAGACACGATTCGAACCAACGACCTTTGGTTTAGAAGTTCATCGCCTTACCCCTTGAGCCAAACTATATTGATACAAATAGTTTCATAAACATTTTTTTATAATTCAAATTGTTTTTATTTTATTTGAATCTATATTTTTAAATTTCAAATTACCCATCACACATAAATATAATAGTTAAAAGAAATGCCCTAAATGTAACAACGAACATGCTGCTCTTTTCAAATTTTTGGTATATAAATTATTATTACTGGAATTATTATTCCACTAGAGGAAATGGAAATCTGAAAAACTTAGATTACACTTTTTATTTTATTGTTTTTGTATTAATATAAAGTTTCATTCTGAGAAACAATATTTCCACCGCTTTTATATTTTTATTCCCTTCCCCTCTATAGAAATTAAGAATAAAGATACACTGAGAGAATTATCTCCATGATATTAATGAATTTTTGCATAAAATCGATAAAGTTTCACGGGAACTCGTCCATTGATACTTTTCATTGAATTAATGGAATTTTTCATAAAAAATTATCAAAAATTTCATTTTATTTGCTTAAAGTTTCATACGCTCCATGAAAAAGTTTCACTAAAACTATATTCATAAAATATACGAAGCCTTTTCATCGAATTTCACAAATTTTTCTTTTATATTGTGAAGAAAACTTCAACAGTTTACTGAAAAATTTCACTAAAACTCGTTCAGCAAAATTCTCTCTGTGTAGCGTCTTTCTTAATTAAGCCATCGATATTAAACTTTGGAGCAAAATTGCACAAAAATATTTTTATCAAAAAATTATTTAAGATTTTAAAATCATCCTGTTTGACGACAATTATCTTAAAAGTGACAATACTCTCTGAATTAGATGAGAATAAGATTAGTCGAATGACTAGAGATACCAATTTACATAAATCAAAGTCCCTAGAATTTAGTGTTTAACTTCAGTTATAAAATTTAATTTTAATTAAGAAGAACTTGCGTTATATTTCCTTTTTTTGATTTTTTAAATTAAATTTTCATTTGAATAAAATTTATAACCCTGTATTTATTCAATTTCTGAGATGCATAAAACTTTTTGAGAATAAAAAAAAATTCATAAAATATAAAATCTTTCGTTTTTACTTCCACACAAAATTAAAAATAAAAACTCTGTAAAAAAATTCCCCTCAAAGGGCATTATAAAAAAGCTTGTTTTTAAATTTTATTTTAGTATTTTATATTTTTAGTTTTTATAACGATTTGTATGGTGAACATTTAAAACGATTTGTATGGTAAATATTTTAGTCGTATATGCCGACCCTATTGCTAGCAGCTGACATCATCGAGATTTTTTCACATTTTTACAACCCGGCTACCCCGTGATTATCAAATCAATTTAAACATTTTTACTAACAATTCAAATAAATTTGGCAATCAATTTCGATAATTTCGTTATCGTAAACACTGATTGAATTCATATTATTTAATATTCAACTATTTTAAGTTAAAACAAACAAAAGAATTTAGATATAAAACGAAGTTCAGTTTTTCTAGTCGTGCGATAGATTCAAATTATTTTTATAAATTCAAATTGTGTGTTGGGTACATTTGTTTGTTTAAATTTCTTTTTGTTGTATAAATAAATATTTCAAAATATTTTAAATTCAAATTTAATTTATACAATTTTCAAATCGGTTGTGGTGTAGATGTCTGGAAGGTCAGGCATTGACAAAATTACAATTTTTGGGGGTGGTGGTTCAAATCTCATCCCAAAAAATTTTTTTTTTTTTTTTTTTTCTATAACTATATGTATACACTTAAAATATTTTAACGTTAAAAACCACCTAAAATACATATTAAATTAATTGAAAACACAATTAAAAAATGAAAGAATAATTGAAAAGTCTGTTAAAACAATCGTCAATTTTTAACTGAAAACCGAAAATATTTGAATTTTTTGTTTTAAAATATAAAACAACGAAATTATTTAAATTATTTTTTCTAAAAATAGAAATCTAAAAATAGATTATTTGACTGAAAATATCAACTCCTACAGACGATAAATACTTCTTGTGGTTTGTTTTTTATTGACGAATATAAAAAGTTAAACAATATGTTTCAATGTATTTTAATTGATTCTTCAATTGAAAACAAACTTTACCTATTACTTTTCAAATAAACCTCAATCGGTTATGGAAAATATATTGTGAGTGTACCAAAATATAGAATTTTGAATCAAAAATTTCGAGGTGTCTTCACATTTTTACTTAAAATTTCTGAACTTCGGCAATTTTTAACACTAAATTGCCCAAGAAAGTATAAAACAGTGTGGTAAAAACGTGTCTCCGTACCGTAATCGACATTATGTATCGTGCATAAAATGAAAATTCCAGTCAAGTTTTAAAACACTTTGGGTTTTGTTTTAGCAATAGTGCACTCGTTACACTCTGAAGCCATTCAGGCTGACGGCAATGAATGAAAATTTGTTGGACAGTGTTACTGCTTCAGGTTCTAAGAATTAATTTTAAAATTTATAACTGACTTATAAAACAAATTTTTCATACAAAATTCATTTTGTAAACGTGTTATAATTTATTCCATTATTTGAGCTACCTATTTAATGCAAATTTTTAAGCAGAAGTCAAACTCGCATATTTTGAAAATGGAAACTGGCAAGCTCTTAGATATTTTCTTAATGAGAAACTTTTTAAGTCTAAAGATATACTTCTAGAATCCTCAGATTTATAAAAAAAATAAAATGCCCAGGGATTATAAAGCAAGTTTCTTTAAAAAATCTGTAAATGATCCTAAACAAACAGTTTATAAACCAATGTAATCGACTTAACTTGAAATTTAACAAAGACGAAGAAGCTCTTTGGAGTTTTATTGATAAAAAACTAAGGAAATACATTAATTAATCAATTAATCGCCAATTTTGTCGATTAACCGACCCGAATAACCGGTTAATCAATTTTAATCATTTTTCTAATAATGCATTAACCTGTTAACCGGCCTACGGGGAAAGGGACCCGTCCAAATTAACACGCTGGATAGGCCCCAAGGGGACGGGTCCTTGATCGGCAGTTTTGTGTGAAAGAGACACGTCAATTTAACATGGCGTTGTGATTGGAAATGAACAATTGCCATAGTTTAGACACCTTGTGACAGTAAGGTGGTGTGCCTAAAAATAGCTTTTCAAATAAACTAATAAAAAATCAAGAATTAAAAAAATCTACTTCGCGTCAAAGTAGGGCTCGATAACACAACCTTCTGCTTGTAAAGCAAACGCTCTACCGTCTGAGCTGCTTGTGCATGATGACTGGCTGATGGTAAAGTTATATATTTTTCGCTTCTGTTCAAATAAAAAAGAAAAAACAAACACTACGAGCAAATAATAAAAAATGCAAAAGAAAAAAATTTAAAAGAAAACAACATTAACACACACACAAATATAGTGGAAGTGCCTTGAATATGCCCCCGATTGACCGGTCATGGGATAAGTCATTTAATGGCAGTTGACTCGTTTTTTGCGTTGGCCATAAAATTAAAAAATCAATTAAAAATTTGAAAATTGCTCAAAAGTCCTAAAAATTTATAAAATTCCCCTTAAGTTAAAAGGAACAGTTAAACGAAATTCCAATTGTTAAAACTAAAACAGCTTTAACATTAAAAAATCGTTGAAAATACAAAACTTAAAATTTCTTAGCAAAAAATTATAGATATTTAAAATAAGAGGTAAAATAAGCAAATCAAAAAAAAAAAAAATTAATCAAAAAAAAAGAGTAAAATAAATAAAAAAAATATTTTTAACAATATGCCGCGAATTTTGCTTTTTATTTCGGTATCGATCAAGTTTTTTAAAAACAACAGTAAAAATAACGGATCAGAAAATACTTAGAAAATAATTTTTTTTTTTGTTTATATTTGTACTAATTTAGTAATATGCCTTCGGTTGACCGGTCACGGGATAGGTCCTTGGAGGGCAATTGACTCCTCATTCCCCGTAGGGTATTAACTGTTTAAATTTTCTTTGTACTTTAACCAGTTAAATGCATATTTGCTTTAAATACTTAACGTTGATAGGTATGACCGAAAGTACAGCAATTGATACATTTTTCATAAAAACTCAGTTATACAACTTGAAAACTGTAGAAATTTCATTTGTGCTGAACATAATTTCAATTTATGCGAAAAATGTACAAATATTGACAAAAGTTAAAAATTAAATTTTTTTTCTAATATATGTATGTAATATTCTAATTTTAATTTCATTCTAAATCTACCTTTATGAAGTTCAAATGTATTAATATGATAGTAAACAATATAATAAACATAAAAAATCACAAAACATAAATGCCCAGGTGGAAATTCTCAGCACTTGTTTTCCTGTAACATTATTTTGTTTTTAAAATAGAAACTCCAAAAGAGTGAATATTTAAATAATTTTTGACTCCACAATACAATAACTCCAAGAATCGTCTATTTTTAGAGTAATTTAAAATTCTTCAGTGATGACGGCTCATAATTTGGTGGCAGGGAAAACACTTGATTTTTATGTTTCTTGGTGCTATCTCAATACTTTGCAAATCATTAAATAGATCGGTGTTAAGTATCATTTGGGTGTCAGGAAAGCACTTTAATTTTTTTATTTGAGCGTTGGCAAAGCATTTGATTTTTATGTTTATGGGTGCTTTCCCAGGGCTTGGTAAAGCATTGGCACCACCGTGGAACGGTGTTATCATTTGGGCGTTGGGAAAGCGCTGTTAACAAGCACTCATACCACCCATTTTGGTGCTTTGCCAGTGCTGGCCCCTTTGTAATTTTCTACCTGGGTGGTTGTTAATTTTTTTTAGCTTTTTAATTTTTTGTGTATGCGCGCGCATACAATGCGACCGATTAGATGTATTTCTCGAGGGCCCGATGAGTGTTAAAACAAAACTTGAAAGCAAAAACTGCCTTTACACTTAAAACAGTCAGGCTCTAACTACCCTCTATATTAAATTAATTCTTAAAATTTAAAAATTCAATCACATGACTCATAACGGAACGTTATAAAAAATAAGTTATGAACAATTTATACGAAAGTTGAAAATGGAAGAGCCCATGAAAATTTTCTGCTCCAAAGAATAGGCTGTAGAATAGCTACTTTTCATTTACAACCCCTTCTATTGTCGATTCTAACACCGAGTCTTTTTGTTTGAAATTGTTCGAAAAGCAACAACTTTCATAGCTCTAAAGTGGAACCGGTTGCCCTAGAACCGGTTCTGGATTTAGTTCTAGAACTGATTCTACTTCAGTCATACCTTCCATATGGGATCCCAGGAACTGGTTCCGGAACCAGTTGTAGAATAGGTGTGGTTGGCTACCGATTGTAAAAAAATTTTTCTGGGAGGGATAAAAATTCAAGCGGTATAATCCCATTAATGGCCAGATGTTTGATCAGGTTAAGTACACTACTAAAAAGTCTGTAAAGAGTTCTGCTAAAAATGCTAAAATTTATTTTAAAATTACCTTGTAGAAGAAACTGCTGAAATTAGTAAGTTTTCTTTACTAAATATTAGTAACATAAGAACAGCAAATATAAATTACAGTTCATTCAAATAAAATTTTATGAATTTTTAGTATCATCAACAAATTTTGCGGAATAATAGTAAAATAAAGAAACCATAAAAAATGTTAAACTGCTTTAGATTTTTTGTAATCTAAATAAATATTTAACAGTTGTATTCATGCTGTGTTCTTCTTAGTAATCTTTTGCAAAAAAATCTGTTAATTTCTGCAGTTTCTTCTTCCAAGGTTATTTTTAACTAATAAACCTGTAACATTATATTTAAATAATTATTTCTATCAGTTAACGAATAAAGTTGTAACGTGTCTAAATGTTTTACTAAATTTAAGTACTTCAAGGACAATTCCAAAAAACAACTTGACCATTTCCTGATATGGTTATACTAATATGAAAAGCAATCTTGTTTAGAATTCAAACAAATATTCGTGTGTTGGAGTAGAAAATATTTAAAAAAAGTTTTGGAGTTAATCTGTGCAAAAAGTTGATTTGCTCATCAACGGGCAGGTTTACTGGAGAAACCCGCTTCGACTACAATTAATATATAGAGCTTTTTGATTCCCTTATTTTGGTGAACGATGCTACTTTATCATTCTTTAAAAAAAGAAAAATAAAAGACAGCTGATGTATCACTAAGTGATCACAAGTACCATAAAATGTATACGCTACCTAAATAAGGTAGCGCTACCTTAACATGTTGACTTAGCGGTGGGTAATCAAATCGTTTACCAGATTGCTGAGTAGCAGTTGAGCTTATTTTGTTGTCTACTCGTATGTTATGTATATTTTTAAATTCTCATTCTATTTTTTCATTACATAATAGGGGTTTTCATACAAACTCGTAAATTCCTTGTAAACCCTGTATAAATATAAACCATATTTTTTATCTATGGAGTTTGACATTAAACTCATAAACATACCAGGTTTACACCGTTTACGAGTAGAATACGAGTTTATAGAAAACCCCTAATATGTTTTTTTTTAGTTAAATTTTTGGATTGTTTTGAAATTAATGAATTTTCACGAATTTGTTTGACGGGCCACATTTGCCCATGTGGGTTATAGGCCATCAATATTTGTTTCTTTGACTTTGAATTGTCCTACTCGTACGTTGAAGACAATGTCAATGCCAGTGCTAATATTGGCAAATAACAATGCAATGTTGTCAACGTTTTTTGTTGCAGTTATTGTCATTTTATTGTTAAGTGCTTGTTTTAGTTTGGTAGGACGAAATCAATGGACTTTTTCTTCTTCTTCGTCTAATTCAATTTTAAGTTTGTGGTCATGTGGCGCTTTGATTGGCATGCAACATTACTGAAGAATTGTTGTTTGTATAAAATTTCAAAATAATAAAAGTAGTTAAAGTTGTTATCATTTTAATTTTATTGTCAAATGACAAGTCGATATTGCATTTTTTTCAATTTTCTGGTATATTTTGGCATTTTAAGTAGAATTCCTAAGACTCTATAATAATGGAAAAGGTTAACTTAAACATAACGGTTACAAATAATATACTAAATAAGAGATTTCAGCTTTTAGAGGTATTTTCAAACCTGAAATAGTGGAGTATTAATGTCTTAAAAGAAGATTACTATACGATATTTCAGAATATTTACTTCGGAATATTTTAAAATCAAATCATTATGACTTCTAACAATTTTGACAGCTGAAAACTTGAATAGTACATTTCGACAAACGTCAACAAGATAACCGCGGCTACGGTGACGATTATTTTTATACATGCATTCGTATTTTTTTACATGTATATGTGTACAATAGAGCGTACCACCTTACAGGTAAAAAAAAGTGCGCCGTACACCCTCGAATATGAAGTATTTTTGCAAGGAGGTTTAAAACATTTTTTTTCCGAACGTAGGGGTCGCCATTTTACATTTTTCGTTATATCTTTGGTATTTACAGTCGGATCTTAAAGTATGATACATCGATATTTTTCTCTCGAGGCTTCAAGGGCCATTGACCTCAAGTATCCTGTTCTAGTAGTTACCCACCAGATCTAAGTTGCTAAAAAGCTCGCAAAAAATCATTAAACTTTTGCTAAGGAAGTTTTTCGATAAACCCAGTAGAATTTTTTTTTATACGTAGGGGTCGCCTTTTTAAATTTTTTTTATTCCTTTAAAGCAAAACATTGGTCTCCTCGAGGCAAAAAAATCAATATATCACATTTTAAAATCGAACTTTAAATGTCGAAGCTATAACGAAAAATTTATATTTTATACGTTCGGCAAAAAAATTTTTTTTTTAAATTGCGTTGCAAAAGTACTTCACCAGGGATGGGAAATAAAGTTTTTGATTCGGCATAGAATAATTTTAATTTTTTTAAATTTTTTTCATTTTAACTTCGGTAATTTTAAATTCATTAAATTAAAATGATAGCCTTAATAAGTTCGAAACTAGTTATAAACATGAGAAACAAGGATCTTTAAAAATAAAAGTTCAAACGTTTCAACTTTTCTTTCTCTAAACATCACCAAGTAATGGTAATGATTCCATATTTTAAAAATATGGAATCATCGAAGAGAGTGTGGTAATGAAAATATGCGAGTATGAGGGAAAAGGCAGAGAAATTAAATTAAGTTTTAATTTAGTGTTGTGCGATTTTAAGTGCCAAATCTCTTTATAAATATAGAAAAAGAAACGTAGAAGAAGCTTAAAAGTTGTATCTCTACTTGAAAACCGGTCTACTAACTTTTCATTTAAATCAAAAGAACTTTTCATTTATATAAGAATTTTTATTAATTTCGTTTTTTTAACTTTCAACAAATTAACTACAAAATCCGTAAGAATAAATGATATTTAGTTTATTTCGTTTTTTGAATTGACTTAGAAATCTAATGGCGTTTTCTTTTCTGGAAAAAAATGTTGCCTTGTTAAAAGGCAACATTTTAAAAATGTTGCCTTCACCCCATTAAAATGTTACATTTTTTCAATCAGAATAGAACACAATAAAATCACTGTTGCATTTTTCTAAACATATGTATGTGTATTGTATACTCGTATGCAATATTGTTTACGCAAACTATTACTAATTGTAGCCTAGTGGTTGTGATGCCTGCCTTTGACATGGGCTGGACGGGTTCAAATTCCAGACAAAGTAAAAAATAAATTTTTTTATGTATTTTCTTTTTTCAATTAAATTTTTTTTTTTTTTCATATTTAAAGCAAATTGTATAATTTTTTATTTATTTTTAGCCTAAAAAATTGTTAAATACTAAATAACAGCAAAACTATAAAAATCTAATTATAATTTTATAAAAACAAAAAAAAAACAAAAAAAAAAATATTTTGCTCCAACCGGGGTTTGAACCTGCGACCTACTGCATCAGAAGCCATGATAGTACCCCCTAGGCCACCAAGTTGTGAGTTAGCTGGCAAAAAACATTACAGTATATACAGATGGCATTGACATAAAGAAAAAAACAGGGCAACACTCTACCCCGTAAATTTTTTGAGGGCGAAAAATGTTGCCTTTTTGCCCTTTATTTAGGCAACATTTTTAGAAAAGAACACCTAGCCCTCTTAGAATGTTACCCTTAATTTAGAAAAGAACACAAAAAAGGCAATTCAAAAGCAAAATGCAAAAAAAAGGCAACATTTTTTTCAGAAAAGAAAACGCCATAAAAGTGTTTCTTTTTTTTAACAAAACATTTTAAATGAAAATATTAACTGTAACAGAAAATCCGTATTTATATGTAGTTTATTTTTTAAATAAATGACAAAAAAAGTTGAAAAATATATTTCTTTTCTCTTTAACTGTATAATCATTTAAAAATAAATGCACGGAAAACTTGTACTTTAGGCACTCTCTCAATTACTGTTAGCCTCTCACCCCCTGGCGCTATCTAACATTTCAAGAGTTAAATTAAAATTGATAAGTTTAGCTTTTTTATTAAAGTTTTCATATTTTATATATTTGTTGAAACAATTTTAATATTTATTAAAATTTTTAACTCTACTATTTTCTGGAGCTTAAGGTTTGGTTTTTATTTATAAAAAGTTTTTTATTTTCGATATTTCGATACTCCAATGTGTAGCATCTTCAGGAAATAACAATTAAATGAACAAATTATAAAAAATTTTAAAGTTTGAAAAAATTTGAAAAGCATTTGTCAAATATAAATTGTATGTATACATTTATACCAGCAAACAAAGTTTTTGGTATAAAAGTATAACAAACAAAAATAACAACAATTAACAATAAAAAATGTATTAATATAATGTGTTATAAATTAATGTAATGTGTGCTATTTCTTTTGTATTAAATATCTATAATTCTGAGCTACATTTTCAATACCTGCCTTAAAGTTAATTCTATTTGTTGTTGGTGTATTAATTATTTGTAACATTTCTAATATATAACAATATTTAACTCTACTATAAGAAAATAGTAGAGTTAAATATTGAAAAAGAAGGTTAAATAAACAAAAAGTATTTATTAAAATTTTAAAAAACTTAAGCCATCAGATCCTACTAAAATTTTTTGAAATGTCAGCTTCTATGATTGGTATTACCTAAAAAAGAGCTTTGAGCCGATTTCTCATGCCTGGATATTTTAGATCAAACTTTCTGAAAACATAGATTCCGAATAAAAATATGGGATCCCAGGAAAATTTCTTACAATAGGTTGCCAACCCCGGAACTAGTACATTAACTACTGCAACGATCTTATATGTAACGTACAACTGAAGGGCAACCGGTTCTACTTTGGAAAATTTTCTGTCCCTCAGTTCCTTTAAACATTACTGTTTTGAATCTGATACGTTCAAAATAATTTTTTTACAGCGAGCCATTACAAGAAGTAGGGGCAATAAATTTTTTTTTAATAATAAAAAAATATAATTGTTTTTGAAAAACAATTTTTATTAAACTTTCAATTGATAAAAAAGAGTTTCCTTTGCACTCATTTAAAAAGTACTGAAAAAATGCTAAAATGGGAGTACTCCACACCTATGACAACTCAATGTTAAAATCATTACAGTTTGTGTAAAAAAATAAGTACATCTATATAATTAATTGTAGTATTTTTCTATTGCTTTGGCATCTTTTTTTTCCGAGTAATCTATAATTTACTATTTCCAAAAATGTGAAAGTAAAACGCGGACTCACAATGCTGGATTACTCCACTCTGCAGAGTGAAGTGTACTAAAATAGAGATGGCATTATACAAAAAATATATAAGTTGGAAAAAGAAATTAACAAAATCCACTCTACAGTGTGGAGTACTCCTGCGTTTTGAATCCAGCTTAAATGTTCACCTCTACAATTTTTTATAAAAGTATACTCACTTAGCACGTGTCAAAACAAATACTATTTATATATTGATATGTAAGGGTCAAGTGAAAGCTTAAATATATTTTTAACTGATTTCCTACCAATATAAAACCAAATGAAAACCACAAACTTTTTTATAAAATATTGTACAAAACAAAATTTTCTGCTTTAAAATAATCCTTACTTTTTTATGGCAACAAAAATCAAAAAATATCGGTCAATGTAAGTAATGGGTGTAGGGCGGCTACACTGACATAGTGCCATATATTATGAAATAAAAAAAAAATTAAAGGAGAACAATAGTTACTCGTTTATCTTCAAGGAATTGATTTTTTTCAGTACCAGATATCATAAAATATTATTAAATTACAAAATGAAGACAATATTTAAGCAACATAGTAACGCAAAAATATAGAATCTGTATGATTTTGAATTGTACATATAAATGTGGTTAAAAAGTATTTAATGTCATTTTGCAGTTATAAGCCATAAAATATGTTTAAACCAATCACTAAAAAAATTTATAAATTGAAATTTTAAAGAAAAACAAAACGATAAAAACATGTGTATAAACACTCAAAAAATATGCACCGTTATTGTATCAAATAATTTTGGCGCCAACCGATATTTTTTTTAAACTATAAAATTTTTTAATACAAATGAATGTTTTTTGTTAAATTTGAGATCATACAAGTAAATTACAGAGAATAAAAATTGAAAAAATTTTTATAAGGTCAGCAGGATAGAATACGTATTTTCGGGTCCCGCTACAGACCCATCTTCAGTATCCGTGCCTTTATGGGTTAATAATTGCTAGTGATCTTTCTATATTGACTGTGAAACTAATAAACAAATGTAAACACAACTCAATATATATAAAGGGTGTTTTTTTAATCCCGATATAACTTATGAAAGGGTTAACTTTCAAACCAACTGTCATACTGTCATAATAATAATGTCATACTGTAATATATCCAATCAGTTTATATCTAAACTGATACAATTAAATAAAAACTGATACAATTATGTTACATCGGCTATTTTTTAGATGAAATGGTATATGGATCACACTAAGTTATATATTACCATTAGGGAATGCAAAATCCCGCACTTTTTGAATTCCCGGGAAAGCGGGAAATTTATCTGGAATTCCCGGGATCCCGCAAGGAAATGTTAGAAAATATTTGTAACAATCTTCAGATCAACTAAAAATCTACAATAAAATACCCACAGACAAGGTACAGTCCAAATTGTTAAGTAATATTCCTTAATTGCAACATGTTAGTCATTTATACGGCGTGTTGTGTTGTTATGGTGTTATACACAAAAACAAACAACCGTGGAAATGTTTCTTTGCTTTAGTTCTAATTTCTATATATAGAATTAAAAGCTTGAATGTTAAACAGCACGAATCATTGCTTTACATATTGAAGGAACTTCAATAAATAAGCACAACTACAACATAGGGAAAAATAATAGCTTTGTTAAAGACATGTGGTTTACGTTAGTTATAATAATGGAAAATGGATAAGTAAAAATGTTTGAATTTACTTCTCAAAATGCATTTCTTTGAAATTTAACATATATATACAAAAAACTAAAATCTACATTATAGCCTAGAGAGGACCCCATAAAGACAATCTGATGATAGTGATGCGGTGTCACTTGAAAATGCATTAATTGTCAACCATTGGTTCTAGGAAAGTTTTTTTCATAAGTTTTTTCTCTATTGGTTGTAAAATAAAAATTGTAAATTCTATTTAGAATTTGTAATATTTGATCTTAAACCGAACAAAAATAACATTCATTGTAAATATTTTATAGTAATTTAAAAATTTTTATTAATGAAATGTCTTAAAGACCTACAATTTTCATGATGGTGATAAAGCTCAGGTGGTTTTTCTTGGAATTTTCCTAGTATTAAAGAATTAGTTTTATATTAGAAATTGTGTGGTGTCAGTAAAAAACGAAATTAAATAAATCTAATTATATATGTATTTTTAAAACTTGAATAAACTAAAACTAATTTTTAGACTAAAACATTTGTCCGTAATAAAAATAAATAAAAAAATTTATATATAAAATAATTTTAGAAAATTGGAAAAAAAATTTTAAAATTGTGGGAACAAATTCTAACTTACTTGAAATTTTTTTAAAAGCAATGGACAAATTTATCTTTAATTCTGTACAGAATAAGTGCGATTCAAAATTTTTCATGCAAACACTATTTAGTTGAGTGGTTTTCTTAAAAAATATGTTTTTCCTTTTAGTGCCTGTTAAAAAAAAAAAATGTAAATTAAAAAGTTCGATCGAGTACACAAATTAATCAGTGTGTTCGTTTACCCGAAAATCTTACTACTTTTACTACATTTTTGTAAGTAAATGAGCAAGCCTAATGTAAGATTTTTAATATTTTCAAAACGTTGCATAGGTAAATTTGAAATAATTAACTTTATTATTTTACACTGCATATTTTGAAATCCCGGGATTCCCGGTCCAAATTCCCGGGAATGCGGGAAATGAATTACCATATAAAAATGTTCCCACGACGTCAAAACAAAAACTGTTTTTTATATAATATATAAACGTAGTGAAAATTGAGACATTTCAGAAAAAAATAAATTGAATGAGTGGAATGTTTAGTTGATCTCTTATTTTGGTAAATAAATGTTCTTTAGTTTAACTCTAGATAATAAATTAATATCACTTTCTGTTTAAATTATTTTCAAATTAAAGAAAGATGATACAATTTTTACAAGTAAATTACAAAGAATAAAAATTTTTTGAAAGAATTCGAAAAGACCAAAATATTAACTGTAACAGAAAATCCGTATTTATTTGTAGTTCATTTTTTAAATAAATGACAAAAAAAGTTAAAAATATATTTTTTTTTTTTTAACGGTATAACCATTTTAAAATAAATGTAGGTACGGATAACTTTCTAAATAAACTACAGTCAGTTACTGTAGTAATACTTTTAGTGTTTCATTGAATTTTGTTGATGTACAACAACTTCGAACTTTACCAAAATTACGGGGTTCTGACAATAGTAGAGACAAAAAAAAAAATACGTGTGTCGGCCTTTTGAAAAATCACATCGAAATTTTATTTTAGGGGGTTAAAATTTCCACCCTTTTTAAAAGTTTATTGTGAATCGGCTTTGGAAATTACAACATTGGGCTAATCGGGCGCATTTTCGTCCAGATGTATTTGGGGCTGTTCTAAGGGGGTTCTGGTATTAACAATATCCTGCGGACCTTTTCTTCTTCCCGATACATGCTTTCTTTCAATGGTTAAGTCCTCTTCGTAACGTTTTATAGCCTTTGAAACATTAAAACGGTGTACTTTATGCTGTTTGTCTAATTTTCTATAAGACCAATAAGGAATTTGTTGAAAAGTTTTGCTTATTTCAGCAGCTGTTCTAACTGGTGATTTTCTTCCCTAACAACTAACATTAAAAGTTGAGTGTAATTTCTTATTGCATTACAATTCGTTTTTTGTTTTTTTTTTTGTTCAATAATGATTTGTATTATGGGATTTTTATTAATATTGGTCATGGTCCTTTGGTCATTTAGTTTAAGAGAAACGTTTTTTTTTTTGGGAAGAAGCAGCAATAAAAAATGTTTGCTTGTTGTTATCGTTTATATCTAGAAGGGGTTATACCTGCGACGCCCATAACATACTTCCGAATTTTTTCCGTTTTATAAGTAAGCACATTCAAAGATATATTAAAAGACAGATAGTGAATTTAAGTTTGTTATACAAGGTTGTTTTTATTCAATATTGATTACAGCAGTATGTACAAACATTTTTCGAAAAAAACATACCAGACAAAAAAAGTGAGAGAGAAAAATTACTATATACAACGTTATGTCAACATTCAATAAACTATAAATTAATTAAATTTATAATTTAAACTGAACAGATTTTAATGTGAATGTTTTTTTGTGAGCTTTAAATTTTTGGGTTGAAATTGAAATCTAAACAATTTAAGATTTCACTTTTAATTTTAATTATCTTTTACTTTTACGCGTTTTTTTTGTAATTTTCGGTTTTATTTTGAAACAACAACCAGGAAAACTATTGAATTTATGTATGTTTGTTAACTCGTTATCACCTTTGTTTCATGATAAGTTTAGCTACTACTTTATTATATTTAGTACGTTCATATACATACATTCTTCACTGGTGATCACTAAAACCCACCAACAACTAACAACACTGATATTCACTGACCACGCAGTGAGTTGTATGTATTATTGCACTCTTGCTGATGCAGTTGCAGTATCAGGCTGCTCTGATTTCAATTAACACGCATGTTTAACTGGCTGTGTGCTGCAGCTTAAAGTTAATAGCGTCCGAGCTTGTGCCTCACATGCTTACTAGAGGTGCCCAAAAAAATTAAAGAATATAATCTTCATAATATGGTTTACAATATGATTTCTTTTTATTGAATCTCAGTAGCAATAAAAAATTTTACCCTGTCGGTTAAATTAGGGCAAAAAATTGAAGTTTTCACCAAATACGACGAAATTAAATAACTGCCATCGAAAAGTTGAAAAAAGGGACATATGGCAATATTTACCATTTCGGTTTTCGATAATGTACTTATTTAATCCTCATAATGCGATCCGTAAATTTTTAATATTGATTTAATACATTTTTTTTAATTAACTGAAGTTGAAGTTTTGAAAATTCTTTAAAATATTTACCATTTTTGGCCATATCTATTAATGGGGTTTATCCCCGAGGGACAAAAAATTATATATGAGTTTTTTTTGGATCTTAAGAATTTAAAAATAATATAGAATTCCATAACTGTGGAAAAAAATAAAATTTGTTTTTGGATTACATAATTAATTGGTTTTTGATACATTAATGTCCCGATTGGGAAATCTGTACACTAGACCGTACCTCAAAAAAAAAGTTTGCCGTACACCCTCCAATATGAAGTATTTTTGCAAGGCGGTCGCCTTTTTCAATTTTTTGTTATAGCTTCGGCATATAAAATCGGATTTTAAAGTGTGATATATCGATTTTTTTGCCTCGAGGAGACCAGTGTTTTGCTTTAAAGGAAAAATCCAATGAAAAAAATTTAATAAGGCGACCCCTACGTTCGGCAACCAATATATAAAAAAAAAATTCTACTGGGTTTATCGAAAAACTTCATTAGCAAAAGTTTAATGATTTTTTGCGAGCTTTAATTTTCTGACATTAGGGTAGTACATTAGGGTGGTAGCAACTGAGATCTGGTGGCTAACTACTAGAACGTGATACTTGAGGTCAATGACCCTCGAGAGAAAAACACTGGTCTCCTCGAGAGAAAAACATCGATGTATCATACTTTAAGATCCGACTGTAAATGCCAAAGCTATAACGAAAAAGGTAAGGCGACCCCTACGTACGGCAAAAAAAATAAAAAAAAAATTTTTGAAACCTCCTTGCAAAAATACTTCATATTGGAGGGTGTACGGCGAACTTTTTTTTTTGCCTGTAAGTTGGTACGCTATACTGTACACTAATAGAGATAAAGTTTTAGAGGTATAGAGTGCTAAAATATAGCTAAAAAATAGCAAAACTTTTGTAGATATAACAGTTTATTTTTGTTGCTATTTTTAGTCTTCTAATATTTAGCAAAATTTTCTGCAGATTTTACGGTACAATTTGTTATTTTTAATTAACTGAAAGTTAGCTTAAATATAACTAAAATTCTGTAAATTTAACAGTTTTAATTTTGCTGTTCTTATTTTACTAGTATTTAACAAAAAAAAATCTGATAATTTTAGCAGTGGTGATGACAACTTACTGAGTCGGGCTGGAAATGTCAGTGACGACTTTCTAAAGATATGTTCATCACACTGACCTCCTGATGACTTTTCGTGATGATATTTCTGCATTTGTATGAAAATGTCAGCAGGTGCCTTTAGGCATTTTGTATGGGAGCGGATCAGCAAGTCACTAATGACAAAGACACGTCGCTAAGCTGTCATGAAGACGTCGTCTCGAAATTTCCAACGGGGAAGGTTTTGTAGTCATTTAGTTTTAAAAAATATACTCATACAGGTCCTTTTTTTAATGTGCATTGTATTTTAATTTGAATTCCCTGTTGTAGTGGTAATTAATAAGCCATTTCAATTATTGGAAATTAAAATGAATATAGGGACCGTAAATAACGGTTATCCTGAAAATTTTAACTCAAAAACTCTTCATGTTAGACTCAACGGAGACCTAAACTGACCAATTCGTATTGAAGAGCTCATTCAGAATCTATAGTGATCTTATAAAAACAATCTCAACTCCACAGTTAAGAGTTATTTTTCAACGAAAAAATAAAATATCGGATGAAACTGTTAAAAAGAGAGTTTTATTTCGGCATCTTAAAATAAAACTCTTTTAAACAGTTTTATTTTTTTCGTCTAAAATAAAACTCTTTTGAGCAGTTTTATTTTTTTCGTCTAAAATAAAATTCACCTTGTTAATTTTCTTATTTTTTGCAGTCATAAAATAAACCGTCATAAAATAAAACTATTTTGTGGAGTTGTATTTTTTCCGTCTAAAATAAAACTAATTTTGTTTATTTTATTAATTTTTGCAGTCTTATTTTATTGAATCTACCTGATAAAATGTGTGTAGTAATTAATTTCTTTAATTTAATAAACATAATTTCAAAGTAATTTTTTGGCATATTTAGTTTAATTTTTGATGGGGTGTCAATTTACATGAAATGAGTTTAAAATTTCTGACGGGAAAAATAAAACTCCTCAAATAAATTTTATTTTATGACGGCAAAATAAAACTCTTCAAATGAGTTTTATTTTATGACGGCAAAATAAAACTCTCTTTTTAAGAGTTTCATCCGACCTTTTATTTTTACGCTGCAAGATAACGGTTTTAGATGGTTTTTTTCTTTTTTAAGTCACAAAATAACTGTCATAAAAGAACTTTTTTGATATCACTTATAACCGTTACGGTCCCTGATAAAAACTTTTTGAATTAATTAATTGATTTTGCAACGTAATTTAATTTTTTAAATGGTTATTGAACTGGATAAAAATTACTATAAAATTCATCAATTATTTTGATAAGGGTATGGCATCACCGTGCTCAGTAAACTTACATTTTCTGTTTTATTTAATAATGTAATCTTTATTACTAGGTTGCACTTTGTTCAGTAAATTGACACTTTTCTTTTATTATATAAATTTCAAAAAAATTAAAGAAATTAAAAAAAAAAGAAAAATGCCTTCAAAGTATTCGCAAGACCTAGAAAGAGTTTGAGGACTGTCCCCAAACTAACAAAATGACTCCATAGTAAACTAAGGATCGAAAAAATGTCCTCGAAGTATACGCTTGGCATATACATATATAAAAGTATATCTTCACTGCGCCTAAGAAATTATCTATTGGTTTTCAAAAATTATTTGTGTGGCTGCTAAATTATGTCTTTATTTTGTGTCTTCACTTTGTTTTTTGAAAGTTACGATTTTATAAATGAAAAGTTTGGAGTCTCGTTTATATATGTGTAAAAAAATAATTTCTAAAAAGTTTCTTGAAAGATTGAAATAAAACCGTTTTATAGGTCTCCTCACAAAAAAGTTTTTGGACAAATAGCTATTTTCTTAGGCGCAGCGACGATAAGTTATTCCACATATGCAAAAATCACTCATACATATATGGACCAATATAGAAGTACATGTAATTTTATACATGTAACCCATTTATGTACACAATTTTTATACCCTACACCACTATGTGGTCAAGGTATTATAAGTTTGTGCTGATGTTTGTAGCACCAAAAAATATTGGTCCTAGACCCACCTTATAGTATACCGATCGGCTCAGAATTTTTTTTTTATTTCGATTTAACGATGTCCGTCCGTCCGTCTGTCTGTCTGTCCATGCATTCTTGTGCGCACTCTACAGGTCGCAAATATTAAGGTATTTTGATGAAACTTGGTACACCGACTAATGTCGGCCCAAGGACGAAGCATATTGATTTTGGTTAAAATCAGTCCATGTTTAGACCTAGTGCCCAAATAAGGGTCCTCCCAAAGTTATATTGCTTATACGCTGCAGGTCGCAAATATTAAGATATTTTGATGAAATTTGGTGCACAGACCTATGTTGGCCCAAGGACGTAGCCTATTGATTTTGGTGAACATCGGTCCATGTTTAGACCTAGTGCCCATATAAGCGTCCTACCAAAATTATATTTTTTATACGCTGCAGGTCGCAAACATTAAGATATTTTGATGAAATTTGGTACACCGACCTATGTCAGCCCAAGGACGAAGCCTATTGATTTTAGTTAACACGGGTCCATGTTTAGACCTAGTGCCCATATAAGGGTCCCCTCAAAATTATATTGTTTATATGCTGCAGGTCGCAAATATTAAGATATTTTGATGAAATTTGGTACACCGACCTATATCAGCCCGAGGACGAAGTCTATTGATTTTAGTTAACAGCCGTCCATGTTTAAACTTAGTGCCCATATAAGGGTCCCCCCAAAATTATATTGTTCATACGCAGCAGGTCGCAAATATTAAGATATTTTGATGAAATTTGGTACACAGACCTATGTTGGCCCAAGGACTAAGCCTATTGATTTTGGTGAACATTAGCCCATGTTTAGACCTAGTGCCCATATAAGGTCCCCCCAAAATTGGCTTGGTTACAAACTGCAGGTCGCAAATATTAAGATATTTTAATGAAATTTGGTTCGCTGACTCACATTATAGAAAATTTTGACACAAGTCCAATTTTAACCCATTCGAATTTCGGATCCAAACATTATTTGGCTTTTAACCAGACTGGTGTAGGGTATTGTATAGTCGGCATGCCCGACTTTAACCTTTTTACTCGTTCAAACACAATTTGTTTTTGATAGAAAATTTTTTTTGTGGATTTTTTTTTCGATCAAAATAAGTTGAGTTTTTTTGAGTGAAAACTTTTCTTTCGATAAATTAAATAGTCTCTTGTAAAACAAAAATCCATCACCTAAGAATAAATTTTATTATTTTTAAAAAGGGGACGTAAATAAAGTTCCTCCTTCGTTTTTAGTAGGGTTCAACCCGGGGTGGGACAATTCGGGATCGTGAAATGGTCTCACATTTTCTATTCACATCTTTGAAACCGTTGCACCGATATTGATAGTTTTCAACCAAAGTCGTTTCGGGGAAAATCAAACAACCTGAGTAAAAAGTAATAATAGTCGAAATATTATAAAAATTGCCATATTTGTCTAAACCAAGAAAAACCGCAAGCACCGCTGAATTCAGCACTCTCGAATTAGGTTTTTCAGCTGTGTTGTTAGAAAAAGAATCCGCTTCGAGTAGTATTACAGATCTATAAATTTTGTACAAAGGTGACTTAATTAAAAAATAAGCAAAATTTAATAACTTTTTGAAGGTATAACGATGAAAAGTATTGATATGTTCTATCCTGGAGGACTCTTTGCTTTTTTTGTTTAAGGTTTTTATCTAAGATATGGTAATTACATTAACAGTATAAATTCTCAAAAAGTGCATTGATCGCAAGTCTGGATATAAAAAAAAAATCGCTTTTCGCCTTGTAAATACTTACCAAATTTTCAATATGTTTCTGAGGCGACTTTTATTTATCCAATGCCACCAAATTTCATATCAACAATTTTTATATATAGACGAAAAAAATAACCCAATCGTAACTCTTAAAATTCATTTTGAAAATTCTTCATATATCGCTGGGCCCCTCTAATGCTTACTTTACTAACTAACTGCTATCTTTTGCATTCGTCCATGATTCATGTTTTAACGATTGCATGTGGTGGCAACACTGTTTGCGATAATTAATTTCCATTCATGTGACAATTGTTGTTTTTGTATGTATGCACGATAAATTGGTGTTGGTGAATTCGATGAATTCAATATGTATTCGATTGTATTATTTCACTTTTGCCAGTAAAAGTGTTTACTAATTCTATAAGTCCGATTTTTTTAGGCCCCATTTCTTATAACTGTTAACAAAATATTTTAAATTAACATTGCGGATGGTAAAGAAGGAATAAGATATACTGCGGCGAGCTTAGGCTCTCCCAGAAATTCAATTATATTTACAACTTAAAGTGTTAAAAATCACTCTTTTCTTATTTTGTCTGCCCAAATTAAAAAAAGTTATTGAACCGGTTACTCGATTTCGATGACAAATAATAAGTACATATCTTCGAGGCACTACTAATAAAAGAGTTTATAAAATTAAGAGTATGCAATTCTGTCAGTTGGTGAAAACAATATATAAAATCTGGCTGCAAATAGGAAATTGAATTTTTTTTTGCACATTTTTAATGATGTAATTATATTTTTTAATGTTGCTACCTGATAGATTTCATCATATTTATTATAGGTTAAGCATAAAATTTATCAACTCGTCTTTAGTTTTCCTTAAAACTATTCCGTTTCCTGCTTGCAGGCACAAGATTTTAACATAGGTTGAGAGAATTACGTAGCCATTGCTATTAATATCATTGCAGACAAAGCTAAAACCTCTTCTTATCATATGGTCAATTCCAGCATTAGCAGTGAATTAAAAATTTTGTGTGCATTATTTAGCAGTTTGTATATAATCTCTGTCGAAAAAATAGTAAAATAGTTATTTATGATAGTGGTCACAGTATGTCGTATTTATTACATAAGTTTGTGTAAAAAATTTATTAAAATATGGGTTTTTGGGGTAATGAGCATAATGAAATTGATACTAATGGTGATTTAGAAAATATATCATACTCAGTCTGCTAATACACAATTAGGTTACTCAGGGTTTTAATTACCCAGTCAGAAAAATACAAACGGGAAACCGATGGCAAAGCACTTTAACAGGTGGTACAAGTACTGGCAAAAAGTGCTTTCCCATTCCCAAAATAATAACATCATTACACAAAACGAACGTCTGTTCAAAAAGCGCCAGAAAAGCACTAGAGAACCAACATTTTTGAACGATAGCAAAACCAATATATTTTCTAAAATAAAATTTGAAAGAAGTTCGTATGAATTTTCTTGTCCTACTGTGGTTTGAACCCAGGCCGTCAGATTGGCAGACGGCAGCTCTACTCACTAAGCTAAAGAGACATATAAAGGGTTCTTTATATGCCGCTCTTTTGAAATTTCTCTTCAGTAAGGTTTGCCATTTCATGATGGAAAGATATACGAGCCAACAACGAGTCGAAATTATTAAAATTTACTACCGAAATTCGGAGTCAGTGGCCTCAACGTTAAGAGCGCTACGTACAATTTATGGTCATCATAATGAATGGCTTCGTCAATAAACAAAATATGCGTTATTTGTCAGACAGCAATCCACACGTACTCCATGAGTCATCATTGCACACCGAAAAAATTACGGTTTGGTGCGGTTTATGGGCCGGCGGCGTCATTAGGCCGTACTTCTTCCGTGATGATCAAGACCGGCACGTTACTGTGAATGGGAATCGCTAACCGAATAACCTGATAACCGAATATTTTTGGCCCCAATTGGATGATATGGACTTGGAGGACATGTGTTTCCAACAGGACGGCGCCACAAGCCACACAGCGAATGTCGCAATCAATTTATTGCAAACCAAGTTTGGAGAACGTGTTATCTCACGAAATGGTCCAGTCGACTGGCCGCCTCGGTCGTGCGATTTGACGCCGTGGTCCTGTGTAGCTACGTCAAATCTATGGTCTATGCCAACAAGCCAGCGACGATTGATGAACTTCGTACGAATATCGGCCGATTTATGCTTGAAAACCGTCGAAAATTGGGTTCAGCGTCTGGACTTCTGCAAGCGTGCCCGTGGTGGCCATGCAAAAGAGATCGATTTGCATACATAATGGCATCGAACGTACTTTCACAGGAATAAATAATTTCATTGATATCCAAAACCGTTTTTGTTTTATTTAAAAAAACTTTTGTAGCGCTCTTATTGAAGAACCCTATAAAACGTGGTGGCTAAATACATAAATAAGTGATAACAGCTGGACAACTACTGACTGTGCTAAAATTTTAGCATTGCCAAACAGTTTTTTGGAACTAATATGCCAGTGTTGGGAAAGCGAAAAAAAGGTTGGTCTTAAAGGAGCTTTTCCACAAACAGAAAAATTGATTTTATAAAAAAATTTTTTTTGCTTGCCGCCGGATTTGAACTCAGAACCTTCTGACTACAAACCTTTTTTACCGCAGCGTCAACATTTTTATAAAATCATTGCTCTACCAGTGAATTGACTTATGTACCGCTGGCAATTTCTGACTACACTGAAAGAATTATTCTTCATGAATCAATGAAGAATTTCATTATGTACATAATATTTAATTAATATTATGAAATTTGAATGTTCTTTAGTTTGACTATAGATCATAAATTAATATCACTTTCTGTTTAAACTATTTTCAAATTAAAGAAAGATGATACAATTTTTCACAAGTAAATTACAAAGAATAAAAAAGAGTAATAATAACAAAAGATAAAAATTGCATTGTTAGATTTCGTTGATATTAGTCTAAGTTGAGTTGTTGTTAACATATTCGATTTGCTTTCAACTGTAACATAAGTAGACAATTATCAATTATTAACACATTCAAGGCGAATGACACTGATGATGGCTTTGTAGTGAAAGCCGAAAGTACGTATTCTGTCTTGCTGGCCTTATCGAACTCTTTCAAAATTTTTTATTCTTTGTAATTTACTTGTGAAAAATTGTATCAACTTTCTTTAATTTGAAAATAATTTAAACAGAAAGTGATATTAGTTAATTTATGATCTATAGTCAAACTAAAGAATATTCATTTACCAAAATAAGAGATCAAAAAACATTTCCCTCATTCATTATGAAATTTTTCATAACTTTTTTTCATAAAATTTTATAATTTCATTAAAAAAATTCATTGAATTTCATAAATTAGATCTTCATAAATTTAATGAAAATGTTCTTAATATATATGAAATTGTTCAATAGTATTTAGTTTTTTAAAATTTTTTTTATAACATATCGTCATTCCATTAATTTTTAAAAATTTTCATACAATTAGAATTTTATAAGTGTTAGTTTTTAATTTTTATTTAAAAAATAAAAATTGTTTTTTTTTACCTTTTTTAATTGATTATTTAGAAATTTATTAATTCAGTTCGAGGCCAATTTCGTTGATATAGCAGACTACATTTAATATAAGATTTTGATGCTTCAATTTGCATTGCACTACGCCACCACTTTCTAAAGAAAACTGATGAAGGAGACCTGGAAAATCCCCGAAACGATCGTCTTTTCATTCCTGAAAGTGTAGAGGTGTTTGAAAGCAAAAACTCTGTGAAGTATTTGTCAGCAGAGTATACTGATGAAGAAAAATAGCAGTTTTTGAAAAAAGCACTTATTTTGTTAATTCATAATAAGGAAATTGGCCTCGAACTGAATTAATAAATTGCGAATTAATTGGAATTTTGTAATAAACATTTAATTCTCAAATACAATGGTTTTATATAACCATAACGCCGAGTTTTAGTGATGTGCATTAATTTTCATACTGAGAGAATTATCTTATAATTTCTTTTTTTTATTAATTTTTTATTATTAATTTTGGACTATGAAATTTTTTTATAACCCATGTGAAAATCGAAATATATATGAACATACATGATCATACATTGACTAGTATATGATCATGCATGGGCATACATGATCATATACGTCAATGCATAATTCAGTGTATGACCATTAGACTGGTCCAAAAAAAAAAAAAAAAGTTGGAATTTTCACGCTCCACAACCCTACAAATATACCACTTTGAAAAAAAATGTGGTCTGATCAAAACAATCACCAAAAAAGTTTTTTTTTAGAGGTAGCACATCGCAATTGAAGTTTCGAGGTTGTACTTGTTCTATTATTTTTAATTAATTAAAAATAATGGAAAAAATGAGAAAAACTAAATATCATTATTATGATAGCGACATATCAAATCTAATATATTTTTAGGTGTACATTACGAATATGAAATCAAAATTGAAATCGGAGTCGCGGATTTCGCGAAATTTGAATATTTCATACAAAAAATGTTCTACTTTGATCAGGATGGTTTCTTATATTTACCAATATGAAAATTTCGTTTTTGCATTAATATATATCTGTGGAATGTCCTATTATGTGAGATAGGGTTTTTGGTAGCAACAAAATTATAGCAAGCTAAATAATAGCGAAATATTAAAAAGTCAAATTTTAAGTTAATTTGCAAGGATATCTGTTATCCTTTTTTAAAATAAAATAATGAAGGCCCCTGGTAAGTAGATTGCAAAAGTATAACAAATTGGATTTTTCGATAACACCCTTTACAGGTAATTATGAAAATATCTCAAAAAACTTGAGTTTTTTTGAATTTTCAAAAACGGCGAATAATTCATAAACCACAAAAACAAGTTGAATATTTAATACATCTTTTCGGAAAATTTGACTAAAATATGTATTTTTTTTAATAAATTTAAAAAAAACCGCGAATTACTTAAAAGTTACTTAATTTTTTTAAGTTTTGATTTCAAATTCTTTTTGTTCACATTAATTAAGACCAGCTTTAAAAAAAATTGTTAAATAATAGCGTACAGGTTAAGAAATAATTAAATTTAAAGTCAACCCTACTTTTTGTATAAATTACTCTAGAGATAAATTACTAATTCTTAAAAGACAACTTTTTGTGCCTCCCCTAAATAAAAGCGGATTTAGCTGAAACTTGGCACATAGAGTTTTTAGACATTAAGGAATAGGGGCAACATTGTTGAGATCGCGATTTCCAACTTTCATGTTTTTTTGGACCACTCTAATGACCATACATAATCTCATATATTTCCATGTATCTTGGGATCCGAAATATGAGGGTATATGACCGTACAAAAAAAAAAAAAAAAAAAATATACCCTCAAATTACGGATACGAAGATATATGGAAATATATGAGATGATGTATGGTCATACATTGAGCTATGTATGAACGTATATGACTATGTATGCCCATGCATGATCAGATACAAGTCAATGTATGATCATGTATGTTCATATATATTTCGATTTTCACATGGGAAATCATATTAATTTTTTCGAAACATTGATAAGGAATTTCATTAATTGAATTAAGCTTATTAATAAATTCTTTCATTAGATATATTTTATACATTCCGAAACTATGGTACAATTTACTACGCTTTTTGCATTTGCTAAATACTTTTTATTTATCCACTCCAGCTTAGAAACGACAATAACCAACTATAATAAATAATAAATGAAATTGCTTCATAAATTTTATGAAGCTCTTCATTGGCTAAATGATTTATTCATTGGAGGAGTGCGCTATTCATTTTATGAAGAGTTTCATTAATTTTAAGAACTTTTCATAAACATTGACTTTAATGAAACCTGTTTCATAAATTCTATGAAAAGTTTCAATGGACGAGTTCCAGTGACAATTTTCATTGAAACTATGAAGAAATTCATTACTGAAGTGATGATAATTCTGTCAGTGTAGGTATCACTGTATAACCACTATTTTGAAACCTTGGCATTTCACTCTAAGCCCATCTTTCCCAGTGTTTTTTTATAAACTACTGAAATTTTTCTAAAACAAATACTGGGAGAACGGTTTTTGCAAACGCTGGCAAAGCGTCCCAAATAAGTGTTCTACAAGTCATTTATTTTTAACACCGTGGCTACCCAGTGGTATACCAATGCTTTATTTTTTGTACCACTGGCGATTTCTGACTGGGAAGGTTTTTAATAAATACAGCTGTATAATATATACAGCTGTATTTATTAAAATATTTATTGGAATACAAATCCCAAAATACACTCAAAATAATATGTCTGTTGGTTCAACGGAAAAATTTGTTACTTTAACAAAATTTACTCCTGTTTTTTGGTTTATAATAAAATTTGTTGATTTTAACATTTTTTTTTTGTTAAATATAACAAACCTAAATTTAAATAATTTTAATTGTACTTTTACTGAACATAAAATTTTTTGAAATTCTTGGGTCTCGGGACCCTCTCCGGACCTGGTCCATATCATGTAATGTATGTAAGGCAACTAGAATGGATTAAACGTTTTGTCCGTCTTGCTCTATTTCGCCTAGTATTCGAGATATTGACCATTTTAAAAAATAGAAAATTTTTATTAGAAATTTCTGAAGGTTCCAGGCCCCACCAAGGTCCATTTTTAGATAGATATAACTTTTCCGAGGGAGTTTTCGGATACATTGCTGGCGTCATCTTCCAGATAATACCAAAAACATGAAAATATTATATTTTAACAATAAATTGTGTAAATTTTAACAAATGGGTTTTTAAAAATTGTTTATAAATAATTTTAAAAATCAACACTTAAAATAAGTTAAAGTACTTAAGATTTTTAGCATTGCGTTAAATGAAGATAACTAAAATATTTGCTTAAATCAGTAATTGAACTAAAAATTTGTTAAAAATTAGTCAAATCGGTTTGAAACTCGTTTGATAGATTCTTTACTGACGTACAATATTATTTGGAGTGTATTTAGGTAGTGGCTTCAAAGTCTATTTTGGGATTTTTGGACCGTGTTCAAAGGAGGGTGTCTCCACTCGTTAGTTGCAGTAGGGTATCTAACTCTATTGATTCGTTGCAGCATCGTCGGAAAGTGGGTTGTGTTACACAGTTCTATCGTTACTAATATGGGACGTGTTCTGCTGAGATAAGTGAACTTATCCCTAGACCCCTTGTTTTTTTCGTAACATACGCTTGTCCAGTAGATGCCACCAGTTTTTGATCTATTGTCCAATTAGTCGCACAAGGAACAAGATAGAAAATTCATTCATTAGTCGATTGCCCCCGTATTAGGGCAATTGTCTTTCCTGATAAAAAAATGAAGACATTCCCTGATATCAACACAAAACAAGGCATTAAATACCCAGCAAAAAAAAATTGGAAGTATTGCTTTACGAACTATTTATTTCACTGTTTCACAAGTATCCGTTAGTGTATTTTTACCGATTTTTTAGAAATAATTCTGAACAACTTCAAAAAATTACTTCTTTCATTGCTTCCAAAATGTCCGTTATAATATTTTTACAGCTTCCTTAGAATTACTTCTGAACAACATTGGAAAAATCACTTAAGTATTGCTTCTAAAGCATAATTGCTCTAAAAATCCCAAAAAGTGATTTTGGTACCATTTGGTGTTTCTAAATAGATTATTGTGGGTTCGATTCCTGAAGGGACCAATATTATTTTTTTTTATTTACAGTGCACCTTTTGCTCTTGTTTAAAAAATTCTTTTACCTAGTGTCTTCAAATGCAATGAAATGTTCAAAGAAATTTGAAAATAACACACAAAGCAACAACAAAATTATTTTCATTGCTGTTGTTTTGTGTGTTATTTTAAAATTTCTTTGCACATTTCATTGCATTTGAAGACACTAGGTTAGTTGTACTCGTAATGACAAAGTGGTGTTTTTATGCTAGTCAACTTTCATATCAATGAATAGCTCAGCGGTAGAGAGCTAGACTAGCAAGTCGCAAGTTTGATAACCGGTGGCGGCAATAAAAAACTTTTGTAAAATATAAAATATATTTTTTTTGGGAAGATTTTTTTTTTTAACTTTTAATTGGTGAAAAAGGAAAAGGAAGTAATCCTCTCCTATGACAACTCAATGTTAAAATCATTAGTGTGTATGTTAAAATAGAACTTCATATAGATCTTCAATTGCAGTGCTTTTTCTACTGCTCTGAGTATTGGTACATAGTAAAAAAAATCAAATCAAATCAAAACCTTAATTCACCATCAGTAATTACTAAATATATATGAAAATAATTATATTACCATTGATAACTATCAATGCAATAGTAATTTAATCATCAATTAATTAATCCACTTAGTTCATTAGTCCCATGTAGTTTTAAGATGCCAGAAAATAAATTAACTGTGAAATTATATAAAAAAATAAAACCTTTAAAGTGAGAGACAGATTTGGTTTTTATTCAAAGACAGGTTGCAAATTGCGATCAACAGTCATCAATGATGTTCTTGAACTTGACAAGTTCAGTGTAACATTCATGATTTTATGTCTGCTATGTAGTCTGTTCAAATAGAATAAAATGAAATTATAATTTCCTTTTATGCTCGAAAGTTCATTGCACAGTTCAGGTGTGTTAACTCAAAGAAACACAAAAACGTAACAAATTTGAATATCGTCTGGACTTTTTTAACAAAAAATATATTTCATCTCTTTTTTGAATTTTAAATACTAAATTTTGTTGTATTCATATCTAAAGCGCACACTGGGGCAGGTGCTATGTTTAGCTGGCCTAAAGCCAAATTTTAAAACTCTAAATTTTGCAAAACAAAAAATTGCATTTATTAGTTTAATTTAGGAATTATGTAGAATTTTTCAAAAATTTTTTATATTGAAAAATAAGGTGACTTTTGAAAAACATAATTTAAACTATTCAATTGGTGTGGCCCAAAAAAGCTATTAATTTAATTTGTAGTAAAAATGTTAAGGTTTTGAAATAAATTAATTAAAAAAAAAATTAAAAGGGGAAAACAATTTGAAAAATGCACTCAAAAAGTGCATTTGTGAACAAAAATTATTATTGAAACTAATTAAATACAAATATAGACGACTGCACCATACATTTTTTTTAATTATTAGAATCCGTTAAGAAGAACACCAATACATAGAAAAAAGTCTGTAACAAATTTAGATAGAACGAGTAAAAAGGTTAAAGTCGGGCATGCCGACTATACAATACCCTACACCAGTCTGGTGTATTGTTTGGATCCGAAATTCGAATGGGTTAAAATGGGGCTTATGTCAAAATTTTCTATAATGTGAGTCAGCGCACCAAATTTCATTAAAATATCTTAATATTTGCGACCTGCAGTTTGTAACCAAGCCAATTTTGGGGGGACCCTTATATGGGCACTAGTTCTAAACATGGACCGATGTTCACCAAAATCAATAGGCTTCGTCCTTGGGCCAACATAGGTCTATGTACCAAATTTCATCAAAATAGCTTAATATTTGCGACCTGCAGCGTATAAACAATATAATTTTGGGGGGACCCTTATATGGGCACTAGTTCTAAACATGGACCGATGTTCACCAAAATCAATAGGCTGCGTTATTGGGCCAATATAGGTCTGTGTATCAAATTTCATCAAAATATCTTAATATTTGCGACCTGCAGCGTATAAACAGTATAATTTTGGTAGGACCCTTATATGGGCACTAGGTCTAAACATGGACCGATGTTCACCAAAATCAATAGGCTGTGTTATTGGCCCAATGTAGGTCCGTGTATCAAATTTCATCAAAATATCTTAATATTTACGACCTGCAGCGTATAAACAGTATAATTTTGATAGGACCCTTATATGGGCACTAGGTCTAAACATGGACCGATGTTCACCAAAATCAATAGGCTGCGTTATTGGGCTAATATAGGTCTGTGTGCCAAATTTCATCAAAATATCTTAATATTTACGACCTGCAGCGTATAAACAGTATAATTTTGGTAGGACCCTTATATGGGCACTAGGTCTAAACATGGACCGATGTTCACCAAAATCAATAGGCTGCGTTATTGGGCTAACATAGGTCTGTGTACCAAATTTCGTCAAAATATCTTAATATTTACGACCTGCAGCGTATAAACAGTATAATTTTGGTAGGACCCTTATATGGGCACTAGGTCTAAACATGGACCGATGTTCACCAAAATCAATAGGCTGCATTATTGGGCCAATATATGTCTGTGTACCAAATTTCATCAAAATATCTTAATATTTACGACCTGCAGCATATAAACAGTATAATTTTGGTAGGACCCTTATATGGGCACTAGGTCTAAACATGGACCGATGTTCAAAAAAATCAAACTTGTTCGTCCTTGGGCCAACATAGGTCTGCGTACCAAATTTCATCAAAATATCTTAATATTTGCGACCTGTAGAGTGCGCACAAGATTGCATGGACAGACAGACAGACGGACGGACGGACGGACGGACGGACGGACGGACGGATGGACATCGTTAAATCGAAATAAAAAAAAATTCTGAACCGATCGGTATACTATAAGGTGGGTCTACGACCAATATTTTTTGGTGTTACAAACATCAGCACAAACTTATAATACCCTGACCACATAGTGGTGTAGGGTATAACTACTAAAAATTAGTTATAAGTGATGCTGCAGAAAAGTTGACACGTTTTTTATGTTAATAAACGCTGCAAAATGTCTGTAGAGCGGTATGGTTGAAGATAGAGGGTAGATATGTTTCTAGAAAATGTTAGGGTTGAAAAATTTTGGGGTGCGGTCATCCATTTGACTGCTCTAGCGTCACCCTTGGGACAGTTAGAGCGGTGGGAGAATATTTTATAAAAATATCATCTTGTATGGGCCCACATTACCGAGTGATGATAGGGGATAAATCTATTCAGAAAAAATATTCGGAGGGAAAAATTAGTGGTGGTCGGTCTTATATTTCACCACACTAGGGGTGACTCCGGAGCACCACTACTTTTGACTCCGATGAGGAGCCATTTGCCCCCACTTCACCTCCTCCATTTTGTGGCTAATGAATATTTTTCAAACGTCACAAAATTAGGGGTTCTAGCATATCGAAATCGAAAAACCGTGCACTACCCAGCAAAACCACATTACTAAATAATGTGTAAAGTAATGTATTGCCATAAGGCCCGATGCATTACTTTATACCTTACTTCACTGATGAATTTTACAAGCGATGAGCCCCAAAGTAATGTATGAGGAGGAGGTGATAAAGTAATTGGTTATTTATGTGGTTACGAGGATGGGAAAATGAATGGGTCTAAAAATAGATTTTCGTAAAAAAATTTTATTAAAAAAAAATTTATTACTAATATTTTTTTAAATTAAATATACCAACGTGGTTTGGATTCGAACCTGGGATCCCTGCATGTTAGCCGAGAACTCTATAACATTTGATTGCCGAAAAAGTAAATGGATTTTTGTGCTTTGTATTTACATTTATAAAGTCGAAAAATATATACCTTACACCCATGCTTACAAAATAACACAAAGTAATGTTTCTAAAAATAGATTTTCAAAAATGTTCTAATCATTACTTTCCGTTTATAAATCATGCATTAGGGAATCAGTGATTGGTAAGTCATTACTTTTTATTCTTTAATAATGCAGAAGGTAACGAGGTATCATTACAAGGTAATGCGTGAGTATATCGCACCCATTACCACAGTTTTTCTGGGTATCCCACTCCATGTATGAACATATACCTACACTCATAGAAATAAATCTGTAAAAATAGCAGAGAGAGTTACTAAAAATTAGTTAAAAATGATGCTGCAGAAAAATGCTAAAATTAGCATATTTATTCACTAAATACTAGTAAAATGAGAACAGCAAAATTAAAACTGTTAAATCTACAGGATTTTATTTATATTTAGGCTAATTTTTAGTTAATTGCAAATAGTAAATAGTACTGTAAAATCTGCAGAAAGCTTTGCTAAATATTTGTAGACTAAAAATTGCAAAAATAAACTGTTATATCTACAAAACTTTTGCTATTTTTAAGCTAAATTTAGTTGTTTTTAATTTTTTGGTAATTTTTTAGGCTACTAATTATTTAGCAACATTTTTTGCTGATTTTAGCAGGTTAATTTGCTATTCTCCATTTACAAAAATTTAGCTGAAATATAACTAAAATTCTGTATATTTAACGGTTTTATTTTTGCTGTTCCTATATTACTAATATATAGCAAAAATAATCTGCTAATTTAACAGTTTTTTTCTGCAGCATCATTTTTAACTAATTTTTAGTAGTTTTAACTAAATTTTTTACGGACTTTTTTTATTAGTGTACTTAGGTGTTACCTAATTTTTCGGATCCATACATACACTCATAGAAAAAAGTTTGTAGAAAAGTTAGTAAAACTGTTGGTACTTCAACTTAACAAATTTTTAACTAATTTTTAGTTAAAATTTAATTTTTAGTTAATTTTTTTGCTACCTCCACATTACAAACCTACAAATTTTTTTTGCTATTTTTTTTGCTGAATTTAGTTACTAATTTTAAACAATAAATTTGCTAACTTTACAGTATTTTGCTGAATTTTAGTTACTAATTTTTAACGGAAGATTTGCTAATTTTACAAATTTTTTGTAAACTAAACGACCAATTTTGGAGCGCTTATAAACAGAATGTTAAATGACTCATAAAAATTACTGCATATTTTTAACTCGCCAAAAATAATGCAAAAAGTTTTTAAATAAAACTAAATTGAAATGGTTGAAAATTTGTCCTACTCATAAAATATCTAAATTATTAAAATTTATGAGAAAAGTTTCTATTTATCGTAATACATTAATTTTCAAAGATCAAGTTTTATTTTGGACGAACCATTTTAATATGAAAATTGTGATTAAAAGTATCTCTGGGGAGCAAGTGGAGTTTACGGGGATGACACTAATTTTTTCCCCCAATATTGTAGTTATTAAGCTTATTTAAAGAATACGATATTTTTAATCGGCCACACCTTCTTTCCTGTGGGTGGAGCTTTAGAGGTGAAAATGGAAACTCAAATAAATTCGGAAGTACATATCCGATCAGCAAACAATGAAAATCAAAAGAAGGGTCTCTGAAATACATTTTGTTATGGTTAACATATTATTGTCTATAAATATTACCACTTTTACAAAAAACCATTCTTGGGAAATTTTTATTGGCATTGAAATATAATTGGCATTACTTTATCTCAATGTCAAAGCCAACCAATTTCATCACCATTCAATGCCAATGAAAATTTTTTTCAATTTGAAGAAAAAGCATTGTAATATAAAAAAATATAAGAAACCCAGTGTAGAAAATCATTACCAGATATGTGGTTATGTAACTACATACTTGGTAATGGTAACTACTTACTTTTGTTATTACATTTCTTATTACCTTTATATGGCGATGTCGCGAAAAATAATGAGTTGTCGTTACACACCAGCATACGAAAAACCAAAAAATATATCGTTACATATGTGCTTACCAGTACTGACAAAAATAATGAGTCTAAAAATAGATTTTCAAAAAAATAAATTATATAAAAAAAAATATTTTTTATTGTATTTTTTTTTTAAATAAAATTTGCTGGTGCGGGAATCGAACCTGGGTCTACAGATTGCCAGTCAACAGCTCTACCATCTGGGCTATATCGACATGTAATATTTAATAGATAAAAACACAATTGACCTGCTGCACACAAGTAAGCTTACTCGCCAACATACAAAAAATCAAAAAATATGTGGTTACATATATCCTTACCAGTGTTTAAAAAATATTGAGTCTAAAAATAGATTTCAAAAAATTTTCAAAAAAATCTAAAAAATTATTTTCTATTTGAAATAATGATAAAAATAAGTCATTATCAGTAACTCATAATTATATGTTTTAAAATAATGCAGAAGGTAAGTGGGTGTCATTACTGGTACTCCAAAAAATAATGATATGTCATTACCGTTTCTACACTGGGAATACGCGAATTTTGAATTATACCCTACACCAGTACGTGGAGAGGGTATTATAAGTTTTTTGCTGATGTTTGTAACACCAAAAAATAATGGTCGTAGACCCACCTATTAGTATACCGATCGGCTCAGAATTTTTTTTATTTCGATTTAACGATGTCCGTCCGTCCGTCGCTCCGTCCGTCTGTCTGTCTGTCCATGCATTCTTGTGCGCACTCTGCAGGTCGCAAATATTAACATCTTTTGATGAAATTTGATACACCGACTTACGGCGGCCCAAGGACGACCTAGTGCCCATATTAGGATCTCCCCAAAATTGTATTGTTTATACACTGCAGGTCGCAAATATTAAGATATTTTGATGAAATTTGGTACACAGACCTATGTTGGCCCAAGGACGAAGCCTATTGATTTTGGTTAACATCGGTCCATGTTTAGACCTAGTGCCCATATAAGGGTCCCCCAAAATTATATTGTTTATACGCTGCAGGTCGCAAATATAAAGATATTTTAATGAAATTTGGTACACCGATCTATGTCGGCCCAAGGACGAAGCCTATTGATTTTGGTTAACACCGGTCCATGTTTAGACCTAGTGCCCATATAAGGGTCCCCCCAAAATTGGCTTGGTTAGACGCTGCAGATCGCAAATATTAAGATATTTTAACGAAAATTGGTTTGCTGACTCGCATGGTCCAGAGAAAAAAGCCGATAGATTCTAGATAGAATCGGTCCATATTTGGACCTATCGCCCATATGGGCTTTATTTACGATTTTCTCTTCTTTTATAATTTTATAGAAAATTTTGACACAAGTCCCATTTTAACCCATTCGAATTTCGGATCCAAACATTAGTTGGCTCTTAATCAGACTGGTGTAGGGTATTGTATAGTCGGCATGCCCGACTAACCTTTTTACTCGTTTTTTTCTTTATTTATTCTTTTATTAAAACATGAAAACAAATACTTCTTTCATCAATTATGAACAGGGTTGGCAGGCAATACCGCTAAAATACCGTTATCGATTCAAAACCATTTCAACTGACTACCGTTACCTCTAAAATACCGTTACCGAAATACCCGGAATACCGTTATCCTTAAAATACCGTTACCGAAACAAATGAAATACCGCTATGCCTAAAATACCGTTACCGTTATTTTCAATTTTCTGCTTTTGGTAATTTCACGTGGTTATTAGTACTTTTTAAAAATTAAGTTGGTAAATTGGTTCTGTTTTTAATCTCGTTTGTTTTTTGTAAAAAAATTGCGGGATGCATCGAAATAACTGACTACCGTTACCCTTAAAAAACCGTTACCGATATAAGTGAAATACCGTTAACCTCAAAATACCGTTACCGAAATAACCCAAATATCGTTATCTTTAAAATACCGTTACCGAAATAACTCAAATACCGTTACCCTTAAATAACCTAAAATATCGTTACGATAACCGCATTCGTTTCGGTTACCATCCATGATTATAAATGTGCATTTAGGCATTGAACAATGCCAATTGAAAAAATTTCAATTAATTGACACATTCAATAAACTGATCCCAAGTATGTTTTTAAATACACATTTATTTTTTATTTATTAATTTCCTTTTTTTCCAGTCCACTAGTAATCTGCAAAAGTTTTGTTGATTTCAGAAAATTTTAGCAAAAATTTTGTAGATTTAACAGTTTTTTTTTGCTATTTTCATTCTACTATTATTTAGCAATTTTTTTGCTGATTTCAGCAAGTTAAATTGTTATTTGCAGTTTACAAAAATCTAGCTCAAATATTACTAAATATTCTGTAAATTTAACAGTTATTTTGCTGTTTTCATTTTATTAATATTTAGCAAACTGATTCTGCTAATATTAGCAGTTTTTTCTGCAATATCATTTTAAACTAATTTTTAGTAACTTTTTCTGCTATTTTTACGGACTTATTTGTATGAGTGTAGATGTTCACATATTTTAAATTTTAGTTTTTGAAATTCATATTAAAATTTGCAAGTGAAGAGTTTATTGCTCGCAAATATTGAAACAAATTTACTGAATAGTTTTAAATCACCGCTGCGACTTTTTAGTATTGTAATAAATGGGGAGTTGGAGTATTCGCTATTATATTATTTTCAAATAGTCTTTGGTATGATTTTAGTTTTTTTTTTTAACAACCCTAGTAAAAATGATTTTTATATAATCATTTATAATTTTATAAAATTATATATCGTCGAGTATTTTGGAACGTATGATTTTATATAATTATATCAAAAGATATTTAATTACATAAAATCATATTATCCAGATCCACTATTTCCCGGATCAAATCATATATATGTTAATATAATTACATACGAAAATATATTATTAGATCCGAAAATTGGTGGATCTGGTTAATATGATTTTATATAACTAAATATATTTTGATACAATCATATACAATAATACTTGGTGTTACATATGACAATACTCAACGATATATACTTCTATAAAAGCATAAATGGTTATATAAAAAATATTTTTACTCGGGCATTATACGACAACGCCCACATTGTGCCATCTGTTGTAAAAATGTATTCTCATTTGTGCATTAGTATCAAAAATTTCTTTTCAATAACTCTCTCAAAAAATTTAATTAAAATGTGTTTTTGTTAACCAACTTATCTATTTTTCCCATTGAGAATAACAAGATAACTAAACAAAACTACTTTGAGAAAAGTCAAATGCAAATGGAGTGCGACAATTCGCAAGCTAAACTAGAACTCAAGTTACAAAAATCAATCCATATACTTGTCTGTAGACTACATCACAATAAATAAAGAAGAACGAAAAACAGTCAAAATTAATGATACTTTATTCAATAAACCATCCGATGCAATGTATTTAAATTAGAATTTTTTTTAAACTACAGTGATGCTAATCTTATTCGCTTTACACGCATTAGACCTGGTCGAGACAAAAATGATCCAACAGTTGGTTATGTTAAATAAAGTGAATTTTGATGAAGCATATAATAGCTTACCCAACCGAAATAAAGAATACACATAATATACCCTCATAGAAATAAATTTGTAAAAACAGCAGAAAAAGCAACTGAGAATTACTTAAAAATTACCTTGCAGAAAAAATTGCTAAAATTAGCAGATTTTTTTTGCTAAATACTAGTAAAATAAGAACAGAAATTTTAGTTATATATAAGTTTACTTTTAGTTAATTGAAAATCACAAATTGTACTGTAAAATCTGCAGAAAATTTTGCTAAATATTAGTAGACTAAAAAACAAACTGTTATATCAAAAAAATTTTATTTTGTTAAGCTAAATTTTGTTGGATGCAAATAGCAGTCTGCTGAAATATTGGCAAAAATGCACTTTAACGGGCGCACGTCAAAAAAGAAATGTATACATGAGCCCCTCTGGAATAAGAAAAGAAAAAACAAACAAAAAAATATTGGCGGCGGGGCCCCATAAGCCTACTGGGTCTAAAAAACTGGGAGGCATATTTACATACAAGTGTGGGTATTCAAACGAAAGGAAATTTCCTTAGGATTTCAAATTTGTCAGGTCCATAAAACGTGGTCCGAGCTAGAGTAATTTTAGTGTATTTTATACCCCTTAGGGATGGCCAAAAAAACTTGTTTTATACAAAAAAAAATTTATTCAAATAAAACGATATGTTCTCAAGATTTAAAAAAATATTTTATTTTTGCGATCGATAAAACGTAGTCCTAAGTGGATCCATTTTACTACATTTTAGACAATTCAGGATGGGTTATACTTTATTTTGGTCCGAAAATTACAATAAATAAACAGCCTTACTATCAATATTTTTCCAATATATATTTTAGTTAAAGTCGACTTTAGTTAAAATATTGGGTGGCAGTATGCCTTGACTTGGTTTATTTTTGGAGCATTCTGATTGGTTAATTTATTTTCAACCAATCAAAATGTTTGAAAATATAAATATTTTTGTAGGGTTTTCATACACAAAATGAACAAAACCGTATGATTAAAAATAAAGTCGACTTGAAATTTAAAATACTCTTTTAGAGTAAGGGCCAAAGTGATTTAATTTGTGACTGGAACTGTTAATTTAATTTTGTACAAAAATTACATGAAATAAAGTGATTTTAGTTATTACTGGAACTTGTAACGACGAGTTTCATCCGGTTGCTGGGATAAGCTCGCCGGGTTAGCGTTCGTCACAGAAATTTCTTTGATCCAGTGACCAAGGGAAAAAGTCGTGATTTAAAACGTTATAAAACTTAATTCATTTATTATCAAACTAAATTTAAGTATAAATATAAGACAGCCCAATGCAAATAGAGAAAGGGAAGACAGAGAGAGGTCCCGATGAGGATCACATGCGGGACTTTCCAAAGACAGCGACCGGGGACGGCACGCTTCCTCTGTGGAGCTTCGATTATAGGAGGACGACGACAGGGGACGGCACGTCTCCTCTGCTGAGCTGGATCTAGGTGAGGACAGCGACCGGGGACGGCACGCTTCCTCTGTGGACTTTCGATTTCAGGAGGACGACGTCCGGGGTCGTCAGGTTTCCTCTGTTGAGCCGCGTCTAGGTGAGGACAGCGACCGGGGATGGCACGCTTCCTCTGTGGGAATCCTTAGGAAATCCAGGATATTCCTAAAGACCTTCAAGGATAATTGCAAGGAACCTCCAGAATATTCATAAGGACCTTCAAGGATAATTGCAAGGACCTTCCAGGATGTTCGTAAGAACCTTCAAAGATAATTTCAAGGACCGTCCAGGATATTCGTAAGAAAATTAAGGATAATTGCAAGGACCTTCCAGGATATTCGTAAGGACCTTCAAGGATAGTTGCAAGGACCTCCAAGGATATTCCAGGATGTAGAAGCTACCTAGGACGGCACGCTTCCAGTACAGGATCTAGAGGAGAAGAGGAGCTTACCTTGTTCACTCGTTCACGACCGCAGCCAACTGACCCAGATTTCTATGATGTGCTGCCTTTTATACCCCTTTGGGCAGCTAATAGTGTTAGTAGTAGTGGTATCATGGATAATTCGCAATGTGTGTAAACAGAAACGAGCGGAGCGACTTCTATCGTAACAAACTGTAAAGTGTGATATTTAATGCAGCGCAGGGAAAAAATTTTTAGATTTTTAGGTAATGTAAACTTTTTGGTATTTTTTGTAAATATGTAAGCGTCGCAGGAAAAATCAAAGATTAAAAAAAAAATGCTTTTCCAGTGTAAGTTAACTGTTTTGTTTTTTCTGTAAATATTTGAGCGCCGCAGGGAAAATTTTGTTTTGAAAATTGCCCACCTTTTAAGTTTTTCAAAGATCATGGAAAAATATCATCATTTTTGTAATCCTAGCAAAATTTTCTTTTCTTTAAGTACCTCCCACCGTCCCCCCCCCCCCATACCATGTATGTACGCACATCGGTTTTTTGTCTCCATAAGGCCTATGGGGCCCCGGCAACACTAATTACACTTTGCTCGAATTTGACACTTTTTTTAACAAGCTGGTCAACCTACTGGGGTGTTTTTTTAAGCTAGATAGAACTTTAAATTGTAAAAAGTAACACAAAAAATTAAATTTTGATGAAACATTTTTTTTTATTTGTTTCAGTATACTCTGACAAATCATCATGAATAGACTCACGCTTGAACAACGCTACGAAATTATCCAAATTTACTTTGAAAATCAGTCGTCGATTCGCGCAACTTATAGACGCAAAATTGTGTTCAGCGATGAGGCACATTTTTGGCTTAACGGGTTTGTTAATAAGCAAAATTGCCGCATATGGAGTGAGACCAATCCACAAGAGACCCTACAGACTCCATTACATCCAGAAAAATGCACCGTTTGGTGCGGTTTTCACGCTGGTGGCATCATCGGACCTTATTTCTTCAAAAATGAGGCCGGAGCTCGCGTTACGGTCAATGGAGATCGTTACCGCACCATGATCAATGATTTTTTGTTTGAAAATATGGATGACATTGATCCGGAGGAGATGTGGTTTCAACAGGATGGCGCTACGTGCCATACGGCGAACGCAACCATCGACTTATTGAAATCAAAATTTGGCGATAAGTTGATTTCGAGAAATGGACCTGTCAATTGGCCTCCAAGGTCGTGCGATTTGACACCTCTCGATTATTTCCTGTGGGGCTACGCGAAGTCACTGGTTTATGCTGATAAACCAGCAACAATTGATGCCTTGGAGGACAGCATTGTTCGTGTTATTCGTGACATACGGCCAGCAGTGCTCGAAAAAGTGGCCCAAAATTGGACGTCCAGAATGCGCTTCGTCAAGAACAGCCGCGGTGCCCATATGCCCGAAATCATTTTCAAATGTTAATGTCACGTATTGATCTTTCCAATAAAAAAAAAATTTTGATTACAATTTAATTTTTTGTGTTATTTTTTACAATTTCAAGTTCTATCGGGCTTAAAAAAACACCCTATACAAAATATATGTAATGAAAGAATTCATTAAATGAAAAAATTTATAATAAACTTTATTCAATTATTGAAACTCCTTATTAATGTTTCGAAAAAATTAATATGATTTACAAAAAAAAAATTTCATGGTCCAAAATTAAAAATAAAAACTTAATTAAAAAATAAAAATGATAAAAGATAATTCTCACAGTATGCAAATTAATGCACATCACTAAAACTCGCCCTTATGGTTGCATAAAACTATTGTATTTGAGAATTAAATGTTTAATTTAAAATTCTAATTATATGAAAATTTTCAAAAATTAATGAAATGACGATATTTAAAAAAAAATTTAAAAAAAGTAGATTCAGCGTACTCGAATTAGGTTTACCCACCGGGTGCCCCGCTTGTGGGATATTTCAACTAGCACAGTGTAATTATTAATCAACACTTTTTATTTATCTTTAATGTTCTATTGCCACACACGAAATAAGCAGTGACATGAGAATTATGTTTTTCTTTAGTTTTTTTTTTTCAATAAATCGTTCATTGCTGATATTTGCGTAAATTTTTTTGATGTTTTATATTGAAGACTAAATTATCTACATAACTTCATCATTTATTTGTAGAGTTCAGAATAAAATATACCAATTTTAACAAGGTTGGTTACCGAAACAAATAACAGTAAGGGTAACGGTATCGAAATTTGTTTGTTTCGATAACGGTAAAGGTAATGGTATTTAGGACAGTTTCGGTAACGGTATACCGTTATCGAAACAGCAATACCGGTACGTACCGTTATAATAAATCACGTTAAAAATATATAAAAATAGAAAAAAATTTGATTATTTTTTAATTCGAAGTGTTAAAAATACTGATTATTAGCTATAAATTCGATGCTGGTAGTTTTAATAAGTAAAATTATTATCTATGAATTTTTTTGTAGAAAAATTTAAGATTATAAAATAAAAAAGTCAAAAAATTTTAATTTTTTGTATAACTTAATAAATACCGGTAAAATAAAGGTAAATACCCATAAAAATAACGGTATCGGTAACGATAACAGTATTTGTAAAAAATTTTAGAGCTATTGGTATTAGTAACGGTGACGGTATTCAATTTGAAACTGTATTTTAGCGATAACGGTATTATAACGATAACGGTAACTAGCCTTGCATTTTAAGCTTGGTTTTTCAAAAATGTTGCTCACACGAAAAAAGCTGTGAGCCAGCTTAAGGCACTTCTTACTGTTCCTAATTATGTAAGATATGAATACAAAGACTCATAATAAGAAATATATGAGGAAGGGGTAACTTCTAAAGATTTCTTTTGCATATGGAAACAGTTTTGCTTGAAATTTTGCAAGAACAGTTTTTAGAGGTAACCCCATATTATACTAAAAGTTGGACTTTCGAGGCAACTTGGAAAAATCGCGATTTTAATGTATAAGCCGCTATAGATGAATACATTTTTTTGTTGAAATATTTTCCTTTTAATTGCTTCTTTACTAAACCACAACATTTATTAAGTTAGATTTTTCTTTCAGCAATTCAGTTTACAATTTTTCAGCGAATATTTCTGCTGTTTTAGCAGTACAGACTGCTATTTTCATTCCACTAAATTTAGCACAAAAATAACGAAAATTTTGTAGACATAACAGTTTTTTTTTGCTCTTTTTAGTCTACTATTATTTATAAACATTTTCTCCAGATTTTACACTACAATTTGTTATGTACAATTAACTAAAGGTTAACTTAAATATAACTAAAATTCTGTTAATTTAACAGTTTTATTGTTGCTGTTCTTATTTTACTAGTATTTACCAAAAAAAAAAAAAAAATTCCGCTAATTTCAGCAGTTTTAACTGTACATCATTCCTAACTAAATTCTAGTTGCTTTTTCTGCTGTTTCTACAGATTTATTTCTATGGGTGTGTTGTGAATTTGACCCTTAACCCTGTATACATCCCCGTAAAAAAGTGACTACAATTTTAATGTTTTTTGTTATGCCACAAATAAATAGGCATGTTGAAATATGTTTTATACACCGGTAAATAGTCCATTCAAATAATGACTTTCGTTTGACACCAAAATTTCAAATAGCTACTTTCGAAAAAATATGAAATAAACCGAAAAAACGAAAATTGGTAAATTTTTTAACTCTTAAATATGAGATATCCGAAGCTCATTAAGACCTGCGGGTTGGCCTTGGTAGTCTTTCCTTGTAAGCTAACAAATTACAACAAATGCTTTCTTCGAATTCAAGTTTTGTCACAAAAATTCGCACGGAATCCATGCTTGGTAAAAATGGGTTAAATTCTTAAGATGTTGATGTATTGTACAAAGATGTTGATGTATTGTTTTAGCATTATAAGGCCAAAATAATTTTAGTATGGACTTAAATATTCCAAATAAAAATCATCAGGATTAGAAACGGTTCTGATGCAAACAAAAGTAATTTTACTACCGGTTCTTTGGTCCTAAAAATTCCGAAAATCTTGGAATATATACATATAAACTTTGCAAACTTTGTTCAATTGTTTTTTTTTTTTTTTTTTATTATTTGCTGGGCCTTTACGATGACAAATAGGAGTCTATTGCCATCATCTTAGCTAACTCAGGTTTTGGTAATAATGATTCTATAATCAGCAGTCCAAATTCCAAACCCCAGATACAACAACATATTTTTATAGCTGGATGATTGTGTACTGAAATCTTTTTAAACCTACTTTTCATTTCGTTACGTGGTCAGTGGAAAAAGTGTAGATTTTGTGTTGTTAACAATAACAAAGTTCAATTTGGTTCAATTATTTAACATTTTTACCATATCAAACATCCGTAATACATTCTTGGTATGCATAATACATATTAGATAAAATGTTGAACATTTTCAAAACTAATGGACTGATTATGGCTTATGTTACTGCCACATCAACTCTGTGCGTTCAAATAGAGTTTAATGACCGATAAACATTATTTTAGATGGACCATGCACCTCGTAATCATATTTATTACTTTTTTTCTTGTATTGTTTTTCCAAAAGTTTCAATGCATTGTATTCTTAATTGATCATGCAAATTAATAGTATACCTTTGTATCTTGTATTACAAATGAGTTATTCAAAAGTAGTGTATATAGAAATGTTTAAGAAATCAGTAAAATAAAAGGATAGATATAAATCCACAGCTATAAAATGCATATAACTTTGCATCATCATTCATTTTTAGTTTTAATAAAAGAATATATAATGATAGAAACTACTACAACAAAAAAGAAGTTAAATGAATTTTCTTTGTTGTTCTCAATTGTATAAAATCTTTAGTAAATGTACATATATACACCCAGAAAACAGATTCGTTGTAACAACCGAATTTGTTGCCAATCGAATTTATGCGGTACCACGTACTATCACATAATTTTTTATTAGTTTCTGTCCTAACCACTGAACCTTGTTAAAAGCAACTGATTCTTAGTAAAGCTTCGGTTGTTATGAGAACCGAAACTATTCGTTTACAGAATCACCTTATGGCCGATTCCTTTTTGGAAATACTGAATACTATTCCTAACAATAAATTTCATCAAGAACAGAAATTTTAAATTTTTTATTAATTCTTGTATATTTATGGTAACGGCACAAAGTTTGATGGTATATGAATCAATACATGTTATTCTTTTTTAATTTCAGAAAAATAAAGTATATGAAAGTTTTTTAGTTTGACTCTAGATCACAAATTAATATAACTTTCTGTTTAAATTATTTTTCAAATTAATGAAAGATGATACAATTTTCACAAGTAAATTACAAAGAATAAAAAATTTAAAAGAATTCGATAAGGCCAGTAAGACAGAATACGTTTTTTCGGCTTTCGCTACAAAGCCATCATCAGTGTCATTTGCCTTGACGGGTTAATAATTGATAATTGTCTACTTATGTGAAAGTTGAAAGCAAATCGAATATGCTCTACGGGAAATTTTAACAAACTGTCACCGAACTGGCCCCTTTATATGAAATAGACTGGTCAGTTTTACATGGCGTTGTCATAGGAGGGGGAAATTGACCCCTTGTGACATGTCACAAGACAAACACTATTTCAGTACAAATGCAGTCTGTGTAGTGAGAATTCAAAGTAAAAAATATCAGAATGTTGAACATTTGATTTCACATAAATTACTCGCAGCACTGCCAAATGAATTGCATGATTCCAGCAGAAAGCACCTACTACTGGACTGTCGGAAACAAACCGTTTCATCACACTTGGCCCATTAGATATGGTGGCCACAATGTTATTTTCCAAATACAAATAAAACTCTTCTAGTCTTATTTCTACAATTCTTATTTCATAAGCATTACATCTTCCTGATATATAAACCAACCCCTGGTTATAAAATTAATTATTTCCGTTTATACATATGTTTAAATATCTATTTTGTGATATTCTTGTCCATTCATCTAAAATTATAGTAAATCTCCTATTGTTAGAAATATGGCTCGATATTTCTTTTATCATGATATCTTTTACATGATGGTAGTAATTTAATAAAATATTCTTTACATTTTTTAATTTTTTGGCATTATTATAAAAAGTTTTTCGAATAAACAAAAATCTAGTGCGGATTGACATTCCGCCGGTATTTGGATCCCATTTCAGGAAATGTTTGCCCTACCATAAAACGTTCAATGCCTATACAGCTTACACTTTTTCTTCGGGTGCTTTGCTAATTTTAGCTGGAACGTTATTCTTGTTGTTGTTTTCTTCAAGAAAAGTTGCATGACTATCAATTTTTTTTTTGTGAACCAAATTTATATGTCGGATAAGGCTAAGATGTCGGATAAGCTACTTCCGTTAACCATTAGTCTTTTAGGGCAAACATTGCACTGCGCTGTATTGTCCTTTTTTGTAAAGTATTTCCATACTCCTGACATTTTATTCTTTAATATAAAATAATGTATTAGTACATTTACTTGAAAATATCACAATTATTAATGAAAACGTAACTTATAAAAATATTGTAATATAAAGGGTTACTTTTAATTTAAAGTCGACTTTATTTTTAATAATACGGTTTTGTTCATTTTGTGTATGAAAACCCTACAAAAATATTTATATTTTCAAACATTTTGATTGGTTGAAAATAAATTAACCAATCAGAATGCTCCAAATATAAACCAAGTTAAGGTATACTACCACCCAATATTTTAACAAAGTCGAATTTAACTAAAATATACATTTGAAAATTTTAGATAGTAAGGGCGATTATTTGTAAGAAACAAAACTTTTTGTTCATATTTCTTTTAAACATTTTAACAATTTTTTAGGTTTTACTACTTAAATTTTGAATAAGTTATGCGAAAAATCTTTTTTAGTTGAAATTAGGGAATGCAAAATCCCGCACTTTTTCATTTCCCGGGAAAGCGGGAAATTTATTTTGAATTGCCGGGATCCCACAAAGGAAATAAATTAGAAGATATTTTATAATTTAACAATTTTTATAAAGAAAATGTCTTAAAGGCCTCAAATTTTCATGATCATAAAAAAGCTCAGGTGGTTTTTCTTGGAATTTTCGTAGTGGGAAAGAATTAATTTTATATTAGAAATTATTGTATATAATACTGAATTTAGACTGAGCAAAAACCAGCTGGTTTTTGTACAGAACTAAATTGCAAAAGCCAAGTCATTTACACTGGTTATTTAGTTTTTCTTTGTCACAGCACTTTTTTATTACACACTTTTCTTTATTTTTTTATTGTTAAATTAATGCAAAGAAAATATTAATACATTTAAAGAAGAATAACAGAAGACATTCGTAAAAGAGAAAAAAAATGTAGAAAATAATTTAAAAAAATTGCAAAAATTTTAGAAAATTGGAAAAAAAATTTAAAAATTATGGGAAATTTAACTTATACTGAATTTAGACTGAGCAAAAACTACCTAGTTTTCGTACAAAACGTGTTTTTTTTAATATATGCATTTTGAAAAATAAAAGCTAGCAGGAGCCAAAAAGCAGTAGTTTTTCCTCGGTCTAAATGCAGTATTACTTGAAAGTTTTTAAAAATCAATGGACAAATTTGTCTTTAATTCTGTACAGAATAAGTGGGATTAAAATTTTTTTGTACAAACACTGTCTAATTGAGTGGTTTTCTTAAAAAATATGGGCTGTATTCATAAGTTAAAAATAACGACTGCACTTATGGGAATATGTGTGTATAAAAAGTTGTGCACTGGATGTTAGTCGTTAGTTTTAAATTATGAATACCGCTATATATTTTTTAACAAACTCTAAAAGGAACTTAAAAAGTTCGATCAAGTACACAAATTAATCGTTGTGTTCGTTTACTCGAAAATCTTACTACATTTACTACAATTGTTGTTTTGTTTACTTTTTGATTTTTTCCAGTTGCGGTAAAATTAGCAAATTGTAGTAAGTAAACGAACAAGACTAATGTAAAATTTTTACTATGTTCAAAACATTGGAAAATTTTGGATACGAAAATTTGAAATAATTAACTTTATTATTTTAACTACATTTTTAGAAATCCCGGGATTCCCGGTCCAAATTCCCGGGAATGCGGGAATTGAAAAATGCTTAATTTCCCGGGAATCCCGGGACGGGAAATCCCGGGATGCATTCCCTAGTTGAAATGCTCCTAATAACTTGGAATCGATTTTTTTTGTGTGTCAAAGAAATTGATTCCCTTTTAAATGATTTTAACACTAACATTTTTGTTTTGGTATTTCAAATGTCCTTTATGAATAAAATTAAAAAATCCTATTCTAAACAAAAACAATTCAATACTTTTAAAATTTCCCGTTTTCCCGGGAAAAATATATTATTTTACCGGGATATCCCGGGAATTCCCGAACCTCAAACCCTAATTACAACGAACCGTATACAGACCAGAAAACTTAAGGAACATCGAAACTGATTCGAATCCGCTGAAAGTCCGTCAATGATGGACCGTTTACGGACCGTTATGTCGTGTTAAAGTCGGACAAGTCCGTTGAAAGTAGAGTTTGCTAAAAACCGAAAAATTTTAAAACCGCGGTTTCGGTTTTTCTAAGTTATAAAAACCGCGGTTTCGGTTATTTTTCGGTTTTCTTGTGATATAATTAGAATCGTTTTAAAATAATTAAATATGTATAAAAAATTAATAGTTTAACTCGTTCAAGATATTTACTAAGTTTATATTCTATTAAATTTCTCATTCGAATAAAGGCAATAACGTCATTTCGAGACATTTCTGGGAGAAGAAAAAAAAAACGTGGAAAACCGTTGTAAATGAAAAGTTGTTATTCTTTTTTCGGCAACTTAAGCTGTATTTTAAAGAGTTTAAATTTTAATTTTAGCAATTTGATTAAAACAACATAAAGCTAAAATTTTATAAATTTCGCGGACTACGAAATAAAACTTTTTGAAAAAGATCCAGTCAAAATATGAACTGAATATGTGAAACTCAATATCTCTTCAACCATTTGACTTTTGGGTGCAATAATTTTTTTTCGCAAATTATGAGCCTCAGTTTATGTTATCCGTAGCAACAAAAAAAAAATTTTAAAGTAATATTTAATGGAGAAATTTTGTGAAATAGAAGCTGAGACCTATTCGAAACTTAAGATTGAATAATATGCAATTTCATTAATTATGTTATTTATTAAAAACCGACTTATTTTTGTCGGTTTTCGGTTTCGGTTTTGATGCTTGAAAAACAGCGATTTCGGCAAACTCTAGTTGAAAGTCCGTCAATGCCGGACCGTTTCCGGACCGTTATGTCGTATAAATAATGGATTGAATCCGTTTTTAGAATGTCATTTTCGGTCCGTATCCGTACCATTTTTTTAAACAAAAACGGACTTATATATCTATCTAAATTTACCCCTTTTTATTAATTATGAGCAGTAGTTTTTTTATATGTTTATTAATAATAACATTGATTATATGAATTTGCACTATATTTACGTCTGGTGTAGTTTACTCTCCATCCAGTTCATCAATTCGCAACAATGGCCAATAATAAAATGCAATATCAAAAGAAACAATAAATTAATTAAATTTTAACCGATTGTTTTCACGATGGTGTTTTGCACAGAATGCAAGTTCGCACACTTTGCTGCCAACAACTAAATATGTCACTAAGGTGGGCGAACTTATCTAAAAGAATGCTTATTTTAACACTATTTAGCAGGGTTGGCAGGTAATACCGCTAAAATACCGTTATCGATTCCAAACCCTTTCAACTGACTACCGTTACCCCTAAAATACCGTTACCGTAATAACTGAAATACCCTTATCCTTAAAATACCGTTACCGAAATAACTCAAATACCGTTATCCTTAAAATACCGATACCGAAATAAATAAAATACCGATACCCTTAAAATACCTTTACCGAATTAAACAAAATACCGTTACCCCTAAAATACCGTTACCGTTACTTTTCATTTTCTGTTTTTGGTAATTGCACGTGGTTATTCAGTTTTTTCATCCATTAAGTTGGTAAACTGGTTCTGTTTTTAATCTCGTTTGTAAAAAAATTGCGACATGAACCAAATTAACTGACTACCGTTATCTTTAAAAAATCGTTACCGAAATAAATGAAATACCGTTAACCTTAAAATACCGTTACCGAAATAATCAGAAAATCGTCATCCTGAAAATACCGTTACCGAAATAACTGAAAAACCTTTATGCTTAAAATACCGATACCGAAATAAATGAAATAGCGTTAGCCTTAAAATACCGTTACCGAAATAATCTAAAATAGCGTTACACTTACCGATAACCGCATTGTTTCGGTTACCATCCTTGCTATTTAGAGTTATCTTGAGGAGAATTTTACTCCAGTTAAGTTGGCCTTTAATCTTAAACACGAATAACGTTTGCATTAAAAAAACTCTGGATAGTCTTAAATTGAGCGTACTTTGAGATAAGTTAGACGACCAAATATTTTTTTTCTTAATTGCATTGAATTTAAAACACATTAAATTTCATTTAACTTCCCAGCAGAATCGCAGTAATGAGTGCTCATTACTAATATCCAAATAACAAGCATTAGGGTCTAGTACATATAATTCGGTGTCAAAACTCATTATTTTTGTTCGACAAGGTCGTTTTTGTAAGTAGTTGTCCATATTCGCTGTAGGAAAAAACACACAAAATTTAGCCACCCGCTCGCTGCATTATAAAAATATACAAAATAAGTACTTACCAAAATAACTAGTTATTCGGGTGCTAATAAGCAGTTAAAAAATAAGTGGTTACAAGTTGTTAAAAAATAAGGCTTGCTCATATACTTATTAGTGGTTAAAAAATATGTAGTTACCAATATCAAATTATTTTTGTAATTAAATAAGTAGTCGCGAGTAAGCTAGACTGTCAATGTTGCGTATACGTACAAGCTTTGACGGATAAGTGCATTACGGACCGTTAATGTGCCGCAAAAGCCGGATTCACGATTCCTTACGTTCCGGAGAGTCAGTAAGAATGTTTCTTGGGCAGGTAAAGGGAAATGGAATAAGAAACCAAAACTTTTAACTACTTACACTTTGGTCACATAACACATTATTTTAACATGGGGGTGTTATTGGAGGTAAATGGTTGCCTAAATCGTACCAGTATAGCCTAAAATAAGTGATAACGACGGAAGTACTGAAATAAGTTGTTACTTGTAATATTAAATTCACTAGTTAGCTGAAATAAGTACATACTTGTATGGAATGAAATAAGTCGTTACACATTAGCACATATTTCATTGGTTCATATAGGGAATAAAATAAGACGTTATCAGTAATGACTTTGTTTAAAAGTATACCGATCCGAGCAATGTAATTAGATTATAAATTTTTATTAAATCGTACTTTCGCATAATAAGTAGTTATATAATGCATTACAAATTACTTATTATTTTGACCCTTATTAATAAGTTATTATATAACACAATATCAGCGATATATTATTTTAAAGCCTCTAAATAAGTCGTGATATATCTCTATATCGGTAACTCATTATTTCATACCTCCCACATAAGTATTGATGTATCACAATATTAGTAACATATTACTTTAAATTTCTAAGTAAGAACAAGGGTAAAGGGGTACGCATTGCCAGGCAATGCGTGAAAAAGGTCCAACCCATTACCAAGGTTTTGCTGGGTAGCTTGTATTGGTAAAAGGAACAAATACTTTCAGTTTATTACAGTTGTAATATATTTGTAATGAATGTTAAAAATCGAATGCAGTGTTAAATAGTTAAGGACTGTAAAAGAAATTATGATTTCCTTATCGATTTTTTGCTGTTGAGGCAGTTTTCTAACCAATCTTTTTTTTGTGTGTACATATGGTCAATGTACGTACATTTATTTTTTCAATATACTGTGTATTTCTGTTTTGTCTTTAATATCAGATCAATCACACTTTATGCAAAATACTTACATAATAGACTGTCCCTTAAAATAGCGATTTGTCGATTTTCGTTCATTACACCCCCCCCAGTTTTATTGGAAATGGTACTAAATGGAAGAAATCGATTTTTTTTGGAAAACGTTAACCCGTTCCGAAAGTTGGACGAAAATGGCCCATTTTGAAAAAAGTGTATTTATATTAAAAATTCCCAAAATTCTTAATTTAGAAAAAATTATTTTTTAACCATTTATTCATTCAATATATTCAAGATGGTTCAGACATGGAATTTTGACTTCATCGGATATCATTAACCCACTTTAGCCTGGAATCCAAAATGACCCACGAATTTGATAAAAATGCAAAAATGTGTTTTTTTTTAATTAATTTTAAAGATTTTTTAAAATTCCTAGATGTCGGTTGCTATTTGACCACATAATAGTTGATATTAAAGAAGAAAAAAATTGGAAAAATGATTATTTGAGTTTGTGTTTGGAGCGACTGCTTTCCAGGACATTTTACAAAAATTGCTCATTTTGTCAAAAACTCAACAAAATTTGAATGTTTTCATCAAATTTTACACAGTTTTCGAAAAAACAACACTTAAATTTGGTTAGAATATAATTATCTCTACATTTGTTTAAAAAATCTTTAACCCTTAGTGGCCTGGGGTCAGAAAAAAACCATGAAACCTAATATTAATTATGACTACGAGATTGTAAAGCCATTAAATTGATAAAAAAAAAATATCAACTGAATAAGAATAATTATTTTATGTAACGTGATCCAGATTGGGGTAATTTTTATACTTTTGGCCAAAAACGCCAAACTAGGAAATTTACAGAATAACATCTTTTATAATTTTCGGAAAAATATCACTTCAAATGGATCAAAAAATATATTTTCCATTTGATAAAAATTATTATTTTGTGTCAATTGATCCACATAGGGTTAATGTTTTGACTTAAAATGACAAAATCGAATTATAATTTTTCCAATTTATTTTTTTTCTTTAATATCAACTATTATGTGGTTCAAATAGCAATCGACATCTCCAAATTAGGCATTTTAAAAAATTTTTTAAATTAATTAAAAAAAAAACACGTTTTTCATTTTTATCAAATTCGTGGGTCATTTTGGATTCCAGGCTAAAGTGGGTTAATGATATCCGATGAAGTCAAAATTCCATATATGAATTATTTTGACTATATTAGATGAATAAATGGAATGGAATTTTTTTAGAAATTTCGAATTTTGGGAATTTTTAATAGTAATACACTTTTTTCCAAAATGGGCCATTTTCGTTCAACTTTCAGCACGGGATAACGTTTTCCAAAAAAAAAATCTACTTCTTCCATTTGGGACCATTTCCAATAAAACTGGGGGGTGTAATGACAAATCTATTTTTAAGGGACACTCTATTACATAACCTTTAAGAAACAATCATCGAGTGTTTCAGTTATAAAGCACATTGAATTTTCTTTCAGATATTGTCTGTGGGCACATATTGTACTGCCGATTCTGTTTTAATTCCTAATTTAAAATTTTAAATAACAATAACAGCAACTGAAATGTTAGATAACTTTACAACAGTTGTTAGAATTTCTAGATACCTCATGGAATTCATTAATCTCATTCTTAATTCATACGAAAATTTTTGTATTTTGATTTAGAATAAATGCTGTATTTTTAAGTTTCTTTTTTTAATTTTGCGTGTGAAAGGTTTTTAGCATCAGACACTTGGTTGTGCCATGTTTTTATAAAAATTTCAAATGATATCATCATTTTTTTGTTTGTTTTGTTTTCCATTTACCATAGCTGTTATGTAATGATTAGTAATGGTAATAATTAGTAATTAGATTATTGTTTTTTTTTAAAATGAAGTAATAACTAAATTACGATTATATTCAGGGCAGCGACTTTCATGCAAATGCATGTTTGTAGTCATTAATGCAAAAATGATTTAAACCAAATACTTTTCCGAATCAAAGAATTTGTAACATAATGCATATTTTGTTATAAATGCATAATTTTGCATAGTTTGCTTTTAAGTGTATATATTTTATATATTTTATGATTTTTGTCGCATAGTTTTGCATATTATTCATTAATTTGCATATTGTTTTCATACTTTTTTTTTACCTACGAGTAAGATTTAATGAAAAATAAAAAATAAAAAAAAGAAGAATTTGCAAACCTTAAAGCAGCACTTAACTAGAAGGAATACATCAAGTTGTCATCTACTTAGACATTTATATTGGATTTAATTTTTAAACAAAATCTCGAATAATAAATACGATTTTTAAAACTCGATAAATTTAAAGTAAATTTTTTTGGTTTCAAGCGTTTATTTTTGGATTTTAAGTGCATATTTTTGGGTTTTTAGTGCATATTAGTGCATATTTCCACTTTGCACATTTTACTGCATATTTTAAGCGCATATTTTCGATTCTTAAGCGCATGAAAGTCGCTGCATTGACGATTACAAATAATCTAAAATTAATCAGGACTACTTGTAATAACGATAAAATACTCAAAAAGAATCACAAATAATCAATAATTTGACTACTTTCAAAGATTACTTTTGATTCTTTCTGATTATTTTCAAAGTCTAGTGCATTCACACTTATTGAATCTCATTAACCTTCTAATGCTCGTTTTTCTGATTACAATAATATTTAAACCCTATATTTGGCGTTGAAAATCTACTATGGAACAAATATTAAAATTTTAATTTATTGCTTTATTTAGGCGATATAGCACAACAAAGATTGAAGACGTATCTTGAAACCCAGTGGTCAAATAATTTCGGTTTTTGCTGTAAATAACACTATCAATAAAATAAAATTATGTACCGAAAATTGTTGATCAATTGTTGTTATTTCAAAAGTTATATCGATTTTCGCTTTTTGAAAATTACGAAATTTGGCGAATTTGTCACTAAACGTCAATAAATTTTGAAGAAATTAGTTCCTCTGAGTATATAATCTGTGTTTAATTTCAATAACTGTTGGCTAGTTTTTTAGTTAGAGAGATATTTGTAAAGCGTATCCTGGCGTTATCCTGTGAGTCCTGGAGAAAATGTTTTAACTGATTTTACAACTAGAGACTCTAAACTAGCTTTGTTATTATCCGTAATGCACGCCAGAACGTAAATGTACCCAGAAAAAAAACAATTAGTATTTTGGAAGCAGTAAAAATAGGAAGCGCTTAAAAAGCGCTACAAATTCTGCTTTACAGAGTTGCGCCACTTTATGCGTTTGCAATACATAAAAAATTTTGCAATATGATTGTATACCCTGCTAAATTACCTTAAACGAAGCAAATCGTAAGCAAGTTATGTATTTTAAAAATTATAGTGCTACGTTATTCCCTTACGACGAAGCAGGTTGTAAGGAAGTAATGTAAAATGTAGGTTATCCAGCGATTAGTTCGCACGAAATCTGAATCATCTCAATCGTGTTTTACTCTTCTTTAGTTGGATTGCCTTACTAGAGTTTAATGTGGAGATGCCATATAAACATGAGTCAGTCTGCATTTTGAAGTCGGCAAATGAATATCGGGAGTGATTATTTCATTTTAATTGTTACTCTTTAATTATGATTTATTGTTCCTTTTTACTTTATGTTTTTTTTTAAATTCAGTCGAATTAAAAATTTGAATTAAAACAACAACGTTTTCAACAATTTTTTCTGTGGAGAAAGGCGTGTGAATAATGTGCTTCCAGTAAGCTTTTTATCAGCCAACATTTCTGCGCTTTGGAGCTACAAAAATCATATTCATTAACTGAAATGAACAATGCGCTTATTGAAAACAGTTTTTTCATGACTTTCTATGCATGCATTCATTTTCATACCCTCAAAAAAAGGTCAATAAAGTCAGCAAAAAATGTTGCTGTGTCAGCAAATTTTTAGTCAGAAGCGTGCTTGCAAGAAAGTTGGTAATTTCAGCAAAAGGTGTTAACTGAAAATCAGCGAGCTGATTTTTACCAAAAAATAGTAATCTCAGCAAAAGTTTTGCTAGCACTTAGCCGATTGCAAATGAAAAAAATTCTTGCTAAAATCACTAAACTTTTTGCTGAATATTAGTAGACTGAAAAAAACTCAAAAAATTTGTAGAGAAATTTTACTTAATTTATTTGTTGAAAATTTAAATACAGAGTTGTTTTTTTGTAATTATCATTTCCGTTGTATATAACACATGCAAACAAGCTGCGACATCTACATCTTGTCTATCTGGTTTTCGTTCACGCTATAAATGCAAAAATAAGTAAAACTTTAGTTCAAAATTAGTTTGGTGCTAAAAAAATATAACTAAAACTTTTGCTGAAAACGGAATTTTAGCAAAAAAAAATGTTGTTGTAGTACACTTGATATCCAAGATGTTTTACTAATTTTTCTACTAGCTTATTTTTTTGAGTGTAGAAGTCGCGTTTAAATGGGCTCAATGAAAATCATGAATTTACTGCAATTTTTCAGCAGCAAATAAAGCACTTTTTCTCAAAAAAAAGTGCATGAAGTTTTTCGCGGTTAAATGCACTTACTAAAAACATGAATTTACTGCAATTTTTCAGCAGCGAATAATGCGATTTTTCTCACAAAAAAACGTGCTTCCAAGCGGGCCCTTTGTATGGAAAAATCATTCCTTCCGTAAGCAGCTTTGTAAGGCAATAATTTTATTTATTCCCTTACAAAGCTGCATCCAGCGAAGTAGGTTTTTTGCTGGGTATTTTTGGTAATATGATGTCATATTCAGGGTTTAAAAAACTACGATTCAAAAAATATTTTTGCTTTTTACTACTGCTACTACTACAAACAATTCATGTAGCTTTAGTAAAAGCATCTGCCTGCTACTTAGTTTATACAAAGTAGAATAAAGAAAGAATAAATGATTTTGGTTTATCTGATGTGTATTGGGCGCATACAAAATTACATAATAAACTTGAAATGTTTTAATTAAAAAAGCGGCTTATAATTTAATAAAGGTTTATGAGTTCATATTTGAATATGTTTGACCCTTTGTATGCAATATGATTATAATCAGCACCAGTACACTCACAAAAAAAGCCCGTACAAATAGTTTAAAATTCTACTAAAATAACAGAATATACTCGTATTTTCGATGAAGTTGAGCATCACGGCCTGCTAAATTTATAAAAATACAATAATTTAAAAGAAACGTTGTTTAATGGAAATTAAATTATTCAGTTGAAATCAGCATATCGTTGCTGCGCCTAAGAAAATAGCTATTTGTTTTCAAAAATTATTTGTGGAACACCTAAATTAGGTCTGTGTTGTGTGTCTTGGCCATTTTTTTTGGAAGTAATTCTTTTATAAATGAAAAGCTTGAAGTTTGGTTTATATGTGTGTAAAAAAATAATTTCCAAAAAGTTCCGAAAAACGTTGAAATAAAGCAGATTTGTATGTCTCCTCACAAAAAAGTTTATCGACAAATATGTAGGTATTTTCTTAGGAGCAGCGACGAATATGTTTGTTGATTAAAAACAAGTAAAAATTCAGTTTTATGTTTGATGTTCCTATCTTACGGATATGTAACAAAAATAATCTGCTACTGTCAGTAGTATTTTCTACAAGGTCATTTTAAAGTACAGATGGGCATCGATTATCCGTGATTCAATTAACCGGGAACATCAATTATCCGGGATCTATAAGGAAAGGAAGATTTTTTTATTTCAATCGATTAACCGTGATTACATCAATTATCCGGGATTGAAAAACATGTACTATTTATTTTGACGAAATTTGGTTTCAACATGTTAGCAACACTAAAATTAATATGTGTCTAAAACGAAATAAGGTTATTCCCTTGTTTGCATGTTTTTCCTCTGGTGTTTAGTTGCAATTGAAATTTACGTAGTAAGGAGTGTTGATGTGTAATTTTAGAATCGAGTAAAAAGTATTAACTATTCAAGAAAAATTTGATATAGTCAACGACTATTTAAAAAAAACATGTTTCTGTTCAAACACTATCACAAAAATATGGAGTGGGCAAACAAACAGTTTATGACTGAATAAAATATAAAGATAAAATATTAAAATATTGTGCAGAAAGTGATTTAGTTACTCGCTTCCAAAATCGAAAAACTTTAAAAAGTGAATTAGAGCGAAATACGAATGGTTCCGACAAAAACGTTTTAAAGGGATCCCAATTTCCAGTTTAATGATAATGGAAAAGGCTAAGTTCTTCCATTAAAAATTAAATATAAGCTTAGCATGTGAATATTCTCGAGGCTAGTTACAGAACTTTAAAAAACAACATGGAATTCACAAAGCATCTGCCGAATATGTATCTGCCACAATTTTTGTAAATCAGTTGGAAGAATACACATCAAAGGAAAATCTTATAAATAAGAAAATCTACAATGGAGAGGAAACAAGCCTTTTTTGGAAGTGTTTCCCTGAAAGCAGTTTTAGTTGCCATTATGAACATTTCTTATATGTCCATAAAAATTCAAAGGACATATTATAGAAAGATTAATATTATAGAATATTAGAGAACAAGATAAAATACAAGTCTACCGTATTTAAGAGAAGCTCTTAGCGGAAAATATGAAAATTAAGGAAAAGAAACAAACCACAATAAATGAATTTTTTTAAGTAATTACATATGTAGCAATTAAAAACTTATTAACGTTATATTTTGTAAGTTTGTATATTGTTTGTATAAAACAAACATTTATATTAAAAAGCGTAAAAAATTTTACATCAGTTAACCGGAAAAATCGATTATCCAGAATGCGTCCGATCCCGACCATTCCGGATAATCGATGCCCAACTGTAGTTTTTAGTACACTCATATAAAAAAGTTAGTGCAAAATTTTAACCCGTTCTGATTCAATTAAACTAATTTTTCCGTTATTTTGTCTTTAAATTTAACTCAGTTTTAGCGTTCTTAAGCCTAAACCAGATAAACGCACTGTCAACAGTATTTTATTTTAGGACTTCGGTTAACGATTTTTGTCGAAACTTTATAAAAAGTATATTTAATAATCTGGCTAATTATGGGATAATCTTCAATGTAAAAAATAAAAAACGCTAAATCTGACGTGACTAAATTGTTTTCATTAGCACCAAATAATTATAAAAATATTATCTTTTCAATCAAAGATAGGGATTATATAAAAGTTTAAAATTATAATCTGTGAGATTAAATACTGAGTGTAAAAAATATCCATAAAAATCTCCAACCACTTCCTAAATCAGCGTAAAAACCGTCCGTCGCCATTTCAAGAATAAAATCTCCAAATGTATTTGTAAATCGCCACGTTTGGCAAGAAAGCGCTATATCTGACAACCCTAACAACAAATACTGATCTACGTATGTATTTTGTGTGTATCCTTATTTTGCGACAACCCTAACAACAAATACTGATCTACGTATGAATTTTGTGTGTATCCTTATTTTGCTCTCGCCCACCACTTGTTAACAATTTACCGTTGAAACAGTGCTGTCTTATTGTGACGTAAATTTATGTACCCTAATTCTATCATTATGTGTCTTACAACTGTTAATTTTTAAAACAATAAATAAAATATTGAAAAGTGAATTGGTACCACGGGTGGGTGCGGCTGGCTAAACTAATTCCAAACTAAATTCAGGTTTAAGAGTTTCTTTTTTTTTAAAACAATTTTTAAAGAAATTTTAAACCCTTTTCTCTATTTGTATTTAGTTTAGAAAAAATTTAGCCACCTCGCACAGGGCCTACGTAATGAAAAGAAATTGCAAATTATTCATAATTAGTGGTGAGTTAAAAAATATATAATATAGTATAAAATAAAAAATTTAAAATACAAAATATAAATCATAAATCATAAAATCAATCGAATATTCCAAAACGGCAAATTAGCATCTTCATGCTCTGTTCTGTTTAACAAAAACAATATAAAATACATACACACACACACACAGTACTGGAAAAACCAAACAAATAATTCATTTTTAAACAACCAAAAATATTTCTATGACTACTCTGCTGAGTAGTAATTTGGGAGTCATGTATGTTTGGCTGCTACTGCTCTTGCTTAATTTGTAAGTAGACGATTGGTGCTGCGGTAGTTTTCAATTTCAAAACAAAGATGTGTGCTACTGCTTAGCTAATAAAATTTTTGTGTAGTGGTAGTAGTAGCTGAGTAGTAATTTGGGAGTCTTGTCTATCTGGCTGCTACTGCTACTTGTTGAATTTAGTAGCAGACACATCGATTGATGCTGTGGTGGTTTTCAATTTCAAAACAAAGCTATGTGCTACTGCTGAGCTACAGAAAAGTTTGCATAGTGGTAGTAGTAGCGATGTGATGACTTTTAGTTTTGTTGTTTTTTTTACTACAATAATCGTAATTTTTAGTTACTACTGCTACTTTAGTCGTAGCTTTTTCAACCCTGGTCATATTTACATATATATTCCTCTAACTCCCACTGGAGCATAGGGCGCCAGTTGCATCTTATTACATATCGATCAGTGTATAAATGTATTTTGCATTTACAATTAGATTCAGATAATGCAATTTTATATGTGGACAATATAACTTTTGAATTAGAATATTTCTGTGTGTTCATCATATTTTCTACATCTTACACACTAAAATATGTAAAACCTCTAAAACCAACTTTTTTCGAAATTTTTTTAATTTCCGTTTGACAAAAGAACTTATTTCATTTTCAGCATTAGGAATTTTTAATAATAGTCTATTTTCCGTGCACAATTTTAAAAAGAAAGTAATTTTTTTTTGTATTTGTGCAATCACTGTTGTAAGGATCAGTGAATTCTTAAAAAATTTTGACAAAATTAATTATTTTTCCTTAAGCTCTTAAATTTCGTTTAAATTTAAAACTTCCTTTTCTAAAACAACCTAAGTCGAAATGAGTTACAAAATCTCAAACAATCGATTCAGTTTTTTCAAATTTTCTTTAGGCAATTAGGCAATTTAGGATTTATTCTTTTGGAGGTAATTTTATCAGAGACTGTTAAAAATAAAATTTGCAATGGAAAGAAATTGTTAGAAAATTTATATAAACAGTTTAAAGCAACAGTAAAGGTGTTTGTGCTTTCCTGTAAAATTACCTTTTGTCAAAATCCAAAAAAGTTTAATGGCTTGAAGTTTTAGATCTGACAAACTCTCAGGTAATTATTTTAGTAAACATTTAGAATTTCAGTGAAATTTATAGTGCATAAACCGGATACAACAATATTTGATTTTCTATATGTTTGTACCATTTCAGCTATAATTGTATACAACTATATAAAGTCTGATCACATTATATCGCGCCATTATTCGGATATATTTATATCTAATATTATCAAATTGTAACTGAATGGATGGAAATTTATGAAATTATATGCGGCAGTTTCTTGGATAAAATTGAATAAAGATTCATGTTAAATTACATATGACTGTATAAAGCCCCATATCAATTTTTTTTAATATGTTTATTATTTATCGATTTTGTTATTTCTAAAGTGTTTATATTCTTCTTTATTTCTACTATATGAAATCGAAAGCAATTGCTTGCGGTATTTATTGTTTTTATTGTCATTATTCGAGATGGGATCGTTAGTAACTTTTTAGTCACTCATTTTAAACATGCACGCCCAAGTAAAAAAAGTTTTGGTATAGTCATATATTATCATATAAAATTTTGTATAATTATATATTGGAACATATATACCAAGATATAATTATATAAAATTTTACGAAATTATATCCTAAATATATAACTATATCTTGTTATATATTGCACAATATATAGTGCAACATATAATAATATCCAATTATATGTAGACCTATGTATATATAGTTACATATGCCTCATATAATTATGTATAATTGTATCGAATTATATACCATTATATCTAGTTGGATATGATTATGTTATATTTGATACATTTGGATGAGCACAAAATCCGGATAAAATTGTATCAAACCATATCTTATTCCATCAAATTAGATCTAATTGTGTCAAATTAGATCTAATATGATCATAATACGATCTAATTTGATACAATTAGATGTTCTCATTTTTCGGATATAATTATATATAATATCAAAAGTTATATAATTTTTTTTACTAGGGCGTTTTTTTTTTTTTTTTTTTGCTTGAAGTGCCAAGAAAAATTAGTCTCGATGACAAAAACTCACCTTGTGTCTACAAATGAAATGTGCAAAGATATTTGAAAATAACACACAAAATAACAATAACGAAAATAATTTTGTTGTATAAATTTTATAGCATTTTTTATTGCATTTGAATCAACTAGATCATGAGCAGAGCTACGAAAAACTTAATTAATTTATTCAATTCAATTCAGATTTTAAAAATGTTCATGTAACATTCCGTTAAACCATTCGTAAAGAATTCATTCATAAGCTTCATTCCCAAAGCTTTAATAAGAATTGAATGAATTCCTAACTTGAATCATTCAAATCGTATGTTCATTCAACATTTTACTAAGTGTATGCAGGAATTTTATTATCTACTAACTAAACTAACACATAATCAAAACTAAAGCACACAAGCTGTAACAAAGCAAATAATACTATTTGTTAATTTAGTAGGGTTGAAGTTAAAAAGAAGAATAAACCTTCCTCAAAAACTATATAGCAATTCCATATGAAAGCGATCACCTTTTGGACGACCCCTCTCCGATTCTAAAATAAATAGTCTCAATCGATTGCCCAGCAAAAAATAATGTACCTACATATTTTTTTTTTTTTTTTTTAGTGACTCGTTTAGTGGTGGTGTACACCACTGTCATGTGACAAAATTGAAGAATTCTTCATAAGGGACCTCATTGAAAGTTGTTAAAAAAAACTACTAAAACTACTACTAAAGCGATCGCAACGAGTGATAGCTCGTTGGAAAGGTATTGAATCAGGCTTTAATTGAAAAATAAAATTTTCCTAATTTTACTCAGAAATTTACCTTTTTTCCCATGAAAATTAAATTTTCCGATTTTCCACAGAAGCTCCTAAATTTTCCGGCTAATTTTTTTTTTTTTTTTTGGATTCCTCATAATTTTTGCTTTAAGAATCAGCAATAAAAAAATGGGCCCCGACTCCTTGTTTGGACAGGAGAGGAGCATTTAAGAGACCACCTTGTTCTCATTGTTTTTATATTTTTTATAATTGAATTATTTGTAATTATTTAACATTGTTTTATTTTATTATTAAAAATACATTTTAAAAATTATTTTACAGTTAAAAATACATTTATGAAGAAAAATCTTTCTTATTTTGCTGCTTATACTTAATTACAATATTTATTAAAAATTTCAATTGTCTTGGCATCATTATAAAATTAAAGTAACTTTAAATTTAGCACGTCGGCAGACGAAGAGTACCGCTTTACATTAATTGACATATCAGAAATATTTGGTATGAAGCAATGAAACTTTTGCGTTCCAGTTATAGTTTTGACATTATTATATCTGTTTTGAATTCGTCGCTCCATGGCATCGTGTTCTTTTTGAGTGCATAAAACTGTGTTAATGGCAATTTCCTTGCGTTGAATCCACGAAAACAAATGTTGTACATTTAAGATCTGGTCAGTATATGGCCTTTGCAAACTTGCCTTAGTCGCCATGCGTTTTAGGGTTCCCCCTAACGCATCGCATGGGCCCTTACCGTGGGACGTCGCAAAAAAGTGCCACTCGACCTTGCAGTTTTGTTCTTCTTCAATTATGCAAAGATTGTAAAAATTTTTTTTATTCTTGTACTGAGAAGCCGCGCCGTCTGAGAAAAACGTTACTTTGTCGATTGCATCGAATTTTGATCTTAAGAATTCAAACAGTTTCATTTGAAATAAATAAACGGACACATAATTATGAGCTAAACTCTCCGCGACAACAACAAGGCTTACGGTCTGTAGTTCGTTATCTTCGTTTTTGAAATAAATGCAAAAAGGATGCACCGTGCACTGGTCGTTTGCCCAGTGATAAGCCTGAATTTCATCCTGAACGAGAAAAGTGTAATTCTCGGCAAAGTCGCTTATCACAATGAATTCATTTTGGGCTAATTTCTCCTTACTTTCCTTTAGAAATTTCGATTGCATCTCGGATATGAAATGGTGCGCCTTCAGTTCATTCAACTTGAATCCGAATTCCTCGATGAATTCCGGAATCTGCTTTACCACGGTCTCAAGGGAACATCTGCCGCTGCTAATTATCCACTGTTTGAAATGCACCTCCTGAATTAACAGCTGTTCAAACTTTTCCGCCAAATATTGCTCTAGCTCGTCAATCTTCGGACAATTGTCGCATTTGGACAGATGACAATTTTCCGTGGGGTATGCGCACAATGACTTCGACAGGAGGTCCCTATATGTTTCAATTTCACCGTGAAATACTTTCGATTTCTTGCATGGAAAGAACATTAATTTGATGTTTTGATGAAACATGCAAACGCAGACTGAATGCGTTCCGTGCCTGTCTAATGCCAGCACGCATTCTTTTGGTCGTAGGATGGCAAACTTAGAAAATCCCACTTTTTCTACTGGGTATTTCTCTTTGAACTTATGGTATGCTTCGGATAGATTACATATTAATAATCTGCGTTGCTTGTGTACTTTTTCTCCATCTACACGTGTGATAACATAGTCACGTGTACCTGGGCAGGCGCGGCTGTTGTCATCATTGCAGTAAAAATCTTGAATCAATTTCACCGTTGCTTCGCTGAGGGTCCTTGAGCCAAATTTCTTGGTGGGAGTCGCCAATATGCCCTTCTGTCGAACTAATTCTTTGCTTCTTCTCGCGATGTAAAAAGATGTTTGAAACTGTTCAGAAATCTTGCGTATAGACCATGATTGAGGCAGCATAGATAAAATGAGATATTTCTCCGGAAAAGTGGTCGCTAAATTGAATTTTCTTTTCAACTGCTCAATCATTTGTTTGCCGTCATCAACGTCATCTGCTTGACTGCATTCATTATCAGAGCCTTCATCAAATATTGTCGCGATTGCACTCATAACCTTGCTTTTTTTCTCTTTCCTGTATTTTTCACTTCGCAACTTTCTTTTTGTAATAGCCGATTCACCTAAACTGGTAATAGCCTCATTCAAAGTACTCAAAGACATATTGACCATCGGAATGTCTGCCTCACTATCAGATGAAACATTTTGTTCAATTGTCATTTCACTCTCGGATTGTGGTTGCATTTGTTTCAATGCATTTGCTTGTTGAGACAAATCGATTTTACACTTGGGGCAAATGAATTCTGCTTCTTCACCGTATTGTATTTTTAATTCATTCATGTATCGTTTCGAAACACCAGTTAATTTTAATACTTTTATCTTTTTCGAACGATGTCCACTCTTGTTAAACGGATTGCAGCAAAATTTATTCATTTTACTTTAAATTGTCTTTACAGCTTCACTCTTTACTTTACAAAAAAAACACTTTAACACTTTCACGTTTAGTATTCAACTAAAATTTGACTCAGAGTGTGTGAAGTATTTATATTTATTTTTTGGTAAAAAATAGGTAAAAAAATAAGGGATATTTGCTTTTCTTTAATAGGAAAATTTGCGTGAACTACTGGTCATAAAATGTTTTTTAAAGAGGGACTTAATTGGTTACTGCCAATAAGCCGACCACAGGTCATAAAATGTTTTGTAAATTTTTTAAATTACCAGGTAATAAATATTTCGCCATATTTATGGAAAATCCGTGTTTTATGACTTGTTTCTGCACGTGTCATTTTAGGCGAAATATTTATTACCTGGTAATTTAAAAAATTTACAAAACATTTTATGACCTGTAGCCTCAGTCGGGTTTGGTGTGCCATTACATGCCACTGCTGCTATTATCCATGGATTTATGGCCGATCTTGTGAAGGCAGGCAGACCATATTCACTACACACTCAATTTGGGGCTCTTAAAAAAAATTTATTTTTTCTTCATAAATGTATTTTTAACTGTAAAATAATTTTTAAAATGTATTTTTAATAATAAAATAAAATAATGTTAAATAATTACAAATAATTCAATTATAAAAAATATAAAAACAATGAGAACAAGGTGGTCTCTTAAATGCTCCTCTCCTGTCCAAACAAGGAGTCGGGGCCCATTTTTTTATTGCTGATTCTTAAAGCAAAAATTATGAGGAATCCAAAAAAAAAAAAAAATTAGCCGGAAAATTTAGGAGCTTCAGTGGAAAATCGGAAAATTTAATTTTCATGGGAAAATTTAATTTTCATGGGAAAAAAGGTAAATTTCTGAGAAAAATTAGGAAAATTTTATTTTTCAATTAAAGCCTGATACCTTTCCAACGAGCTATCACTCGTTGCGATCGCTTTAGTAGTTTTTTTTTAAAACAACTTTCAATGAGGTCCCTTATGAAGAATTCTTCAATTTTGTCACATGACAGTGGTGTACACCACCACTAAACCAGTCACTATAAAAAAAAAAAAAATATGTAGGTACATTATTTTTTGCTGGGCAATCGATTGAGACTATTTATTTTAAAATCGGAGAGGGGTCGTCCAAAAATTTGCCAATTTTGATCGTTTTCATATGGAATTGCTCTATAAACACATTAAATTTGCAAATCAGACTAGATCTAGTTTCTGCCTTTTTATAGACAGGCTTCATCAGTGATCTTCCATTAAATTGTATTATTGTTTATATTTTTATTAGCTGTATTTTGTCTCATGCCTATCAACGTTAAGTATTTAAAGCAAATCTACGTTAAACCGATAGTAGTATAAAATTTTTTTAAAAAGGTTATGTTTAAAATTGTTCCCTTATAATCGAACGTACGTCAACAAAAGGTTTTAGGAAGAAACGCGAATAAGTTACGCTAGATGTGAAAATGTATAAACGTTGAGTTTTCAACGTTGATAAGTATCCGTGTTGAAAGTTAACGTGCATACGAAAAGTAATGTGTTAGTTTTCATCTGAAACGCGTGTTTATGCACTTTGAGTTTTTTTGTGAGTTAACGGATATAGTTAAGTCGAAAATACAGCTATTGTCAGATTGTCTCTATATGAATAATTTCTGAAGTGATTAAACAGACATATACAAATATTCTACTTGGTTCTATTTGCAAAATTTAAGCCAGATTCACAATGCTGGAGTACTCCACGCTGCAGAGTGGATTTTGTTCCTTTCTTTTTCGTACTTATATATTTTTTGTATCTTACCATCTCTATTTTAGTACACTCTACTCTGCATAGTGGAGTACTCCATCATTGTGAATGTGGCTTTAAAATTAATTAAATTCTGTCTGTATTTTTAATAAAAAATCGTATTGCTAGCAGGCGTATTGCTATTATTTTTTTAATTTGGTTTATCAACATTGTGTTTTTTACAACAATACATAATTTGTTGTGAAAACACAATTCTTCGATAATACCGGTACCTATCGGTATTGATGTTTCGGTATCGGTAATACCAATACCGTTACAAATGAAATACCGATACCAATAACGAAACAAATAATAAATCGATACCAATACCGTTATTCGTTTCGGTTGCCAACCTTGGTAATATGCTAATATTTTAGCAATTGAAAATGAAATTTCATCTTTTATTTAGTAGAAAGGTGAATGAAAAATAAATTTGGCTTCATTGAATTAGAATTCAATAAAAACAAAATCAACTCATATAATTTGAAGCTTATGGGAATTTAGCTATCGAATTAATTCCTTAAAGGCACATCTACGCGAGATTGAAAACTCGCTAGACTTCATGAAAATGCAGCTCTGTATAAGTTTACGAAATGTAATCTCTAGGCCATTGACAATTGCTGTTATACGTAATTTCTTCTATTAGTAATAATTTTTAAGATGTCTTGTAATATTGTTGACCACTTCAGTTTATTAAATGCACCTTTTGGTATTTTGAGAAAAAATTATCCTTTAAAATACATCAATTTTAATAAAAACAAATACTTTAAAACTGGAAATGATACTTTTACGATAAAAATTAATGCCAACTATATTAGAGATGACAAGTGCCTTAAGAATGCTATTACGGAATGAAATTTAACCTAAATTACATTATTTTTTTTTAAAGTGAATGAAACCTTTTAAACCTTTGGTATGAGTGGCAAGACTATCTTCGCTGCATGCCAGAAACTGACAAATTTTTTTTGAAGAAGTTTTTCGCGTGCAACCTTATTTTTACTTTTCTTTTATAAGTACTTTTTTTAAAATTTTTAAAATTTGGAAACTTTTTTAAAAATGTCATCACAGGCAAGTATGCTTGATTAGGCGGTAAATCCCTGCGTGGTCCCGCTTTCCCCTTGCGAGCCCTCGAAGTTGGTTAACTAGAATTCTTAATTTGAGGGGTAAAAAGCACAAACTTTGCTAAGCGAAATGAAGGGCAAGCAAAGGGTTTATGAGGCCAATTTTTTGTGAAATATCTATAATTTAATTGTAGATCACGAAAATAAAATGATAATAAAAATCGCTTCGTCCGGAACGTCAGGGTCGTCAAATGGTAAATATTTTTGCCAAGCGAAATGAGGGGTTCAACGGAGCCAATTTTTCTTGGCATAACTATTATTAGGTCAGAGATCATGAAAATCGCAAAAGCTTCAAAATCGCATAGGCGGAAAATGTATGGTACTCAATTTCAGAAGTCGAAATAAATACTCACAAAAAGAATAAACCAAATTAACGAAGTAATTTACCACGAAAACTTATCCAAAATTCACATTTATTTGTATTTAATAATTTTCGAATTGATTTTCAGAATAATATTTCAGAACATTTCAATCACGAAATAATAACGTAAAAATTCTACTCATGCACTGTCACGCCAAATATTTTTGAATATAACACAGTACAACAAAATAAGAAAAATTTGATGCATCGGGCTTGCGACATATCATTTCTAATAGACATTGGGACGCAGATCACGAATATGGCCTTAGAATTTTAAAGTTAGCTATAGTTTAAAAAATATTTACAAAAACTTATTTGAAGAAAAATTCAATTTTATAATAAACTTTTGCAAAAAAAAGCAAAATTAAAAGTATGAACGCCACTCTTTGCAAAATTTTAATAGGATGAAATATGGCCTTTAATTTAATATACCGCACGTTTTGGCAGCTGCGATAATATTCCCTACATATGCATTTAAATTTTAAATTTCTCTTTTTTCACGATTTCGTTAATAATTAATCTGCGATGAAAGGAATATCCACTTTTTTAATTTATACCATTACTAAACATCTCATGTAACTTAATTTATCAAAAAAATTTCGCACTTTATATATCGATTTTAAGTAAGATTTGAGTAAAACTGAAAAAGATTGATTTTTTTTAATACCTAAAAACTAAGCAGTCTGTGACGAATCTAAAATTGAAAACTCAGATAAAAGCATTGGAATATATAATACACATATTTTCCAATTAATTTCAACAAAGTTTTAGATAATTTAAGTGCAAGTTCCTAAAAAATAACGATTTTAAAATATGCATGTTCAAAAAAGTACTATAAAAGAGCAATTTAAATTTAGTCCGTTTTATTGTTAAACATGCCCAGCGAGAAAAGAGATGCCGAAGCAGTAGAAAAAGCACTACAATTGATGATCTACATGTACTTCTTTTTTAACATAAACACTAATGATTTTAACATTCAGTTGTCATAGGAGAGGAGTACTCCGACTTTAACATTTTTTCAGTACTGTTTGAACGAGTGCAAAGGAAGCTCTTTTTCACCAATTAAAAGTTTAAAAAAAAATTCTTCACAAAAAAAAATTATATTTTTTTTATTTTACAATAGTTTTTTTATTGCCGCCACCGGGTATCGAACTTGCGACCTCACGATTGCTAGTTGCTGAGCTCTACCGCTGAGCTATTCTTTGATATAAAAGTTGACTGGCATAAAAACACCACTTTGTTAATGCGATATATTGTTCCTTATTCTCTTCAATAAAAGTTCTTATTAAACAAGTGTAAAAGGTGCACTCCAATTCAATATTGGTTTCAGTACTATTTTTACAGGTACATAAAAATCAATTTCTTACCATTTTTTTATATATACATATTTTTAAAAATGAAAAAAAATATTGAATTTAAATAAATTAATTATAAATATTGAAAAAAAAAATTAATAGAATAAAAAAAAAATAAAAAAATATTGGTCTCTCTGTTAGAAAATGCCAAATGATGCCAAAATCACTTTTTACGATCACTTTTGAAACAATTACTCTTTAGAAGCAATACTTAAGTGATTTTTTGGATGTGGTTCTGAAGTAATTCTAAAAAAGCTGTAAAAAAGTAATAACGGATACTTGGGAAGCAATGAAAGAAGTGATTGTTTGAAGTTGTTCAGAAGTAATTCTAAAAAAGCTGTAAAAATGTAATTACAGATACTTGGGGAGCAATGAAAGAAGTGATTTTTTGAAGTTGTTCAGAATAACTTCTAAAAAAGCAGTAAAAATAGACTACCGGATACTTGTGAAACATTAAAAGAAGTGGTTTGTAAAGCACTACTTGCAATTTTTTTTGCTGGGTACGGTTTTGTTAATTTTGTGTATGAAAACCCTACAAAAATATTTATATTTTAAAACATTTTGATTGGTTGAAAATAAATTAACCAATCAGAATACTCCAAAAATAAACCAAGTCAAAGCATACTGCCAGCCAAAATTTTAAATGAAATCGACTTTAACAAAAATATACATTTTTGTAAATTGGCGATAAAATTTGTGTTTCATATTAAATTTCGGAAAATGTTGATGCAAAAGTTGTGATTTTTTTCACAAAAAGAATTTAGTGGAATATGAATTTACGTCATATATTAAGACTTTGCAAATCCGATTAAGGAATTTTACTAGATTTGCAAAATAGGAAAATAAGTGAAGTTTTGACTTCAATTGCAAATATATCCTAGATCCTTACCCTAATCAGAATAAGTAAATATAGTTCTGAAAGCCCAAAGTCTATACTTTTAAACCAAATAAAAAAATATCCGTAGTTTAGTCAGGTATATGAATAAATAAGAAATTTTAACGAAAAAACTGACTTTTTGCTAAAAGTTAAAGTTGCGAATATTTTAAAAACTAGAGCTAATTTTAAAATTTAGTGTTCACATTCGTGATACTCGTCCTAAAATCTATCAGAATTGATATGTCGCATGCCCGATGCATTTTTAGTGTTGTACTGTGTAATCAACAAGAATTAAAAGTAATCTTCTACTACTTTTGATTCTTTTTGATTATTTTCTCGTTATCTCAAGATTATTTGTTATCGTAATCAAAAATCGTTTAATGCAGAATTATATAATCAATACAATTCTTTTCAAAATATAATCTAATTGATTACTAATCGAAATTGAATAGCTATGTACTGAACTACCTCAGCCGACAACAAAACCCTGTTACAATTACTTAATGCAATTATATCTCGTCATAAATTGCTTTGTATGGCACTATATATAATAGACAAATCTTTTTACTTCCCAGCAAAATATTGGTAATGACACCTCATTACTATCTGCATTACCAAAAATGATATATCATTACCTTTTGCATTATTGTATAATATAAAATAATGACTTCCTTATAACGGCCTATTGTATTCATTGTTTCTAAATGTAAAATAATGACTTACTTGTAATATTTTAAATAAGTACTTTTTACACAGTTAAATTTTATACATTTTTATTTATTATCCCAGTGTAGAAAATCATTACCAGATATATGGTTATGTAACTACATACTAGTTACTTTTGTTATAACATTTCTTATTACCTTTTTATGGCGATGTCGCGAAAAATAATGAGTTGTCGTTACACACCAGCATACGAAAAATCAAAAAATATATCGTTACCTATGTGCTTACCAGTACTGACAAAAATAATGAGTCTAAAAATAGATTTTCTAAATTATATAAAAAAAAATATTTTTTTTAATTTGTTTTTTTTTTTAATAAAATTTGCTGGTGCGGGAATCGAACCTGGGTCTACAGATTGCCAGTCAACAGCTCTACCATCTGAGCTATATCGACATGTAATATTTAATAGATAAAAACACAATTTACCTGCTGCACACAAGTAAGCTTACTCGCCAACATACAAAAAATCAAAAAATATGTGGTTACATACCAGTGTTTAAAAAATACCAGTGTTTAAAAATTATTGAGTCTAAAAATAGATTTCAAAAAATTTTCAAAAAAAATCTAAAAAATTATTTTCTATTTGAAATAATGATAAAAATAAGTCATTATCAGTAACTCATTATTATATGTTTTAAAATAATACAGAAGGTAAGTGGGTGTCATTACTGGTAGTCCAAAAAATATTGATATGTCATTACCGTTTCTACACTGGGATATGTAAATATGTTTTATGTTTAAATTTTTATGACGAGTCCTAAAATTATACACTAGAAAAAACTTAAATTTTTCTGAATGTATTTTCTTAAGCTAATAGTATTTGCTTAACTCCTTATTTTTAAGAATCAAGTAAGCAATCGGATAACCACTTATAATTAAACTTTTTGTAAGCATGTGTGTAACCACTAATTATTTAAAATCTCATAACTACTTATTTCTCATTTTTTCGTAAGCGAGCGGGTAAGCGTGACTACTTATAAAAACGACCACGCCAAACAAAAATAATGGGTTTAGACGCCAAAAAATAAGTTGTGAGGAGCTCCCGACTAAAAAAGTTTTTATATAATCTTATATGATTTGATATTATTATAAATGTTTATATGCGTGGCTTTATATAACCATATACATTTATATTAACACTTTGGTTTTATAAATATGTTTGATATGACGTTATATATAATCATATGCGATTTGGTATCCAGCCATATATTAAGAGATCTGCGATATAGTTTATATATAATTATATATAATGGCGTATAAGCTTCTATAAACAATCTTATATCAAAATATATAAAATAACATGAAATCTAATTATACAAAATTTTATAAAGTTTATTGCACTATAACAATGTAGAAGACAAACTTAGAAAGAGTTTTTTTTTTTATTTTATAAGAAAGACAAATTTTATAAGAGAAAAACTCTAAAGTAGAAAAAGTTGTTCCGACAAATTTTTGTAAAGTTGAGTAAAAACCGAAAATTTACTTTGTCAAATATTTCCAAGTTTATTAGCACAAATTTTTCTAAGCAACTTTTTCTCGTTTTGAATTTTGCTTTTTATTGATATTCAATTACAAACTGCGTTATTCTAAGTTTAAGGACAATTTGCGTCCTAAAAACGTCCTAAATCGCATTCAATCCTCATTTCTATCAATACCAAAGATCGACCAATACCCACTTTGTTAGCCAAACTGTTCTGTCGGCCATTAGTATTTAATATGAATGAAAATAAGTGATCTCAACACACAAAAAAAAATAAAAACTAAATTCAATCATGAAAACTGCCTATTCAATAAATTCTATCGTTGAAATTTCTCCAATCACAAAAATTGTCCATTCAACTAAAAATTTCTAGCTCTTTAATTGAATAAATTTTCAATAAAATAGTGATACATTTGATTAGGATTTTTATTGGTTTTTTTTATATGTATTTGAGTAAAAATTTATTTATTAGATTAAAAATTTATCAATATTGTATACCTTCTAAATAGCATATTATATGCATTTGATTAAAAATTAATCCATTGGATTAAAAATTGATCAATATTGTATAAATTCTAAATAAGACTCTATTCAGCTGGATAAAGTGGTAGTTGTCATGCCAACTATAAAAAATATATTTCTTTATTTTTAGCTTGCATTTCATAACATTGAATTTTATTAAAATAAACCTGTATGCAATTTTCATTCATTTGATGGATTTATTTATACTTATATGAAAGATTCTCTCACAGAAATTAGTTTTCTTCTTTTTTCTGGGGCATAAGGACTCTGTCAAAATTTTTTTGAAAATTAAAAAAATAGTTTGTTTTTATTGAAAACTTTTTGCGATTTTTTGTTTAAAAAAATTTTTAATTTTTTAAACAAAATTTCAAAAATTACATTACTATTTTACAGTAATGTTCTAGAATTAATAAATATTCATATTTAATATGGCAAAATTAAAATATTTAACTACCCGACTAAAAAAGTTTTCATATAATCTTATATGATTTGATATTATTATAAATGTTTATATGCGTGGCTTTATATAACCATATACATTTATATTAACACTTTGGTTTTATGTTTTATATGTTTGATATGACGTTATATATAATCATACGCGATTTGGTATTAAGAGATCTGCGATATAGTTTATATATAATTATATATAATAGCGTATAAGCTTCTATAAACAATCTTATATCAAAATATATAACTGACACGATATCTAATTATACAAAATTTTATAAAGTTTAATTGCTCTATAACAATGAAGAAAACAAACTTAAAGATTTTTTTTTTATTTTATAAGAAAGACACATTTTATAAGAAAGACACATTTTATAAGAAAGACACATTTTATAAGAAAGACACATTTTATAAGAAAGACCAAAACTCTAAACTAGAAAAAGTTTTTCAAACAAATTTTTGTAAAGTTGAGTTAAACCGAAAATTTACTTTGTCAGCTATTTCCAAGTTTATTAGCATAAATTTTTCTAAACAACTTTTTCTCGTTTTGAATTTCGCTTTTTATTGAAATTCAGTTACAAACTGCGTTATTCTAAGTTTAAGGACAATTTGCGTCCTCAAAACGTCCTAAATCGCATTCAATCCTCATATCCATCAATACCGAAGATCGACCAATACCCACTTTGTTAGCCAAACTGTTCTGTCGGTCATAAGTATTTAATATGTATGAAAATAAGTGATCTCAACAATATTTACTAAAATTTTATTTGAAAATTTTTATAAAATTATATGTATTTATATATAATTTAATGGAATTAGATAGACCCATTTTTCGGATCAAATTGTATCAGGTTAGATAAGATGCTTATCTCGTTTGATATAATTATATATTCCAATATTCGGATCAAATAAGATATGAACATATATATGGGTTTATATATGGTGATATATGATTATATAACATCTTTTTTAGTCGGGCTATGAATTTCTATTATATAACCACTTATTTGGTAATGAAAGATTTTGCTGGGTTATGTTGTTATATTTAATCAGATCTCACACATGTAATTTAAATTGTAAGATTAAATTTAGGCCATTTTCACAATTAATTTAAAATGAGATTTTGTCGAAATCACCCGATTAAAAAAATTAATAAGGTACAAACTACAATCATATCTTTTTTTGATGTTTCTTATCCGAAAAATGGTGGATCGCGCTGTATTAATTTAGATCCACTGTGGATCTAATATGATGAAATACGATCGAGAAAAATGGTATTATCTAATCAAATAGAATTGGATGTGACATAATGACAACTAGGGTATTCAATCGATTAATCGTTATTCGATTAATCGAACAATTTTTGAGAAAAGATGTCCTAATTTCGAATAACGAATAATTCGAATAATTTCATACGATTAATCGAAATTGGTACAAAATTACAAAAATATTTAGAAAATATAAATTTTTTATTAAAGTAATTGTGCTAAAATCTCAAACGTTTTTAAAAAATTGTGATAAATAATTTGCTGTAGGCTTGTACCTATCCGGATTTCATTCTGGGTTAAGAAAATAATTAAGGGACGACCTTTTAGAATTTCTGGAAATATTTGTTAGTTTCAACTCAATGAGAATTTCATGTTTTCAAGTAGGAGCGTTAATAAACAGCTTAAATCCCAAAGAAAAAATAAAAACAACATAAAATTATCACAGTTTGCTTTGTCATCTTCCAAACTACTACTCTGTTGTTGTGACTTATCTAGTAAAGTAGTGGTATCTATTTACGTAATACAAATTTTAATTATTTTTTACGACTTTTGAAACGTTGATATTAAACGAAAGCATTAATAATTATTGTAATTAATGATTATTATAATTATTAATTATAATTAATGCTCAATGTAATGAAGTGTGTTTAGTGAGGACTCTGAATTAATAAAATAAAATAAAATAAAATAAAATAAAATAAAATAAAATAAAATAAAATAAAATAAAGGGATTGAGGTAGAGGGAAAATCAATTATAAACAGAATTCCTCTCCACATTTACGTTTTTTATGTATTTAATGCATACGAAAGAGATACAAATTCATTTACGGGGTCTTATATTCTTCTTTAACTCTTTAACTCATAGCGGTGTGGTTCTCCCCGATTTTGATAAAATTTTTATATGTGAAAGAGGTGACAGAAAATATAAAAATAATGACAAAATCTGATCTCAATTATTAAATATTTTTTATTTTTATGAATTTCAGAAGAGTTATTGCATTTGTTTTTTTTTCTTTTTTAAATAAAATTATTAAAAACACAACAAGTGCATGTATGTATATTATTTTACATAAAATTTTTTTCGGTTAATCGATTAATTTTAAAATTTTGTTCGATTATCCGGTTAAGAAAAAATCCCGAGTAATTATTTGCACGATTAATCGATTAAAATAAAAAGCCGATTAATTGAATACCCTAATGACAACCAAGAAGGGTTTTCAGTAGAATGGATGATTTAATGCAATGCACTATGGCCGAAATTGCGATTTTAGCGGCAAAAAGTAAATTTTTTAAATTAACATTTTTAAAATTTTTTTAATGGTGTTCAATACCTAACATATTGATAAGAAAAAACGAAAAAAAAAATTTACTGTTGGCGACCCTGTTTATGTACAAACAGCTGTTAATGTTTACATATTTTTTTGTACGTGTTAAAACAAGTGAAGCAGCAAATTTTTATAAAATTAAAAACTGTTTTTTTTAATAATATAGTCTTGTAAAAAAACTTTGTAAATATGAGTTCTAATACTCGAGGTGAGTATTTTTACTATTTACAAATATAGTTTGCTAAATGTTTGTATTTCGTACTTATTTTGATGGTTTTTTTGTGAAATTCTGAAGAGTTTTATGGTTTTTCGTGGAGTAAAACTAAAAATGTTTTGAAGTGTCATTGGATCTATTTACATGTGATTGTTTGTAGAAAACTCAAGTTTCATGTCATGGTGAAAGTGTATGCATTTGGCTGCTAATGAACGAGTTTTTAAATTTTTGTAGAAACACTCAGGTTCAAAAATTCTGAAATATTTGAGTTTTGGTTGAAAAACAACAGGAATGTTTCGAATTATATAAAAGGAAAGATTTTATACGAAATTGACAGTGAGTTAAGTAAATTAATATGTACTAAAGCTCGAAACTTATCTAATTTTATTAAACTAAAATGGGATAAACATTCCAGAAATGAGAAAGCGTTTAGAAAATTTAATGAGGAATGGTTGGGTCGAGAAACAATTTTCATTATACAGAAAAAGATTAATGCTATCGGGCGACCAAAAATGACTTACGGTGATAGCTGTGAAATAAATAAAAGGAGATTAGCTTCCGAATTAGCTTCGCAGCAAGGAGACAATACGCAATTATTAGTTCATGCTGCTTCTATATCTGCCTAAAAATCCCACCCAACGGATTTGAAATTTGTCTTACAACAAGTTGTTATATCTCCAAATCGGCCATCTAAAATTCGAGAAGTTCTTAATACTAGCCATAAAGAAGTTACGCCAGTATCACCTGATGAAGCGCTAATGTTTTTGTTAGAAAACGGATTAACTAAAAAGCAGTACTCAAATATGCGTCAATTAAATATAAAACACAATTGTAGTATTTATCCGACTTATGATAAAGTTTATAAAAGCAAATTGAAATGTAGACCGGATGAAATCAAAGCATATGAAAGCTCTGTCGAAGTATCGTTGCAAAATTTGGTAGACCACACAGCTAAAAGAATTCTTGCATATCAAAATGAAGTATTGTGTACAATGGATGTTGAAGAATCGACCCTAATTTTTAGCTACGTGTTTGATGGTTCTACCGGTCACAGCTTGTTTAAACAAAAATTTGTGGAAAATACTTCGGAAAGTTTCGATCAGTCCCTTTTTGTGACATCAGTCATTCCAATAAAAATAATTTCATCAGCAGGTGATAATATTTGGGTCAACCGTACACCTCACGCTTTTGTAGGTAGACCTTTAAAAGTGGAGTTTGTTAAAGAAACAAAAGAGCACATTTTAACTGAAAACCACAACATAAATAAACACATTGAGAAGTTGGAACCACTACAATACACACTAAGTAATGGGAAAAAAATTAAAGTGAAATATAATTTATATATGACATTAATAGATGGGAAAGTCTTAAATGTGTTGACAGAAACTAAAAGTGCACAGCAATGCCCCATCTGTCATGCCGGTCCAAAGCAATTTCGAACTATAAAAACTTTGATTCTCCTAATTTTGAAGCGAAGGCCGACGCTTTGAAATACGAAATAAGCCCTTTGCATGCGTGGATTCGTAGTTTCGAGTTTGTTTTAAAACTTTCATACAAGCTTGATTTGAAAAAATGGCAAGTTCATGGAACCGAAGAGAAAAAAATCCTGGCAGAAAAGAAACAAAAAATTCAAAAAGAGTTTTTGCTTCAAATGGGGCTTCATGTCGATAAGCCGAAAGCAAATAGCAGCGGCAACACCAACGATGGCAACACAGCTAGAATAGCATTTTCTCGCACGGACCTTTTAGCATCTATTACTGGTATAAATATTGATTTTTTGAAACATTTACACATAATTTTAATTGCTCTCTCCTCTGAATTTGAAATTGATGCTCAAAGGTTTCGTGCTCATTGCATTAAAACCAGTGAAATATTTTTCCAAAACTACGAATGGTACTTGATGTCTGCCACAATACACAAAATTTTAGTTCATTCGTCACAAATAATTGAGGCTTAAGTAGTACCCGTAGGTTGCCTTGCAGAAAATGCATCTAAGGCGCGAAACAAATATTATAAAAAAGATCGAACTGGTCATGCTCGAAAAGATTCAAGAGTGCACAACATACTTGACATGTATCATAGGGCTATGGATAGCTCTGACCCATATATTTCAAGTTTATGTTTGCAAGAACGTACAAATAGTTCTAAAAAACTTCCGTTTCCTCGAGAAGTCATTAATCTTTTTAAAATGCCTGAATTACCACCAGAACTGTTATTACCTTCAACATCTCAAGAAGCTTCCAGCTGCAATTATAGTTCTGATTCTGATGTTAGCTTAGAGTCGTTAAATAATTATTCATTGGAATTAGAAGCGGATGAAAACGAAGGCACAGACCATGATTAATTAAGCCCTATATCTTTTGATTTAGATTAATTTTGTTTTTAGATTAATCCAAAAGCATTTACAACTTCTTTAAAATTATAAATTTATGAATTAAAAAATAAATGAATTTCTTGTTAGCATTTAATATTTTTTTAATAGTGGGCGTGGACAGCCCATTTTTCTCTATTTTTTGTGTCAGTAGAAGTCCGTGTACAAAATTTGATGAAGCTAGCTTTTTAGTAAGTATTTCTGCCGACAATTTGGGTTTTGGGTATAGGAAAAAGGGGGAGTGGACCCCTCATTTTTTTCTGAAGTTGCTTTTTTGTCAGTAGAACGTATAACCATGTTGGTGAAGCTGGCTTGCCAGGAAGTGCTATTTGCCATTACTTTGGAAAAAGGGGGCGTGACCTGCCCACTTTTTGTCATTAGAAGTCTGTATAACCATTTTGGTGAAGCTAGCTTGCCAGGAAGTACGTATTGAAACTTTTTTAAAAAAAGGGGCGTGGTCCGCCCATTTTTCTCAAATAGATTTTTTTATCATTAATAGTCTGCACACCAAATTTGGTGAAGCTAGCTTGTCGGGAAGTATTTTTTGCCGCTGAAATCGCGATTTCGGCCATAGTGCAATGTGAGCGAACTTTGAATGAAGTATTTTAGTCTAACGGTATCAAATAAAATGTAACTTTATTGTACAAAATCTAATTTTATATAATTACACAAACCTGTTTTTCGGATCTTATTTCATAAAATTATATCGAAGTTGGATCTAAATTAATACAGTACGATCCACCATTTTTCGGATCAAATTGTATTTTAGGCTATATCAAAAAAATATATATTTGTATTTTATAATATCTAACCGTTTTTAATCGGACAATTCAATCCAGTTTTAATTGGAAAATATTTTTTAAAAATGTCTTAAAGATTTATGTTTATGTAAATTCGTAAATGCTTTATAAAGTTATGGGAGGCTTATGAAGCAAATTTTGAGTGGAAAATTTGTTTTGTAAGCCTGCTATAACTTTATAGAGCATTTATGAATTTACACAATATTTTACAAGCCATTGATTTAAAGTATTGCGTTATTTCTATATAAATTGTTTTTGTTTTTTCAAAAACAATTTTGATATAAAGTTCCAGTGATCTAAAAAGTAATATTACCCTTGTTTTGTTGGTCTTACCTAACATGAAAAAAAAAACTATTAAAGAAATATTGTATACAATCTGACAGTTACCCATACCTTATCGCCGTGGAAAATATTAAAGAGTTAATACTCAACATATCCAGTCAGACTTTGTATGGGAATTCGAAACACGTATAGCAACAAAACAAGCTTATTGATTAAAAACAAAAACATCGAAATGTTTATTTTGCCTATATAATCTATAGTATATTCTTATTTCAATGGAACTCTTTATATCTTAATAAATTCAAATTGAAATTCATTTTCATTTAAAATGTTATAAATTTACATCGAAACAACAACTTTTTTATTTTTAAATTGAATATTGGGTCATATGAATAAAAGTTAGCAATTACTTCGAATTGATTATTTTAGCTTTTGAATGATTTAACACCAACTGTAAGGATACCATAAAATATAAATGAAAATTAAAAAAATCGTGTAACCGTTAGCAGACTAAAATTGTATAATAATAACTTAGAAAAACTAATAATTCCCCGTATTAGTGAAATCTAGTTTTTTATTCATGCGATATATTATTTATAAATTGCAAAAATTTTTAAACGATTATTTCATGCTTCTACATTTAATTTCATTAAACACTGTTTCAAGTAAAATTTGTTATCAGAATTTTAATGTATTTTTCTGATTTTAAAATGAATAGCTTACAGCTTCATTTGAACTTTTCTCATATTCAAAATGAAAATGTCACCTTTAGTGAAAAATCCACTAATAACACTGCATGGCACTCAAAAAAATTAATGACCATCAGTTCTATATATTTCGGACATGCTGATTACAATTCAAAGTGTCTTTACTACGATACTAATCTTAGTAAAAAATGTATTTATTGCGTAACTTTTGCAAATAGAAACTGTTTTTCAACAACAGTTTTTAGAGATGACCCCTTATTATACTAAAAGTTGGACTTTGGGGAAATCTTGGAAAGCTATATATATTCGTTCCTTTTACTCCTGCAAGGAGCATAGGGCCGCAAAGCTATGCTGCCATACAACATTTTTGAAAAATCGCGATTTTAACGTATAGGCCGCTATAGATGAATACATTTTTTTATGGAAATATTTTCCTTTTAATTGCTTCCTTACTAAGGCATTACATTTATTTAGGTCGATAGCAAAAAACCGTAAAAACCTATATAAAACGCTAAGTATTGGTTTATATATCCAGATTAGCACATCGCATTTATATCGTAAGTATGGCCACAGGTTCTGTGCTTACATTTTAGCACAAAAAAAAATTCATATTAATTGAATTTGAAAAATTTTTTATATAAAAAACTGAATCGACAACCGATTTTCAAATTTTCAAAATGTTATTGCATTTTGAAAATCGCTATTGTGAGCCTTTTTGAGTGCTAGAATTTTTTATAACCGATCAAAAACTAGATCAGATCCAGAAAAGCTCATAGCATTTTCACACCTGAATTAATAGAAAATGGAACACAAATCCGAGGCACCAGAAGCAGTGTTCCGCAGTGTTATTCTGGAAATATACTGTGGTAAACTGCGTAATGACTACAAAATTACTGGATTTGCTTAGCACTAGGGTATACAGTTAATTGACTTTTTATTTTAATCGATTAATCGTGCAAATAATTATTCTGGTTTTTTCTTAACCGACGAATCGAATAAATTTTAAAAATGAATCGAGTAATCGAAAAAATTTCTTAATAATTTCATTTAAAAAAGGAACAAAATAAATTTCAGCGACTCTTCTAAAATTCATAAAAATAAGAAAATGTAACAATTGAGATCATATTTTTCAAAATTTTTATTTTTTCTGTCCCCTGATTTGGATAATATTCAAATTTTATCCAAATCAGAGAGAACCACACCGCAGACCTTTATTGTAAATTGTATTTTTATAATGTTAAGCCCGAATTAGACAGACTTAAACGTAGCGCTCTATAATATTTTTAATGAGTTAAAAAAAAAAAAAAAATAGAACAGCTCATACTTTAATTTGTACCTCTTTCGTATGTACTGAACACATGAACACATAAATGTAGAGAGAAATTCTATTGAGAATTGATTTTTCATCTATGATTACGTCTATTTGATTTTAGTAACTGTTTATTTCGCAAGAACTAAAAAAACGGTTTATTAATTTTGTCAAAACAGTTTCTCTTATTTATGAAAACTTATTTAATTCTTATTAAAAATTATTTAGATCTAATAAATATTAATTTTGACTATAATCATGTTAACAAATTATTTGCAGATTTCTTTCTTTTACTTTTTGAATAGTATTTTAAACCTTTCGCCCCTACTGGGATCATATATCCCAGCAATATGTTTTACATCATAACTTTATTGGGACATAATGGGGGTTTTCATATAAACTCATATTCTACTCGTAAGCGGTGTAAACCTGGTAAGTTATGAGCTTAATGTCAAACTCCATACATAAAAAATATGGTTTGTATTTATACAAGGTTTACAAGGAATTCACGAGTTTATATGAAAACCCCTAATGTCCCACAGAAAAACCTTATTGGGATTATACATATTCTAACATAAAGGTAAGGATCCTCTAATTCTCATGTATCCCAAACTCCTTATACGTATGTTTGCCTTATAATTGTATTTGCCGTCAAAGTTGAAAAAACCTTACCAGATTTAGAAAAAAAACTCAGGACTAAAAGGGCTAAAAAACACCTGGATATGATTATTTCTTTTAATTCGCCTTTTATTAATTAGAATCTTATGCCTTTCGATAATATCTTTTGCTTAAATATTTATGAATGCAGAGTGCGCACTATACAATCTTTATTGCATTGAGAATTGATTACACTGTGCTAGCAGGAGGTTTTTAACTTGCTCTTTCGAAGAATGACATTTTGTATCGAAAAATTGTATCCTTTCCGTGCGTAATTGTGTAGTTGTTATGGCAACATATGTCGATACAAATTAAGAAGAGAGTCATTTAACAGAGGTTGGGAGAATTGTTAAGTCTTTTAATTTAATGCTCGTTGGTGCTAGTTCAAGAAACTAATTGCAAAAACTCGGTTTTTTAAATTTGTAGTTTTGGATTAAAATTGATCAATATCGGTGCAGTGGTTCAAAAGTTGTGAGCAAAAATGTGAGAACACCTCGAAATTTTGTACATAAAATGCCACATTGTATTGCCCATAATGAATGTATTAAATTCTTTATTGATACGTTTATAGATATACGTTTTCAATCGTAACTTTTGGCCCGCTAAACTGATTATGATTTTTTTTAACACAAATCTGCTTGACAGAAAATAATTTTCAATTAAAAATAATTTTTTTAAGAGCTAACCTAAAAAAACCTCTGTAACTACTGGATTCAGCGTTTTCAAATTAAGTTTACTCAGCGGATTCCCCACATGTCGGAAAAATAATCTCCGATTCGAGCACAGTGTTATTAATGATTTCGTTTAATATCAATAATTTTTTTTAAATACAATTTTAATTTTTCCCATACATACCCAGTCAGAAAAATACAAACGGGAAAGCGGCGGCAAATCACTTTAACAGGTGGTACAAGTACTGGTAAAAAGTGCTTTCCCATTGCCATAATGATAACATCGTTAGACAAAAGGACCGGCTGCTCAAAAAGCGCCGGAAAAGCACTGGAGGAACAAAATTTTTTAACGTTGGCAAAACCAATAAAAAGTTCATATGTATTTTTTTTTGGTCCTGCCGTGATTCGAACACAGGCCGTCAGATTGGCAGACGATTGCTCTACCCACTGAGCTAAAGAGACATATAATATTTAATGGCTAAACACATAAATGAGTGATAATAGCTGGACAACTACTGGCTGTGCCAAAATGCTAGTACTGGCAAACAATTTATTGTAACTAGTATGCCAGCGTTGGGAGGACAAAAAAAGTTGGTCTTGAAGCTTTCCCAAAAACAAAAAAATTGATTTTATAAAACAAAAAAATTTTAAATTAAACAAAATCAAAAAAAATTTTTTCCTTGCAACCAGATTTAAACTCGGAACCTTCTGACTACAAACCTTTTTTAACGAAGCATCAGCATTTTTATAAAATCATTGGTCTACCAGTGAATTGATTTTTGTACCCCTGGTAGCATTCGCTAGGTAGCACTGGATAACCCCTGTTTGCAAACCTTGGCATATCACTCTAAGCCAATTCTTTGCCAGTGGTTTTTTATAAACCACCGAAATTTTTGTAAAACAAATACTGGCAAAACGCTTTTTGCAAACGCTGGCAAAGCGTCCCAAATGGGTGTTCTGCCAGTCATTTATTTTTAACACCGTGGTTACCCAGTGGTGTGCCAGTGCTTGATTTTTTGTACCACTGGCGATTTCTGATTGGGTACCTACTACTTTAGACGCAACTCTGTATGTATATTTCCCACATAATGGGAAAAATTAAAATTTTATATAAAAAAAAAATTGTAACTTTAACAATTTTCAACCAATTCTAACAAACAAGGACTTGTTTTACTCACTAATAAACGTATTTTCAAATAAAAATAAGAAAAAGAGCTTTTCAAATAAAGTATTAGAAAATAAAAGCGCCAAAGTTGAAAAAATTAAAATTTTAAATATTTTCGGTAATATTTTCACATGGGTTTGTTAAAAGTATAAACATGTTTGGAAAGGTTAACTATTCATTTTTCTGAAACAGTTCGAAAATTAAAAATCGGTTCAAAAGTGATTTAGTTAAAAATATTTTAGTTCTTGAGATTTTGAGGGTATATTCAAAATTCTGAAAATTGAAAAGTGATTTACTCAACCAGTCCTACAACTTACACTAGGTAATTTTACAAGAATATTAAATTTTTCGATTTTATAGCACCATGCAATTTATATACCTCTCTTATAAGCGATATATTAAATAAAAGATACCCGAATATATCACTATTGACGCCCGGCCACTGCGATATTGAAGGTAATGAGTAGACCGAACTAGTCGCCAGAAATGCAGCTGTTTCTCCTATTTTCGCGACTAACAATCTTGATTTAAGGGATGTTAGTAAATTTGTATACAATCCCTATCGATCTACCTAGTACCTCCTGACATAAAGCGGCTGTATGCAATGAAATACACAAGACTTCCGCTGGGACATACCCACGGACACCTAGTGAAGATAAACGATCCACCTCACTGTCACTGTAGCACGAATACTAATAATCCACTTCATATTCTTTCGGAATGCCTGTTTTAGTAAATCAACTTATCACGCTTACAAATATTCAAAAATAGAGACCCCTATTCATTTCTTTCCAATCCTACCCTAAACAATTTCTACTTAATAACAAAGTTCCTCGTAGAGAATAATTTATATAATAAGATCTAATAGTTTGCTTATATAAGACTATTATTACAAAATCCATAATTTTCAGAATATAATTACCCAGCAAAAGTTTTTTGAATTGGTTGCCTCTGAATCTGTTTTGGAACAGGTGTTTTTACCACCGGTTCCGTGGAACAGGTTCTAGAACTGATTCCTGGGAGTCAAAATGGAAGGTTTAACTGTCGCGGAACCAGTTCTATGATAGGTTCTAGAACTGGTTCCAAAGCAACCTCTTCTAGTTTGGAGGAAAAGAACCTGTTGCTTTTGCGACAAACTCAAACAAAAATCACCGATGATAGAACATAAATTAGAACAGGTTGCATGCAAGTACAAGTTGTTTTACAATCGGTTCTTTGCATCCGACAAGTTTGCTGCGTAACCCAATCTAACACTTACGTATAAGTCCCCTACGGGGAATGAGTATTTAATTGTCCTCCAAGAACCTATCCCGTGACCGGTCAACCGAAGGTATGTTATTAATTAGTACAAATATGAACAAAAGAGAATGAATTAATTTTCTAAATATTTTCTAAATAACATATTTTTAAAAACCCAGCCAGCAACTTCGGGAGTGCTCATAAATAAGATTTTTAAATGGCTCATAGAAATGATTATTGTTTTTTGAAAACACTCTTTTTTTGGTAGAAAATATGAACCCTCAGAAAACAATCCAAAAAGTTGTCTCTAGAATCTAAAAAGCTTTCTCAAAACGAGGGTTCATTTTTCGGACTCAAAGAAGATTCCAAAATTATTTAAATTCATGAAGAAAATTTCGATATTATTCGTTCTTTTTTCTGAGTCATTTCTGAGTACACAGGGGGCTCTTTTGGACGGACCACTTTCATAGGAAAAAGTGGAAAAATGTTTATGTTTTTTGAGCTCATTTCTGAGTCATTAATGATCATTTTTGTTTGCTGGGAATATATTTTTATTTATTTTCCGTTTTTTTTTTATTTTAACTTTATTTTTTTCGATTTGCTTATTTTAGCTCTTATTTTAAATATATATAATTTTTTGTTAAGAAATTTTAAGTTTTGTATTTTCAGCGTTTTTTTAATGTTAAAGCTGTTTTAGTTTTAACATTTCTTTTAACTTTTAATGATAACTTTTCTTTTTAACTTAGGGGGAATTTTTAAAATTTTTATTTATATTATCAGAGTTTTTGAGGTACTTTTCTAATTTTTAATTGGTTTTTAAATTAAATTATGGCCAACGCAAAAAACGAGTCAACTGCCGTTATAAGTATTTACTAAATTATTGTTTTTACGCATACTCAGTTCCATACTGTAATATAAGACTTAAGTCTTGTGTATGGAATGACAAATAAATAAATAAAATAAATAAAGGACCTATACCATGACCGGTCAATCGGGGGCATATTCAAGGCCCTTCCACTATATGTGTGTGTGTGTGTTAATTGTTGTTGTTTTCTTTCTATTTTTTTCTTTTCCATTTTTTTAGTTGCTTGTAATGTTTGTGTTTTCTTTTTTATTTGAACAGAAACGAAAAATCTATAACTTTACCATCAGCCAGCCATCACGCATAAGCAACATTAGCTCAGACGCTAGAGCGTTTGCCTTACTAGCAGAAGGTTGTGTTATCGAGCCCTAATTCGAGCCAAGTAGATTATTTTTAATTCATAATTTTTTATTAGTTTATTTGAAAAGCTATTTTTAGACACACCACTTTAGTGTCATAAGGTGTCTGAACTGTGGCAATTGGTCATTTCCAATGACAACGTCATGTTAAAGTGACGTGTCTCTTTCAAACAAAAAGACCGATCAAGGACCGGTCCCTGCCCCCTTAGGATCTATCCTGCGTGTTACTTTGGACCGGTCCCTTTTCCCGTAGTGAACGCGCCTCTGAACAGGCGAGGAACCAGGATTCGCTCAAGGGGTGGCTAAAAATTTTTTATATCTTATACGGTAGTCGTATCTATAGATATTTTATGATCTAAAAGTAGAAGTTTTAATACTTGTTTTAGCATATGTTTATCATTCGTGTGGTCCTCTGTCTTTGATATAGCTAAAGCGGGGGTTACATTATACCATAGGTCATAGGATCTATCAAAAAAGTGAGTCAGATAACCTGAATCCTTTAGTATAGACACAATTTGTCTGATCCGTACTGCAAATCCGATTGAAATTTTGATAGTCAGATTTTTTTTGAAATATTTCATAAAATTATGAGAATCCGATTGTAACAGATGTTTTCATCAGATTGCATTTGATGGTGTAAACACTTATACAAGTTTTTCTTTTGACAATCACATCATTTCGTAGGATTTTTAATTTGATTTGTCAGACGTGAAATCAAATGAAAAATCAGATAATGCACAACTGTCCGCTAAGCCAACATAAAGCTTATTCGGTAATTTTTTTTATAAGAAAAACCAATAAAATTAAATTGAGTTTTAGTTTTGAAAATGTAAAATTTAACTAAAATATTGACAACATAAAGTTAGAAGAATAATCTATTGTAATAAATTAACGATATATTTTTCTATATTCAACAAATTTGTTCGCTAACTATCGAATTTTGTTATAAATAAGTTAAGAAATCTCAGTGCAGAATGCGAAGACTTTTTAAGAGAAAATATTTCTAAATTGGGAAACTTATAAAAAGAATTTAAAAATTAAATTATATTTTCGTAGAAAACAATGGAGATCCTGATATGAAAAATTCTCAGAATATGATAATAGGAATATGCTTTAATTTATAAAATTTTTTGCAGTCTCTGATCCTTTTATAAGAAAATATACTCCAAATCCTACAACTTTCATACAAATCTAAAATATGTAAAATGTTCCAGTGTCAAACAGTTTTTCGAATACAATAATGGTTCCTAATGTAATAGGTTTAATATTGAAGAAGTGCTTAAGGGAGGTAGTTTTAAAATCAGAACTAGCATCTTTGAACATTTTATATTTAAGGAATATTTAATAAAAAAATCTATTTAATAACAAAATTTCTTACTTAAAAATATAAAAGAAAATATCAGTCTTTGTTTAAATAAAAAAATTATTTTACAAGAAGAATGTCCTAATTATCCCGATGTGTTCCTTCCGGTCTTACTAATATTCGGATATGTGACAAAGCTCTCCGGAAAAAGCCGCTATATATACAAATATAAATAAAACCTTCATATTACCCGTTAATGAGTTTTGTAAGAAGACACTAAGGTAGGTAAATGAAAAATTGTTTAAAATTTATTAAAAAGCTACACATGTTGCATGAACATTTTTCATTGAGTGTATAATACTTATAATAACTAAAATTAAGATTTTCAAAAAATTCTCAGATAATTCCCACAAGGAGCATAGGGCCGTCCAAATATTTTTTATTTTGTATATATTTTTAATATTACATTTACAATTAATCAAAAACTATTTAATAGTTTTTGAAAACTGCTTATATTTACTTGTTAAATTTAAAACAAATTTTTAATTAATAACTAGGGCAAGGAATTTCATGCACTTAAAAATGGAAAATATGCGCCTAAAATATGCGGTTAAAAAAGAAAAATATGCATTAAAAATATAAGAAATATGCACTAAAAACTATTATTTTTGCAAAAATAATGCACTATAAAACTTAAAAATATATTTAAGTTAGTTATTCTGCAAACAGACGCAGAACTCGATGATTTTCCATAGGCCAATAAGGTTTTAAGAATGTTTATTTTGACTGAATCAAAATATGAAAACGTATCAATTTTTTATATTTTTTTACAAAATAAAAAATGCTCCTAAAAATGAAAATAATGCTCAAATATGCACAAATATGCATTATAAAGCACAAAATATGCATTAAAAAGGCACCAAATATGCATTTAAAGTCAAAATATGCAAAAACATGCATTTATGACAAAATGTGCAACTACAAATCGATGCTATTTTGTTCTAAATTTGATGATTCGGATAAATATTTAGTCCATATTAATTTTGGACTATCGAGAAAAAACATGCATTTGCATGAAATTCCTTGCCTTATTAATAACTAATGGTGGGTCTCATACTGCAGGTTTAAGCTCTAACTAATAGTTAATTGTTGTTTTGTATACAATTTTCTGATATTTTCTTTTGTTTAATAGTTAAAGTTAAACCTACAGTATGAGACCCACCGTAAATGTTTGTCGAATAAAAAAAATTAAAAACACTGGAAAATATTTAATGATATTTAATTTACAATTTTTCTTAAATAATACGAAAAAACAATGCAATTAATGTATATCCCGATAAAATAAAATTAAAAAAAAAATAATATGCAAGTGCTTGTGCAGATTTAAATTTTACTGACACTTTAGAAAACATTGTTTTCTATTGTTTTTTATACATGAATGGATGTCACTACATTGCTAGATCTGTCAAAACAACAGAGTAGTACATTGGAAGATGACAAAGCAAATTGTGGAAATTTTTTTGTTTTTTCCTTGATATTTTAAATGTTTAATAACGCTCCTAGACGAGAACAACAAATTCTCATTGAGTTTGTAATTTAACTTAACAAATATTTCCAGAAATTCTAAAAACGTCGTCCCCTGACGATTTTCTTAGGCAAGAATGAAATCCGGATAGGGACATGCCTACAACGGAGTATTTTTCACAATTTGTTAAATACGTTTAGGATTTTAGCATATTTAATTCCTTTAATACAATTAATGTATATCCCGACAAAATAAAATTAAAAAAACTAATATGCAAGTGCTTGTGCAAATTTAAATGTTACTGACACTTTAGAAAACATTGCTAGATCTGTCAAAACAACAAAGTAGTACATTGGAAGATGACAAAGCAAATTGTCATCTCGAGAATGTTGCATGGTGCAGAAAAATTTCAAGTCTGTGATACTAGATGATTAGTTATAGTCCAGCGGTCATTTGAGTATAAATAACATTATACTTTTCATTATAATTAATAGATAACTCCAAAATTTTTGTGTATGCATTTTTCTCAAAAATTATGGCGAAAAATCGTTACAGAGTTGAAGAGTTTGTGTTAGCACAGAAATACGAAAAAATTTTATTAAACGTGTTACTTTTCCTCTTCATAGAAATTCTTACAGTTAGTGTTTAGCTTCGTTGGTTATTAAAATATAAGCCATTAAATTTGAAAAACCTTATGAATTAGTGGTTACGGAGTTAACATTTGGCCTATAAAATTGGTCACAAATTTAATGTACCCAGCAAAACCACACATTAGCAAATAATGTGTAAAGTAATGTGTTGTCAAAGGGGCCGATGCATTACTTTATACCTTACTTCACTGATGAATTTTACAGGCGATGAGCACCAAAGTAATGTATGCGGAGGAAGTGATAAAGTAATTGGTTACTTATGTGGTTACAAGGATGCGAAAAGTAATGGGTCTAAAAATAGATTTTCGTAAAAAAAAATTTTATTAAAAAAAAAATTATTACAAATATTTTTTTATTAAATATATAAACTTGGTTACGCTGGGATTCGAACCTGGGATCCCTGCATGTTAGCCGAGAACTCTACCACCTGAGCTACCCAGCAAAACCACACATTACAAAATAATGTGTAAAGTAATGTGTAGCCATAGGGGCCGATGCATTACTTTGCACCTTACTTCACTGATGAATTTTACAGGCGATGAGCGCCAAAGTAATGTATGGGGAGGAAGTGATAAAGTAATTGGTTACCTATGTGGTTACGAGGATGGGAAAAGTAATGGGTTTTAAAATAGATTTTCGTAAAAAAAATTTATTAGAAATATTTTTTTATTAAATATATAAACGTGGTAACGCTGGAATTCGAACCTGGGATCCTTGCTTGTTAGCCAAAAACTCTACCACCTGAGCTATCGACACATATAACATTTGATTGCTTAAAAAGTAAATGAATTGTTGTGCTTCGTATATTCTTTCGTAATGGCGAAAAATATACACCTTACACCCCATGCTTACAAAAAAACACAAAGTAAGGTATCTAAAAATAGATTTTTAAAAATGTTTTAATCATTACTTTCCGTTTATAAATCATGCAATACGTAATCAGTAATTGGTAAGTCATTACTTTTTGTTTTCAAATAATGGAGAAGGTAACGAGCTATCATTACAACCCAGTGTAGAAAATCATTACCAGATATGTTGTTATGTAACTACATACTTGGTAATGGTAACTAGTTACTTTTGTTATTACATTTCTTATTACCTTTATATGGCGATGTCGCGAAAAATAATATGTTGTTGTTACACACCAACATACGAAAAATCAAAAAATATATCGTTACCTATGTGCTTACCAGTATTGACAAAAATAATGATTCAAAAATAGATTTTCAAAAAAATAAATTATATAAAAAAAAATATTTTTTATTGCATTTTTTTTTTAATAAAATTTTCTGGTGCGGGCATCGAACCTGGGTCTACAGATTGCCAGTCAACAGCTCTACCATCTGAGCTATATCGACATGTAATATTTAATAGATAAAAACATAATTGACATGCTGCACATAAGTAAGCTTACTCTCCAACATACAAAAAATCAAAAAATATGTTACATATATCCTTACCAGTGTTTAAAAAATATTGAGTCTAAAAATAGATTTAAAAAAATTGTCAAAAAAATCTAGAAAATTATTTTCTATTTGAAATAATGATAAAAGTAAGTCATTATCAGTAATTAATTATTATATGTTTTAAAATAATGCAGAAGGTAAGTGGGTGTCATTACTGGTAGTCCAAAAAATAATGATATGTCATTACCGTTTCTACACTGGGAAGGTAATGCGTGAGTATATCGCACCAAAGTTTTGCTAGGTAGCGACACATATAACATTTGATTGCTTAAAAAGTAAATGAATTGTTGTGATTCGTATTTTCATTTGTAATGTCGAAAAATATATACCTTACACCCATGCTTACAAAAAACACAAAGTAATGTGTCTAAAAATAGATTTTCAAAAATATTCTTATCATTACTTTCCGTTTATAAATCATACATTATGTAATCAGTGATTGGTAAGTTATTACTTTTTGGTCTGAAATAATTCAGACGGTAAGGAGGTATCATTACAAGGTAATGCGTAAGTATATCGCACCCATTACCAAAGTTTTGCTGGGTATTAACCAAAAATTGGTCAGATTGTTATAAATTGATTGCTGATATATGTCGAAATATATAACTCAAATGTTATCCATGCTTTAAAAATTAGCTGCATACATGGTTTTTATCACATTTTTTGATATCACCCAACTATATTTCTATAAATACATAAACTAAAAGGTGGTTTCTGCCTATCGTATATAACCAGTATATAAAAAAAACCAATTATCGTCCAAACACGGATATGCGGCATTTAAATAGCCACTTAATAGGTTAAAATGTGAGAAATAATGTAAATATTATATTTCCTTGCAATCAATAGTATAAAACCATTTTATAGGTACATCTTGTTAAATATATTTGAGTCGGTATATTACGTTCAAATTTTTTGCCTTTTTGAAATGTTTTTTTTTTTTTTTATATTTTTAATACTGATACAAAAGAATTCGTATAGTGTTGTCTCTAAATATAGACATGTACAATACATATGGGTTTGACATAAAATGTTGTGAAATTTAATCGAAATAGAACTAGATGTACAAACAATCATACGTTAAATTTTTAAACATGACTGCATATGCGCATGATTTACTAAAGTTTATATAAATAAATTATATTAACTTAAATGGTTTTAAGAAATTGCAGCAAAATTAAATTTTCTACTTTTTCGAAACAAACGAATTTATTAACTAAATTTGTCGTCTAGACAAGATAAACTTCTTCAATGCTTACATGCAGAAAATAAAAATGTGAAGAGATTTGAACTTTTTTTGAACTGTTAAAGCAAAATAACTACTTTTTTATTGAAATTTTTTTTTTCTAAATTCCCGTAACAAAAGTATAAGGTGTGACACATCATTCATAATAAATTTTGGCATGCTGAACATTAATATTTTAAAATTTTTGAAATCGGACTAATGTTTTTCGAGATATCGCGACTTTACTTTGCTGAAAATGACGTTTATTCTACAAATTTTTTAAAAATAATGTTGTCTATGCACCAGAAAAGACAACAAAACGAGCTTACACTTGAACATAATTATATCGGTAACGGTTGAAAACCAGTATATTACACAGGTAATATTTAGGGTACTCATTATAACTCGTAAATGCCTTGTAAACCATTTATATAAGCTTTACAAGGCATTTTTAAGCCAAATTTTGTATATATGGAGTTTGTCATTAAACTCATAAACATATCAGGTTTACACCGTTTGCGAATAGAATACGAGTTTATATGGAAACCCCTATTAATAATTTTCTATATTTTCGACTTTCAATTTTTATCAGTTATTGTTCGGATTAATAAATAACAATGTGCAAAGCTTATGTGGATCGAATTGGAGGAAATTCGATCGAAGTGTTTAATTCTTGAAATTTTTTGGAAAATTTGCAAAAACTGCTACATTTTTATGATAAATTTTTACTATGACAAACATTCCCAGTGAAAAGAAATGGAAGTGATTCTTAAGGAATCCATTTTTCATTGATTCCAATGTATCATTAAGTTCTGATTTCCGCTTCTAAAGAAGTTCTTTTTCACAACTTCCAAAAATGTGAATATGAATAAAATTAAGTCTTTTCAAATCTATGTGTGGTAACTTATCTTAAAAACAATAAGGCTTAAATGTTAACTACAAATATTTCAATATAAATTTGACATTTAAAATATGGTTAAGCACTTAACTTTAATTATTTTGAGACACATTATTAGGTCCAATTGATTTTCTCAAATAAAATTCAATTCCTTTTCACCAATTAAAAAGAATATCAAAAGATCTTAACTTTTATTAAATCATAAGCACTGCTTAAGAAGCAATGTATAAAGATCATAAAATAAAACTTCCACCCTATGACAAGCCTATGTAAAATTCATTGGCTCCGATCCAAATTTTCACAATACCGAAATCCAAACCACTGCTTCTTTTTCTATTCTTTTAATGATTTTGTTTTGCTGAGTTATTATACTCAAATCGAAGGCCCTTTTTTGTACTTTTTAAGATTAGAATAAGAATAATCTTTTTGTTTGTATTTGACAACTTTCTAGAATAGAGAACAAAAAACTCTATTTTTAATCAAAATCAAGTCTCAATATATCGAAAGCCGCTAGTCTGCACTGAAAGAATTATCTGCATGAAATTATTGAATTTTTGCATAAAAGTAGTGAAATTGCACTGGAACTCGTCCATTGAAACTTTTCATTACATTAATGGAATTTTGCATAAAATGTTGTAAAAAATTTAATTTCGTCTATGAAAACTTTCATAGACTCAATGAAAAAGTTTCATTAAAACTAGATTCATAAAATATATGAAGCTTATACATCATATCTATGAAATTCTTCATATACTTTGTGAAGAAAACTTCATTAGTTTATTGAAAAATTTCATTAAAACACGTCCAGCAAAATTCTCTCTTTGTGCTTTAAAAAATTTGTAGATATTTTTATTCACTATGCCAAAATTAATTGGATATAATGTGTCGAGAGATACAGTTGTGGCAGTGTTGCCACCAGTAAAGCAAAAAAATACACAGCCGTAGGTCAAAAATTATCCAAAACCGTATGAAATTACACAACAAATTAATATTATTTTTATAAGTTTAAAATAATCGTTATTTTTATAAAAAAAATAAAACAATACATGCACATATGTGGCCCTTTGGATTCTCCTGCGCACAGTGGGCCAGAATCAAAATGCAATAATTTGGAAATAATGCACTTCTTACCGGCTGGCTACGTTGCTGTGAAATTTCACACTGTCAGAGAGCTTAAGTTTTGAGGCCTGAAACCATAGACCGGGAGCTGTGCCACTCAGCTACAAAGAAAGGCATCACTAAAATGTGAACATTTTTAAAGCTTGCAATTTTTCAATTTATCAACAGATTTTAAAAACGTAACAAAAAAACTATCATTAGTAGAAAGTTCGCAAATGCTGTTTGAATTACATTCTACCAATATGTTCTTAATTTGGAGAAAATCTGATAATATTTAGACACAGTTTACCTACAAAGGTCTTATAAATCAATTATAGAGTGCCACTTATAGTAAAAATAGCCTTTGCATATTAACTAAGACTGAATTAATGAATTATTTAAAAGATATTTTGATCTGCCCCACTGCACTGCCGTAAGAAAATTATTGTCTGATCAAATCCCTCAAATTTCTCGCTCATGAGAAAGTCACAATCATAACAAAACCAAATTTCTTTTGCTTAATTTCAAATGCCACCCAAGACAAAAATATTTATTTATTTTTCATTCAGTTTGACAAATATTTTCTCAAAATATTAACATAATATTGAGTTTATATACAAATAATATAAAAAACTACTTTTTTTTGACTTCCCCCAACTAAATTGGGTGTCGCGTAGAACAAATTTACAAAAATATTTAACCAGAAACTTAAAATTTGTGTAAGATGTTCTACCAATAAACTCATTTTATCAGCTGTGGGACTTGAAAGTATGGAATTAAGTAAACTTTTTAGTAAACAGCGAAATTACACAAAAACTACACAAAAATGTCATTATTCAAAAATTATCCAAGGAATGTGTAAACAGTCCCGTTTTTGAATAATTATTCAAAAAGTGGCAACACTGAGTTGTGGACACGAACTTAAGTCAATTCAAGTTTTTTCTAATTTTTCTTGTTGTTGCCTTTATTTTTGGAGATCAAAATTGTAGCTAAATTCGACACGAAAGGCAAGGAGATGCTTCAGAAAATTGTACAGAATTTTAATGTAATTTAGTAGGTTTGAGGTTAAGAAGAAGAATAAACCTTCCTCAAAAGTTATAAACACATTAAATTTGCAAATCAGACTAGATCTAGTTTCTGCCTTTTTATGGACAGGCTTCATCAGTGATCTTCCATTAAATTGTATTATTGTTTATATTTTTATTGTCAGATTGTCTCTATATGAATAATTTCAGAAGTGATCAAACAGACATATACAAACATTCTACTTCAGATTCTCTCTGTTTATCTTCTTATTTCCTCCATGTCACCTTTTCACAAATATTGCCACATTGACGTATGGTTTGTACGTACAAGTGCAGGCAATTTGTGTATATTGGAGACGGACAGCCAACAGGGCATTGTTTATTTTTTATATAGTATAGTGTTGTTTTTTCAAACGCGTCGTATAGACCAAATACAATTAATATTGCCATTAATATGTATTTTTATTAATTCTAATTTAGTAGGTTTGAGGTTAAGAAGAAGAATAAACCTTCCTCAAAATGTAATGTTTGTTTGAAAAAATTAAAACATTTTGTCACTTGTTTTAAGTCGGCGTGGCTGCGCTGTTAACTTTATAAAAAATTGCTAAAAACAAAGAAAAATTTGGTCATGTTTAAAGTGCTGCACTTTTAAGCCTGCCGACTATTTGTAGATAAAGATAATGCAAAACTTAAGGAAATTTTATAGGATTTCCAAAAATATACAGTTTGTATAGAACCGATCAGTACTGCCTAAATTTTACTATGTAATTTGATAAAAGGTTGATATCGCTAATTTTTCGTTAAAAGCCACGCCCACTTAAAATAAGTGACAAAATAAAAAAACAAATATTACGTTAAAATTCTCCACAATTTTCTGAACTATCTCCTTGCCTTTCGTGGCGAATTTAGCCACTATTTTGATCTTTAAAAATAAAGGCAACAATAAAAATTAGAAAAAAACTTGAGTTGACTTAAATTCGTGTCCACAACTGTATATGACCTAAAATGACCCAATTTTTTTTAAACAAATTTAAAAAACGATGATTAATTTTTTGGTAATTATTATTATTATACAGCGTTGGTATCAACAATATATCGCGGCCTTATATTCAACAAGGGCTATATGCAAAAACTAAATTATTCAGGGAAGCTAAAAACCGTTTAATTCACGTTTAAATAATTCCAAATTAGTTTTAAAAAATATCTACCACTTTTTACAAATACATTTTTTTTGTTAAAGCTTTATGTTTTTCGCGATTTTCTTGCAGATAGCCCTCTTATTGCCTTCGGATATGTTATTTTTTGATATAAAAATGTGTAGATAACCCTAATATGATTGATAAAGTTTCTTTAAAGTCCCGAGTAAAAAAGTTTATATATCTTATATCTAAGAATATAAAATAATCATATAAGTTTTATATAATCTGATCCGCAAAATAGGTCTATAAAATTTTATCAGATTGTATTATTTTAGATACAATTCAATCTAATATTATACAATTGGATATACTCTGATGCAATTGCATCCCAAAATTTGACACATCTAATTGAATCGTATTGTATATAATCTGATATAGTTATATATTATTTAATACAATTGGAATTCAAGATTTATATTCAAAAAATTATGGGTTTTGAAATATGTTTGAATTGTAAAACTGACATAAAAATATTTTTCCCTTCGAACTTCGAAATTTTTCTTATTATATTTGATATTATAAATTTTTATCAAAAATTGACTCAGAAAATATTTTAAATTAAGATTTATGAAAACTTGTATATAAAATGACTTATACAATGTTTTGGAAGCTGGATTATATAAAGTTTTATCTAAAATGACTTCGAAAATATTTTTGATAATTTATTATATAAAGTTATATCTAAAACGGCTTAGAAATTTTTTTGATAAAGGTTTATATTAAATTATATCTAAAATGACCTAAAAATTTCTTCGATTTGGGTTTATATGTGATTATGTATTAGGTTATATCTCATTGTATATTAAACCTCAACTTATGGGATCAACCATATCTGATTCTCTATAGTTATGTATATCATTAACACATTTTTTGGTATATGATTTTTTGTGGTTACCCGAGTAAAAAAGAGTATAACATATATTTTTTAATATTAAAATATAATATATATGATGATATATTTTAAAAATTTTTATAAATTTTCTCATACGAAATCATCATATTAAATCATATATCAGTATTTGCTTTATTACAAATTGTTTATATAGGAATATATAATTGATAAAACCGTTAAAAATTTTATATATAAATAGATACGAAAAATATTTTTGATTTTATTTTATATATTACAATATATTAGTTAATCTCAGACACAAGTTCGAAACTCACTTAATCAAAAAACAATTTTTTATATGTTTCACTCAATTTTTTAGCCTAAACCACATAAACGCAGTGCGACGTTTTGTCGATAAAGCAGTTTTTTGTATCCTCTTTATTTGTCACTGGTACCGTTGCAACGACATATATTTTTGTTCTGGTCCGATAAGTTTTGAGTGGAGAAATAAGCCATTGAATATTGTTATAGATCATTTTCAGTTCCTTAAATCGGGAACTTGAGCCTCCTCTAAACCCGTATTCAAACTGACAAAGTGCATGCTAACTAACTTGCTGCTAACATTTTTTCACACAAATTCCCATAAGGGAATGCTGGCAGCTAGTTAGTTAGCATATGCATTTTGAATAAGGGGGCTAATCTTTAAATAATTCAACAATAACGTATTTATACAATAACGTCTTTAATAGTTTCACATTATCAACAGTAGCCTGGGCAGGTAGTGTGTAGGACGTGAAATCCTGCAAAGTTTTTTTTTATTATTTAAATTTAATCATATCGTATTGTATTAACTTGCTTATATCCAATTTGATCGGGACAAAACTCGGATATAAGTTGATCATTTGATATAATTTTGTATCCTTGTAAATATAATTATATCCGATTTGATACAGTTTAATATAACCATTTTTCGGATGAAATTATATCCAGTTGCATATTGCAAAAATATCCATTCATATATAATTTTATATAAACTTTTTTACTCGGGTATATAAATATATATAGCGGCAAAGCCATTTTATATTACTATATGTTAATGTGTATTTTTGTATTAAAAAATATATTGTTGTAAAGGGTTCTTCAACAGGGACGCTACAAAAGTAGAAAAACAGGCTCAGCAAACGACGCCATATTTCTTGCCGCTCTTTTGACATTTCTCTTCAGTAAGGTTTGCCATTTCATAATGGAAAGATATACGAGCCAACAACGAGTCGAAATTATTAAAATTTACTACCGACATTCGGAGTCAGTGGCCTCAACGTTAAGAGCGCTACGTCCAATTTTTGGTCGTCATAATGAATGGCTTCGTCAATAAACAAAATATGCGTTATTGGTCAGACAGCAATCCACACGTACTCCATGAGTCATCATTGCATCCCGAAAAAATTACGGTTTGGTGCGGTTTATGGGCCGGCGGCGTCATTGGGCCGTACTTCTTCCGTGATGATCAAGACCGGCACGTTACTGTGAATGGGAATCGCTACCGTTCAATGATAACCGAATATTTTTGGCCCCAATTGGATGATATGGACTTGGAGGACATGTGGTTCCAACAGGACGGCGCCACAAGCCACATAGCGAATGTCACAATCAATTTATTGCAAACCAAGTTTAGAGAACGTGTTATCTCACGAAATGGTCCAGTCGATTGGCCGCCTCGGTCGTGCGATTTGACGCCGTTGGACTATTTCCTGTGGGGTTACGTCAAATCTATGGTCTATATCGAATATCGGCCGATTTATGCTTGAAAACCGTCGAAAATTGGGTTCAGCGTCTGGACTTCTGCAAGCGTGCCCGTGGTGGCCATGCAAAAGAGATCGATTTCTATACATAATGGCATCGAACGTACTTTCACAGGAATAAAGAATTTCATTGATAACTAAAACCGTTTTTGTTTTATTTAAAAAAACTTTTGTAGCGCTCTTATTGAAGAACCCTTTATATGAACTTTTTATTTATGGCCATAATCTGACTGATTAAGGTTTTTTTTTTAAATCTGCTGCATCATAAAGTGTTTTTTTTCGCATTCCGCGATTATTTTGCAGTTTTTTAAGCGCTGTTTTTAAATGATTATAATCTAGGGACTATGCACTATTCTGTAGTACCCATATCTTATATCAAATATAGCGGTTTAGTTGATGCTTAGCTCGATTTACCAAGGAATTAAGTGTTCCGATTTTAATGAAAACATATAATTGGCTATTTGCCGTCCTCGCATACATCTTTTATAATAGCCGTTTTTTCTAATCACTTGGATTTAATAAATCCAAAAAGTATTTCTAAAAGTGCTCAACAGATGGGGTTAGATTCTCCCTATTTTAAAAAAATTTTCTGTCCGACACTTCTTTCACCCTAATTTTTAATAACGAATTCGACGATGAAGGATTTTACTTTAACTTTTAATTTTTAATTATATTTTATATAAAACAGCGATAAACAGTCTGCCTTTTCAGTTTTATCACTTCAATTTATATTTTTACACAATTGAAAGATTCCATTGCAATATTTAATATTCACTAATTGGATTTAATTAAATTACTTACTGTAGAGTGAAAAATTGCCATTTCTATTTGAGCTATTTCTCCATGTTAAAGTTCGAAAATATGTATTTAGTGCGGTGTAGGTTTTTTTTCTAAACATATTTCATAAAAAAAAAATTAATAAAAACCTTTTATTTGTTAGTTTTTCAATTTTTTTGTTTCTCTTTTAATTTTCGTTCGTATTTTTTTCTGTCATTAAATTAATAGGCTGTTTCATATATTTATGCTTTTATTATGGATTTATTAAATCCAGCTTTTTTTTTGGATTTAATAAATCCACTTTTTGTATGAAAAATTCTAAATCCAGGTGATTAAAAAAAACGCTAAATAGCTTGTTTTAAAATTCACGGAAAAAAGATTGGTCGAAATTCGATCAAAACCATTAAAATGAATTTGCCAGGACGTTATTTTATTTGGAGTTACCTATAATTGAATAATACACCAAAATTATTTTACTAGGTATTAAAAATAGGGATTATTGGTATCTCCAATCAATTTTAAAATTAGTTTTAGTTTAGTAATTCGATGCAGTGAAGCAGCCATTTATTTAGCGAATGTACAAGAAAATTGGTGTTATCTATAGCTTTTATTAAAAAAATTTCAATATTCGAAAGTGGTAACTACAAATGCGATTGTATTGATAACGCACACATCTATTAATTGGTATTGGTAAACGAATTTTATATCGTATTTGTTTTCCAAATAAAACTCATAAATTCAAAATTAGACATTAAAATTATTAAGTGTTTGTGGTGTAGTGGGTGAGGAGTTGGCCTAGTGCGCCGAATTTCCGTGTTCTAATCCCGGAAAAGACAAAAATTTAGATGTTTTTTTTAATTAAAATAAGATATTCATATGTATGAATAATAAATATGGCTAAGAAAATGAAAAGTAGTTGTGGTGCAGTAGGTAAGAGTGTATGAAGTGTAGAGGTCGCCTTTTAAAATGTTTTTCATTGGATTTTTCCTTTATAACAAACCACTGGTCTTCTCGAGGTAAAAAAAGCGATATATCACACTTTAAAATCCGACTTTAAATGCCGAAGCTATAATGAAAAATTGAAAAAGGCAACCCCTACTACGTTCGTCAAAAAAATTTTTTTTTTGGAATTGCCTTGCAAAAATACTTTATATTTGACGGTGTACGGCGCACTTTTTTTTGCCTGTAAGGTGGTACGGTCTAATGTACATAAACAGGTACCACTACATTGCTAAATCTATCAAAAGAACAGAGTATTATTTTGGAAAATGACAAAGCAAACTGTGATATTTGGTTGTTGTGTTTGTTTTTCTTTGATATTTAAAATGTTTATTAAGGCTCTTAGATGAAGGCTAACAAATATTTCTAGAAATTCTAAAAAGTCGTCCCCTGATGCTTTTCTTAGGCTAGAATGAAATTCGAATAAGTACAAGCCTACAGCAAATTATTTTTCACAATTTGTTTAATAAGTTTTGGGATTTTCGCATATTCACTTTGTTAAAAAATATATATTTTTTAAACCATTTTTTTAAACTTTTTTACCAATTGAAATTAATCGATTAATCGTATTAAATTATTCGAATTACTTGTTATTCGAAATTTGGACATTGTAAATTTTTCGAACAATTTTGTTCGATTAATCGAATAACAATTAATCGACTGAATACCAATTTTTGGGGATTATCTTAGCTATACAAAGTATTCCAAGTTATAACAAGTTTGATACAATTCAAATAGAGTGCGAAGATTTCAATTGTTTATATGTTTTTCAGATTTTAAATAGTTTCTAAGTTATTTAATATAAACCTTTTTGGGCATTGTTAACCCATTTTTGTTGGAGGTCAAATACGTATCAAATATTAAAGTTTTTGATGAAAAATATAATTAAGAATTTTCCATTGGATTTTATATTGTCTTTCATACCTAAGTGTCACTTATAAAATCGTTAACCTTGCGATGCCGAGACCAAAAACATCCAACAAGTTGTTGGAAAAACCAAAAGGGGTTAAAAAATATTTTTTGTGAAAATTGAAAAATAAATTGTGAATATTTTTGGTTCTTAAATAAATGATTTCTAAAAAATTTTAAAATTTATGGAAACGATAGGACTTTAAGATTCCAATTACTTGGCGGTATTATAAATCCCAGGCTAAAAAAAATGATCAAAACAGTTTATTGACTCCAGTGATGTTAGACGTAGCAATTTATTGGTACACATACCATTTTTCAGGGTCTTGTACCATGTACCAACTGAAAATTGTGTTCGTACGCAATAATACCAACTTCTATAACTTACAATTTCAATTTTGTTTTTTATTAAAAGTTTAAAGGAAGAAATGAAAACAGCTGTTTTACTGACATTTTAACCGCCACAAAACTTGAAATACTATTCACAAGTGTGGCGACAAGCTACAATCTAATTTTTTATACATTTTGTTTAAAAAAAACAATATATTTTTATATCATACAAAATACAACATATTTGTAGTTGTAGAGTACCGACTTAACAATGACTTATATCCCATTTTTTGTCGTTTATGAGAACAGCTGTTCTTTGAATGTAGATTTTTTACTTTTGTGAGGAAATTTTTGTTAAAAGGACGCTCACTACTGTTATTGCAGATTATAATGTCATCAACAGATAAAGAAAAAGAAAATGTCGATTCTGATGGCCCTCCAACGCCTAAAAAAATTCGTGACGGTAGTGGTGATACTCTACATGAAAAACAAAAACACCGGAAGCAAAGCTATCGCTCTGAATGGAAGCAAGATCCCCTTTGTTCTCCTTGGTATAATATCATATTAAACATACCATGTTCTGAGTATACCAATTTTTTGTTTCAAATACCAGCTTTTAGCGACATCTATACCAGGTTTTTTTGGACACTATCTAACATCACTGATTGACTCAGCAAGTTTTTAGTTGTAATTGTGGTAGCAGAAAAATTGATAATGCGTGCAAAATCGTTTTGTGGAAAATCAGCGTGCTAAGTGCTGAATAACGTAACAATACTAGAATGGCTTCCGTAGAAATCGTTCTACAGGAGACCTGTTACCGTTCCTCTCAGAGCGTTAGAGTCAGTCCATTCAACCGTTTTGGTAAGAGGAAAGTAGTTGCTGTTGATATATTTATCAAAGACCTTTGATCGTGTATGTATCGGGGCGCTTGTATCAAAGCTTATTGCCTTTGGTGAGGGTAATGACTTTGTTCGTTTTATTTCGAGCTTTCTCAGAGATCGCGCTATTCGTGTTATTATAGATGAGTTTCAGCTGAATTCAGGGGTACCGCCGAGTTCTATTCTTTCTCCATTTCCATTTGGTTAGTTTGGGGACTGTTCTCAAACTCTTCCTAGATCTTGCGAAAACTTTGAAGACATACCGTATAGTTGGGCCCAAACACGGCGCTGTATTGTAATGGTTAGTGCGTTGGACTGTTACACACAAGGTTGTGCGTTCGATGCCCAGCGACAGCAACATCATTTGGAAAAAATCATATGTATGGTTTTTCTATCCCTCATATATATCGCAGCGTCCTCCTTCGGTGTTCCCATAGCACTTAACCCCACCGAAGTAAACTAATATAACAGGGCTATGAACTAAAGATCTTCAAAGTTCGCCAACTCACCAGTTTATATGACTTTATTCATTCCGAAAAATAGGTAAAGCTTGTTTTCAACTGAAGAATCAATAAAATACATGGAAAGAATTTGTTTAACTTTTTGTATCAGCCATAAAAAAAACTACAATCGCTGTGTTTTCGACTTAACTATGTCCGTTAACTCAGAAAAAAACTCAAAGTACACAAAAACGTGTTTAAGATGAGAAATAACACATTACTTTTCGTATGAAGGTTAACTTGCAACGTGGATAATTATCAATGTTGAAAACTCAACGTTTATAAATTAATTTTTACAGCTAATATAAAAAAATACATATATTCCGTTAGGGTTTTCAGAAATAATTCTAAACAATATCCAAAAAATATCTTAATTATATCTTCTAACATATTATTGCTCTAAAACCGATGCGAAGAAGTGATTTCGTTACAGTTAATTTCGAAAGAGATGATCGGGTTTGAATTTTTTTAAATTTGTTTAAATTCAATATTTTTAAAAATTTTGAAAATAAATTAAATAAAGATGACAAAAATTGCTTTTAATGGACTTGTAAAAAAATATTGCATTTCAGTACACCTTTTGCAATCGTTCAAAAAGTACTGAAATGTTGAAGTGGGAGTACTACCCTCCTAAGGCAACTCAATGTTAAAATCATAAGCGTTTCTGGTAAAAAAGAATCACATCTATATCAATAATTGTGCTTCTTTTTTAACAGAGTGCTTTTTCTACTGTTTTTAATCTCTTTTTTTGCTGGGGTAGTGCCACAATTATCCGAACAGTAAATGGACTTTTATAAAAAAAAATTTCACCATACAAAAAAATGCTGTTATATGCACAGAGCAAACAGATGGATTATTAAAATAGAATTTCTAGCCAACTAAATGATTTGGTTGCAAACACCAAATTATTTGGTTGTCACAATGAAATGTATTCCTTACACAATTGAAATATATAGTTTCAATCGAAATTCTCTTGTATTAACCGAATGCAGCCACAAAAAAATATATGTATACATTAGAGTTCGTCACAAAAATTTGATTTTCGGATATCTTCGCTTTTTTTAAAGTTTTTGCATAGAAAAAAAGAATGGCGTTTTTTTTTTTTTTTTTTATTTCAACTGGCGCAAGTCGGCCAAAAACGCAAATTTTAAGACTCTTTTCCTCCAGAGCAAAAATATCTGCATTTATGGGAAATCTGATTTTATCATTCGATTCTACAACAAAATTTAATACACAAAACTTTTTTTTGCATTTTCAAAATACACCACAAAGCCATTAGAGTCGTTCAAAAATACGCTGTTTTCAAAAACTTCTAAAAAGTAATTTTTTTATTACATACACTGAAAATGTATTTCCGTACATGGGTACAAAAATTTTGGATATACCGCGAACCGTTAAAAAGTTATTAGCTAATCAAATTTGGATTTTTTTTTAATTCAATGAAAAAATATTTGAGCTAATTAAAATGCAGCTTTCAATATTCGCTGCCGCATTATAAATTTATTTTTTAGTAATGACAAAATTATTTGTAAGTTTTGTAATGTTTATTACAAAGGTTTTTTTTTACTAAACATATTTGATTACTAAATAACTTTTTAACGGGTTGCGGTATATCAAAAATTTTTGTACCAATATTCTTAGCAGGGAGTACATTTTTATTGTGTGTAATAAAAACGTAACTTTTTTGAAATTTTTGAAAAAAAGTGGATTTTTGGACCACTCTAATGACTATCTGCTGAATTCAGAAAACGCAAAAAAAATGTTTTTTATATTAATTTTTGCTGTCGAATCGAATGGTAAAGACAGATTTCCCAAAAATGCAGCCGTTTTTGCTCTGCAGAAAATGGGTCTCCACATCAGCGTTTTTGGCCGACTTGCGCCAGTGGAAGGAGTTGAAATAAAAAAGAAAAAAAAAACGCCATTCTTTTTTTATATGCAAAAACTTTAAAAAAAGTGATGATATCTGAATTGAATTTTTTTTTGACGAACCCTAATATACATATATTTTGGTTTCTCCGACGAAACGATGCGGTTGGCAAGAAATTCGGTTCGGTTGGAAAAACCGAATTTTCTGTAACTCCACAATCAATTTTAGTTATTATACCCTACACCACTACGTGGTCAGGGTATTATAAGTTTGTGCTTATGTTTGTAACACCAAAAAATATTGGTGCTAGACCCACCTTAAAGTATACCGATTGCCTCAGAATTTTTTTTTATTTCGATTTAACGATGTCCGTCTGTCCGTCCGTCCATACATTCTTGTGCGCACTCTACAGGTCGATATTAAGATATTTTGATAAAACTTGGTACACCGACTTATGCCGGCCCAAGGACGAAGCCAAATCGGTCCATGTTTAGACCTAGTGCCCATATAAGGGTCCACCCAAAATTATATTGTTTATACGCTGCAGGACGCAAATATTAAGATATTTTGATGAAATTTGGTACACAGACCTGTGTTGGCCCATGGTCGAAACCTATTGATTTTGGTGAATATCGGTCCATGTTTAGACCTAGTGTCCATATAAGGGTCCTACCAAAATTATATTGTTTATACGCTGCAGGTCGCAAATATTAAGATATTTTGATGAAATTTGGTACACCGACCTATGTCAGCCCAAGGACGAAGCCTATTGATTTTGGTTAACACCGGTCCATGTTTAGACCTAGTGCCCATATAAGGGTTCCCCCAAAATTGGCTTGGTTACAAACTTCAGGTCGCAAATATTAAGATATTTTAATGAAATTTGGTTCGCGGATTCACATTATAGAAAATTTTGATACAAGTCCCATTTTAACCCCTTCGAATTTCGGATCCAAACATTAGTTGGCTTTTAACCAGACTGGTGTAGGGTATTATATAGTTGGCATGCCCGACTTTAACCTTTTTACTCGTTTTTATTACCATTGTAATTAATGGAATTTATTTACAATTTTTGAATTTTTGTTGTATTAATTGATCACTTTACTATAACACGTTCCACAAAAATTATTTCAAATCTAAATTTTTTTTATTTCGTGTAGTGTGATAGAACCGGCGACCTTAAGTGTGAGAGCCCATTGCTTTTGCTTTAGGCTAAACTCGATTTAAGTATTTTAATCGAATTTCAAATTTGAATTGAAATTGAATATTTTGCTTATGAAGAAAATTATATCAACAACACAAAATCAATTGCATCTTTTAATTTGAATCTATAAAAAATTATATATATAAGGAGTAAGATCATAAAAATGTTAACACACATTTTTGCCTATAACTTTGGTTTAAAGCTTCTCATATTTTTTTTTCGGCAGTTTACATTTTAAAAATATGTCAGTTAATAAATTAATTTACAACATGAGTTTTAATTTGCAATTTTTTTAAAGAATGGAAGATGAAAGAAAAGTGCGTTCAAAAATAATAAAATATTTTGAACAAAACCAAATATGGACATACAAAAAAATTGCCAAAGAAACTAATGTATGCCGCTAAACAGTTTCAAAAGTGGTAAAAAGGTACTTGGAACACCTAACAATTGAAATGAAGCCGGGAACAGGAACAACGACTGGTTATCCTAACATTGGTAAGGTATATAAAGTTAAAAGCATCCTTAGGAGAGCTCCTAACACAACTGGCAGAAAAAGAGCTCGGTTAGCCCAATTCTCGAACCTTTTTGTACGTAAAGTGAAACGTAAGGCAGGACTAAAGTCCTACAAAGTTCAAAAAGTTCCCGATAGAAACGCTTTTAAAAATTTGGAGGCCAAAACCAGAGCTCGAAAATTGAAATCAATTTTTATACAAAAATACACCTGTTGTGTAATGGACGATGAAACTTATGTCCTGGCTGATTTTTCGCAGCTCCCTGGTCAAGAATTTTATGTTTCCGATGTTCGAGGAAATGTTGCGGAAAAATTTAGGTCGAAAAAGCAAACGAAATTGCCTAAAAAATTCCTAGTATGGCAAGCCATATGTAGCTGCGGCCAAAGAAGCCAGTCATTTGTGGCATCTGGCTCTATAAACAGCGAAATTTATATCAAGGAGTTTTTGCAGAAGACACTTCTTCCATTTTTGAGTCAGCACAATGTATCCACTTACTTTTGGCCCGATTTAACGTCAGCAAGAAAGCGCTGGATGGGTATAATGGTAGTAATGTTGTTTTTGGACCAAGAGAGGCAAATCCACCAAACTGCCCGGAGCTCAGTCCAGTGGAGAGATATTGGGCTCTTGTTAAAAGAGAATTAAAGGGTACAAAAAAGCTCTCCCAGGATATGCAAGATTTCAAACGTAGATGGACCACCTGCTCTAAAAGGGTGACAGAAACTACCATAAAAGCCGTAATGGGAGGGTTTCCGGAAAAAGTGGATAACTTTGTTCGTAGTGGTTAGAATTCCATGCGATTTTTTTTGTTTGATTTTGTATTAAATTTCAGTTAATAAAAATTTGGTTTGAAGTCTTAAGATTTCGTCTCGTTTGTTTTTTATTTAACTTTCTGTGTGTTAACATTTTTATGATCTCATTCCTTATACTATAATGTTTTTACTGTAGTTTGAGCTCACATTGCTAAGACTAATTGAACTCAACCCCGGTCCCGGCTCTAATGTTGGGATGGTCCACTTCATGGATGAAGATGGCCAGTTCGCAGAGGATATCACAGGCTGGCGGGGGAACATTTTCTTATGCAGATATAGGATATAGGGGGGATCCTTTGCCAGTGGGGCACATGCACTAATCCCATTTTTCTCCGATGTTAAGGGACATAAAAAAATTGGAAAAATTTTATTTTGTGTTAGCGTGTCTTAAAGTTTTTTTTTTAATTCCAGTTTATTTAAAGGTAGACCTGGCAATTCAAGTAAATTCACAAATTCAGTTGGAAAATTTACTGCGTCGGTTTCTTCCACCGGTGCTTCGTTACATGAAGTTTAAATATCGGAATATATAAGTTCCATTCCTTTTCTAAGGTTTTTTCTCTTTTAGAAAATTTGTTTAACTTTTTGGAGAGTATGTTTCAATGCTACATAAGTTTCATATTCCGTGGATAGTGTTTGAACAGGTAATTCCCTCTTCCAATCCATTTGCATTGTCTATAATTTCAATTCCACTCGTTCAACGTTTATATCCATTTCATTCCACTTGTGTAGTGTTTCAATTCCACTCGTTTCCTATTTAGTTTCTTAATTTTAGTGTTTCATATACACTTGTTCTTTAAGTTTTAGGTTTCTAGCTAAAGACGCAGACGTTAAGGGGGGGGGGGGGCAATTTTCCCCTTTTGAACCACCATTTTTACCACGTTCCTGTCCAAAGTCCTAGAAATGCCTTGTCGATAAGTTAGCCCATACTCCAAGGAAAACATATTATATATTACAGGTTTCTAGCCGAAGAGTTCGGTTAGGCCATCAAGGGGGAGAATTATTCCGTTTTTACCCCTCCCGGTAGGAATTTCCAAAAATGGCGTCTGCGTTGGAGGAGGAACCTACTACATATATAATTTTAGGTCTCTATATCCAGCAGTTTGGCCAGGCCGTCAAGGGGGAAGTTTTTTCCCTTTTTACCCCTCCCGGTATGAATTTCCAAAAATACCATCTTAGGGGACGTCAAAGTTGGAGAAGGAACCCAAATACCGAATTTAAGATCCCTTGTTCTAGCAGTTTGGCCAGGCCGTTAAGGGGGAGACTTTTCCTGTTTTTGACCCTACCTGTAGAAATTTCCAAAAATCTCATCTTAGCGAATGTCTACAATAGAGGAGGAACTTTAATACCAAATTTCAACTTCCTACCTCCAGCGGTTTGGGCAGGCCTTTAAGCGGCACTTTTCGCTTCATTAATTCCCATTTTTGCAATGTCCCTGTCCAAAAAGCACCTTCCCGGTAAGTGAGCCCATACTCCAAGTAACATATGTTTTACATTTCAGGTTTCTAGCCAACTTTTACTATTTGTGCCCCTCTCGGTAGGAATTTCCGAAAATCCATCGACAGGGAATTTCAGCTTCCTAGTTCCAGCAGTTTGAGCAGGCTGTCAAGGGGAACACTTTTTCTTTTTTTGCCCTCCCGGTTGGAATTAGGCTGGAAGAGGAACCTAAGTACCGAATTTCAGCTTCCTAGTTCCAGCAGTTTGGACAGGTCGTTAAGGGGCAACTTTCCCTTTTTGAGCCCCCATTTTATAACGACGCTGTCCAAAATTCAAAAAAATATCTTTCTAATAAGTTAGCCCTCACTCCAGGGACCCACATTTTAAGCTTCAGGTTTCTAGCCGAAGGGGTTTTTACAGGCCCCCAAGGTGAGGCTTTTCTTCTTTTTGCCCTCCCTTTAGGAATTTACAAAAATTCCATCTTCGCGGCTATCTGCGATGGATGAGGAACATTCATACCAAATTTCAACTGCATTGCCTAAGCGGTTTGGGCAGGCCGTTAGTGGGGACATTTTTCCCTTTCAACCACCATTTTTACTATGTTCCTGTTCCAAAATAGAAAAATTACGTTGCCGGTGAGTTAGTCCTACTCCAAGGAATACATATTTAAAATTTTAGGTTGGCCAAAAGGGATTGGGCAAGCCGTCAGGAGGAGACTTTTACCTTATTTCCCCTCCCGATAGGAATTTCAAAAATTCCGTCTAAGCGGACGCCTACACAGAAGGAGGAACTCACATACCGAGTTTCCTTTTGGGATATCCTGTAGGGAATTCCAAAAATACAAACTTAGTCGATGTCTACTACAGTAGAGGAACCTTTATACCAAATTTCAACTTCTTACCTCCAGTGGTTTGGGCAGGCACTTTTCCAATTTGTGAGACTGTTTATGGGGAGACTTTTCTCCTTTTTGCCCGTTCCGGTAGGAATTTCCAAAAATCCCGTCTCAGCGCACGTCTATGCCGAATATCAAGAAACCTTGTTTTAGTGGAGATATCCGTGGGGGGAGGAAAAAAATTAGTTTTTTTAAATTATATATTATTTTAAATGGTATTTTGGAAAAACGAAATTTTTTGGAAAAAGATACTTTGTTTTTACAAAGTACTTAATTGTACTTTTTTTGGAAAAGGTATTTTTTTTAACAAAGGTGTTTTTTTTTGGAAAAATTTATGTTTTTTGGAAAAAGGTACTTTTTTTGGAAAAGGTACTTCTTTTGGAAAAGGAAAATTTTTTTAGAAAAAGGTACTTTTTTTTGGGAAAAGTTATTTTTTTTTGGAAAAGGTACTTTTTTTGAAAAAGGAATTTTTTTAAAAAAAATTATGTTTTTTGGGAAAAGGAAATTTTTTTTGAAAAAGGTACTTTTTTTTGAAAAAGGTACTTTTTTTGAAAAAGGTATTTTTTTGGAAAAATGTATGTTTTTTCGGAAAAGGTACTTTTTTTGGAAAAGGTACTTTTTTTTTGGAAGGTACATTTTTTTAGAAAAAGATAAATTTTTTGGAAAAAGGTACTTTTTTTAAAAAAGGTATTTTTTTTTGGAAAAAGGTACTTTTTTTGGAAAAAGGTACTTTTTTGGAAAAAGGAATTTTTTTTGGAAAAAGGTACTTTTTTTGGAAAAAGGTACTTTTTTGGAAAAAGGAATTTTTTTTGGAAAAAGGTACTTTTTTTGGAAAAAGGACTTTTTTTGGAAAAAGGTACTTTTTTTGGAATAAGGTATTTTTTTCGGGAAAAGGTACTTTTTTTGGAAAAAGGTACTTTTTTTGAAAAAAGGTACTTTTTTTGAAAAAAGGTACTTTTTTTGGAAAAAGGTACTTTTTTTTGGAAAAGGAAACTTTTTTTGGAAAAAGGTACTTTTTTTGGAAAAAGGTACTTTTTTTTGGAAAAAGGTACTTTTTTTGGAAAAAGGTACTTTTTTTGGAAAAAGGTATTTTTTTGGAAAAAGGTACTTTTTTTGGAAAAAGGTACTTTTTTTTGGAAAAGGTACTTTTTTTGGAAAAAGGTACTTTTTTTGGGAAAAGGTACTTTTTTTGGGAAAAGGTACTTTTTTGGGAAAAGGTACTTTTTTGGAAAAAGGTACTTTTTTGTCCCCTTTTTGCCCCTCCCGATAAGAATTTCCAAAAATGCCGTCTCAACGGACGTCTACACCGGTCGAGGAACCTACATACCAAATTTCAACTTCATAGCTCCAGCAGTTTGAGCAGGCCGTCAAGGGGGAGACTTTTTCCCCTTTTTGCCCGTCCCTGTAAAAATTTCCAAAACTCCCGTCTTGGTGGATGTCTACGATAGTGGAGGAACCTTTATACCAAATTTCAACTTCCTACCTCCAGCTGTTTGGGCAGGCCGTCAAGGGGGGCCTTTTTCCCCTTTTTAACCCCCATTTTTACAACGTCCCTGTCCAAAATTCCAGAAAAGTTAGCCCATACTCCAAGGAACACATATCTTAAATTTCAGCTTTCTAGCCAAAGGGGTTTTGGCAGGCCGCCAAGGGGGAGACTTTTCCCCTTTTTGCCCGTTCCGGTAGGAATTTACAAAAATCCCGTCTTAGCGGACATCTACGTCTACCTACATACCAAATTTCAACTTCCTAGCTTCAGCGGTTTGGGCTGGGCGATGTTGAGTCAGTCAGTCAGTCAGTCACGTTATTCTTTTATATATAGAGATAACTAAAATTAATTTAAATTATTTAAGTTTGGAAATTAGTCATTGAATAAATAAATGTATTTTGAATAAAACAAATCGTGAACACCCAGTGTAGAAAATCATTACCAGATATGTGGTTATGTAACTACATACTTGGTAATGGTAACTAGTTACTTTTGTTATTACATTTCTTATTACCTTTATATGGCGATGTCGCGAAAAATAATGAGTTGTCGTTACACACCAGCATACGAAAAATCAAAAAATATATCGTTACCTATGTGCTTACCAGTACTGACAAAAATGATGAGTCTAAAAATAGATTTTCTAAAAAATAAATTATATAAAAAAAAATATTTTTTATTATATATTTTTTTTTAATAAAATTTGCTTGTGCGGGAATCGAACCTGGGTCTACAGATTGCCAGTTAACAGCTCTACCATCTGAGCTATATCGACATGTAATATTCAATAGATAAAAACACAATTGACCTGCTGCACACAAGTAAGCTTACTCGTCAACATACAAAAAATCAAAAAATATGTGGTTACATATATCCTTACCAGTGTTTGAAAAATATTGAGTCTAAAAATAGATTTCAAAAAATTAAAAAAAAATCTAAAAAATTATTTTCTATTTGAAATAATGATAAAAATAATTAATTATCAGTAACTCATTATTAGATGTTTTAAAATAATACAGAAGGTAAGTGGGTGTCATTACTGGTAGTCCAAAAAATAATGATATGTCATTACCGTTTCTACACTGGGCAGCTTTATCACTCACCTTCAAGAGAATGCTGGGAAAAAACTATAGGGATCATAGTATGATATACAGTAATATAATATGATAATATTGGGATTAGTTTGGAATCATAATGTAGTAATTAAGGGATCATATTATGATAGAAAAGAAAAGGACTGTCGCAATCATAAACTCAAAAATGTATGATGCTCTTTGAATATGGTCATCGCAACCATGTTTTTTATTTGCGTGCAACTAATCTTGTAATTAATATGCATTTTTATTAATTTTAGTTTGGTAGGTTTGAGGTTAAGAAGAATAATAAACATTTTTTCAAAAGTTATAAATACATTATTAATTTGAAAATCAGACTAGATCTAGTTTCTGCCTTTTTTTATGGACACGCTTCATCAGTGATTTTCCATTGTTTATACTTTTATTGCCAGATTGTCTCTATATGATAATTTTTTTCAATTCGGCTGTAGGAATCGAACCCATGTACTCCTGCATTACAAACGTGACTATACCAGAGTTCGACAGCTTAGCCATCTCACCCATATAAGGCATTGCTTATAGTATGGCTAATTCATAATTTGCTTTCCTATTCAGCTTTCTGTTATTGTTTTTACTCTCAGAAGTAATCAAACAGACACACAAACATTCTACTTTAGATTTTTTTTGTTTATCTTCTTATCTCGTCCTTGTCACCTTTTTCGCAAATTTTATAACATTGGTTTTTACGTTCAAGTGCAGACAATTTGTGTATATCCGAGACGGACTGCCAGCAGGGCATTTTTATTTTTTTTTAGTAAAGTGTTTTTTTCAAACGCGTCATATATACTAACTGCAACTAATCTTGTAACAGGCATTTTTATTAATTTAAATTTAGTAGGTTTGAGGTTAAGAAGAAGAATAAACATTTTTTCAAAGGTTTTAAACACATTATTAATTTGCAAATCAGACTAAATCTAGTTTCTCCCTGTTTTTATGGACAGGCTTCATCAGTGATTTTCCATTAAATTGTATTATTGTTTATATTTTTATTGTCAGATTGTTTCTATATGATAATTTTTTTCAACAACCTGTCGGCTGTAGGAATCGCTTGAAATTTTGCTTGAAATTTCGCAAGAGGTGACCCCATATAAGACTAAAAATTGTACTTTGGGAATAACTTGGAAAACTATGCTGCCATACAAAATTTTTGAATGGCAGCATTGTTTTAATTTCTTCATAAGTTTTTAGTTTATTTATTAGGAAAATTAAGTTTTATGTCAATAAATTATTTATTGAAGTTTAAAAGTTAAAACATGAGTGGTTAAATTGAGCAGTTAAAGGTATGTTAATATATAGTTAAGTGGTGTGTTCGGATTTAAGGCGTCACTTTATCGAATAGTGGCCCAGGTTGGGTAGGGCGGCTGGATGTCATCCCTCTCAGGATTTTTTATTAATTTCTACGGTGATGGGATGAATGCACACCCCTTGAATTTTGCCGTGAGATGGTTGGCCAGTTCCCTATCGCCTCTGGGGTTCCGTAACATGAAACGAAAAAAATGGTACATTCCAAAATTTAATTTTAATATAAAAATTTCTGTTCCTAGTCTCAATATATTATTATAATTACCAAACTAATGGGAATTTATGGTTGATTGCACTGAAGTTGACAAAAAAATTTTAAATTGATTGAAGAAACTAAAAATATTGAAATGGAATTGATACTAAATTTTTTCTGCCGGTATTTTACTGAAATGACTATATCTTCGATAAATTGGTGTTTGTTGGAATTGAAGGTAATGTAGAATTTAGCATTTTTTCAACATTGATTAGAAAAGCCAATATTTTGGATAATGAGACAGTGTTTTGGTTAGTCTTATGTATTTTCTGTTTACAATTAAATTTAACTCTCCTGATGATGAATTTCAACTAATTCCAATTAAAATTATTATTTAAATAAAAAATTTCGTTGATTCCGATAAAATTCCAAGCAATTAATTGTTTATGTGTATATGTTAAATTTTTAAAAATGACTGTATATGCGCATGATTTACTAAAGTTTATATAAATAAATTATATTAACCTAAATGGTATTTCGAAATTGCAACGAAATTGAATTTGCTTGTTTTTCAAAGCAAAAGAATTAATTGACAAATTTGTAGTCTAGATAACAAAAACTTCTTCAATCCTTCCATACAGAAAATAAAAATACCAAGGGACATATATCTATATTTGAACTGTCAATGGTATAACACCTAATTTCTTCTCTATGTGTAAACAGCTGCAATGAAAAGTTTAGCCAAAAGAGTTGGGTTTTTTTAAACAAGGAATACATTTTGTCACTAAATTGTTTTAAAAATAATTAATATTTCTAATTATTTATAAAAAATAACGGAAAACAGGACCAATTTAATATTTTTTTATGACTTTTGTTTTTCATTATATTTTATGCTTTTAAATATACACTCATAAAAAAAAGTTAGTACAAAAATTTATTAAACGCCTTCTGATTCAGGTGAACAATTGTAATTTTTATGTTATTTTGTCTTAAAATTTAGGATTGGACTAATATTTTTTATAACTTCAATATAGCATAACAATTAATTTCATTCGTATTTGAACTAACTTTGCATGCTAATTTTTAGTAGTTTTTGTTTCGTATTTTTTTCCAACTAATTTAAACCATCATTATTTTTTACTGGTTATACAGGGTGCGGCTAAAGTAACTGTATGATGTAAAAAAATTTTAACTTCTTTGCTTGTGAATATTTTCTATTTTTTTTTCTATTTCAGGAATTAAAATTGGGAGAATATAAAAATGGCAAAATGGAATGGAACAGAAAATAAATTTTACTTTTATGATTACATTTTTTGTTTTTTTCATTAAATTCAATGTTTATTTGAAAAACAAATCATATAGTTACTTTAGTCGCACCCTGTAGTTTTGTGTTTCTGCTATCAGTATAACATAAACATGGCGCTAATCGAGTCGTATTCGCCAAAGTAGCTTAAGCGACATGATTTATGATTTTCCTTTTTTTTGATGAAAATCGATCATTTAATACCATTCGCATCATCCCCTAAAATTTCATAACTGTAAGATGTACCGTTACAATTTTACAGCAAAACCAATTTTAGCTTTAGTGCACATTCATTATTTGTTTACATTTTTCGTGACCGCAAACTGTCGCTTAAGCCTTTTTCCTCTTTTTAAAATTAATTAAAATAAGTGACTGTTTACTATATGTGACAGCGCATAGAAAAAGGGACCTAAGGGTAAAAAAATCAATTTTTTTTTTGATATGGACAACATCTGAGCATCGAATGAGACCGAGGTCCCCTTAGGTCCCTTTCTATTTTGCGCGTCACATATATTGGCGTTTTATCAATATGGCGTTGTTAAGTTAATGTTTTAGTAATAATTAACAAAAATAAAAATAATATTGATGGTATTTACAACCCAAATGATGAAAAATTGACAATTTTGCCTTGCATATTTAAATTTTTAAGTTCAATGATTTTTTTTATTTGCGAATACGTTTATCTTTTTTTTTTTTTTGTTCTTAAAATGTAATTTTTGTTTCAGTTTGGAATAAAAGATGCACTCGTTCCATACAGCGACTCTGAATCTACAGAATCAGTAAAAGAAACTGAACAAGAAACATGTGTGGGTAAGAGAAGTTACAAAAAGCAAAAACCATTACCCAAGAGACTTCAAAATATGAAAAAACGTGATACTTTTGTTTTGCCGAATCCACGTACAAATAACAAGTGTGGAAACTCATGTGGCGATAAGTTTACCGAGTTAGATCGTTCATCCATTAATGAACATAATTGGGGTCTTGGATATAAAATTAGACAAAAGGACTGGTTGCTTTTGTGTACCACGCGTAACAGCATTCAGAGACGAAGAGGAGAAGGAGCTACAGCTATGCCACTAATTCCCAGCGAAATTGTCGGATGCAAAGAACCGGTTGTAGAACAACTTGTACTTGCCAACAACCTTTCTACTTTATGTTCTATCATCGGTGATTATACCCTACACCACTATGTGGTCAGGGTATTATAAGTTTGTGCTGATGTTTGTAACACCAAAAAATATTGGTCCTAGACCCACCTTATAGTATACCGATCGGCTTAGAATTTTTTTTATTTCGATTTAACGATGTCCGTCTGTCCGTCCGTCCATCCGTCTGTCTGTCCATGCATTCTTGTGCGCACTCTACAGGTCGCAAATATTAAGATATTTTGATCAAACTTGGTACACCGACTTACCAAGGACGACGCCTATTGATTTTGGTAAACATCGGTCCATGTTTAGACCTAGTGCCCATATAAGGGTCCTACCAAAATTATATTGTTTATACGCTGCAGGTCGCAAATATTAAGATATTTTGATCAAATATGGTACACCGACTTATGGCGGCCCAACAACGAAGCCTATTGATTTTGGTGCACATCGGTCCATGTTTAGACCTAGTGCCCATATAAGGGTTCTACTAAAATTATATGATTTATACGCTGCAGGTCGCAAATATTAAGGTATTTTGATGAAATTTGGTACACAGACCTACGTTGGCCCAAGGAAGAAGCCTATTGATTTTGGTGAACATCGGTCCTTGTTTAGACCTAGTGCCCATATATGGGTCCTACTAAAATTATATGGTTTATACGCTGCAGGTCGCAAATATTAAGATATTTTGATGAAATTTGGTACACCGACCTATGGCAGCCTAAGGACGAAGCCTATTGATTTTGATTAACACCGGTCCATGTTTAGACCTAGTGCCCATATAAGGGTACCCCCCAAAATTGGCTTGGTTACAAACTGCAGGTCGCAAATATTAAGATATTTTGATGAAATTTGGTATACCGACCTATATCAGCCCAAGGACGAAGCCTATTGATTTTGGTTAACACCGGTCCATGGGCACTAGGCCATGTAAGGGCCCTACCAAAATTGTAGTTTTTATACGCTGCAGGTCGCAAATATTAAGATATTTTGATGAAATTTGGTACACCGACCTATATCAGCCTAAAGACGAAGCCTATTGATTTTGGTTATCACCGCTCCATGTTTAGACCTAGTGCCCATATAAGGGTCCCCCCAAAATTGGCTTGGTTACAAACTGCAGGTCGCAAATATTAAGATATTTTAATGAAATTTGGTTCGCTGACTCACATTATAGAAAATTTTGACACAAGTCCCATTTTAACCCATTTGAATTTCAGATCCAAACGTTAGTTGGTTTTTAACCAGACTGGTGTAGGGTATTGTATAGTCGGCATGCCCGACTTTAACCTTTTTACTCGTTTTTGTTTGAGCTTGTCCCTAAAGCAACTGGCTCTTTTCCTCCAAACTAGAACAGTTTGGTTTGGAACCGGTTTGAGAACCAGTTATAGAACTAGTTCTGCGACAGTGAAACCTTACATTTTGACTCCCAGGAATTAGTTCTAGAACCTGTTCCATAGAACCGGTGGTAAAAAGACCTGTTCTAGAACAGATTCAAAGGTAACCAGTTCAAAAAATTTTGCTGGGTTATAATGACACTAGTCACAAAGTGTGTCAAGAATTAAAAAAAACGCTTCACATATCTGAATAACTATTGAAATCCCCCAGCGTAAAAACGGTAATGACATATCATTATTTTTTGGGCTACCAGTAATGACACTCACTTACCTTCTGCATTATTTTAAAACATATAATAATGCGTTACTGATAATGACTTATTTTTATCATTATTTCAAATAGAAAATAATTCTTAAATCTTTTTTTAGACTCAATATTTTTTAAGCACTGGTAAGGATATATGTAACAACATATTTTTTGATTTTTTGTATGTCGGCGAGTAAGCTTACTTGTGTGCAGCAGGTCAATTATGTTTTTATCTATTAAATATTACATGTCGATATAGCTCAGATGGTAGAGCTATTGACTGGCAATCTGTAGACCAAGGTTCGATTACCGCACCAGCAAATTTTATTTAAAAAAAAAAATGCAATAAAAAATATTTTTTTTATATAATTTAGCTTACCTATTATGAAAATATTCTAAACGAAAGAAATTGACAATCACTTTCGTTCAAAATACATGGGAAAGAAAAACAAATTTTCGTTACTTTGCTTTCGTTTAGAATATTTGCGTAATACATAAACTAGAGCTTATTTTTTTGAAAATCTATTTTTAGACTCATTATTTTTGTCAGTACTGGTAAGCACATAGGTAACGATATATTTTTTGATTTTTCGTATGCTTGTGTGTAACCATAACTCATTATTTTTCGCGACATCGCCATATAAAGGTAATAAGAAATGTAATAACAAAAGTAACTAGTTACCATTACCAAGTATGTAGTTACATAACCACATATCTGGTAATGATTTTCTACACTGGGCAGTTCCCTCTCATTATTGTCGCAATAAAAGTAACAAACTGTATCTTCCCCAAGAATTTCGCAACGTAAAATGGTTATACATATGCTATATATAATCAATAAGGAATCGGCACAATTATCCTTGGGAGTTTTTCGAAATATTCCAAAAATTGTTTTAATATCGGTTTTCACTTGCCCAAAAAAGATAAATGCGTCACTTGTGAAGAATATAAAAACGTAAATAGCGAAGGTAAAAAGATTTTGGAGCAAACAGAAAAATATCAAAAACACATAAGAGATAAAGATATGTGTAAGGCAATTTTTTTAGAGGAACAGGAACAAAGTAAAGTAAATTCCTCATTGGTATGCGCCAGCTTTGATCTTCAAAAAGTTTTAAATACACCCCACGGCAAAAGCGTAACGTTCTTTTACTCACGAAAATATTCATACTATAACGAAAGCGTGTATGAAAATGGTACCAGAAATGGTTACTGCTTTTTGTGGGGGGAAACTGACGGAAAACGCGGATGTAATGAAATTTGCACAGTTATCTTTTAATATTTAAAAGAAGTTGATGAAAGAATGACACACTCATCAGTCAGTCTTTATTGTGACCGTTGTGCTGGTCAAAATCGCAACAGAGCCATGCTTGCCACATTAATATTTTTTCTTGAAAATTCAAATTTTATTGAAAATATAAAAATAACGTGTTTATTACCTGGGCATACCATGATGCCTGTTGACTCAATTCATAGCACCATTGAATATTTTATACGCGATAGAACTATTTGGGCCCCAAGTGAGTGGTATACTATTATCGCTAACGCAAGATCTAATCCAGTAGGTTATAATTGTATTTTAAGGAATTATTTTTATTTTAAATATTGAATGACATTTTCTCAAGCTATGTGTCCCAATTCAGTAAAAATATCATTTCCAAATTTACGTTCTGCTTCATTTAATAAAAATAGTCCTATTATAAAAATTAAATATGGATTCTTTGAGAATTCCGAAATGAAAGAGTATGATCTCAACTCGATTGCGCGATCCAGACGTAACTCTGCATTAGTAACCAATGGACCTCTTTCTTTATATAATGACTTTTTACGAATTTCTTCAAGAAAATACAAAGACTAAAAAACACTTTGCGATAAGAATACAATACCTTAACAATTTCACAACGAATATTTAAAATTAAAATCCGATGACACTGTCATAGATTACCTACCTGAAACGGACCAAAAAGATGATGCTTAATGGATATTATATTAATATTAAAATTTTATGGTCTAATTCATAAACTTTTACAACAGACTTATTGCAGGATTTTAAGCTAATTTGTGAAAAACAGTATTCATATTTCCTTAATAACGAAGAAAATAATAAAAGTTTATATTTGGTAGTCATTAACTTTCAACCTTTTATAAAGTTTGGAGTGAGGAAGCCACCATTTATTTGTTAATTATTTCATTTTCAAGCATGAAATGATTTATTAAAGCCATCCCATCCCTAGAATGTCCGGCTTCCAACAACTTGCATCCATCAAACTGAAAAAAGCTACAACAATTGCATAGCCAATGACCTTTTTCGAAAAAGTTTCCAAAAAAAATGTAAAAATAAAATAAAAAAGAGAAACAAAACAGTAGTGATGTACAGACTGTCAGAACATTATTCGAAATTCGATTACTTTTGTATGCTTCGAATAATATGTTCTAATAAATTACTTTTTTACACACATTTCCATTGATTTTCTGTATACCCAGCAAAACCTTTCATTACCATGGAATGAGATTTAGGAATTGAAATCTTAAGTGTTCACTAGTTACCTTTTAATTACTGAACTATTTATTTTAACATGGTGATGTCGTTGGAGGAAAGTCATTACATTGATGTTACCTGTAAGTAGTTTATCAACTGTTCTATAAATAGATGTTGAATATAAATTTAAAAAAGTATAAAAATTTAAAAACCAATAGGATCTGACACGAATTGATCAGCGTACCTCACGATTGTCAGGCAAACACTGTAACCATTAGACTACGACATCGCTATGATATTTAATGCTTTAACGTACACATTTATTGTGGTAGCTGTTATATATCTATTCTTAACAAGACTTGTTGTTATTAAATACTGCTTAATGCACATCGACATTTCTATAAATCTATGTTTAATATAAATTACAAAAAAATAAAAAATGGAAGCTGGCACGAGTGCGAAACCTGATGTCTTTCAGGCAAAAACGCTAACCACTAAGCTACGCCATAGTTATGGTTTTTAATGATTTAGAACATATATTATTTGTTCAGCTATTGCGAAATAGTAATGTGTGGGGTATAATTATCGGTAACTCATTACATTCAGTTTAAAAGTAATTCAAAGGGAAAGGAGATATGAGATCTAAGTAATGACCAGTCATTACCAAGTTTTTGCTGGGTAAATAAAAACAAAATATTTTTAATTGCTTTTAAATTTATCTTAGCACATCATTAGTTCTCTAATTTAAGAAAATACATTTTCACTTCCGATTACCGAGTCAATCGTTTAAATTTGTACATCACTTACGACTTCTTTGGGAGAAGAGAGAAAATACACAATAGTGTTGCCAGTATCAAATCGAAAAATTCATTTATAGTTAAAACACGATTATGAATCAAGATCTCTAATAACTTTTTATTAAGGGGGGTATCGACTCCAGGAAAAATTTTGTTTTCGAATTTTGATTATATTTTATTTGGATGGAGCATACTTTTCTCTATATGCTCCGAAAATTTAATTACCACATGTTTTTTTGTAAAATATGTTTTAGTCCCAAAGTAATACTATATGTGGTAAATTTGTGTGTAACACTTTTTGTTTGCATTTTTATTAACTTGTTTTTATAAGAGATCGTAACAGGCCAGAATAAAAAGATAAAAACTACATTAAAAGATGTAAGAATTGCACGTAGTTTTCAAAGAAAAGCCAATGACGATTCCTTGATGGATGTTGAAGACACGCCATATGGGGCAGGTGCTGATGGCTTAATATAAGTTATAAAAGTAATCGATATATATAGGGTTTTTCAATAAGAGCGCTACAAAAGTAAAAAAAATTAAATAAAACAAAAACGGTTTTGGATATCAATGAAATTCTTTACTTCTGTGAAAGTACGTTCGATGCCATTATGTATGGAAATCGATCTCTTTTGCATGGCCACCACGGGCACGCTTGCAAAAGTCCAGACGCTGAACCCAATTTTCGACGGTTTTCAAGCATAAATCGGCCAATACTGCTGCAATTTCACATTCGATATTCGTACGAAGTTCATCAATCGTCGCTGGCTTGTTGGCATAGACCATAGATTTGACGTAGCCCCACGCTCAATTGTTGATCTGCTAGGACGATTATGACGACCATAAATTGGACGTAGCGCTCTTAACGTTGAGGCCACTGACTCCGAATTTCGGTAGTAAATTTTAATAATTTCGACATTATTTTTCGCGACATCGCCATATAAAGGTAATAAGAAATGTAATAACAAAAGTAACTATTTACCATTACGAAGTATGTAGTTACATAACCACATATCTGGTAATGATTTTCTACACTGGGTAGGTTTAATATATAAAATACCCATTAACCGATTCGTCCCAAATATGGTGGACATGTAGTAAGCTAGGAGATATAACTTTTCTTCATTCACAATTTTTTTAAGTTTTGCTATTTTCTTAGCTTAAAATTAACTTTAGACTTCAAACGCGTTTTTCTCACAACCATGAGCTCAAAATCGGCTGCCACTGTACAGCCAAGGTGGGTTAACTGATTTCGATCCGGTTTTTTTTTTGGTTGTCAACAAACAACTGTAGTCCTTATCGTGGCCGTTTTTTGAATTTCAGTCAAATAAATTTTATATTCCCAAGTAAAATTGTTTTCTTGCCTTTTTTGGAATTTTCAAGTTTGGGTGGCAACTTTGTTTTAAAAAAAATTTTTTAAATAAAAATCGGGCTACGATAAGGTCTAAATTATTTATATGGTATTAAAAATCACTTTACATTTTTATTTTCCAATAATTAATGAAGGCTGTGTACTGTACAGTGTACAGTGGCAGCCGGTTTCGCCTTTTTTAAAAAAGGCTAATAATGTAGTTGCAACCCTGGCGATTTTGGTTGGAGAAATTTACTACAATAACATATATTTTAAATGAAGAAATAACATAGTGAAAACATTGTTATTTGAATTTTTCACAACCGTTTAAATATGCCACTTAAAATTCTGTTGTTACAGTATTTACCCCCCTTAAGCGAAATATGTACTTTAAATATAGCAAGCTTCAAATACCAAATAAATTTTTTTTTATGAATTAGCACATTGGTCTTTATAATGAAGCATAATTCTTAGTTTATATTAATTTTGCATTATAATTTTTTTTAAACATAGAATTTAATATTATTTTTTTCGTTCAAATAAAAAATTTATTTAATGAATGTTTGCATTTTTTTTATTAAAACTATTAAATTCAAAGTAAAAACCAGGGGCCTCCCATGGTCCTGATGAATGGTAACACCGGTTTTTAATGCAACAGATGGCGCTGACTGCTGTTTTGTTTTTTCTGGCAATACTGTTTCAGTGTTGCCCAAAAGGTTTTAGTTATTCCCATTTTAAATGTTTAAATCTCCAATGTTATACCCAATTCGCTTTAATTTAAACAAAAACTCAAAAACAGGAGCTAAGTTAGCATCGCTCTTAAGTTCAGAAAATTATTAAGGAACAAGTGAGCAAATTAAATAAAATTAAATATTTTACGAAGAAATATTTAAATTTTCACTCGAATTTTTTAAAAATTGTGAAAATTGTTAAAATTGTGAAACTAAAAAATTTTTAGTATACGAAAGACAAATCACAATTAAGCTGAAATGTTACCGTTTCAAAATAAAAGTCGAATATTAAATTTTGAGAAAAAAAAATTCTACACAATTTTCACACGAAGTTCATTATGGTGAAAAGTGAAAAAATTTGTAAATCTAGTAAGGTGTAAGTTCTAGGGCTCGTAAACTCTTTTGAACATTAAGTTTGCATAAGTCGAGTTTACACGATTTAGAAGGTACATAAGAGGTTATATGAAAACCCCTGGTACTTTTTGAGCCTACACAAAATTTATTTTTTCTGAGTCCTTTGCATGTAACAATTTCAGTATTTGGAAAATAGAAAATTTTTTGATTAATTATTGAGCTTGGTTGCTTTTCGTTATTTCAAGGTTTACAAATATTTGGAGAACATTTCTTCAATAATTCAAATATTTTGTAGAAATTTTGAAATTCTTTAACAGACCTAATTTGATCCACTTTAATTTGAAATAATACGCATATGATTTACACTAAAATTCTTCTTATTTTGGGCCTAAAACTAAATCTTTTAAAATTTACAAATTTTTTAATCTGTCCCCAAACAAAGTCGAAATCCCTCATTTGGGCCCAAATCCCCTTACCTAACAACTGTGTAAAACCTCATTTGACACAAAAAAATCCTCCCTTGAGAAAATTTCCTAAAATAAAATCCGCCTTTGACAAAATTTCCTACATGCTAGCGACATCTACAGTTTGTTTACAAAATTATCGATGTTGCATCTCTATATCATATGTCTCTGGTAAGAACTTTAATTTTTACTTAAATTGACAAAACAATTCAAAAACAGTTAAGATAACACAATAAAAATGCATTAAAAAAACCTTAACCGCCACATCATTAGTTTCTAGCTTGGTAGAGTGAGAGCAAAAATAGCTTAAGCGACAAAACAGTGCTTTATCTTGAAGATATGTATATTAGAGTGTCCCTTAAAAATAGATTTGTCACTACACCCCCCCCCCACCCCTATATGGATCAAGTTACTCAAAATATTAATTTTTATCAAGTGTAAAATTTTTTTTTATTCATTCAAAGTGATATTTTTCCGAAAATTATGAAAGCTGTTATTCTGTAAATTTCCTAGTGGGGCTTTTTGGCCAAAAGTATAAAAATTAACTCCATATGGATTACGTTACATAAAATAATTATTTTTATCCAGTTGAGATTTTTTTTTTATCAACTTAATGGCTTTAAAATCTCGTAGTCATAATTAATATTAATTTCGTGGGTCTTTTCTGACCCAAGGCCACTAAGGGTTAAATATTTTTTAAACAAATGTAAAGATAATTATAGTCTAACCAAATTTAAGTGACGTTTTTCCGAAAACTGTGTAAAATTTGATGAAAATAATCAAATTTTGTTTAATTTTTGACAAAATGAGCAATTTTTGTATAATGTCCTGGAAAGCAGTCGCTCCAAACACTAACTCGAATTATCAGTTTTACAATTTATTTTTTTTCTTTAATATCAACTATTATGTGGTACAAATAGCAATGGACATCTCCAAATTAGGCATTCTAAAAAATCTTTAAAATTAATTAAAAAAAAACACGTTTTTTCATATTTTTCAAATTCGTGGGTCATTTTGGATTCCAGGCTAAAGTGGGTTAGTGATATCCGATGAAGTCAAAATTCCATGTCTGAATCACTGTGACTATACTAAATGAATAAATGGAATAAAAAATAATTTTTTTTTCGAAATTTCGAATTTTGGGAATTTTTAATAGTAATACACTTTTTTTCCAAAATGGGCCATTTTCGTCCAACTTGCGACACGGGTTAACGTTTTCCAAAAAAAATAAAAATCGATTTCTTTAATTTGGGACCATTTCCAATAAAACTGGGGGGTGTAATGAACGAAAATCGACAAATCGCTATTTTAAGGGACGGTCTAATATATATAGAACAATCACAGTATATATTGTAGATAAAATAATTCTTATATACTAAATTTTACGGTAGTAACTCGAAATAGAGCAAAGATAATTACAAAAACACTTCTCCTGTAAAATTATGTATTTGTCTCTTAAGCTATTTCGGCGAATATGACTCGATATTTTCTTATTTTTATTTGTATATTTATAAAATTGGCTTATATCGCGGAAACTAAACGAGATAGAGTAAAGTAAAGAGTAAATTTACATTAACCAGCAGTTAGTACACTCATAAAAAAAAGTTAGTACAAAAGTCTGTTAAACGCGTTCTGATTATGTTTAACTAATTTTTCTTTTATTTTCTCTTGAAAAGCCCGTACAAATAGATAAAAATTCTGCTAAAATAACAGGAAATGGTACATGTATTTGCGCCAGCACAATTTTGACCTATTTGTACGGAATTTTTTTTATTAGTGTAGTTTTAGAGAACTACTTGTATTTATTTGATTAATACTACATTTATACTTGAGCAAAAACCACCTAGTTTTTGTACAAAACAAGTTTTTGCTTGTTTTTTTGTATGCGTTTTGACAAGTTAAAAACTACAAGTGCCAAAAACCAGGTAGTTTTTGCTCAGGTATAAATGTAATATAAACTAAAAGTTTTCAAAAAACTACTAGTTTTAGGATGTAGTGTAAACTGAGCTAATGCAACTTTTGGAATCAAGGAGAAATTGCTAATTGTTTTCAAAAATTCTGGTTTTTGGGTGTTTATTTTTTAATTCTGTAGAACTCGAGGAATTGCATTCTACTTACACGAAAAATCAACTGTAGAGCACTAGGAATGCTTGTTTTTATGTAAAATGGTGGAGAACTAATTAAAACCACCTAAAACATATCCAAACTTCTAAGATAATGTAAGAGCTGAATAATTATTGTAACCCATACTATACTTAGAGATTAATCACAACTGGGTCGACTGTCGACTACCGACAAGAAAATTTAAATTAAGCGACAATCCATCGTCGACATTATTTAATATTTAGGAAAAAGGAAAGCAAAACCAAAATTTAATTGCAATTTATTTTGCCATCATTTTTCATCAATTCAATTCATTTTGCATTAATCGTGAAATGCATGATCTCTTAATTTTTAACCATTTAATATGTAATTTCACGAAAAATACAAAAAAAAAAATTAAAAAGGTGTTTTTTTTATTGAAAAATATGGGTTTTTGCCAAATAGCTACATTGCGATTATTTTAACCTTTAAATCCATGATCTCTTCAAATTTAATAATTTTTTTTTATATATAACAATATATTTATTTATTTAAAAAAAGGTGATTTTTATTGAAAAATATGGTTTTTTACCAAATCGCTAAATTGTAATTATTTTAACGTGCATGAAAAAGAAAACCAAAAAAAAAATTATATAAACTATGAATTATACATTTATTGTCGCCAAACTTAATTTTATTGCGATAATACCACTTTAAATATTTAAACAAACATTTTTGAATATTACACTTTGTGTAAAAAAAACCCATGTTTTAGATTATTCACAAATATACGAAGCAAAACCAAGATTTTTCATATAACTGCTTAAAAAATCTGCGCTAAACTATAAGAACACTGTATACACAAAGGACCTCAATGCTTATAAAGTCAGTTTTGTGCATCAAGTGGGTTTTTTTAATCAAAAAACTGGTATGTTGACAAATCGCTACACTATGCATTTAAGGGTTAAGTCTTGTTGTTTTTAATTTTACTGTATTTATTGTTGCATTTTTGCAGAAAATTCAGTATTTTTATTTTCATTTATCTTTCTTTTGTCAAAAAAATATTTTTTTTGTAAACTAAGTACGATTTTTTGCAACTCCGATACACATTTTTGCAACACTCTCTTCTGGTCAGCAATTCTTATTTAAGTAAAAATATGGCAACAATATGACAAATATTTCGAGTGTATTTTAGAGTATTGGCGTGAAAAAAGAATAGATTCTATTACGATGACAAATCGCCGGACGTCATGGCGTCATTTATTTTTCCATACAAATTATATGAAAAAGAAATTGCGCGGTCGTTGTTGACCCAGTTGTGATTAAGCAAGGGTTCAATAAACAAATAACAAAGAACCTTGAAACATAAAAAAGAAATCAACAAAAATTTAATTTGCCTAAACAATCGAATCTTCATTGTACTATTGAGTAAAATCAAAACTCATTTGCTAATATGTTGTAGGTGATACACAATGTGATGATGCTTGCTCGTATGTTCCTTTGTTTCCCACTGCAGGCCCTCAAGTACAATCAAGTGTGTATGATACATATAATAAAGGGAATGGGCTTTGAAAAGTACAAAGGCCAAAACGTAGAAACCGTGTGATTGTTGTTGACGAAAATGAAACAAATGATTTGGCAATGGTTGTGAAAAAAATTATTTACATATTTTCTCCTTCAAACCTGGGGTTGCTACTGATCATGTTATTGATTTTATAGAAAACATCTTGATTAGTGCTCTTAAACATTTAATTTCAATAGAATTTCTCACACTTTTGTAAATAACTCAGGAACCAAAAGGAGTACCAAACTGATATTTGACAGTAACATTGATGAAAAACTAAGAACTAATACTGAAGGAAATCAGTGAGTTGAATGATAAAGTAAAAGAGATTGATACAGTGAACACTGAAATTGTATATCTAAAGGCTGATGTTAAAAAACTAAATACAATAATGTTAAAACAAGAAAACTCCGTAGTAGCATCGGATTTACGGATTACTGGTGTACCTTATTATGATAATGAAGATCTGCAAAAAATGTTTGATATTAATATTTGTGAAACTTTAAAAATTACTACGCCATATTATAAATCAATTTTTCTTGGAAGTAACTTTAAAAATATTCGAAACGTAGATGACCCTCCTATTGTCATAAAATTAAATTCACCATTCGATAAAAACTTTTTTATAAAAACTGTTGCAGCCTTTCGGCGTAAATATAAATCGCCTTTACGTTTTCATGATGCTGGTTTCCATAGGAATGAACCATTTTATATAAAAGAAAACATAACCCCGCATAATTACAAAATATTTCGAAATCAAAAAAGATAGTTTCTTGACTGTTGTTTGCACTCAGCGTGACATTGTGCACATTAAGAAGCTTGATAGAGATGAACCACTTCAAATTGAGATGCCAGATCAACTAAACAAGTTTTTCTAATTGCTCGGATTGCTTATTTGCCTATTTCTCATTACATAATAATAAAAACTGTCCATTTTACTACTATTTAATGTACCCACTTAATTTTCTTTTTTTTTAATCTACTGTTACAATTATTTAAATTATTTAGACATTCTTATTTACACTTGTGTTATTTTCGTTCCATTTTTATTACCATTAATTCATATAACATTCAAATGTGTTGCTTTCCACTCTGTAATACATGATCTGTGATGGTAGTTTTAGTTCCAAAGACAATGTTTTTATTTTTAACATGCTTAGAATTCTTGCCAAGCAAAAGTCCGGACTCAAAATAGTACATATAAATGCACAAAGTCTCAATAACACGATGGATGTGTTTATTCAGGAGTTGATTTTATATGCGTTTCTGAGACCGGTACCCCGTTCCTGTATCTAATGCGAGAAGTTTTGCATCGAGAAATGTATGGTCACCCTGCATTATACAGGCTGATTAAAGACGTGATAAAATGGACTACAGTTTTTGTTGTAATTCGTTCAGATAATGTAACTTTAAGAACTGTTGACACATGTTGTTTTGTAAAACACCTAATTAAATTAGAAATAACTTACTATGCAACGTATTACTAGCTAATTTGGTTTCATATATATTTAATTATCTGCGACTCACCCTATAGAAAGCAGAGCAGGGTTGCATTTCACATGTTTTTTCCGCAAACTTTTTCGATGCGAGAAATACCGAAACGGGGTGCTGGTTCGATCCTTCAATCAATGATGCCATTTTCAATTTGCCTGGTTTCAAATTATTTCGTGCTGACAGGAAAACACACGCTGGTGGTGTATCAATCTATGTAAGGAATGATATAAATACTTGCTTGAAACTAAAATCGAAGTCCTTCAGTCCAATTGAATATTTATTTTTGGAGGTAACCACTGAAGATAAGAGGAAAATACTGTTTGCCTGCGTATATCGACCAAATAATGATGTTGATACAAATGATTTGCTAGATAAAATTGTATATTTATCATTATTATATAATGATGTTATATTGCTGGCGATTTCAACAGTAATCTGCTCACTGAAAACTCACTTTCGAAGCCTGTGCAAACACTTGGCCTACTGCCCGTCAGCACAATAACCCCAACCCATTATCCAAAAGCTACAAACAGCTTACTTGACGTCTTCTTTGTAAATCATAAAAAGAAAATACTGCTTTATGATCAGTTATCTGCTCCAGTTTTTTCAAAGCATGACCTTATCTTTACAGTGTATGATGCCTTTATCTGCACTGAAGATATTTATTACTCATATCGTGATTTTCGAAACATAGATTATGTAACAGTAAACCAGCGGCTTGATTGCATTAGTTGGAATTTAATTTAAGATCTTGAGGACGTAAATGATCAAATAGCTTTCATTCAAAATAATCTGTTTGAAGTATTTAATGATACCGTGCCGGAAAAGACAAACATTTTCAAGGCCAAACAGACACCGTGGTTAATTTCAGCTATAAAACATATAATTGATGTCCGGAATCTAGCTTATAAAAAATGAAAGACATTTAAAACCCCTGAATTGCAATTTTTGTTTAAATCCGCTAGGAAAAAAGTTGTGAATAATATAAATAAGGCTAAAACGGCGTAATATCAATAGAAATTTTCAACAGCTATAGATAGCAAGAGCAAGTGGAAAAAAATCCGTGAAATTGGTATTGTTAAAAAAAGTGTTTGCATTACTAGTTCTGAAGTTGACGTTAATAAACTAAACCACCAATTTGTTGACGTTAAAGTGGCAACACCAATTGAAAATGAATATGAAAAAATCCATGTAGTGCCTTTTGAAAATTGTTTTTATTTTCGATGTGTGGATCAAATAGAAGTTCTCAAAAGTTTAACATCAATAAAATCAAATGCTGTGGGTTTGGATGGACTTAGTCCTAGATTTTTGAAACTTATCCCTTTGGCGAGTGGCGTACATTATAATGTACGTCGACTTCATCAACTCGTCACTGATTTGAATTTTAACCAAAGCGCTATTCATTTACTGTTATCGGTTAGTTATTTTGTTCTTATTAAAATTTTATGCATGCTGTGAAATTTCAAAACAACATGAGAGCAGTAGAGTGCTTTTTGTCTTGTGACCATCAACGCTGCTGAGAATGTGTTTAAATTTAAAAGTTCTAAAAAAGCTAAAGTTTAGTCTCAAAAATTGTGTGATGAATAAAATTCAAAAATTCAAAAGGTTTTATGTAGAGATTAGTAATAGGAAAAATATAAAATTAAAATCTTAAAAAAATTTTTAACCCGCTCGGAGTCGGCAGCATGTTAATGTTTTAACTTTGATTCCAAATATCTCCAATAGATGGCGCTGCAAATCCATAAAAGTAATAAACAATATTTCTTGGGCATAGATCTACATTTCCACGAAGTTTGGTCAGAAAATTCCTAGCCATTAAAATTCCTGTGTCAAAGGGTTATAATCCCTAAAATTCTGCCATTCATTACGCACGTATTTAATACCATATTAACTAAGTCAATATTCCCCGATATATGGAAAGAAGCCAAAAATACCGATCCCTAAGAACAGCAATGAATTTAGACCAATTGCCATTCTACCTTTTTTGTCCAAAGTAATGGAAAATCTAATGAAAAGCCAAATGAATAAATATTTACTGGAGCATAATTCCAGAAAAACAGTCTGGTTTTAGACAGGGAAAAAGTTGCATCACGGTGTTGATCGATGTGGTTGAAGAAATTAGGTCAAAACTGGATAATGATATGGTATCTTTTCTTGTGCTGTTAGATCACAGCAAAGCTTTTGATACAGTTGATTACTCAATTCTGCTGACCAAACTCCAAAAGCTTTTTAATTTTTCTAATTCGGCTAAAAAACTTATTTCGTCATACCTTTTAAACCGTAAACAAGTTGTGTTTATAAATGGCTTGACTTCCAATGCAGTTCATGTTGATAGAGGGGTACCACAAGGTTCCATTTTTGGTCCATTGCTTTTCTGTATGTACATTAATGATCTTCCTGAAGCTGTAAGTCACTGTGATATACAAATGTATGCGGATGATGTACAGTTGTACTTAAAGCACCGTAAGTTGTTTTTCACGTGAAAAATTTTCCCTTAAACTTTGAAGGCCTTAAATAGTAATTTAAGTTCTGAAAATTAAATTTTTTTATGTAATTAGAAAGCCACAATTACACTAAATAAAAAATGTCACTTTTATACAAGAAAAATAATAGTCTTGTATATTAAATTTGAGTGAAAACAAAGTCTACATAATTTTCACGTGAAACTCATTGTCGTGAAAAATAATTTATTTTATATGGAGTGTAACAGTTTTTTCACGTGAAACTCAAACAACTTACGGTGCTTAAGCACCAAAATGGAAAATGTACGTTATTGTATTGAACGCATTAACAATGAATTAAATAAAATTCACAGTTGGGAAAGTCTAAATGGTTTGTGCATAAACCAGTGTTGCCACCAGTAAAACAAAAAATTACACAGCTGTAGGTCAAAAATTATCCAAAACTGTTTGAAATTACACAAAAAATATATTTTTCATATTATTTAAAAAAAACTCTACTGGGCACATTGGAGAAGAATACAAATTTTTTGGGAAGAATTTCGCCATTTCTTACCGACTGATATGAAATTTCACACTCTAAGTTTTGGATGGCCGAAACTGCGGGAGCTGTGCCATTCGACTCCAAAGTTTTGCCATTTTCTATTTAGCATTTTTCATATAACCTGGTCCGTGTTTTTGCCTTCCGCAAAAGCAAATCCAGGCCAATTTCTCTGAAAATATTATTACAAATTACAGTAATTATCACTTATATGCACTTATAAATTTGCACGACTTTTAGTGCTTATAAACGGGAAATGCATTTAAAAGAAATACGTTATATGCATTGTCAGTGAGGTGTTGGATAAGGTGAGGTGTTGGATAAAAACGATAATTGCTTAAAACCGGCATGCATATAAGCGGTAAATACTATATTATATTAACTAAAGGGAATTTCGATGCAATATCTTTTTCAGGATTAGAATAGCGTGCTTTTAAATTTCAATATTAAAACAATGTTATTTTATCCATATTAAAAGTTTCTTTCAGAACAAAGTATTTATGTTGTTCAGAAAGGCTACTTCATTCAAATGCATTGGATGCAAAAATATTATTTACTTACTTGCTGTGATGGCATAAGCCCTGTTCAACCCTAGCTTCAAATGTCGGCAAGACAGGAACAATTTTAAAAATACCGTATTTGTAAAATTTTGCCTGTTTTATTTAATTTTTATGTTAATGGTAGCAAGACAGACCTTAACATGAAATTTCTCTTCAGTAGGTGTATCAACAAATTTTCTTTTAAAAAATAAAAGTATAACATTTTTTTTCAAAATTTTCATACGATTCTGTTGAAATCTGAAACATGTTGGATTTACAGAATTCTTAAATATACTGATTACGCTTCACCTTGCTGCGTTAACAAAATTTTTGTCTGGTCAAAGCCCAGTATCATGATAACTAAAGCAATAAAATTTTTGAGAAAATTTTTAGAAAGTCACAATCATAACAAACTCAAACTTTCCCAATCTTTCGCTGAATTTTTAAATGTTCTTGCAAACCAAGAGAATTTTTAATAGAAGCTTGACAATTATTTTCGCAGAAAATAAAGAAAAGGTGGTGTTTTAAACAAAACAAAAAAATATATAATACAATTGGTTTCTTCCAAATTGGGGTTAGTGTTGAAAAAATTTACAAAAGTAATTCACCAGAAAATGGAAATTTGTGGTAAATGTTTCACTGACAAACTCGTTTCGTTTAAATATCGACTAATTTTTATTAATTTTTTAAAAAGCTCCGGGACTTTTAAAAATTTACGGAAATTTCTATAAAAAGTGAAATTACACAAAAACTACATAAAAATGTCATTATTCAAAAATTATCCAACGAATGTGTAAACAGTCCCGTTATTGAATAATTATTCAAAAAGTGGCAACACTGGCATAAACCCAACGAAATCAAAATGCATCTTTTTATCAAGAAATAATAAAAAAGACTTGATAATAACGTCTCAGTGCTAATAAATCACACTACAATCGATTTTGTTCCATCATCGTCAAATCCAGGAATAAAGTTTAATGCCGAGCTATCTTGAAAAAATCACATAAACATTTCGTCTGGAAAAGTTCATGGGATGTTGAGAAACCTGTGGGCTGTTAAAGCGTCGACGCCCTTTAAAATACGTATGCTCCTGGCAAAAACATATCTAATACTTGTTTTGGTGTATGGATGTGGAATATTTGCAAATTGTGACACCACTGATTGCGATCGACTTCGAGTCACATATAATAATATAGCAGATATGTATTTAATCGTAGTAGAAGGGATAATATATCATCGTTCACACATCAGTTGCATAATATTTGTATCAGTTGCATAATATTTGTTTTAAAGACTTACTAAATTATAAAAGCCTTTTGATGATGCGTAAGCTGATATATTCAAAGGAACCTGAATATCTCTATAGAAGAATTACAAATCTCCACGTGGAAGAGGCTTGATTTCACAAAAATATAAATACGCTTTATCTACAAGACAATTTTTTAATTACACAATCGATCTTTGGAATGACTTACCATCAAATATTCGATTGGTTAGCAACACAATACGCTTTAAAATGGAACTGTTAAATTTGTTTAAAATGTATTAAATGTTTTTTCAATTTTATATTGTTTATTTTAATTTATATATTTGTGTAATTTAAATTTCACTATGTTTATTTTTAAGTTTTTTAATTTATAGTTAATTTCAATTTATAAATTGTATTTGAATTTGACAAAACATTAACTTGAAAGTTTTACGTGATAGTTTGAATCAATAAACTAAACTAAAAAAAAAACTTAACTAATACAAAATTATTAAAAAACTACGATAAAGCACTCCGAACCGCGGATTAAGATAAAATGACTTCCCGATGAAAAAAAATTATATATAGTCATATATAATAATATCTTGTTTTATCTTATAATATAAGAGTTATATGTTGTCATAGATATCAATATATAGCCGAGTAAAAAAAATTATATATAATCATATGTGGCATATATTACAATATATAATTAGACATGTGGTTATGTATATCCATATATAATTATATATGACGTTTTTTCCGAAAAATTTTCCTTATATTATGCCATATATAATTTCATCTAATTAGATATCGGCCTTCATAATATTAGATATGGCATATATAATTATATATTACATAACATGGTTGATCTTATTGCATATATAGTTATATATAGAACTATATCTTAATATATATGGTGGCATTTTAGCAATATATAATTATATATGGTATCATTTAAACAATATATAATTATATATGGTGACAGTTAAACTAGATATTATCATATATGGTGCCATTTAAATAATATATGGTCATATATGGTACCTCATAAACAAAATCTTTAATTCAGTTCCAGATATGATAATATATGGCACTATATATAGTGCGATATATATTTATATATGGTGTTATTTAAGCTATATATTATCATATATGGTGCCATTCAAACCATATATTATCATATATTGTGCCATTCAAACCATATATTATCATATATGGTACCATTTAAACCATATATTATCATATATGGTGCAATTTCAACAATATATGCCCATATATGGTACCTCATGAACAATATTTTTAATACAGTTCCACATATGATAATATATGCTACCATATATAGTGCCATATATATTTATATATGGTGTTATTTAAGCAATATATTACCATATATGGTGCCATTTAAACCATATATTATATTATCTTATATGGTGCCATTTCAACAATATATGCTCATATATGGTACCTCAGGAACAACATTTTTAATACAGTTCCAGATATGATAATATATGCTACTATATAGTGCCATATATGTTTATATATGCTGTTATTTAAGAAATATATTAACATATTTGGTGCCATTTAAACCATATATTGTCATATATGGTGCCATTTCAACAATATATATTCATATATGGTACCTGATGAACGACATTTTTAATACAGATGCAGATATGATATCATATGCTACCATATATAGTACCATATACTTTGATATATCGTATCATTTAAACAACCCGAGGAAAAATAGTTACATATAGTCATATATGTGATTAAGTTATATCTGTATAAATATACAGTTTCATCCGAAGAATGGCCCGATATATTTTTATCAATTATTTATCAATTTTTATCTAAATGTATCAGTTTAGATCTGACCTGATTAAATTATGTGTTAATCAGATGAAATTGTATCAGATTTTTGACCTGATACAATTTTATCGGTTTGATCGTAATTGGTTCAATTTTATATAAATAAAATATAATTGTATCCTACATTTACCTTATACAACTGTATCAAAGTTTTAAACTGATATCAGGTCAAAATTGGGATATAACTATATAATTTTGTATACAAATATATCTATTTGGACCTAAACTGATACCATGTGATATAAACCAATAAAATTGTATCAGGTCAAAAATCAGATACAATTTTATCTGATTAACACATAATTTAATCAGGTCAGATCTAAACTGATGGAATTAGATAACAACTGATACAAATAAGAACTGATACAATTTTATCGGGCCATTTTTCGGATTAAATGGTATATGGATAAATCTAAGTTATATATTACCATATAAAGCTCCATATTGGTGCCATTTAAACAATATATTGTCATATATGGTGCCATCATATATGGTAACTCATCAGCAACTACAATATTAACTGTATTTCAAAAGCTATTAATTGTATTTCAGAAATTTTAAATGTTTTTTAGAAATTATGGAATGTATTTCAGAAATTTATTAATTGTATTTCAGAAATAATCAAATCTATTTCAGAACTTGTTGATGGTTTATCATAGTTAATAGAGAAAAATTTCTAAATTACATTTCATAATTTCTGAAATACAATTGATAATTTCTGAAATACAGTTTGATAATTTCTGAAATACAGTTGTGAATTTCGGAAATACAATTAATAATTTCTGAAATACAATTGATAAAACTGAAATTCAATTGACTAGTTCTGAAATACAATTCATAAATCTGAAAAATAATTGATAAGTTCTGAATTGTATCTGATAAAACTGAAATTCAATTGATTATTTCTGAAATACAATTGATAAATCTTAAAAACAATTGATACAATTGGAAATGGTGTAGAGCGTTAAAAATATGTAAATAAAATTATTTTAAAAAAAAAATTCAATTTAATAAAAAAAATATAATTTTATAAAAACATTTATAGAAAATAAAATTATAATTTTATAAAAAGAAATTCTTTTGAATGGGGGAAATGTTTTTAGTTGATCTGTTATTTTTAAGTAAATAAATGTTATTTTAGTTTGACTCAAGATCATAAATTAATATCACTTTCTGTTTAAATTACTTTGAAATCAAAGAAAGATGATACAATTTTTACAAGTAAATTACAAAGAATAAAAATTATTGAAAAAATTTCGATAAGACCAGCAAGGATAATGCGCATTTTTATAAAAAAAAATGCATAGCCGTGAAAGGTATCGAACTCGAGACCTTCTGAGTTTAAACCTTATTTTAACAAAATATTGTAATTTTTATAAAATCAGTGCTCTTGGATCTTATTTAATCCCAAATAAATGGAGATCTTACGTAGTACCCAAATATAATGCGGGATCTAATTTTAGCTGTCATTTTCCTGTCAATCTCCAAATATATTGCTGTTTCTAATTCGATCTGCAATTTATGGGATAAATTAAGATCCTACCAAATCCCCAAATATATCACTGCATTTAATTCGATCTGCAATTTATCGGAAAAGTTAAGATCTTACGCAATCCCGAAGTATATTACTGGATCTAATTTTATCTGTAATTTTTTGGATAAATTTAGATCTTACTTAATCCCCAAATATATTGCTGGATCTAATTTGATCTGCCAATTTTCTATTCAATTTATATCCAAGTTTATCCACAAATATATTGCTGGATCTAATTCGATCTGCCATTTTTCAGATATATTTAGATCTAAGTTAATCCACAAATATATTGCTGGATCTAATTTGATCTGCCATTTTTCAGATCAATTTATATCTAAGTTTATCCACAAATATATTGCTGGATCTAATTCGATGTGCCATTTTTTGGATCAAATTAGATCTAAGTTTATCCCCAAATATATAGCTACAACTAATTCGATCTGCCACTTTTTCGGATCAAATTAGATATACGTTTATCCACAAATATATTGCGGGATCTAATTTGATCTGCCAAAATTGAGATCAAATTAGATCTAAGTTTATCCCCAAATATATAGCTGGATCTAATTGGATCCGCCATTTTTCGGATCAAATTAGATCTAAAAATATCCGCAAATATATAGCTGGATCCGCCAATTTTCGGATCAAAATAGATCTAGGTTTATCCCCAAAGATATCACTGGACCTCCCAATTTTGAGATATAACTTGATCTTAGTTTATCCCCATATATAGAATGGGATCTAATACGATATGATTGGATACACCCAATTTTGAGATCTAATTGTATCAGCTAGATATTACAGCAGATCTTAAACAATATCAAATTGGATATAATTAGATATTGCGCGAGATCAATTTTTTTTACTCGGGTAATTATATGTTTCTTATGTGTCACCTTACATAACCATATATTTTTATATATTGTCTTTTATAAGATTATTTATCAACCATATATGCTATACATAATCATATATGACAGATCTGTCATATATAATTATAAATGATCATATGTAACATAATATACGATCAAATGTGGTGGCATATAAGCCACATATTTTGAGATATAGTAATATATGCCCTCTTATAAAAATTTATTGGTTGTATGATGTAAGATATTTTTATATATGATTATATATTATCCCGTGAAAAAACGATTAGATTTGATTAAGTTAGGTTTGATCCAATTGTATCTATTCATATTAAAGAGTGAATAATAACGTATAAAATTAAATATGAATTTATCTACGATTCCGATTTTCAAAATTTTCTTATTCGTTGCCTTATATAATCATATCCTAAAAAATATTTTCTCTTATATCATTTTATATGCCATATACAAATACATATACTTGATCAAATTATATCTCGTTGAAAATACATTTTTATATTGCTTCGAACAACACTTTATAAAACTAAATTTGACCCAAGAATATTTTAGATAAAATTATTTACTATCTCGAATCGAACAAAATGTATGTGGATTTAAATAAAGGGTTCTTCAATAAGAGCGCTACAAAAGTTTTTTGAAATAAAACAAAAACGGTTTTGGATATCTATGTAATTCTTTATTCCTATGAAAGTACGTTCGATGCCATTATGTATGGAAATCGATCTCTTTTGCATGGCCACCACGGGCACGCTTGCAGAAGTCCAGACGCTGAACCCAATTTTCGACGGTTTTCAAGCATAAATCGGCCGATACTGCTGCAATTTCATGTTCGATATTCGTACGAAGTTCATCAATCGTCGCTGGCTTGTTGGCATAGACCATAGATTTGACGTAGCCCCACAGGAAATAGTCCAACGGCATAAAATCGCACGACCGAGGCGGCCAATCGACTGGACCATAACACGTTCTCCAAACTTGGTTTGCAATAAATTGATTGTGACATTCGCTGTGTGGCGCCGTCCTGTTGGAACCACATGTCCCCCAAGTCCATATCATCCAATTGGGGCCAAAAATATTCGGTTATCATTGAACGGTAGCGATTCCCATTCACAGTAACGTGCCGGTCTTGATCATCACGGAAGAAGTACGGCCGAATGACGCCGCCGGCCCATAAACCGCACCAAACCGTGATTTTTTCGGGATGCAATGATGACTCATGCAGTACGTGTGGATTGCTGTCTGACCAATAACGCATATTTTGTTTATTGACGAAGCCATTCATTATGACTACCATAAATTGGACGTAGCGCTCTTAACGTTGAGGCAACTGACTCCGAATGTCGGTAGTAAATTTTAATAATTTCGACTCGTTGTTGGCTCGTATATCTTTCCATCATGAAATGGCAAACCTTACTGAAGAGAAATGTCAAAAGAGCGGCAAGAAATATGGCGTCGTTTGTTGTCCCTGTCTTTCTACTTTTGTAGCGTCCCTGTTGAAGAACCCTTTACAATTATATACTTAATAATTCAATACAAAATTAAAAAGCTGAGCTTATATGTTATGTTGCATCTAGGGTTTTTAATGACCTAGAATTTTTTTATTTCTGGGATAAATGAGATATACCAATGTCGCACTTTTTAATTATTAAATCTAATCTTAAATCTAATAAAAGAAATAATAAGAAAAGTAACTACACAGAGAAAAAATTATAGTTAAATCAATTACTATATCAGATTTTAATTAACATTTGATTTTTTACGAACACTTTGTAAATAAAGTATGAATATTAGAGCTAGTGTTATAGTCATCGATTGTTAGGATATTTTATTTAAGTAAGAAACTTTGAAACAAAATTTTCTAATTGGTGGCTGATCCTTATTAAAGTAAATTATAGTTAAACTTTTTCATATTTAAGTTAATGTGTTTTTCAATTTTAAAAATAAGAAGAACATTTTTTATATAAAAAAAAACCTGAGATTTGTGTGATTTCAAAGCTTTTTCTATTTTAGTAAACGTTGTTTCTGTATGATTTTAATTTTTTACTTCTGTGTAGTTACTGATAACCGTTAACGGATTATATAACCCAAATAGAGAGAAGTTTGCTGGACCAGTTTTAATGAAATTTTTTATTAAAATAATAAAATTTTCTTCACAAGGTAAATGAAAAATTTCTTAAATTTGGTAAAAAATCTTCATATATTTTATGAATTTAGTTTTAATGAAACTTTTTCATTAAGTGTATGAAACTTTTAATAAATCAAATGAATATTTTCACAACATTTTATCAAAAATTCCATTAATTCAATGAAATGTTTCAATAGACGAGGCCCAGTGAAATTTCATCGGTTTTGTGCAAAAATTTATTAATATCATTCAGATAATTCTCTCAGTTAAATAATTGGTCGTTTTCCAACACTATACATATTCATATAAACAAACAAAATTTAATGCAATTGAATAAGACCAAAACTCCGATAAAATTGGATGAAATTATATCAATTCAAATATCTTTTTTATTCGTTTATATACAATTTGATTAATCCATTTTCCGGATTGAATTTTACATAATTTAGTATGATGCCAAATAAAAAAAGTATGCTATAAGATATAATTATATATGACCATATATGGTACAAGATTAACAATATAATTTTAGAAATAACTAAATATGGTCCCAGGTCAATAATATTTTATTTGTCTTTATTATATAATTATATAATCTGAAAAATACTACCATCGACTCCCAGTTTGGGCACAAACATTTTTTTTTGTCTTTTTTTTCACTTAATTTGATTTACTTATAAATATTTTTTTATACCCTAGTAAAAATAATTTTTATACAATCATTTATGATTTCATACAATTATATCTCGTCGAGTATTGTGAAATGTTTATTTTTTTTATATAATTATATCAAAAGATATTTATTTATATAAAATCATATTAATCAGATCCACCATTTCCCGGATCAAATCATATATGGGTTAACATAATTATGTCTAAAAATATATTATTAGTTCTGAAAAATAGTGGATCTTGTTAATATGATTTTATATAACTAAATATATTTTGATATAATTATATATTAATACTTGGTGTTGTTCATATGACAACACCAAACGATATACAAATCTTTAACCGTACGATTCATAACCAGCAAAACTCCTTTAATTTCATAACCAGGTACCCGGGTACCCGAAGTAGGTTGTTTTGCGTTTATTGAAATAAAATAATATTTTCCTGTAAATATTTTTGTTGTTGATTACATTTTGCGTTCTCAACTGTACAAATTTGATATTTGGAAAAAAACTGGTTTCTGTTCGTATATAAGTACCTAAAGCGACACAAGTAGGCAGAAACTGGTTTTATGTAAGGGTTGTTTATTTGCTTATTTTGCTTATTTTCGGTACCTACTTGCTTAATTTGCTTAATTAATTGCTTGAATTAGATAGCAGATGTTCATTTGTGTCGTAAAATTGAAATATTTCATTTGCTTCGCCAGTCTGTGTTGAATATTTGAACAGTGAAGTTGGTGAAAAATGAGCCGCAACGACCGATATTTGACTAAAAGGGAATACTGGAATTTGAGTGATGAAGCAAGAAGCACATATATTCAACGTTTATTAGAGGAAGTGACTCAAGATGAGGACCTTGAAGTGGACCCTGTGGAAGATCAAAATGAAGGAAATGTGTCCTATACTGGCGAAGTTTCGGAATCAGAGAATGAAGATTTGAATGTTGACAACGCAAACGAAATTGCAGCTGCTATTGACGCACCAGAGGAAATTTTCTTTGATGATGAAAGTGAAGATGATGATATGCAAGATGATGCACCAACAACAAACCCAGCAGACTACATGACTGCACGTGATGGCACACAATGGCAGCGAACACCACGTAGTTGCCAACAAGTGAGAAGCCACAATATATCCAGAGACCGCTGTGGTCCAGCGCGGATTACTGAAAATATGACGCATTTGCAGTGTTTCAAATCATACCTCACAGTGGAAATGGTGGATATAATAGTGCGCCACACAAATAGAAAAGCGCATGCCACATATAATGTGTACAATGAAGAGAATCCCAATAGACGTCAGTTGAAGTGGAAAGACACGACAATCAACGAAATTTATGCGTTCATTGGAATGGTTTTGATGGCTGGCACAAATCATTCTAATGACGAAAACGCAAGAGATTTGTGGAAGTCACAGGCTCACCCAATATTCCGCGCCACCATGGGAATAAACAGGTTTTTCGATTTGCTGCGTTTTATGCGGTTTGACGACCCCAGAACACGGGTAGAGCGGCAGCGTCAAGACAAAGCGGCGCCAATTCGCGATATTTGGATAATGCTGAATGCAAATCTTGCCAGATATTATGTGCCATCAGAATATTTGACCATTGATGAACAATTATATCCATACCGTGGTAGAACCAAATTCACCCAATATATACCCTCGAAGCCAGCAAAATATGGCATAAAAGTATGGTGGATTTGCGATGCCAAAAACTCATATCCACTTCATGGCCAAATATATACTGGCAAACAAGAAACTGGTCGTGAAGTTGGTGTTGGCGAAAGAGTGGTGAGAGATTTAGTTGGGCCATACTACGGTAGCGGACGAAATATAACAATGGATAATTTTTTACGACGCTGCCGTTGGCTAGGCAACTAAAAGTAGAAAAGCTCAGCATTGTGGGTACACTCCGCCGCAACAAAGCTTACATCCCTGCGGAGATGAAAGAAGACAAAAAAAAGACGTTGGTTCAAGTTTATTTGGCTTCTACGACAACGTAACACTGCTCTCATATAAGCAGCGGAAGTCCAACTCGGTCATCCTTCTTTCTAGTATGCATGATGATGCACAAATTGACGAGAATGGGAAACCAGAAATTATAAATAAATACAACCAAACAAAAGGTGGGGTGGACGTAATGGACCAAACGCTCCAAGAATACACGACCCAGCGACAAACAAGAAGATGGCCGATGGCATTTTTCTATATCATTGATGTGAGCGCATTTGCATCACACATCATATATTATGGAAATAATCCAACTGCACGATACACCACGACGCGCAGGAAGAATTTCCTGCGTCAACTGGCAGAAAACCTGTGCATTCCTGTTATAGAAAATATAATTTCAAATGTGCAAAGCGTGCGCCAATTTTCAACAAAAAATGCAATTGAAAGCATCATCGGAAGGCCGTTGGAGAGTGTGCTTTGTGCTGCAGGTCCGTCAACATCTCCGTCAGCACGACAAAGGGGCAGAAAAGCACATACGGGCGTGTGCTACATGTGCAACCTTCTTCCAAATAAGCGCAGAAGAAAAACTAGAAAAAATTGCAGCATATGTAGCACGCCGATATGCGATGAGCACGCCATAACAATTACTAAATGCTACAATTGCCACAATAACAACGATAGTGATTCGGATGAATTATAATATAATATATATAAAATATGATAAAATAAATAAAAAAGACATTTATTTCCAATAAAAACAACACAAAAAAACGTTTTTTCATTTACATGTCAGGCATTTACATAGGAATTGCATTAGGGTACCCTGGGACCCGGTTGTGTGTTTATGGGGGTAAAACATTTAAAATCATTTTTTAAAGAAAATATTGAAAATATTTTGAATTTTTTCGTATTTAAATCTTAGTTTAGCCAAAATCTCTCATGATTCGGAGTTTTATGTCCATATCTCAAAAATTATAGGCACAGCAGCACTTTAAAGTCAAAAAAGGTACACGGGTACCCGGTTATGAATCGTAGGGTTAAAATCATAAATGTTTATACAAAAAATATTTTTACTCGGGTAGATATTAAAAAGATTAAACCATTTGGTTTCAACAGCATGTGCAAATTATGTTTTCAATCAGTAGTATTTTAAATATATAATTAGATATCGTAATATATAATAATTTCGTTAAAGTTCTGAATTTGAGTTCTTCCAGCGAAAATGATTTTTTTTGTAATATTTCTACATAAAATTTTTGCAATATTCTTATGTTTTTACTCTTACTTTTAATACCAAAAAAAAAAACAACTTGTAAAAAAGTGTTGGATAAGAGTATTTTTTTTCCAAAGGATTGCTAAGTTTATACATGTCGTACCTTATTTAAAAGACATGTTGAGTCATATAAATCGGGGCCTAAACCTAAACAAACATTTTTGTTTAACTTTTTCACCAAAAAAATTCCGTGAGTGAAAAATATTTAAGATTTTTAATTTTTGTTTTTTTGAAAGACTGTTAATAAACAATTCTTTACATTTACATACCGTTTTCGGTCCGATATAAATGTAATCAAACACCATTTATGTACCGTTTGCTAGACCGTATACGGATCAGAAAACGGAACTTAAGGAACATCGAATCCGATTCGAAGCCAGTTTTTAAACTAAAAACGGATATATATATCTACACACAGAAAACAGATTCCGTGCTGACAACTGCATTTGAAGCCAATCGAATGGTTCGTTTGTGTTCGCCGAGTTTTTCAGTTACGACAACAGAAAACCAATTGAGACAGGACTTATTTGACTGTGACAACGGAATTTCAGTTATATCAAAAATAATTCGGTAGTCGCAACCAAAAAAACCATTCGATTGGCAACAAATTAGGTTGTTAGCACCGAATCTGTTTTGCGGGTGTATCTACATCTAGCCTATTTTTATTAATTTTGAGTTGTACAAATTATGTTATTTATAGATTTATTAAAATAAAGAAATTAACAAAACAACATAACTATCTATTAACCTTCTGTTCAGTTTGCATCTCCATCCGTTATCACTTGATAAAAACAAAAACGTATTTACTTTAAGTTAAAATGATGGTATTCAGGATGGAGTTTTGCAATGAGAAAAATTTGCATACACTTTCTCGCTAAAGCTTCTATTGGTAGTCAGCAACTATTTCGTTTTGCATCATAGAACTCATTTACATGAATCGCGAAAATACCTTTTGAATTTCATAAATATTTAGCATCCTATAAATGACACATGAACTCGTTTGTGCGTTGCTGCTGTATGATGGTAGTATTGAATTGATACAAGCTTTTGTATTGTGAAAAGTAGGGGAAGTGCGATACACTTGATCCGGAAAAAGTTGAAGCCGAATATCTTCATACTATTCGATATTTTTTCTCGCTTTAATTTTGTTCTGAAAGCTTTCTGAAGGTATCTTCTGTTCTGAAAAAAATATTCTGGGTTTATAACTATTTGCGTAATAATTAAAAATATAAATCGCCATAAAAGGATCAAGTGTGTTATACCATGAATACACTTGATCCCTATATGTAACACACAGGATCCCGGGGATGAAGTGTGTTTACTAAAGAATTTAATCCCGGGGATCAAATGTATACAAGAAAAAGGTATTTATTAAAATTAATACATCAGATTTAAATAATTCAGTTAAAGCGTTTTATTTCTAAAAAAAAAAATAAAAAATATTAATTTTTACTAGGTCTTTACTTATCTGAGGCCTTTAGCCCATATATTGGCTATGGACAGTATCGTATTTTTAAAATCTAATTGCTTTAATACGTTGTATGATATTGTTGCGATTTATGAACAATTTGGTTATATGTTTTCGAAAATAAAATTGGTATAAGATTGAAAAGATTACGTATGAAGAAACCTTATTCTTGTAATTTTTATGTGTTTGGATTCCTTTAGATTTCGATGAAATTTGGATATGTGATATAACTGACAAAAAAAAATGTGGTTTCAACCGAATCGTTCGGTTGCCGCAATCGAAAATTCGGTTATTTCAACCATATTTTGGTTATCACAACCCCATTTCGGTTGCCACAGCCCTATTTCAGTTGGAACAACAGAAATTGGATTATGCCAACCGAGTTATCGGTAACAGCAACCGAACGATTTGATTGGAACCAAATTCGGTTGGCACAACATTTCGATGAAATTTGGATATGTGATATAACTGACAAAAAAAAATGTGGTTTCAACCGAATCGTTCGGTTGCCGCAATCGAAAATTCGGTTATTTCAACCATATTTTGGTTATCACAACCCCATTTCGGTTGCCACAGCCCTATTTCAGTTGGAACAACAGAAATTGGATTATGGCAACCGAGTTATCGGTAACAGCAACCGAACGATTTGATTGGAACCAAATTCGGTTGGCACAACAACATTTTTCGGTAGGTGCAGGCGATAAAATTAAATAACTTTCGGTTTAAAATATATCGGCTCAAATTGATACGTATGGGGTAAAAGTGAGCTTCAAAGTTGTTCGAATCTTTTTTGTTTGAAAACTTTTTAGTAATTTTAGTACACTGTTTCATAGATCTTGAAGATACCTTGCATCTGGTATCCAATTTGAATACATTTCCTTGTAAGCATGTAAAAAACCCTAAAAACGAAAAACCGGTAATTTTTACCCCACTTTTTAACTCTCAAATATCAAATTGGACCTCTAAAAAGGTTCACTTGCTTATTTTCCCGCCTTCTCTATCACATATACAAATTTCATACAAATCTGAGTGAGCCACATGCGCAGGCCTTCCTTGTAAGCGATTTTGTTAAGCAAATTAGCTTAAAAAAAAATGCAGGCAATTAATACTTATTAAAAATTACTTACATTATACAGTTTATTTGTCCAATAATATTCATTTGTTTAATTAAAAGCATTTTTCCCAACAAATACACACTTGATCCCCGGCATCAAGTGTATTAAAAAAAAAAAAAGGATCAAGTGTATAGGTAATGTCATTTTTCTATTTTCGTCATAGTAAAAAATTACTAGAGAAATACGGATTTTTTTAAAACGTGGAATAACACCTTACACAATAGTGTTTAAAATTACATAACCAACAATTTTGTATTTAAAATAGGAACTTCAGAAACATTTGCTAAGTAAAAGCACAAAATAACAGAAATGAGAAAATACAGGTGATGGTGCCCAGAAGTTAAAGAAACCTAACAGAATAAAAAATAAAAATTAGTGTAAAGTGATGAACGCAATATTTGGAACAATCGATACAATAAATTTTTTTTCTGTGTTATGTACTTTGCGAGATAGTAGGGGGACCAAATCTTTTAAAGGATCAAGTGTGTCGCAATTCCCCTACTATTAAATAAACCGCGTAAAAGTACTTTAAATCACTTGTTTCGCACTTTAGTGTGTATTAGGGATAGCGATCCCGATCCCGAAAATCCCGGAATTTTTTCAAGAAAATATCGGGATTTTCGGCATCAAAATGGATTTTTTTTTATTATTTTATTGTATCATTCCATATAAAATGGATACAAAATTGAAAGATTTTGGATATGGCCCCTTTGGATTTTTACAAAACTTGGTACATACATTCTGCTAAGTGTCACGATATTAAACGTAAAATTTTTCATTTTGGTCCGCGTTCTATCGCTGTTTTAAGTTGAGTTTTTTCAGTAAATTTTTGAAAAATACATGATTTTCAAATGATTCCAACTTTTGAACGCGTTATCCGATTGTTATAAAATTTTTACCTCGTAATACTTCTATAATCTACTTTTAAAATAAATTGCAAAAATAAATTGTTGAATGCAAAAAGGATAATACAATTTGAAAAATATCCTTAATTTGCAAATATTTCAAAAACCTCATCTTTAATTTTCTTTAAATTATTGAAGCAGATAACTCAATATTTCAGCTACAGACTGTGCAAATTTCAAATTGGAACACCAATGGGTTCAAAAGAAAAACGCTTATTTTTAACAAAGTTTTTGAATTTTCACAAATAAACATAACACTGCATGACACAATCTTGACTTTTAAAAATTAATAGAGCTCTGACCATCAATTCTATATATTTTGGACATGCTGATTACAATTGCGTACTTTATTTTTCGATCTAAGGTACATATTTTCCGCGAAATGTCTTTAAAAATTAGCGGTTTTTCATTTAGGTTTTTATATACAAAAATGCAATCAATATAAATTTTTTGTGGTGAAATGTAGGCACAGGACTTGTATTCATATTTAGGCATAAAATCTGATGCATAAAACTTGATAATGAAACCACTGTTCGCGTTTTATATGGATTTTTACGGTTTTTAAAGGTTTTAGCCAATTGAATTGTTGAAAGCAAAATCGGCCTTAATAAATGGCACGGCTTAGTAAAGAAGCAATTAAAAGGAAATATTTCAACGAAAAAAATATATTCATCTGTAGCGGCCTATACGTTTAAAATCGCGACTTTTGAAAATTTTTATATGGCAGCACAGCTTTCCAAGTTGTCCCCAAAGTCCAACTTTTAGTATAATATGGGGTGACCTGTGAAAACTGTTTTTGCAAAATTTCTAGCAAAACAGTTTCTATTTGCAAAAGTTATCGCAATAAATACATTTTTTACTAAGGTTAGTCTCGTACTAAAGACACTTAGTGAAAAATGTATTTATTGTGATTTTCCCTCTACGTGTCCGTACCTCCATCCCTTTATTTTATTTCATTTCATTAATTCAGAGTGCTCACTAAACAATCTTTATTACATTGAGCGTTAATTATAATTAATAATTCTAATAATCATAAATTACAATACTTATTAATGCTTTTATTTAATATCAACGTTAAAAAGTCGTAAAAATAATTTAAAATTTATTATACGTAAATAGATACCACTACTTTACTACATAAGTCACAACAACAGGGTAGTAATTTGGAAGATGGCAAAGCAAACTGTGATAATTTTATATTGTTTTTTCTTTAGGATTTAAGATGTTTATTAAGGCTCCTACTTGAAACAAATATTTCTAGAAATTCTAAATTATTTTCTTAGGCCAGAATGAAATCCGGATAGGTACAAACCTACAGCAAATTATTCATCACAATTTTTTTAAACATTTTTAAGTTTTTAGCACATTTACTTTAATAAAAATTTATATTTTTTAAATATTTTTGTAATTTTCTACCAATTTCGATTAATCGATTAATCGTATGAAATTATTCGAATTATTCGTTATTCGAAATTTGGACATTTTAAATTATTCGAAAAATTTTTGAGAAAAATTGTTCGATTAATCGAATAAAGATTAATCGATTGAATACCCTAATATTTTATCAGATTTTGGATTCATTCGAGCCAAATCACATACACTAAATCTCTTATGAAAGACTGCTTTATATTATTCGTATATAGCAAAACATATAGGAATGCTTAATAAAATCTGTCCGAAAATCTTGTAATGTAAACCAGCCTTTAATGTTATTAAAAAACTAATTTAACCAATTCATTCATAAATGCAGTAAATATTAATATAGATTACAGAATGAATAGATCTGAATAAAAAGCTCAATATTTCGAAAACTTTTATTCAACTTTGACATGTTTTTATCCATTTTATTGCTGATTTGCTGGACTCTTAATTTCATGCAAAATAATTTTTATGAATAATATTAGACCAAAAGCAGCAAATGTTTTAAAGTATTTACTAAAATTAATTGAAAATAACAATCTAGTTTTCTGATATCGAAAAATCGCCGAATCCCGAAAAATTCCGGGATCTCAATTGTCAAAATCCCGAATCGCGGGATTTGTAAAAACCAGTCCCGTTCGGAATTGGAAAGATCGCGCGATATTAGTGATCTCTATTAATTAATACTTTTCATCTATAAGTATATGGGCAATATCAAAAAATGTGATAAAAACCATGTAACCAGCTAATTTCTAATGCATGGATTACATTTGACTTATATATTTCGATATAAAGGGTTGTTCAACAGGGACGTTACAAAAGTAGAAAGACAGGGACAGCAAATGACGCCATATTTCTTGCCGCTCTTTTGACATTTCTCTTCAGTAAGGTTTGCCATTTCATGATGGAAACATATACGAGCCAACAACGAGTCGAAATTATTTAAATTATTTATCGAAATTTACTACCGAAATTCGGATTCAGTGGCCTCAACGTTAAGAGCGCTACGTCCAATTTATGGTCGTCATAATCGTCCTAGCAGATCAACAATTGAGCGTGGGGCTACGTCAAATCTATGGTCTATGCCAACAAGCCAGCGACGATTGATGAACTTCGTACGAATATCGAACGTGAAATTGCAGCAGTATCGGCCGATTTATGCTTGAAAACCGTCGAAAATTGGGTTCAGCGTCTGGACTTCTGCAAGTGTGCCCGTGGCGGCCATGCAAAAGAGATCGATTTCCATTAGGGTTGCCACATGGCCTTGAATGGCCTTGATTGTCAAGTTAATTTAGGTCTTGTCAAGTGCCAAGGTCAAATTTATTTTGTCAAGTTAAATTAAATTTTTGTCATTTTTTTAAGCATTTAAAAAAAATAAATTTAACTTGATTAAAATTATTTAATTTTGTGAAAAAAAAAATTGTATTTATAATATGCAAAAATTTTCTTCGCAAAAGTACCATCGTATGTATCATGGTATGTATTTACCTCTGAACCACAACACAGATTTGTATGTTTTTGACCAACACTAAGTATATATGCAAAAATATGCAACTACAAATCGATGCCATTTTGTTCTAAATTTGATGATTCGGATAAATATTTAGTCCATATTAGTTTTGGACTATCGACAAAAAACATGCATTTGCATGGAATTCCTTGCCCTATTGATGATATATTATCTAAATAAAATGGCGTTTAAGGTATATCTTTGATTTTGAGAGCGTGAGTAGAGATTTACGAAAGACGGTTTTCCTTAAAAATCAGTAAACAATAATTTCACTGGGACAAGAAAAACCTTAAGTGCTATTTTATTTTGATTATATATCATCCATTTAATAAATTTATGAAAAAAAGTTTTTGTTTTTTATGTTTCATTAAAAAATATGTTAAAATTTCAAATTGACGATTCGAAAACTATGGAAAGTTTATATATTTTTTTGGCATAAAGTTTGAAAATTTCAACGACTTCTTGCAGACTTCATCTTTTTCTTCTTATTATACAGGAATAAATGCTACAAAAAAAAAATAAAACACTAATCAATTTCGTCAGTTTTGTAATTTTACGTGTTTTTTTTTTATTTGGTCCATTTAACCCATATGTCCAAACTTCAATGGCTGGTAGCACTATCGAGTTTGTCCCCAAAAATTCAAAAAAAACCGAAAATTTTTTATGAATCTCAATAAAATGGCGAGTGTTTTCAAAAATTATAAATTTTTGTATTAAGATGTAAATTTTTGTATTAAGAATGTACACATATGCACATTAATTTTTTTTATTGTCAAGTTTTTTTTTTTTAATCAAGTTATTTTTTGCGAAGTGTCAAGTTATTAGACTTTTGCGATGTGGCAACCCTAATTTCCATACATAATGGCATCGAACGTACTTTCACAGGAATAAAGAATTTCATTGATATCCAAAACCGTTTTTGTTTTATTTAAACTTTTTTACTTTTGTAGCGCTCTTAAGGACGACGCCTATTGATTTTGGTTAAAATCGGTCCATGTTTAGACCTAGCGCCCATATAAGGGTCCTACCAAAATTATATTGTTTATACGCTGCAGGTCGTAAATATTAAGATATTTTGATGAAATTTGGTACGCAGACCTATATTGGCCCAATAACGCAGCCTATTGATTTTGGTGAACATCGGTCCATGTTTAGACCTAGTGCCCATATAAGGGTCCCCCCAAAATTATATTGTTTATACGCTGCAGGTCGCAAATATTAAGATATTTTGATGAAATTTGGTACACAGACCTATGTTGACCCAAGGACGAAGCCTATTGATTTTGGTGAACATCGGTCCATGTTTAGACCTAGTGCCCATATAAGGGTCCCCCCAAAATTGGCTTGGTTACAAACTGCAGGTCGCAAATATTAAGATATTTTAATGAAATTTGGTGCGCTGACTCACATTATAGAAAATTTTGACACAAGCCCCATTTTAACCCATTCGAATTTCGGATCCAAACATTAGTTGGCTTTTACCCAGACTGGTGTAGGGTATTGTATAGTCGGCATGCCCGACTTTAACCTCTTTACTCGTTTTTGTATAAAATTCCCTGAGTTTAGCGCTCTCTCGTAGCGGCAAAAGCGGTCACACCGACTATTTTTTTTCACCTTTAGTTGAGTAACTTTATTATCTTTCAAAAAATATGTCTTTAATCTTAATTTGAGACAAATTTTTTTTTGACTTTTGTCCATGGGACGAAGCACTGTGCGACGGGTTGTTGAAAAATTAACGTGTTTATAATTTTTAGAGAAAAAGGTTAATTCTTCTTCTTAAATTCAAACCTACTAAATTAAAATTGATAAAAATGCACATTAATTACAATAATAACTGCAGCTGTATGTGGCGCTAAAACAACATTGTACTAAAATACATTACGAAATTTGCCCCGTGGCAACCCGTCTCCAAAATATACGCAAGTTGCCTGATCTTGAACATAAAAACGACAACATTGGCGAAAAAGAAGACACGGAGGAGATTGGAAGATAAGCAAAAATCTAAAAGTAGAATGTTTGTAATTATGTGTCTGTATTTGATCACTTTTGAGTAAAGAACAATCAGAGGAAGCTGAATCGGAAAGAAAACTATAAATTAGTTACATTGCTTTCAAGGCCTTACTTGGGAGAGATGGCTAAGCTGTAGCACCTTTGTATAGTTACGTTTGTAATGTAGGAATAGGCACATGTTCGATTCCTACAGCTGAAAATTTTTTTGAAAAATTATCATTTAGAAACAATCTGACAATAAATATAAACAATAATACAATTTAGTGGAAAATCACTGATGAAGCCTGTATATCGAGACCCTATATTCAATACTCTATATCTGCAATTATGGCCAAAATGAGTTTTTGATGGCAAAATCATTGTTGATATTATATCCATCTACGATATCAATTTGGAAGCGAAATACCCATTCTTTGCCACTTTTTTTGAACATTTTACATTTTCCCATATCTACAAACAAATTTATTTTTAAATACAGAAGTCTATATCTGCATATAAATTTAAAATATTTGAATTCTATAAGGTATACATAAAAGTTTTTTGAGAATATCTTTTTTCGGAAATTTTTTTTTTGCAACTAACCACCAAACTTTATTTTAGGCGATGTCCCTAGATTATAAATTTAAAAAAACCACACTTAAGAAATTGCAAAATAATATCGGAACGCTAAAAAAGCTTTTATGGTAGAAAAAATAATTTAAAAGCTCAATCGGCGATTAATATTCTGCAAACGAATATAATGATGAAATTTTACTTTTTGCAAAATATTTTCGCGATTTTTTTTTGCAAACTAAGAACCAAACTTTGGTGTGGAAATTGGTATTATATTCCCAAGATTAAAGATTTAAAAAAACCACACTTAAAAAATTGTAAAATAATCGCGGAAAAGGGCGAAAAAGGCTTTATAGTACAAAAAATTAATTTAAAAAATTAATCAGCGATTTAGATTCTGCAAACAAATATATTGATGCAAGAATTTTGTTTTTTTCAAATATTATTTTTCGCGATTTTTTCTTTTTTGCAACAAACCACCAAACTTTGTTTTATGAAATGTGTATTTTAGTTCCTAGATTATAAATAAAAAAAACCGCACTCGAAATTTTGCAAAATAATAGCGGAACGCGAAAAAATTCTTTATGGTACAAAAATTGTATTAAAAATCTTAGTCAGCGATTTACATTCTGTAAAGAAATATATTAATGCAAAAAATTTCCTTTTTGTAATTTTTTTTTGCATTCCCTAGATTATAAATTTTAAGAAATCGCACTTAAAAAAAAAAAAAAAAAAAAAAAAAGCGTAGAAACTGACTTAGAAGAGAAACTGACTTAGAAGAGCTAATCAACTATTGAGATTCTGCAAACGAATATATTGGTGTAAAATTATCCTTTTCGCAAAATTTTTTCGCATTTGTTTTTTTTTTGCGAACTAACCACCAAACTTTGGGCAAGATATGAGTGTAATAGTCTTGGATTATGGATTAAAATACACCGCATTGAAAAAATTCCAAATAATGGCGGACTGTGAATAAAAGGATTTATGCCGCAGAAAATTAATTAAGAAACTTAATCAGCGATTAACATTTTCAAACGAATATAATAATGCAAACTTTTTCGTTTTCGTAAAATTTTTTCGCATTTTTTTCTAAACTAACCATTAATTTTTGGAATAAGATATGGATATAATAGTTCTTGGGTTACAATAAAACGAGTCTTTTCCATCCCTGATTAACAATTCCGTGTTCGTTGATGTTTGGAGGCACATAATATTATTTTCCATAAAAAGTATAGAGATTTACATGGTCATTTGTTCCTAATAATGCATATTTTTTATATTTATCAAAACTACATATCTGCTAGTATTATCATAAAATTATATAAACATTTTATTTCAGAACCCTATATCTGCATTAGCGACGTAAAAAACGCAAATAATTTCAAAATAAATATATATAGGAATAAGTTGCCATTTTTAAATAATATTCTAGAAGACAGATTGATTCAAAAAAATCTTATAAGCAAGTGAGTTAGTTTTATTGCTCTCCTGAACAATTGTATTTTTGCAGATATAGAGTATTGAATCTATGGTATCGATATAGAAAAAAGCAGAAACTAGTTTTAGTCTGATTTGCAAATTAATGTGTTTATAATTTTAAGAGAAAAAGGTTCATTGTTCTTCTTAACCTCAAATTTACTAAATTAAAATTGATAATATGCATATTAATTACAATATTAATTGCCGTTGTCTCTATGACGTTAAAACAACACTGTACCAAAATTGACTTTTATTTTGAAGAAAGTTTCAAATTTTATAAATACAAAAGAAAAATTTGAAAGCAACAAAAATCTAGTACAATGATTATATGATTGGGTCAATTTGACACAACAAACATGGTAGTAGGGTTATAATTTAAAACGGTGCAGAAGGGTTAAAAATATTATTATAAATTTAAATATTGAATATACGTTTCCACAGAATTTTTATAAATATTTTTAAAAAGTTGGTATAAAAATAAAAAATATGAAGAAGAATCGTGTATTGAAAAATAACCGAATCTGTGAGCTCTAATTGAAACCATAGATAACTGATGTTTGCTTTATAAAAAAAATGCTAATATATGTATTTTTCTTAATTCTATATGCAATGGGAAGAGAGAATTTTCCTTTATAGTTTATAAACCTTGAACTGTAATTCACTGTATATTTTAGCAGAGTATGTGCAGGCGCGGATACAAGGGGGGGGGGGGGGCTTTGGGCCCCTTGCGGCCCAAATTTTTTTTTTTTTTTAAAAATTACGCTATAGGTGAATACGAGATTAATTTTTAAAACAGAATTTTAAAAGAATGTTAGAATAAGAAAAAAAATATAAAAAAATGTGAAAATATCGAAAATAAAAAATAAGCAAACATTAATGATCAAATTTCATTCTCAAATATTTTTGTTTTCAGATATTTCATAATTAATTGCATTTTTTTAATTTCTGATATTATCAATATTTTTCTTATTTTTTTTCTCACCACCCGAGTAAAAAAGTTTTGATATAATCATATATTATTTTATGTAATTGCATATAGTAACTTATAGTTACATATGGCCACATATGCTTTTAAATTCAAGCAGATATACTTTTATATAGTCATATGTTAGATATTTTTTCCTCAAAGGTTTTAATATGGAGACATATGTGATTTTATGTTATTACATATTGGCCTACATATATATGTATGTGCTATATATAAGTACATAAAGTAACATATAAAATATATAATTACATGTACGTTTATATATAGTTTAGTATGACACTATACATAATAATATAAAACTATGTGGATCCATATAAGAAATATTTTATAATTTGTGTTAGTTATGATTATATATTGACGAATATGAACCCATATATAACTTATAACGTTATAAAATATATAAAATCATCTATAATTATATATCATCCCACATAGTCAATTTTTTCAAAGTGATTTTATATAAAAATATATAAGGTCCATATAAAACCGTATTGTATTATATTTGGTTCCATGTTATCAATGATTTTGAACTAGTTTTAGATTTAGTAATTACTAATTAGCGCGTGACACGAAATGTTCGTGAGTCACGTTATTCACACGTGATCGTGAGTAAAAATTACTATACTTAAGTGATTCGTGCATGAGCGTGAGTAAGAATAACCCGTGCATGATTCGAGCGTGAGTTTATTTTTTGCATCATATGTTTTTAGTAATTTTTACTGTTTTGCGTGAGAATTTTCTGATTGTAAGTTTTTAATATACTCATGTGTGCTGATTAAGAAACGAAATGCTCGTGCGTGAGTACTTTGTTTTTTTTTTTTGAGCATGGGTCAAAAATGGCTTACGCACCGCACCCATAACATTAACAACACTGAAGCTTTAATACGAAATTCTCTATACTATAACGTACACTTGACTGATTTCTTATATCTTGGTTGTATATCATAATCTTATTAACTTTAAAATTTCAGTGTTGTTAACTTTATTTTAAAATTACTAAATTAAAAGAAATTTTTTTTCATGTTTATTGCACTGTCATGATAAATCTGGATAAAAGTAATGGAAGATTTATCGAAATTATAAGATCTCCAGCAGGCCTGGGGTTAGTCATTACATTTTGTAATTAATTACACATGCAATTACACAATTACATGTAATTGTAATTGAAAAAAGAACTCATCTATAATTACATATTATTTGTAATTGCAATTCAAAAAAGAACAATTATAATTACAAGTAATTGAACATTTTTTTTTATTTAAAAAAATAATTTTTATATGTATATTGTTAGATATGGTCCTATATAATATGATAAAAAGTATAAGGTTAATATTTAGATATAATTGTATCAAACTATGTCCACTTTTATAACATTTTATATAATTTTATACAAAAAGATATAATTTGATGTAATTGGATGAGGACAAAATTCGGATACAATTCTATCGAATTGCATAAAATTGTATCAAATTGTACCAAATTGTATACAATTGTATACAATTCGATACAATATGATACAATAAGACGTTCTCATTTTTCGGATATAATTATTTCTAATTATATAAAAGATTATATATAATTAAATATAACTTCATATGGCTCCATATCATTTTTTTTTACTTGGGCAGTGAAAAAGCGATTATATTTGATGAAGTTAGGTTTGATCCAATTGTATCAATTCATATTAGAGAGTGAATAACAACATATAAAATTAAATATGAGTTTATCTGCGATTCCGATTTTCAAAATTTTCTTATTCGTTGCCTTACGTAATCATATCTTAAAATATCTTCTCTCTTATATCATTTTATATGCCATATACAAATACATATACTTGATCAAATTATAACTCGTTGAAGATAAATTTGTATAACAATTTATAAAAATAAATGTGACCTAAGACCAAAAGTATTTTAGATACAATTATTTACTATATCCAATCGAACAAAATGTATGTTGATTTAAATACAATTATATAGTTTTGCGTATATTCACAAATGATTTATAATGACAAATTAGGTTTATTAAACAAATTTTGTATGGAAAATTTGTTTATTAAATCTATTTTAACTTTATTAAGCATTTGTGTATACAAGCCTTAATAATTCAATACAAAATTATATGTTATGTTGCATCTAGGGTTTTTAATGACCCAGAATTTTTTTCATTTCTGGGATAAATGAGACATACCAATGTTGCACTTTTTAATTACAAATCTTAAATCTAATGAAAGAAATAATAAGAAAAGTAACTACACAGAGAAAAAATTATAGTTAAATCAATTACTATATCAGATTTTAATTAACATTTGATTTTTTAGGAACACTTTGTAAATAAATTATGAATATTAGAGCTAGTGTTATAGTCATCGATTGTTAGGATATTTTATTTAAGTAAGAAACTTTGAAACAAAATTTTCTAATTGGTGGCTATAATACTTATCCTTATTAAAGTAAATATGATTCTAGTTAAACTTTTTCATATTTAAGTTAATGTGTTTTCCGATTTCAAAGATAAGCAGACAATTTTTTATATAAAAAGAAAAAAAACCTGAGATTTGTTTGATTTCAAAGCTTTTTCTTATCTTAGTAAACGTTGTTTCTGTGTGATTTTAATTTTTTTCTTCTGTGTAGTTACTAATAACTGATAACGGATTATCTAACCCACATAGAGAGAAGTTTGCTGGACCAGTTTAAATGAAATTTTTTAGTAAAATAATAAAGTTTTCTGCACAAGGTAAATGAAAAATTTCTTAAATTTGTTGAAAAATCTTCATATATTTTATGTATTTAGTTTTAATGAAACTTTTTCATTAAGTGTATGAAACTTTTAATAAATAAAATGAATATTTTCACAACATTTTATCAAAAATTCCATTAATTCAATTAAATGTTTCATTAGACGAGGCCCAGTGAAATTTCATCGGTTTTGTGCAAAAATTTATTAATATCATTCAGATAACACTGTGAGACAAATGGTAGGGGTCAGTGATCGGGAAGGGTTCAAACCACCGGGGAAAGTTATACCGGTAAAAAAGAAGTTATACGTGTCCCGGCGTTTCGCTGGGTCACCCCTAGGAATCGAGATATGATGATGAAGAAAAAAATATTTTTTGCCTAAAATATTAAAAAAAAGTAATAAACAAAAGGTTATTGATTTTTATGGTAGCGGTAACAAACATTTATTTTTACCGGCAAAACTGTTGAGTATATAGAAAAACGTTATATGAACAGATTAAAGGAATTGTAATTTTTAATTTTTTTAAAATTGTTTGAGCAAAATCGGACTAGTGGTTCTCGAGTTATGTCAAAAAAAAGATATATCTCGATTCCTAGGGGTGACCCAGCGAAACGCCGGAACACTTATAACTTGTTTTTGACCGATATAACATTTCCCGTTGGTTTCATCCCATCCCGATTTTGACTGTCGCATAGTGTAATTAGATGCAGCTACTACATTTCAGTAAATTGCTGTAAACTACATTTAAAATCAATCTTCTGAAATTATCAAAAAAGTGTACTTAAAAATAAAAAAAAACTGTAAAATCTAAAAAAAATTAAAATCAAATTTAATAACAAAAATATTTTTTTTCCTTCAATTGTAAAAAATGTATAATTACTTCAATATACTTGAAATTTAAAGTAAAAATTGAAAACGGGTCTCCAGTTATTACCTTTTTATGCATAAAATTTCATAAATAAAATTTTCTGAGTTTTATTTCCAAACTAAGAATATATCAATAATAACAAATATAAACTAAATAATAATTCTAAAAAATCAACGAATTCTTGTAAATAAAATTTGCTTAAAGTATCCACTTGTTATTAAAGAATTATATTTTTTTTATAAGTTTAGCACTCGGTTTTGAAAAATTAGTAAAATGTTTTGCTGAAATCAGCAACGAAAATTAGTAAAAAAATCAGAAATTATTACTAAGAAGGAAAATTGTACTAAAAATCAGTACAAATGTAGTAAAGTGCGATTGATAACTGTTTACAATTTTTTTACTAACTTTGAGTGTATTTTTCAAAATATTTATATTTCAGCTTTGAAATATTAATATTTATTTACTTCAAATTATTTGAAATTACTTATTTAAAATTATTTGAATTAAATAAAAGATTATTAATATTTCAAAGCTGAAATATTAATATTTTTTACTTACTTATGTGAGTATTTTGGCAAATAAAACAATACTGCTATTTCAAATTTACAAATATTAATAAGTGGATATTTCAAAAAAATATTTCAAATAAACTATTATACAGGTATGTATGTATGAAATCAAAAATGGAATTAAATAAAGCTAAAGAAAACATTTCATTCATTCGAAATCAAACCAACATTATTCAGTGCGAGAAATAACTAATAATGTTTTTTTTAAATTGCAGCGCATTACGAATAATTTCAGAGCAATGTGAAATTTTGTTCCAAAGACTGATTGCGTAAATATATAACTGTAATTTAGAAATATGCGTTCGATGCTTGAATGTTAATAGTCTTTTGCCTCTGTCATGTCTTGAAAATTTTGATTGCACGTGGAGATGTTCTGGTTAGCGGGTATATATAATTTTATGCATGAAGACTAAAATTCTTGTTTTAAAATAATCACTAAAACTAATGCCATAAAGTAGATTTGAAAACGAAGAAATATAATTATTTCTTTTAAGGTTACATACATAACGGACGATGTTATTAAAGGCCACGTTTTCTCTAGCTTTCTTTGTCACAGCTGGCAAAAGTTTCGCAACCATATAGTAAGTCGGCATCAAGTAGGTTTTAGCAAGAAGTATTCTGATCTTCATTGGAGTACAATATTGAGATTTCCCTAGATATATTAACATTCAAAATGTTCGACCGCAAGCGTAATTAATATGATTCGCCCAAGTGAGGGTGTTGTTAAAGTAAATACCAAGATTTTTAGCAGATTCCACAATTTCGACGGATTGATTTTTTAGGGTTATTCTAGTTATACAATCAAATTTTAATAACCTTTCTTTAATAATTAGGCATTTAGATTTTGTAGGACTTATTGCAAGACAATTAGCAGTAGCCCACTCATTAATTCCATGCAATTCCTTGTTTAGGGTTCTGACTCGTTGTTTAATCGCCGTAACTTTGCAACTTATATAAAGTTGGACATCATCAGCACACATTCTAACCTTACAGCTTTCAAGTTACAGGAAAATAGTTAGATTTAGTGGTGGATGCTTCAACGTACTGATATCTCTCCGTTAGATATGATGATAGCAACAATGTGGCAGTTTTTGAGAAATTAAATATGCTTTTCAATTTAAAACATAAAATGTTATCGTCAACGGTATCAAACGCCTTCGGATGATCCGACAGAACTAAAAACGTAACATTTCCGCAATCTTCACTATAAAAAAAAAATCCGTAAAAAATTTAGTTAAAACTATTAAAACTGCTAAATTAGCAAAAACTTTGCTAAAAAATCCCGAAAATATTTAAAATTTTTTAAAGTTTTTTCCGATTTTTTGTTTTTAAATGCAAAAAAAAATCGAGCCTTTTGAAAACAGTAGTTTACAATTTTTCCACAAATATTACTGCTAATTTAACACAATATACTGCTATTTGCATTCAACTAAATGTAGCTTAAAAAAACAACATTTTTTAGATATACATAACAGTTAGTTTTTGCTACTCACAATGCTTTGTCCCATAGACAAAAATCAAAAAAAAAAATTTGTGTCTCCGATTTCGACGGAAATATTTTTTTGTATATATATTAGGGTTCGTCAAGAAAAAAATTGCTTTGATTTTCGGATATCATCGCTTTTTTTAAAGTTTTTGCATAGAAAAAAAGAATGGTCGTTTTCCTACACTATACATATTCATATAAACAAAAAAAATTTAATGCAATCGAATAAGACCAAAACTCCGATAAAATTGGATGAAAGTATATCAATTCAAATATCTTTTTTATTCGTTTATATGCAATTTGATTAATCCATTTTCCAGATTAAAATTTATATAATTTAGTATGATGCCAAATAAAAAAAGATATGCTACCGAATAAATTTGTTTTCACGGGATGATATCATTTAAACAATATATTACCATATATGGTGACATTTAAACCATATATTATGAATATATGGTGCCATTTCAACAATAAATGGTCATATATGGTACCCCATGAACAACATTTTTTATACAATTCCAGATATGATAATATATGCTACTATATATTGTATAGTACCATATACTTTGATATATCGTATCATTTATACAACATACTATGTATGGTACCATTTAAAGAATATATTGTCATATATGGTACCATTTAAACAATGTATTGTCATATATGATAACTCATCCGTAACTACAATATTAACTGTATTTCAGAAGTTATTAATTGTATTTCAGAAATTATAATTGTATTTCAAAAATTATCGAATGTATTTCAGAAATTATTAATTGCATTTCAGAAATAATCAAATCTATTTCAGAATTTGTTGATTGTATTTCATAGTTAATAGAGAAAAATTTCTGAAATACATTTCATAATTTCTGAAATACAATTGATAATTTCTGAAATACAGTTTGATAATTTCTGAAATACAGTTGTGAAATTCGGAAATACAATTAATAATTTCTGAAATACAATTGATAAAACTGAAGTTCAATTGAATAGTTCTGAAAAACAATTCATAAATCTGAAAAATAATTGATAAGTTCTGAAATACAATTGATTATTTCTGAAACACAATTGATAAATCTTAAAAACAATTGATACAATTGGAAATGGAGCAGAGCGTCAAAAAGATGTAAATAAAAATATTTTATTAAAAAAATTCAATTTAATAAAAAAAATATAATTTTATAAAAAAATTTATAGAAAAAAAATTATAATTTTATAAAAAGAAATTAATTTTGCAGTAAAAAATAAGTAGCCGTGAACGGTATCGAACTCGAGACCTTCTGAGTTTAAACCTTATTTAACAAATATTGTAATTTTTATAAAACCAGTGCTCTGCCAGTGTATTATTTTTTGAACAGTTGGCAATATCTGGCTGGGATCTTATTTAATCCCAAATAAATGAAGATCTTACGTAGTACCCAAATATAATGCGGGATCTATTTTTATCTGTCATTTTTGTGGATACCCAATTAAAAAAATTAATGAGGTACAACATACAATCATATCTTTTATTGATGCCGGCCAAAATAAAATTTTATCCGAAAAATGGTGGATCGTACTGCAGTAATTTAGATCCACCTTGGATCTAATATGATGAAATACGATCCGAAAAACGAGTATATCTAATTATATAAAATTGGATGTTACATAATGATAATCAAGAAGTAATTTCAATAGAATTGACAATTTAATGCAATCTGAGCGATATCTGAATGAATTATTTTTGTCTACTGGTATCAAATAAAATGTAACTTTTTGTATTAAATCTAATCTTAAATAATTAGATTAACCCATTTTTTTGATCTGCCATTTTTCGGATCAAATTAGATCTAAGTTTATCCCCAAATATATTGCTGGATCTAATTCGATGTGCCATTTTTCGGATCAAATTAGATCTAAGTTTATCCCCAAAGATATTGCTGGATCTAATTCGATCTGCCACTTTTTCGGATTAAATTAGATCTAAGTTTATCCACAAATATATTGCTGGATCTAATTCGATCTGCCAAAATTGAGATCAAATTAGATTTAAGTTTATCCACAAATATATAGCTGGATCTAATTCGATCCGCCATTTTTCTGATCAAGTTTATCCGCAAATATATAGCTGGATCCGACATTTTTCGGATCAAATTAGATCTAGGTTTATCCCCAACGATATCATTAGACCTCCCAATTTTGAGATATAACTTGATCTTAGTTTATCCCCATATATACAATGGGATCTAATACGATATGATTGGATACAACCAATTTTGAGATCTAATTGGATCAGCTAGATATTACAGCAGATCTTAAACAATATCAAATTGGATATAATTAGATATTGCGCGAGATCAATTTTTTTTACTCGCGATATTAAAATTATTTTTAAAACCTAAAAAAATATTGAAATTTTGATTTTGAGTGACTATAGTTACAAAAGTTATTGAGATACTGATACAAACTTAATTTTGAAAAATAGTACATGGAATCAAGCTTACACTGTAAAATGAGTTTTTTTTTCTTGAGCTATAGTTACACTCATAGAAATAAATCTGTAAAAACAGCAGAAGAAGTTACTAAAAGCTTGTAAAAATGATGCTACACACGCAGAGAAAAGATATGGTTGCAATATGATCACGGCTACAAAACTATGATCCCTACTGCCATACATGGTTGTTGCAATCATATTATTAATTTATTAATCATACTTTACAACTTATATAGTCGTCTGTAATCATTTTATAGTTTAAATCTCTCCTTTTTTCGCTTATCATATTTTTTTCTCGGCTACAATCATATATTATCTGGACAACCATATTCCTCTCTTCGAATTACAATCATATTATTACTTGTACTGAGAGATATCAAGTTTACAATCATTGGTAGGGGTTCGACAACTATAATTTGGTCAGTATACCTTTTTATGAGCGTCATTGATCAGTTAGCGTCATTCTTGTTTCAGATTTTGTGAAAAGAAGTTATAAGACGCAATCAAAGAAAATAATACATAATAAACAAAAAAAAAAAAAAACAATTTAAAGATATTAATTTTAATAGTGACATTGTTTGTAGAAGAAAGAATTCGGTCCAACGAAGAACCTTCAAATTAGAATTTACTTTAAAGTGCTCAGTGTTACAAAATAAGTAAAAAGTGATTAAAAAAGTGTTTTTTTTTAATTTTTGTACTCACGTAGAAAACTTATTGTTGAAGAGCGTCCATAATAAGGAGTGTTACAGCTTTTACTTTTGTACGGAAATCAAATTGAAGAAATGTACAAAATTGAATAAAATGTAAAGAGTGCACAAAATAATCATAATATTTTCCTAGTGATCATAATATGATTCTAAGTGATCACAAAATTTTCGACAGGACAATAATGTGATCACTGGGAAAATATTATGATCATCAAGAAAATATTATGATCCTAAGGAAAATATTATGATGATTTTTGGATGCATCGTGAAATTTTAATACAACTTCAGCAAAATACTGGTAGAATACTATAGGAATTATAGGACAATAATATGATAATATGCAGGACAATAATATGATAATATTGGGAGACTTTTACAATCATAGTGTGATAATTTATTCACCATATTATGATAAAAATGAGGTAAGAGTATGATAGTGGCAACTATGTAATAACATGATTGTCGCAATCATAAACCCAAAAATATATGATGCTCTTAGAATATGATTATCCCAACCATGTTTTTTCTTTGCGTGCAGAAAAAACTGCCGAAATTAGCAGATTGTTTTGCTAAATATTTACTAGTAGAATATGTACAACAAAATTTAAAGAATTTTAATATTTAACTTTTACAATAGTTCTTTAAAAATATCAAATAGTACTGTAGAATCTGCACAAAATTTTGCTAAATATTAGTAGACTAGAAATAGCAAAAATAAACTGTTATATCTACAAATCCTTTGCTATTTTTAAACAAAATTTAGTTAAATGCAAATAGAAGTCTATCCTGCTAAAATCAGCAGAAATATTTGGTAAAGAAAAATTGTAAACTGCTGTTTTCGAAAGTCTTGATTTTTATTTGCATTTCAAAAAAAAAGACGAACTTAGAAAATTTTAAATTTTTCTTTGATTTTTTAGGCTACAAATTTATAAAAAAATGTTTCCTCATTTTAACAGGCTAATTTGCTATTTTCCATTAACAAAAATTTAACTGAAATATAACTAAAATTCTGTATACCCTAGTAAAAATGATTTTTATATAATCAGATGTGATTTTTATACAATCATTTATGATTTTATACAATTATAACTTGTCGAGTATTGTGAAACATATATTTTTATATGATTATATCAAAAGATATTTAATTATATAAAATTATATTAACCAGATCCACCATTTTCCGGATCAAATCATGTATGGGTTAATATAATTATATGAAAAATATATTATTTGATCCGAAAAATGGTGGATCTGGTTAATATAATTTTATATAATTTAATATCTTTTGATATAATAATATAAAAATATATGTTTCACAATACTCGATAAGTTATAATTGTATAAAATCATAAATGATTGTATAAAAATCGGGTTCGGGTCGAAATCCTGCGTATCACAAAATCCTGTTTTCAAAATCCTGCTTTTCGTAATACTGTTTTACAAAATACTGTATAACACAATACTGTTTTGCAAAATCCTGTTTTACTGGGCGCGCGCTTTTTTGCTTTATTTTTACAAAAATTTTAATATGAAGATGAAGATTTGCTTAAACTGTGCGAGTGGTTTGAAAAAAACTATGTCAAGGGCTCATATCACCCAAAGTATCCTGGAACCTTTTGGTCGGTTTACGATGACAGTAAGAAATCCTACCCAAGAACTCAAAATAGTGTGGAAGCTTGGCATAGAAGACTGAAAGCTATTGTTGGGCGTATAAAGTCAGGGTTATACCACTTTATCAGGCAGTTGGGTAATGAGGTCGTGGTAGCTGTAAATACCATTTCAAAACGCGCGAATGGAGAAAGACATTACATAAATTTAAAGAAAAGAAAAGCGTACACAAACATTAAAAGAGTTATAAGAAAAAGGTGTGAATTACGCCATACAGGCTACCTAAAACGAATTGCAAAAAATCTTGTACTAATTTAAGTTTAAAAAATGCATTAAAATTAATTTTTTGTTAAATGTTTTTGTTAATTTTTGAAAACTATATACTTTTGTTGAAGTTATTTTTAATAAAATAAATTTTGTAAACCATCATTTTTACTTCACAGAATTTTGCAAAACAGTATTGTGAAATCCAGTATTTTGCAAAACAGTATTATGAAAAGCAGGATTTTTAAAATTTTTTTTACCAGTATTTTGTCTAAACAGTATTTTGCATAACAGTGTTATATACGTATCCCATAAAAATCATATATGAATATATAAAAATCATTTTTACTAGGGTATTTAACAGTTTTATTTTTGCTTTTCCTACACTCAAAAAAAAGTCAGTAAAGCCAGCAAAAAATGTTGCTGTGTCAGCAAATTTTTAGTCAGGAGCGTGCTTGCAAAAAAGTTGGTAATTTCAGCAAAAGGTTTGCTGAAAATCAGCAAGCTGATTTTTACCAAAAAAATAGTAATTTCAGCAAAAGTTTTGCTAACACTTAGTCGATTGCAAATGAAAAAATCCTTGCTAAAAACACTAAACTTTTTGCTGAATATTAGTAGACTGAAAAAAACTCAAAAAACTTGTAGCGAAATTTTATTTTAGTTAATTTATTTGCTGAAAATTTAAATACAGAAATTGTGTAGAGTTGTTTTTTTTTAATTATCATTTCCTTTATCTATATCCAGACAAGCTGCGACATCTACATCTTGTCTATCTGGTTGACTTCCACGCTTTAAATGCGGTTATCAGCACAAGTTTTGTAGCAAAATAAATTAGTAAAACATTAGTTCAAAATTAGTTTAGTGCTAAAAAAATATAACTAAAAATTGCTGAAAACTAGTACACTTGATATACAAGACGTTTTACTAATTTTTCTACTAACTTATTTTTTTGAGTTTATATTACTAATATATAGCAAAAATGATCTGCTAATTTTAGCAGTTTTTTCTGCAGCATCATTTATAACTAATTTTTAGTAGTTTTAACTAAATTTTTTACAGACTTTTTTCTATTAGTGTACTAAACTGATAATGGATTATATAACCCACAAAGCGAAGTTTGCTGGACCAGTTTTAATGAATTTTTTTAGTAAAATAATAAAGGTTTCTTCACAACCCAGTGTAGAAACGGTAATGACATATCATTATTTTTTGAACTACCAGTAATGACATCCACTTACCTTCTGAATTATTTTAAAACATATAATAATGAGTTACTGATAATGACTTATTTTTATCATTATTTCAAATGGAAAATAATTTTCTAGATTTTTATGAAAATTTTTTAAAATCTATTTTTAGACTCAATATTTTTTAAACACTGGTAAGGATTAGGGTTTTTCTTTTCCCGGAATTTTTCATTTCCCGGGACAGCGGGAATTATTTCTTAATTTCCCGGGATCCCGGGAATTCCCGCTCATAAGAAAATAATCAAATCTGAAATAATTTATACTCCCATGTGAAAATCGAAATATATATGAACACACATGATCATACATTGATTTGTATATGATCATGCATGGGCATACATTGTCATATACGTACATGCATAGTTCAATGTATGACCATACATGATCTCATATATTTCCATATACCTTTGGATCCGAAATTTGAGGGTATATGGAGGTATATGGACATATATGATCATATATGAGCATACATGAATCATATGTGAGCATATATGGTCATATATGAACATGTACCGTCATATACCCTCAAATTTCGGATCCAAAGATATATGGAAATATATGAGATCATGTATGGTCATATATTGAACTATGCATGTACGTATATGACAATGTATGCCCATGCATGATCATATACAAGTCAATGTATGATCATGTGTGTTCATATATATTTCGATTTTCACATGGGCTTGAAAAACTCGATTTTTATTAAAAACTCCGCCTGACAAACTTAAAATTTTTGGTCGCACCCATGAGAAAATCATATATTCTGAAATAAGGGCTAAATATTGTATCAAATCGTTAAACTGTTTAAACCGCGAATTAATATTTGGGTAATACGTATATTTGTATGGAAAACAGTCTTATTTTTTAAATATTTTAAAATATTTTTGCACAGTACATCTAAGTACTTTCAAAAATGTGAAGTTTGACACCAAATTGTGGATTCCATGTTTCTAGACATTTTCCTTTTATGCAGATATCCAGAAATATTCGTATGGAAATATTTTTATAAAAAAGTTTAAAAGTGTGTATTTGAATACACTTTTTTAGCAAAACCGCCTGGTTCTTGTTGTAAAAATCACTGAACAGTTCCTTATTTTTAATTGGTATTTTTTGAATAATTTTTTTTATGCCTATTGGTATAAAAAAAATAATTCAGTTTTCATAGTTTTATTTCATAATATAAAAAAGCATCTAACTCGTTATTTTTAAAAATAAATATAATTTAAAAAATATAATTTAAGTAAAGGAACAAATAGTTGAAGTTTAAAGAAAATTATTTGAAGTAAAAACTATAACTCAAAATACATGAATCAAAAATTCGAAAATATTACTAATTTTTTAACTTTAATGCCTTTTGTGAAGTATTTGAAATTAGTTTGAATAAAGATCGATATTTTAAATAAGAAAATATTTCCGAGGGATTTTTGTCAGGTCAGGTTTTCGGTTTATCTACACTAAGATCAAATGCCATCCAAAAAATTCAGCCTAGATAATACTTTAGTAACTAATACAGTTTATTAAATTTTAAATCGTATTTTCTAATTTTAAATATTTCTTATTTAAATTAATTTAAAAAAAAATCGATTTTTTGATTTTAAATAAAATTTCCAAAATTTCCAAAATTGTTATATTCTAGCTAAAAATACTGTAAAAGAATAAAAAAAATCCCGGGAAATCCCGCACAAAATTCCCGGGAATACGGGATCGAAAAAAGGGCGGGATTCCCGGGAATCCCGTCCCGGGAATTCCCGGGACATAAACCCTAGTAAGGATATATGTAACCACATATTTTTTGATTTTTTGTATATTGGCGAGTAAGCTTACTTGTGTGCAGCAGGTCAATTATGTTTTTATCTATTAAATATTACATGTCGATATAGGTCAGATGGTAGAGCACCAGCAAATTTTATTTAAAAAAAAATACAATAAAAAATATTTTTTTTAAAATAATTTATTTTTTTGAAAATCTATTTTTAGACTCATTATTTTTGTCAGTACTGGTAAGCATATAGGTAACGATATATTTTTTGATTTTTCGTATGCTGGTGTGTAACCATAACTCATTATTTTTCGCGACATCGCCATATAAAGGAAATAAGAAATGTAATAACAAAAGTAACTAGTTGCCATTACCAAGTATGTAGTTACATAACCACATATCTGGTATTTTTTATTGTATTTTTTTTTAAATAAAATTTGCTGGTGCGAGAATCGAACCTGGGTCTACAGATTGCCAGTCAATAGCTCTACCATCTGAGCTATATCGACATGTAATATTTAATAGATAGAAACATAATTGACCTGCATCCCTGGATTTCCCTTCCCGGGATTCCCGGGAAATTAGGCATTTTTCAGTTTCCGCATTCCCGAGAATTTGGACCGGGAATCCCGGGATTTCAAAAAATGCTATTTAAAAAACAAAGTTAATTATCTCAAATGTTCATATGAAAAATTTTCCATATTTTGAAAATAGTAAAAAATTTACACAAGTCTTTTTTGTTTACTTACCAAAATTTGCTAATTTTACCACAACTGGAAAAATTCAAAAAGTAAACAAAAATTTCCAATTGTAGAAAAGTACACTAATAAAAAAGAGTGCGCAAAAAATTTAGTTAAAACTACTAAAAATTAGTTAAAAATGATGCTGTAAAAAAAAACTGCTAAATTATCAGATTATTTTTGTTATATATTAGTAATATAGGAACAGCAAAAATAAAACTGTTAAATATACAGAATTGTAGTTATATTTGAAATTTTTGTTAATGGAAAATGGCAAATTAACCTGCTAAAATCAGCAAAAAAATTTTGATAAATAATTAGTAGCCTAAAAAATCACAAAAAAATTTAAAATTTTCTAAGTTTTTTTTTCGTTTTTTTTAAAGCAAATAAAATTCGAGCCTTTTGAAAACAGCAGTTTACAATTTTTTAGCAAATATTTCTGTTGATTTTATCAGAATAGACTGCTATTTGCATTCAACTAAATTTAGCTTAAAACAAGTAAAATGGTTAAAGTCGGGCATGCCGACTATACAATACCCTACACCAGACAGGTTAAGAGCCAACTAATGTTTGGATCCGAAATTCGAATGGGTTAAAATGGGACTTGTGTCAAAATTTTATATAAAATTATAAAAGAAGAGAAAATCGTAAATATAGCCCATATGGGCGATATGTGTAAATATGGACCGATTCCATCTAGAATCTATCGGCTTTGTTCTCGCGACCATGTGAGTCAGCAAACCAAATTTCGTTAAAATATCTTATTATTTGCGACCTGCAGCGTGTAACCAAGTCAATTTTGGGGGACCCTTATATGGGCACTAGGTCTAAACATGGACCGATATTAACCAAAATCAATCGGCTTCGTCCTTGGGCCGACATGGGTCGGTGTACCAAATTTCATCAAAATATCTTAATATTTGCGACCTGCAGCGTATAAACAATATAATTTTGGGGGGACCCTAATATGGGCACTAGGTATAAATATAGACCGATTTCAACCAACATCAATAGGCGTCGTCCTTGGGCCGACGTCAGTCGGTGTACTAAGTTTCATCAAAATATGTTAATATTTGCGACCTGTAGAGTACGAACAAGAATGCATGGACAGACAGACAGACGGATGGACCGAGGGACGGACGGACAGACGGGCAGACGGACAGACGGACATCGTTAAATCGAAATAAAAAAAATTCTGAGCCGATCGGTATACTATATGGTGGGTCTAGGACCAATATTTTTTGGTGTTACAAACATCAGCACAAACTTATAATACCCTGACCACGTAGTGGTGTAGGGTATAAATAGCAAAATTTTGTAGATATAACAGTTTATTAATTACAAATTTATCAATTAAAAAGATCGAAAAAAAACAATTTTTATTTTTTAAATAAATATTAAAAACCAACAATTTATAACAGTTTAGTTTTGTTATTTTTAGTCTACTACAATAATATTTAGCAAAATTTTCTGTATATTTTACAGTACAGTTTGATATTTTCAATTAACTAAAAGTTAACTAATATATAACTAAAATTCCATAAATTTAACAGTTTTAATTTAAAAAAAAAAATCTGCTAATTTTAGCAGTTTCTTTTGCAGCATCATTTTGAACTCATTTTTAATAACTTCTTCTGCTATTTTTACAGATTTATTTTCATGAATGTAGTAAGATTTTTGAATAAAAGAACACTGATTAATTTGTGTACAGGCAAACAGGCACTAAAAGGAACTTAAAAAATATATTTTAGCAATTAGTAAAATTATTTTTTATATTAATTTTTATATTTTTTTTTGACGGACAAGTTTTTTAGTCTAAAAATTAGTTTTTATTTAATTTTTTTTTTCTAATTTCTAATATAAAATTAATTCTTTCCCACTACGAAAATTCCAAGAAAACCACTTACGGCCTGAGCTTTTGCACGAACTTAAAAATTTAAGGTCTTTAAGATATTTTCTTTATAGAAATTTTTAAATTATTAAAAATATTTTCTAATTTACTTCACTTGCGGGATCCCGGGAATTCAAAATAAATTTCCCGCTTTCCCGGGAAATCAAAAAATGCGGGATTTTGCATTCCCTACCTGCTGCACACAAGTAAGCTTACTCGCCAACATACAAAAAATCAAAATATGTGGTTATATATATCTTTACCAGTGTTTAAAAAATATTCAGTCTAAAAATAGATTTCAAAATAATCTAGAAAATTATTTTCTAATTGAAATAATGATAAAAATAAGTAATTATCAGTAACTCATTACTATATGTTTTAAAATAATGCAGAAGGTAAGTGGGTGTCATTACTGTAAGTCCAAAAAATAATGATATGTCATTACCGTTTCTACACTGGGACTGGGAAGGTAAATGAAAAATTTTCTTAAATTATATGAAAAAGCTTATATAATCTATGAATCTAGTTTTAATGAAAATTTTTTATTAAGTGTATGAAACTTTTAATAAATAAAATAAATATTTTGACATTTTATCAAAAATTCCATTAATTTTTTAAAAAGTTTCAAGGGAAGAGGCCTTGTGAAATTCATCGGTTTTGTGCAAAAATTTATTAATATCATTCAGATAATTCTCTCAGTTAATTAATTGGTTGTTTTCCTGCGCTATACATATTTACAAACCAAATTTAATGCAATTGAATAAGACCAAAACTCCGATAAAATTGGATGAAATTATATCAATTCAAATATCTTTTTTATTCGTTTGTATACAATTTGATTAATCCATTTTTCGGATAATTTTTTATATAATTTAGTACGATGCCAAATAAAAAAAGATATGCTAGCGAATAATTTTTTTTTCTCGGGCATAGAGATTTTCACTATTCACTTTTTTATTTTTTTTTCAGCGAAAGCTCCTTTATATTTGTTTATGCCATCATACTGTCATTGACGCAACTGTTTTGTCCGATAGCATTTGGGACTCCCAGTCTTATACCCTTCTTGCATCTAGTTCATAAAATATCTATAGATAGAACTATCGTATAAGACACAAAAAATGTTTAGCCCCCCCTTGAGTGAATCCTGGAGCCGAGCCTGAGTATGTGGTAGCACTGTAAGGGGTATTCGTTATTTTTCTGTTGATGGCAATTCACAAACAAACAGGAAATTTTCCACCCTGGTAAAAAAAAATTGTGTGACTTTTCGTATTACATCCGAATAGTGAGAACATCTAATTGTATCAAATTGAAGCGTATTAGATCTAATTTATTGATTTATTTATATCAGTCTATGGAAACAACAAATCCTTACAGACCATGATATGTAATAACTACAAATATATATGAGAAAAAAATTTTTATTAACATACAATTTAGCTTAATGCGGTGAAAAGTAGTAGCTTAAAATTGTCTTTTGTTGTGCAAAACTCAATAGATGATTTTGATTTTTTTTGAAGATTCAAATTAATATCATTAAGTCTAATAAAACTGCGAGTTAACGCACCATTTAGAGCATAATTTGTACGATGAACTGGAATATTAAAAGTATCAATAAACCTTAGACTTCACGGTGGTATATAAAACGGAATTAAGCATAAATAGTCAGAGCAGTCAATACAAACAACGCCGATTGGAAGATTCGACGCAGGGGTATGGGATCACCAAAAAAATAAGTTATAACAAAATCGTTATCTCTTTGGCAGTTTGCTCAAAAAATTGACAATTTTCTTTTTTATTTAAATTTAAATTATAACAAACAACAAAGGAAAAAAACAAACGGACATTTCAAATTTTATTATTTGAATATATTCTGTGCTTGAACTTTCCTTATTTTGTGCATTTTTAAGCAGTTTTTGAGTTTTTAAATATAAGCTCAACTGATACTAAATAGTAATACTAAAGGTAATACTAAATTTAAGCGCCCTCTATCGGTGAGTAGTTTAAGTTTTGATTTCCTATCTCTAGTTTGACAAAATTCTAAAGTTCGTAAACCAATGAATAGGCATTTAGATTCATACGGAACTGACCCCAGATATTCAAACAAATTTCACAAATATACGTTGAACTCTCTCAATACGAGAGATATGGGTAGAGGTATGAGGACTCCAAATAACAGAAGCATATTCTAACTTCGATCTGACAAAGGAAGTATAAATATACTTAAGTGTGTAAGGATCAGAAAAGCCAAAACAATTCCTTTTTAAAAAAGCAAGCATTTTATAAGCTTTTGGAACAATGTACTCGATGTGAGATACAAACGAAATTGCGGTATCAAAAACCACACCCAAATCAAGTTTAGATTTGACATTTTCCAAGCAGTGACTATTAATATTATAAAAAAATGAAATAGGATACAGTGACCTATAAAATGATACATGCAAACACTTGTTAAGATTTAAATGCAGATTATTTAACCTACACCATTCTCCAAGATTATCTAAATCGTTCTGTAAATCAAAAATATCCCCAAATGAGTCCACTTGCAGAAACACTTTCAAATTATCTGCATATAAAAGAAATCTAGATTTTTTAAAACAAAAAGAAATATTAAAGGAATTAAATGTGATAAAATCCCAAACGTATTTAACAAATTGTGGAAAATAATCCGTTGTAGGCATGTCCCTATCCGAATTTCTGCAAATATTTGTTAAGTTAAATTATAAACTCAATGAGAATTTCTTCTTCTCGTATAGGAGCGTTATTAAAAATTTAAAATATCAAAGAACAAACAATAACAAAAAATTTACCACAATTTGCTTTGTCATCTTCCAATATACTACTCTGTTTTTTTGACAGATCTAGCAATGTAGTAACATCCATTCATGTATTAACAACAATAGAAAACTATGTTTTCTAAAGTGTCAGTAACATTTAAATTTGCACATGCACTTGCATATTAGTTTTTTCAAATTAATTTTTATCGGGATATACATTAATTGCTATATACATAATGTGCTAAAATCCCAAACGTATTTAATTAAAATGCCAACTAATGTTTGGATCCGAAATTCGAATAGGTTAAAATGGGACTTGTGTTAAAATTTTCTATAAAATTATAAAAGAGGAAATCGTAAATATAGCCCATATGGGTGATAGGTCCAAACATGGACCGATTATATCTAGAACCTATCGGCTTTTTCCTTGGGACCATGTGACTCAGCCAACCAAATTTCATTAAAATATCTTAATATTTGCGACTTGCAGCGTGTAACCAAGCTGTAAAACTGAAAATAATTTTTTAAAGCAATATGACATATATATAAATTTTGGACCTTTTTCTTTCCAAATTGGCTTTGATATTTAAAAGCGGACTTCGCCTTATAAATTAAAAAAAAAAAAAACCTTAAAAAATTTTGAAATTTTGACTTTCAGCGACTATATTTAGAAAAGTTATTGAGCTACTGATACATACTTAAGTTTTAAAAATAGGCCATTAAGCTTAAACTGTGTAAAGCGTTTTCTTACCGCATCTATAGTTACTAAATAAAAAATTTTTTATCGACAAAACCGACTGAAAAATTTAAAAAATTTAAATCGCAAATTGCGCGAAACCTAGAGTCAATTTGAACAAACTGGTTACACATTCGAAATCAGCACTCTCTAATTATCCTAAAACCACTGCAAAGTTGTGCAACTTATAAATATTGTCATATTTTGTAGAGCTGTGTTATTAGTAGCCTAAAAAATCAAAAACAAATTTAAATTTTCGAAGTTTAATAAATGCAAATAAAAATCAAGCCTTTTAAAACAGCAGTTTACAGTTTTTTAGCAAGTATTTCTGCAGATGTTAACAGTATAAATAGACTGCTATTCGCACTCAACTAAATTTAGCTTAAAAATAGCAAAAATTTTGTAGATATAACAATTAATTTTTGCTATTTTTAGTCAAATTATATTCAGCAAAATTTTCTGCATATTTTACAGTACAATTTGTTATTTTCAATTAACTAAAAGTTATCTTAAATATAACTAAAATTCTGTAAATTTAACAGTTTTAATTTTGCTGTTTTAATTTTGGTAGCATTTAGCAAAAAAATCTGCTAATTTTAGCAGTTCTTTCTGCAGCATCATTTTTAACTAATTTTTAGTAACTTTTTCTGCTATTTTTACAGATTTATTTCTATGAGTGTTAAAGAGTCGCAGCTGGTTACTATAAAATTTAACTCTGACTGACAATTTATAGTATTAAGCTTACATTTATGATAGACAACGAACCGTTAGTTTTAAATTCACTGTAATTTATTGTAAATTGTTTCATTTGAAAAATAATTTAAATAAAATTTGATAATATAAATGATTTCAAATCGAACTTCTAGATATAATTTCATATCAATTTATATAATTTTTCTGGATATATATTATTAATTATATAAAATTTTGTATGATATTATATGACTATATCAAATCTTTTTTACTTGGGCATACAATTTTTTTTGTAACAACAACAATTTACACACAAAGCAATGCAACGCCTTGCTTTCTGACAAAATAGTCTTTTAAATAAAACCTTGACTGTGAAATAGGAAATCTTTCAGTTCAAGTGTTTCTGAAACGAAAATAAAATGTAAGGCTTGAGCACTATGAAATTAAAGCATACGAACAACCTTGTAAATCGTACATCAAAATTCATGGCCGATGCGATAGATGTTCCCATAATATGATTACGTTAATTTTTGCATGGTGTATTTCTATGCCGAAAGGCAAATTTCTAGGGGGGACAGCCTGAAAAGCAAGGTTCATCCTTATGTATCATATATGTTTCTTAGAATCCCGATTAACAAAAATAATGCGATGCCATATACGATGACGATACGAGGTTTTTAAAATTTATAATCAAGAGACCATAATACCTTATTCCAAAGTTTAGTAATTAGTTTGCAAAAAAAATTCGCGAGAAAAAAATCTTAAAAATAGAAAAATGTTTGCATCAATACATTCGTTTGTAGAATGTGAATCGCGTTCCGCTATAATTTTGCAATTTTTTAAAAGCGGTTTTTTTTAAATTTATAATCTAGGGACTAAAATACGAATTTCTTATACCAAAGTTTGGAAGTTCATTTACAATAAAAAATTCGCGAAAAAATAATTCGCAAAAAGGGAAATGTTTGCATCCATATGTATATTCGTTTGCAGAATGTAAGCTGACTTAGCTTGTTAATGAATGAATATTTTGTATGGCGTTCCGCCATTATTTAAAAAATTTTTAATTGCGGTTTTTTAATTCATAATCTATTAATACTCATTTCTTATCAAAATGCTTGGTGCTTCATTTGCAAAAAAATTCGCGCAAACATTTTTACAAAAAGGAAAATATTTGTATCAATATATTCGTTTGCAGAATGTAAATCGCTGACTAAGCTTTTTACTAAATATTTTGCACCATAAAGACTTTTTTCGCGTTTCGCTATTATTTTGCAATTTTTTAAGTGCGGTTATTTTAAATCCATTCTCTAGGAACTATATTAACCATTTCTTATAAAAAAGTTTAGTGGTTAGTTTGCAAAAATAATTCGCAAAAATAATATTTTGCAAAAAGTTTTTACATTAATATATTCGTTTGCAGAATGAAAATCGCTGCTTAAATTTTTTAATTCATTTTTTGTACCATATGCAATTTTCCACATTTGCGCGTTTTGAATATAATGTATTAATTTATCGATTAAATTTGCGAACACCATATAAACTAAAGAACGCGAAATAGCGGATTTAGTGATAAAGTTTTTATAATTAGTTTTTTATTGTACGTTATTTCTTATTCAGTTAATCCATCAGAAAGTTATTCGTAGAGTTATTTTTGACAAATTGCAAATTTTGCATATAAGACGCCGTATAAAAATATTAATTTATTAAAAAAAATTTGCAAACACCGAAAAAATCTTAAAAAAGTGTGAAATTGCTGGTTTGATTTCAAGTTTTGTGTGTTTAATATTTTTTATTGTAGGTATTTGGGTTTTTATTTTTTCAAAGAGTTATTCAAAGAATTATTCAAACACTTGTTAAAAATAAAATTCTCTAAATTTTGAGATTTTTATTTTCCAAATTTAAAATTCATATATTTTTGGGAATTTTATTTTAAACAAAAATAGAATTTTAAATATTTATAGATTTTTAAATAAAATTCAGAATCAGAATTTTTCCTTGCCTGTTAAAAACCCGTGAATTTAAAATTGATATTCGGTTTAAAAAATGAAAATTTAAATAAAATGTTTTTAAAAACTCTTTACCTGTAAACTCAGAATTACATATTATTAGGCAAGGATGGACATGTCCTTGTTAAAATAATAGGTCTAGTAATAGAAAAGTAAGAGCTGACCCACTTCATTACAAAATGCTTATTTTTATAAGCAAAACTTATAAAAAAATTTTTTTAAAAAATTTTTTGTTAGAATTATATAATTTTTAATTTTATATTCATATTGACTATATATATAAATATTGACTATATTATAAAAATAAGATGAAATTTTAAGAAAAAAAAACATATTATTTTAAGGTTGTTTGTAACCTAGAGGTAATAGGTAAGCGTAACATGTAAGTTGAGAATAACATATTACTAGTTAAGGAGTTACCTCGATGGACATGTCCTTGTGAAAATAATAGCTTTGGTAATAGAAAAGTAAGAGGTTACCTACCCTTATTTCATCTTACCAAAGTCATTACCGGGTTATATAAGGTTTTGCTGATGACACACATATTATATGTTTGCTGCCAAACATATAATATTTGTCGATAACGTCATTTCATTTCATCCAAACAATATATATTTACAGGCAAACATCATATATTTGCTTGCAAAAATAATATATTTGCATGCAAATATATATTGTTTCTAGTAAAACACGGCGAATATGTTTAACAATTTCTCCAAATATATATATATATTAGGCCGGGTCGGTTTGTGGGGAGGCAAAAAAATCGCCCATGGCTCAAGGAAAATCGTATTCTAGGGATCAAAATAAGAAACTTTGCCGAAGGAACTATACCTCTAAAACGAATTCTACTACCCCCCAATTGTTGACTTTTGTCCCGTAGGGTCAAGTTTTGAAAAATCACACTTTCACCCATTTAGACTGCCCCAATCGAGTCCAAATGTATGACCGACCCCCACTAACTTTGGAGGGCCGATCCACCCATGCCAGTGGCACACCCCCTGGAACTCCCCTGGGGGGTTCCCCATACAAACATTTTAAAAAATCACCATTTTTGGCACTTTATTTTATTATTTTTTATTTATTTTATTTATTTTTATTATTTTATTTATTTTTTCTCCTTAGAAATTTATTTAGTCAGAACATATGTAAATGAAAAAATTAATTTAACTTAGTAATAGAAAAGAAAAAATAAAAAATTACTGTTTGAAGTCTTTTTTGCTTTCAAGTCTGGGCAATTTCGCACGGCTCTCTAATGTCGTCGCCATAACAGCCTCTACATTTTCCGGTATAACTCGTTTGGAAACGCTAGCTAGCAATTGAACGTGTCGTTCTGTTTCTTGTATGTGTGATGGAATTTTTGGATCATTAAACGGTGGATCATCTTGATTTAAATATTCTTTCAAAGTATCGTATGGAATGCTTCGCGTGAATGGTGGTTCAAATACGTCATTTATGTCATTCATATTGATCATTTCCGTGTAACTTGTGCAATAAAAGTTTATATCTGGTTTTTTATAAGCTCTAAGTCCCGTTGGGTCGTCAACATCGGTTCGATAGCGTAGAATTATCTTGATAGCACAGTCGCGCTTTTCTTTGCTATCATCAAACAACATTGAAAACAAGATATTTACCGAATGCGCATAATATGAATTATCTGTAATTACTTTATTGACAATTTTGCGTAAACGAGGTTCTAGAAATCTTGACCAACTAATGAATTTGAAAAATAATCTACTACCGTACACGACAGAGCTGTAATACTTGATATTGAAGTACATTGGCACATAACATGTAATTATAAATTCAACCAGTATTCTTAAATTTGCATCTGGATTTTCCGTTGTCACATATAATCGTAATAGTCTAGCGGCCTTGGTGAGCCACCGAGAATGTACAATTTTCCTTGGTTTGATGTTTGCTAGATCCACTGAAATCACGCCGCTAGAAATTGCATGGGCCATGTCGTATAAGTACTTGGAATCGGTGGAAAATTCAATTTTTTATGGAGCAGGGGGCATATTTTTCAACTCAATTTTCTGAAAGCCGTCCACCACCTGAAAATATATAAAAATAAAACAATTAAAAACGGTTGACAATTATAATAAATGAGTGATAGCAATAACTTACCGGAAGAGTTTCACAAGTTTCGATTTGACGGCTCAATTTTCCGGTTGCCGATCTTGGTCCAGTGCTGGTTGATTTATCCAAAGCTTCAAACAAATGCCGAAACGGAAGTTCGTTGAAGTGTAGAAGGCAAACGAACCAATGCAATGGTATTTTTAACAGCAATTCGAATCGTCGTATAATTCCACCGTTTGGGCCAGTGTTTGTTGGCTCACCGTCAGTGCATATGCCAATTAATGCATCCAGTGATATATTTTTATCGTTGAAAAAATCATTTAATTTGCTTGTTTTGTATTCAGCGGTTTCATGTTCCAGTCTTACGTAACCAATCAATTCAGAATTCGGTTCTCTCAAAATAACAAGATGAGGTTCTTTTACCATTCTAGTATGATACTTCTCATCAATTGTATCTCTCGTTAAAGTATCATCTTTTCTGCCATCGAATGAAAATGCTAACAAATTGGTATCATCTAACCGTTTGCGAAGCACTTCTTGTCTGCATTTCTCTTTTTCTCGGCGAACTTTCGATTTATCCATGATGAGAGGTTTGCCATGGATATCTTTCATTTTAAAATCTTGGAAAAGAGCTGTTCCCATTGCTGATGCTACTCTATCAGGCACGCCAAATCTGTCACATACCAAGGCAAAGTTAAAACAATCGTATCTCTGTGTGTATTGTGAACTTGTGCTTATATCCAAATCTTCTTGAACCGGTGGCGGTGCGTATGTTGAATCATCGGGATCTTGGTATGTTGGCATTGATGACATAGACGTTGCTCCTTGCTCTTCAATTTCCATCGCAAATCCATCCATTGTTAGACTTCTCTGATTATGTTGATCGTGCATAAACTCTTTGAGGCGTTCGGGAACCAAACCGTATGCACATGGAGCTGCCTTCAAATCGCATTTACATGTTCCAATGAAAAAAATTGTTTCCAGAGATTTTACATACTCTGTAAATTGTTGGGGTTTGTTTCTTCTCTTGATTTGCTCTTGATATTTGTCAAGCAATCTATTCAATTTATTACATACACTTTTTTTCAGCATTATTTCCATACCAAGTTTTTCCCAAATTCCAATCAACTTACCTTGTACTTGAATAGTGAATGCTTTATAGGACAACTTTTTTTGTTCGCTCAAGTAAAAATAATATCTCAAGATATCCAGATGGGTTGGTAAATTAAGATCAGTCAAATCAGTAGACACACCAAAAACAGTAACATCATGCCTGGGTATATGACTCATTGGGTTTTCGATAGTTGTTGATGTTGTTATTGCTTCATCTTGCGGTGTAGAGGATGGTGGATTCATTGTAAACTTCTTGATTTGGAATGATTTTTTTTTTAAATATTTTTTTATCTCAAATTAGCACTTCACACTTCGAGTTCTTCACAACGACTTAATGCATTCACAAAAACTGTTGCGTTATATATGGTCTAGGAGACGAGGTAATAAGAATGAAATGGTAATTTCAATTCTACCTGTAACCGATTTTGTTGTCAAAACTGCCCATAAAGTACTTACATGTAAATTAAACGTTAATCTGACTACAAATTCTGTTAAGCAAGTGCGCCTTTTATTACTTCTGGAAAATCCTTTATGATAATTTTATGCTCAATTCTACCTGTAACCGATTTAGCTTAAGTAAGTTTACGACATGCAGCTGTGTCTTGTGGTGGCTTAAAAAACCCACACAACCTATTCTACGACCTGCAACAGAACGACACGTTCAATTGCTAGCTAGCGTTTCCAAACGAGTTATACCGGAAAATGTAGAGGCTGTTATGGTGACGACATTAGAGAGCCGTGCGAAATTGCCCAGACTTGAAAGCAAAAAAGACTTCAAACAGTAATTTTTTTTTATTTTCTTTTCTATTACTAAGTTAAATTAATTTTTTCATTTACATATGTTCTGACTAAATAAATTTCTAAAGAGAAAAAATAAATAAAATAATAAAAATAAATAAAAAAAATAAAAAATAATAAAATAAAGTGCCAAAAATGGTGATTTTTTAAAATGTTTGTATGGGGAACCCCCCAGGGGAGTTCCAGGGGTGGAGTGCCACTGACATGGGTGGATCGGCCCTCAAAAGTTAGTGGGGGTCGGTCATACATTTGGACTCGATTGGGGCACTCTAAATGGGTCAAAGTGGGATTTTTCAAAACTTGACCCTACGGGACAAAAGTCAACAGTTGGGGGGTAGTAGAATTCGTTTTAGAGGTATGGTTCCTTCGGCAAAGTTTCTTATTTTGATCCCTAGAATACGATTTCTATGGGCGATTATTAAATCGACCCGCCCTAATATATATATATTACCAGCAAAAATATGTATGGGACAGGCCGGGGCGTTATTTCGTAAGCGGATTCGAAAAATGTTCTTCGAATTCAGAAATTTTAAAACTTTTGTAAAAATATATCCGTTCTTTAAAGTCAAACTTTTTTTGACTTTTCACTTTTATTAGATAATTGCCTGCAACTTTTCAATATTTCCCCCCATTAAAAACAGTTCTTTAATACTTAATTTTCAATGCGCAATAGAGCTATATAATTGGCTTATGTTTTATTCTATACCATCGCTTCAAAAAGTATTGCCTGGCATATATTTTTTTTTATTGCTATCTTTGGGCTTGGATCCAAAAACGATTAACTTTTACAGAAGGCTTAAAATTAATAATGTTATTTACACATCGCTTTTTTACAAGTTCAGTTAAATGTTAAAGATAGTTAGTTTTTTACGGTGTTATACACGCTGAAAAAAAACGGCCTGTCCCAAACATAGTTTTGCTGGTAATATATATATATTTGGAGAAATTGTTAAACATATTCGCCGTGTTTTTACTAGAAACAATATATATTTGCATGCAAATATATTATGTTTGCATGCAAATATATTATTTTTGCCTGTAAATATATAATGTTTGGATGAAATGAAATGAAGCTATCTACAAATATTATATGTTTGGCAGCAAACATATAATATGTGTGTCATAAATAAATTATGTTTCCATGCAATTACTATATATAAATAATATATTTAGTTATAAAGCAATTATTAATATATGCCAAACAATAGGCGTATTTATTCTACTCTCCAAATTTATCTATATTTTAATGGAAAAACATAAAAAGTAAAATTAATACATCTACTGTTTGGCGATTATTTAGTAACTAAATATATTATAAATCACATTGAATTTTACATCTAATACAAATCTTTCATTGAAAAACAATAACTACAATCTCTTCATTTATTTTTATTTATTTTTATTAACAAATATCAATTTAAAACACTTATAATAAGTTAATACTTTAATATACACAATTAAATAATTTTTTTTCTTTTTAACACAATTTCATGTTTTATTTATACTAATTTATTTTATTTTTTCACATCTTTCACAATAAAATTAATAAATAAAGGAAAAATATCACTAAATTTTCTGACTAGATGCAGTCTAGTTAAACTAAACGATTATTACCAACTACAAAAGTTATAATGGCTACATACAACTTTATATGTATCAAGAATGGAAATTCGCCGTTTTTCCAAATATATGTTAATTGTATCCCACAAATATAATTATTACCGGGAAATATATGTATAGTAACTATAAAAACAATATAATTGGAAGCACACTGCAAATACATTTATGGTAGTTTGTAAACATACATTGATTACCTCCAAACATATACAAAAACGTCTTTTTCCTTCGTGTATGTGTGTGAAAAATCCAAGTTTATTAAAAACCGTGTTTTATAAATTTTATTACTAATAAAGGTTTTTAAAAATACATTTAATGTCGTTTTATATCCTTCTGAAACAAGCAAATTAATAAATCATTCCCAGGTAGAAAAATACAAACGGCACAATGTCGGCCCTATATTGGAGACGGTAGTATATGTACTGGCAATGCGTCGGAATTTCAGCTTTTACTTTACTGGCTTTTACTTTGTGATTGTCCTAATTTACTATTAAACATATTTTATGAATATATAAAAGTCTTATAGAGCATTTTAAGGCGTGATGCACCAACTCTTTGTAGCTCCAGCGGCCATCTGGTGATTGTGCCCCAGAGCCAACCACTAACATAAAATAATTTTAACCGTGTATTTTTCAAAAAGTCCTTTTTTGTAGTCCGTGAAATTTGTTAAATTTTATCTTTATATTGTTTTAAATAAATTGCTAAAATTGAAATTTATACTCTTGAAAATACAGATTTAGTTGCGGACAAAAGAATAAAAAAATTTAATTCATAATAGTTTACCGCGTTTTTTTCTTTTTCTCCCGCAAAGCTCTCGAAATGGTGTTATTGCAGTGAGAAATTCAATTGAATTTTAAGTAATAAGTATATTGTGCGTTTTAAAATATTTACTTTTTATACGTATTTAATTATTTAAAAAAATTCTATTATTAGCACAAGAAAATCCAAAATTAACTGAAACCGCGGTTTTTATAATTTTGAAAAACCGAAATAGCGGTTTTCAGATTTTTCGGTTTTTAGCAAACTCTATTTTAAATATTTCAACTTTTTCAAAAATTTCAAATAATTGAAAATATTTCAAAAATGTAGCTAAGCCCAGGAAAATTTTTTACAATCGGTAGCCAACCACACCCATTCTACAACTGGTTCCACTGCAACCGATTCCATCCCATATGGAAGGTGTGGGTGACGTAGAATCAGTTCCAGAACTAGTTCCAGAACTGATTCTAGAGCAACCGGTTCTACTTTGAAACTATAGAAGGGGTTGCTTTTGGGAAAATTTCAAACAAAAAGAATCGGTGTTAGAATCGACAGTAGAAGGGGTTGTGAATGAAAAGTAGCTATTCTACAACCGATTCTTTGAACCAGAAAATTTTCCTGGGAGTATTTCACTTATCTACATACCTCATACATTCAACCAAAAAAGTCTGTAATGGCTACTGAAAATTTTGCTGTTATTACGGGAAATTTAACTGTTTTGAGCCCAGCGCTATTTTTTGCTAATTCTAGCAACACATGTCTTCTGATCTGTAGTACAACAAAATTAGTATACAAATTTAGTAGCCGCTACTAAATTTTAGCAAAATTTTTGTAAACTGAGACTCAAAATCGATTTGCTTTAGTTAGTTAAAAATTTGCTAAATATCAATAATTTTAGTACAATGAAATTAGATGAATGGGGTATAAATAATTAGATGCAGCTACTAAATTTCAGTAAATTGCTGTAAACTACATTTAAAATCAATCTTCTGAAATTATCAAAAAAGTGTACTTAAAAATTAAAAAAACTGTAAAATCTAAAAAAAATTAAAATCAAATTTAATAACAAAAATATTTTTTTCCTTCAATTGTAAAAAATGTATAATTACTTCAACATACTTGAAATTTAAAGTAAAAATTGAAAACGGTTCTCCAGTTATAACCTTTTTATGCATAAAATTTCATAAATAAAATTTTTTGAGTTTTATTTCCAAACAAACTAAGAATATATCAATAATAACAAATATAAACTAAATAATAATTCTAAAAAATCAACGAATTCTTGTAAATAAAATTTGCTTAAAGTATCCACTTGTTATTAAAGAATTATATTTTTTTTATAAGTTTAGCACTCGGTTTTGACAAATTAGTAAAATGTTTTGCTGAAATCAGCAACAAAAATTAGTAAAAAAAATCAGAAATTATTACTAAGAAGGAAAATTGTACTAAAAATCTGTACAAATGTAGTAAAGTGCGATTGATAACTGTTTACAATTTTTTTACTAACTTTTTTATCTGAGTGTATTTTTCAAAATATTTATATTTCAGCTTTGAAATATTAATATTTATTTACTTCAAATTATTTGAAATAAATAAAAATTATTATTACTTACTTAAAATTATTTGAAGAAAAAAAAGATTATTAATATTTCAAAGCTGAAATATTAATATTTTTTACTTACTTATGTGCGTATTTTGGCAAATAAACCAATACTGGTATTTCAAATTTATATATATTAATAAGTGGATATTTCAAAAAAATATTTCAAATAAACTTTTATACAGGTATGTATGTATGAAATCAAAAATGAAATTAAATAAATCTAAAGAAAACATTTCATTCATTCGAAATCAAACCAACATTATTTAGTGCGAGAAATAACTAATAATCTTTTTTTTTTTTTAATTGCAGCGCATTACGAATAATTTCAGAGCAATGTGAAATTTTGTTCCAAAGACTGATTGCGTAAATATATAACTGTAATTTAGAAATATGCGTATGATGCTTGAATGTTAATAGTCTTTTGCCTCTGTCATGTCTTGAAAATTTTGATTGCACGTGGAGATGTTCTGGTTAGCGGGTATATATAATTTTATGCAAGAAGACTAAAATTCTTGTTTTAAAATAATCACAAAAACTAATACCATAAAGTAGATTTGAAAACGAAGAAATATAAGTATTTCTTTTAAGGTTACATACATAACGGACGATGTTATTAAAGGCCACGTTTTCTCTAGCTTTCTTTGTCACAGCTGGCAAAAGTTTCGCAACCATATAGTAAGTCGGCATCAAGTAGGTTTTAGCAAGAAGTATTCTGATCTTCATTGGAGTACAATATTGAGATTTCCCTAGATATATTAACATTCAAAATGTTCGACCGCAAGCGTAATTAATATGGTTCGCCCAAGTGAGGGTGTTGTTAAAGTAAATACCAAGATTTTTAGCAGATTCCACAATTTCGACGGATTGATTTTTTAGGGTTATTCTAGTTATACAATCAAATTTTAATAACCTTTCTTTAATAATTAGGCATTTAGATTTTGTAGGACTTATTGCAAGACAATTAGCAGTAGCCCACTCATTAATTCCATGCAATTCCTTGTTTAGGGTTCTGACTCGTTGTTCAATCGCCGTAACTTTGCAACTTATATAAAGTTGGACATCATCAGCACACATTCTAACCTTACAGCTTTCAAGTTACAGGAAAATATTTAGATTTAGTGGTGGATGCTTCAACGTACTGATATCTCTCCGTTAGATATGATGATAGCAACAATGTGGCGGTTTTTGAGAAATTAAATATGCTTTTCAATTTAAAACATAAAATGTTATCGTCAACGGTATCAAACGCCTTCGGATGATCCGACAGAACTAAAAACGTAACATTTTCGCAATCTTCACTAATAAAAAAAAGTCTGTAAAAAATTTAGTTAAAACTATTAAAACTGCTAAATTAGCAAAAACTTTGCTAAATAACTAGTAGCCTAAAAAATCACGAAAATATTTAAAATTTTTTAAAGTTTTTTCCGATTTTTTGTTTTTAAATGCAAAAAAAAATCGAGCCTTTTGAAAACAGCAGTTTACAATTTTTCCCCAAATATTTCTGCTAATTTAACACAATATACTGCTATTTGCATTCAACTAAATGTAGCTTAAAAAACAACATTTTTTAGATATACATAACAGTTAGTTTTTGCTATTTATACCCTACATCACTACGCACAATGTTTTGTCCCATAGACAAAAATCAAAAAAAAAAAAAAATTGTGTCTCCGATTTCGACGGAAATATTTTTTTATATTTACGATATATTAGGGTTCGTCAAGAAAAAAAATGCTTTGATTTTCGGATATCATCGGTTTTTTTAAAGTTTTTGCATACAAAAAAAGAATGACGTTTTTTTCTTTTTTATTTCAACTCCTTCCACTGGCGCAAGTCGGCCAAAAACGCTGATTTGGAGACCCATTTTCTGCAGAGCAAAAACGGCTGCATTTCTGATTAATATAAAAAACATTTTTTTTGCGACGTCAATGCGCAACCGATGTGAGGCTGTGATAAAGCAAAAGGGATTTGCAACAAAATATTGATAAAAAGTAAGAAAAATAAATTAATATTAGTTTTTTTTTCTAATAATATAAAAGCGTTTCTAATTAGGTGTCGCTGTTATATTTCAAACAATATAATAAATTTATAAAATATTTTTAAGACTGAATAATTTTTTAAGTTTTGTTTTGTATATTTGTAAACAATTGAATATATTTAATTAAAATATTATGAAATAAATGAATATTAATTTTGTTTTATATAAAAACTTAAGCATTATTTTAAAAATAAAAGGCGTTTCTAATTAGTTGTCAACAGCTGTATATATGTATGAAAAAAAAAAAATGAATTTTTTTGGGTCTTACAAAAAAATTGGTAAAAATTCATTTTTGGAGATATCTTAAAATTTTTCTTTTTTTAAATATCTGAATATGTATATTCAAATCAATAAAAGATAATAAAATTGTAAAAAAATCTGCAATTAACATATCAAATTATTTTTTGAATTTTTACACTATTTTTGCTGGGAGCCTAAAAATATCAAAAGTTAAATAGAACTTTAAAAAAATTATATTAATTGACTTTAAAATTTAAAAATTTTTCTGTCATGATCTTATAATTTTGTATAAGAAAAAATAAAGCAAAGAACCAATTTCTTAACTTAACTATAAAAAAAATAAAATTTTTCCAAGTGCCAAAAAATGTATTTTTGTAATTTCATCTTTTATGGGTTACGAAAAAGTTTCCAACTTTCTTAGATTTTAATGAAATGGTATAATTTTTTTTTCCAAAAATTAAATTAATATTATTTAAAAAAGAAAAGCATAAACTTTGGTAAAAACACATTTCCTACTTAGCAAAATCTTTCATTACCAAATAAATGGTTATATAATAAAACAAAAATTTTTACTACTTATAATTCGGCGTCAGTACTAGTTATTTTTGTTAGGCAAAGCCGTTTTTATAAGCAGTCTAGCTTACGCGCGACTACTTATTTATTTATAAAGATAATGCGAATTTGGTAACTTATTTTTTAACCACTAGTAAGTATATAAGTAAGTCGTATTATTTAACAACTTGTAACCACTTATTTTTTAACTGCGTATAAGCACACGAGTAACTAATTATTTTGGTAACTACTTATTTTATATACTTTTGTAATGCAGCGGGTAAGCGGGTACACAAATTTTTTGGGTTTTTTTCATGCAGCGAATATGGACAACTACTTACAAAAACGACCTTGTCGAACAAAAATAATGAGTTTTGACACCGAATTATAAGCAGTAGACCCTAATTATACTGCTTATTATTTAGATATTAGTAATGAGCACCCATTACAGAGATTTTGCTGGGTATTTCATTAATAAATCTTTAAATATACCTAAGTTTTGATTGAAATCCTAAAAATTACCAAAGTTTGATAATATATTAAAAAAATTATTTTAATTGATTTTCATATTATTATTTTTTTTTTTGTTAGGAATGGACATTTACGGTGGGTCTTATACAGCAGGTTTAAACTTTAGTTAATAGTTAACCCAAAAATTTGTTGTAGTTTTGTGTACATATTTTTGACATTTTCTTCTATTTATAGTTAATTTAAAGGTAAACCAACAGTTGAGACCCACCGTTAGTTATTATATTAAAAAAAAAAAATATCTACCAATTTTTTTACAAAAATCAAAAGAAATGCTTTTTTTAAAGACTCCTTTTTATATCTCATTCGCGTAATAAAAGCTACATATATTTAATTTTGTATTTAAATTAGAGCTGATAAAAAAAAAAAACAAAATCTATCTTTGACGTTTGGGAGCAAATTCACTAAAGTATCACCGCAAAAAACACTACGAGGAACATTTTTGTGGAACATTCTAACCCTCTAACTCTTCAATGAAAGGGAATTTTTTGGCCCCTTTTTAAAAAGGGACAAAAAAGACCCTAAAATCCAGTTTTGTGGTACATTTAACCGCCAATTTCTGCGGAACATTTTAACCCTCTAACTCTTCAACTTACGGGTCGTTTTTGTCCGTTTTGAAAATGGGCCAAAAATAAGTCGTTTTAATTGAAGAGCTAGAAGATTAAAATGTTCCACAAAAATATTCATCGTAGTGTTCTACATAAGTTCGCTGAACATATCCTATACCTAAAATGGAAGATTCACATGGTTTCCTATTTTAATCCTATTTCATTTTTTTTTTGTTTTAGAAAAATCATTTAGAACGCATTTTTTATGGCAGACATTTAGCGTGTTTTTTAATCACCTGGATTTAGAATTTTCCATACAAAAAATGGATTTATTAAATCCAAAAAAAAACTGGATTTAATAAATCCAAAATAAAAGCACAAATATATGAAACAGCCTATTAATTTAATGTCAGAAAAAAATACGAATGAAAATTAAAAGAGAAACAAAAAAATTGAAAAACTAACAAATAAAAGGTTTTTATTAAATTTTTTTTTATGAAATATGTTTAGAAAAAAAACTACACCTCACCAAATACATATTTTTCATCTTGGACATGGAGAAATAGCTGGAATAGAAATGGCAATTTTTCACTCTACAGTAAGTAATTTAATTAAATCCAATTAGTGAATATTAAATATTGCAATGGGGTTTTTCAATTGTGTAAAAATATAAATTGAAGTGATAAAACTGAAAAGTCAGACTGTTTATCGCTGTTTTATGTAAAATATAATTATAAATTAAAAGTTAAAGTAAAATCATTCATCATCGAATTCGGTATTAAAAATTAGGGTGAAAGAAGTGTCCGACAGAAAATTTTTTTAAAATATGAAGAATGTAACCCCATCTGTTGAGCACTTTTAGAAATACTTTTCGGATTTATTAAACTCAAGTGATTAGAAAAAACGGCTATTATTTTTTATTAATGAATCGATTTTATCCAATTTTGGCACAAATATGGCTTGGCCTTATATCAATTTATGTGCTAAACTTTATGGCAGTCGGATAATTTTTGCAGGTTTTATAAAGATTTTAAGATAAAGGATAAAGGACTAAGAGTCCTTGCTTTGATTTGATAAAAATTGACCCAAACGTTTCCAGTTTTATGTTTATCTCAGTATATACGTTTTGTAATTTTACGTCCGTTTATGTAGCTTATATAATATTTTTAAATTTCAGGACCTACGGGAGGTGAGCGTGTCCTTGGCGCAATATTTCCAAAAATTAAAATTTTTCTTAACTATGGGGTTGTATGTCAGTGTACCAAATTTCAAAATTTCAAAACTCTGCCTCCACTCCTTCTATTTTTGTCCAATCGTTATATGGGATCAAAGCACTGTGCTACGTGGTCAGGGTATAATAATAAGTTTGATGTTTGTAACACCAAAAACACCTTATACTATACCGATCGACCCGCCATCTGTCTGTCGATGCATTCTTGTGCGCACTCTACAGGTCGCAAATATTTTGCTGAAATTTGTTACACCGACCTATGTCAGCGCAAGGACCAAGCCTATTGATTTTGGTTAAAATCGGTCCATATTTAGATCTAGTGCCCATATAAGGGCACTGCGCTGCAGGTCGCAAATACGAAGATATTTCAATGAAATTTGGTTCGCTGACTCACATGGTCCGAAGGACAAAGCCTATAGATTCTAGGTAAGATCGGTCCATATTTGGACCTATCGCCCTAATGGGCTATATTTACGATTTTGTCTTCGTTTATCATTTTATAGAAAATTTTGACACAAGTCCCATTTCAACCCATTCGAATTTCGGATCCAAACATTAGTTGGCTTTTAACCAGACTGGTGTAGGGATACAATACCGGCATGCCCGACTTTAACTCGTTTTAGTCTACTAATATTTAGCCAAATTTTCTGCAGATTTTTCAGTTTTTTTTTCTTTATTATTTTCAAAAAAATCATTTTTATAAGACATATAAAATAAATCTAAAGAGAGATGGTTAAAACCACCTTACATCTATAACAAATATTAATCAGTTTATGAACATGCAAATGATTGGTAATAAATTTTTCGGAGAAGGAAAATAATTATGTTATAAAACCTTCAATAAATTATTAAGGAAAGGTATGCATAGTACATACAAGAAAAATGCTTATGAGAACAATAGAATAGAAGCGGTTTTACCACTGAGAAAAAAAGAAAATCACAAATAATATATAAAATAGAATTTTTTTTCGACCTAATATAAATTAGAAATGTAATCATTGTTTGAATGATTACATGAAGTTTGAAATTTCTCTATTATAGTCTGAATATGAATTTTGATGTATTCTACATTACAAAGACGGTGTAATCTTTGTGTAGAGTAATGTCAAGGTAAATTCATAACCATTTTGAGAAGTTTATTCTGACAAAACTAAAAGTTAACTTGTATATACCTTAAATCCTGCAAATTAAACAGTTTTATCTTAGCTGTTTTTATTTTAATAGTATTTGGTAAAAAAATCTGCTAATTTAACAGTTGTTTCTGCAACATCATTTTTAACTAATTTTTAGTAACTTTTTCTGCTATTTTTACAGATTTATTTCTATGAGTGAAAGTGAATCTGATCCAAGTTTCTAATCCATTGACAAAGATTATAATTTTTATTTTTTGTTTTTGGAATGAAGTATATCAATTTATATCCGATCAAATTATAGTAGCAACATTCCGTGGGATTCCATGAGATAAAGTTGTGTATGCTATTTTTCGGATCAAATAAGTTATCATGTGAAATGAAATTACAGACTATATACAATTATATATGGTTACAACGGAATTTTTATTATCGGATGGTAGATTAATTAGATACTTCAGAATCCCAGGGAACTTAAATGTATTTAGTGGGAGCCACACTGTATGAATCAGAAACAAAATTCTATTTTAAATCGTGAGAAAAATTTCTTTTATTTGAGTGCCCATGAAGTAGTGCCCATGTTTATAGATATTCGGCATACTTAATCGATATCCAGTGTAGAAAATCATTACCAGATATGTGGTTATGTAACTACATACTTGGTAATGGTAACTAGTTACTTTTGTTATTACATTTCTTATTACTTTTATATGGCGATGTCGCGAAAAATAATGAGTTATGGTTACACACCAGCATACGAAAAATCAAAAAATATATCGTTACCTATGGACTTACCAGTACTGACAAAAATAATGAGTCTAAAAATATATTTTCAAAAAAATAATTTAGATAAAAAATTATCTTTTATTGTATTTTTTTTTTTTAATAAAATTTGCTGGTGCGGGAATTGTACCTGGGTCTACAGATTGCCAATCAATAGCTCTACCATCTGAGCTATATCGACATAATTGACCTGCTGCACACAAGTAAGCTTACTCGCCAACATACAAAAAATCAAAAAATATGTGGTTACATTTATCCTTACCAGTGTTTAAAAAATATTGAGTCTAAAAATAGATTTAAAAAAATTAAAAAAAAAATCCGGAAAATTATTTTCTATTTGAAATAATGATAAAAATAAGTCATTATCAGTAACTCATTATTATATGTTTTAAAATAATGTAGAAGGTAAGTGGGTGTCATTACTGGTATTCCAAAAAATAATGATATGTCATTACCGTTTCTACACTGGGTAATAAAAAGAAATTATATTTTAATTCTAGAAGAAGAAAATTTTAGCCAATTTATTTTATTATTTATTTTTACATGTTTATTTGTTATGTGATGGACTAAAAAATATTTTTATAAAATATTCGGTTCTACTTTGCTCCAGTTTTGCCGAACAACAAAGATTGATTTTTCAAATACAATTATCCCAGAAATTGAAAGAGACACCTACATACATATGCATTTTTTCAGCTTAATTGTATATCCAAATTTCAGCAAAATCGATGGGTGATACCGACGATACTTGCCTTGTAAAGTTGCAAGAATAAAATTTTTACGAACATCCCCAGACCAACATTATCATTGTCATCATATACATATGTATATTCGTATGTTCATCTTTAAATACATTAGGCTGAAATAAATATTAGCATTAGGATAAATCTCATAAATGATCCACTTTTGTAGATACCCAGTTGAAAAATGTATCTTAAAGACAATTTCAGCAGCGCTGTTTAGGTGACAAGTCAGCAGGTGCAGACATTTGCCAAAGACCTCTTAAAGACATGTCTGCACTTTTTTACTTTATCTAAAAAAACGCCGACAAACTGCCTGACTGTCATCATCACAAGAATTTATTATTAACTCGTGCTGACTAACTCTCCTTGACTAACTCTATTTGACTAACTCTCTTTGTCATCACAATAATCATTTTTTCTTAATTCGTTTTGACTAACTACCTATTTGTCAATATCGCGTCAGAACAAATCTATATAAAAACAAAATAATAAAAGAAAATATTTCAGCCGTAACAGAAATTTCAACATCTAACCTAATATTAAAAACATATCAGTGTCTGAGCGTCCAGACATATGCAACATAACCGATTTAAAACTTTTATGTGCCTACTTAATTTGAACTTATACTACATTTACGCTTGATCAAAAACTACCTGGTTTTTGGCTCTTGTAGTTTTTAACTTGTTCAAACGCATAGGTGCAAAAAAAAAATAAGCAAAAACTAGTTTTGTTCAAAAATTAGGTGGTTTTTGCTCAAGTATAAATTTAGTATTCCAGGAAATTTAAATTTGAAGGGAACATTCTTAATAATCACATAGGTTTTAAAAATTCAAGTGCTTTAAATTTTGCTTGAAATAAAGTAGATTAAATTCTAGCATTTGTATATTTTACAAAAATATTTCAAACTTGAATTTTTGTTTCCCCTTTGCTGGAGTATGGTGTTGAAATAAAATGTAATAAAAGTTGTATTCAAGCCTTGAATCTGGAAAACAGGCCTGGAATTGAACTTGATTTCCATTTGAATTGCAGTGAAATTGTTTATATGGTTAATATAAAATTACAGGAAGGATGTGAATTTGATTACAGGAAGATTCAATTAAAGTTTATGATTTGAAGTTGAAATATGGAGTACCGGAAAATTTTAGAAAATATTTGCATTACTATGGTTAAGGTGATCGGGTAAGACGATGAATAAACAAATACATACAAGGCTTCTGGTTAGAATTTTGGTGAATGTGATACAAAATGAAAAACTTTGGATTTTTGATAAAAGGAAATTTACTACAACGATAGAAGAAAAAGAAAGATAAAAGAGTATTGGGAGTAGGAAATATAAAAAAAGCAAAACTTTTTTATATCGGTTTTAAAGGTGTCCGATATATCAGTGACGACTTTCTTAAGATATGTCACCATTATTCATCACATTTTTATATTTGTATGAAAATGTCAGCAGTCGTCTGGGGATCTTTTGTATGGGAGCGGATCAGACAACATCAGCGGCATGTCGCTAAGACGCCGTGAAGTCCTCTTCACGAAATTTCCAACTGAATAGGTAATGGAATTTATTTTATTGGTTGTTCGATAACTAACGTCGTTTTTTTCATATTTCACAAAGCAAATTTATACTAACAACAAACATGAATTAATGATATATTGACCATTTTGTTGGATGACCTTTTGCCATCTTTCAGTAAGTTGAAAAATTCCACGTTCGAAGAAGTCTTTGTTTTTAGAAGCGAAAAACTGGTCCAACTAATTTTTAACAGCCTGCTCGGAATCGAAAGAGCAAAACAAATGGTAATCTGATGGTGCTATATGGTGGAGCTGGATTTCATTTAATTCGTGAGGAATCCAAACATCCCGTTTGTTTACGTAACTAAGCTGTTGTAAGTGTAAGTAAATGGTTGAATTCTATATGTCGAGCTTCTCTGCTATCTTTCGAGTTGTCATACGCCGGTTAGTTTCGATTAACGCCTTTATTCTCTCGTCATCAGTACACACAAAATAGTTTGTAGTTTGAATTAACTGAAAATGTAATTTAAAACAAATGAAAAATCACTTGAAAACCGGTCTACTGACTTTTCATTTAAATCAAAAGAACTTTTCATTTATTTTTAAATGTTAATAAATTAACTACAAAGTCCTTAAAAAATAATGATTTTTCATTTATTTCGTTTTTTTAATTTACAAAAAATTAGCTACAAAATCTGTAAGAATAAATGATATTTAGTTTACTTCGTTTTTATAACTGACCTAGAAATCTAAATGGGTTTCGTTTTTTTAACAAGACATTTTAAATGAAAATATTAACTGTAACAGAAAATCCGTATTTATATAATTTATTTTTGAAATAAAAGACAAAAACAGTTAAAAATGTATTTCTTTTCATTTTAACTGTATAATCATTTAAAAATAAATGTACGGACAACTTTTTAAATAAACTACAGTCAGTTACTGTAATAATATTTTCAGTATAGTGATTGGACGACCAGTATGTGGTGTACCACGCACATTAAAATTTCCAGAACGAAAACGAGCTGGCATTGACGTTCAGTAAGGCAGTCCTCACCATAAACTTCACATAATTTCTTCTGATCTGGCACCGAATTTTTGCCCTTTTGGAAGTAAAACAATAAAATATGCCGATAATGCCCTCTTTGATTGTCCAGTTTCAACTTAATTTATAACCAACTTGTTTTTTACTAATGACGCTCACTTTTTGACTAAAAATAGTCTAAAGTTTAAAATAGTGTATAATAATGTAAGCCACGCAGTCACTACTACATGAAATATGTAGTTCACGTCATCATAGAAAAAAACGACATTAATTATCGAACAAACCATATTTTCATGCAATCGAGGGGCGGAAATATGTCAAATATATAGAACATAATTTACAGAAATTAATTTGGACCGATTTTATAAATAACTTGTAAATAAATAAATAATTATAAATAAACCATAAATCAAATAATGCAGCACACGAGTTAAAACGATTTTAAAATATTAAGGCCCGTTAACTTATCTCAATTTATACCCTGGTTAAGACCTCTACTAGCCTTAACCACTGATAAACATATTTTTTGAATAAGTTATCTAAATTTTAACCAAGCATTTCTTCTAACCAATGCTAAAATTTAACCATAGAAATTTCTGTGGTTAAGAAACTTAACCAAGGCTATTTTAGAACAATTAACCCTACATAAGATATTTTAATAAATTAAACTTGTAATGATTAATAAAAAGAAATCTAAAGCGCAACTTTAACCAAACTTTGACTAAGAATAGTTTATGATACATATAAGTATTTTCGATTTGCATTTCCCCACTTTACCAAAACTTACAAAAATTGCATCAGTACTTAAAATCGTGCACAAATTTTTGCTATTAAGGAAAGAAATAGGAAAAATTTCTTTTTTTATTGGTTCAAGGAGCCAAAATCTGTATTGAATAATTAAAACCAAAAATGGTGACAAATATTAGAACAATTTGACACGAATTATACACCTCTACAAAATGAAAAGTCGCTGTCGGTAGAAGCTTGGTACATACTTTTAGTATTTCACTTGCTGATTCCAAATCTCTATTCCGAATTCTCTATCACCTCTCAATTTTGAGAAAATCGTGATTAAAAACGCGAAAAATATTTTAAAATACTATACAAAACGCATTCAAATAGCTTAAGACTTTTTGTTACGATGGTAGTAAATAATGAATTTTGTTTTCTAAAATACATAGGACAACATTTTTTTAATTTGTGTACCGTTTTAGGAAAAAATTCTTTTGAAAACCACTCTCAGAAAAACAATTATTCCACCAATTTTGGGTAACTTACATTTAAGAATTTGGAATCAGCGTATCAAATTCAAAATGAATCATGTATCAAAGCTCAAGACTACTGAATGAAGTGCAAGACTACTGAATTTAATTCTTAAATATAAAAAAGCGCACTCTCGAATTTACGAAATGTGAACCAATCATGTTTTAAATATTTTAGAAGTATGTGAGGAATCCCTGGACAACCCACAGTTTTACTCGCAATTACAAAAAGATACAAAAATCATGCACAGCGATTATTTTTCTACTCACTTTGATGTGCTGATCACATAAATTGCCTTGATTTAATAATCTATCACAAAATTTCCACTATTTGTTTTTTTAATTTTATGCGCGAATCTTTCCGCGGTTGTTTCAATTAGCACGAAATACTTATTAATAGTTCAAATAATCCACTTCTGTTTTATAGACTTACCAAATGGATTTAATTAAATCACCTCTCGTAGTATGCAAAAAGCCACAATCATTTTATAGCATTTAGCGATCACGAATCTTAAAAAAACGACGTGGTCAAGTGTATTATTTTTTTACGAACAGAAACACACAAAAAACCGCGAGAAAAACTTTTAATTTTCCCGTATTGAAAAAAAAATTTTTTGTTATTAATTTTTGTTTTTCTTTTTGTTTTTATTCTGACATTTCATACTAAGGTTAACTACCCAGAGTTAAAATATTGATAAGTTATTAAGGTTAAATTTTCATAGGTATAAATATTTAGTATTGGTTAGTTACCCATGGTTAAGGTAAAGTTAACTTGTCGAGAAAAGTTAATGGGCCTAATAAGCGTAGAAGTGGCATTTAATAAAATTTAATTTGTTTTGGTCCATGTGGCGTATACTTAATATTAAGCAATATGTGTTTCATAACTCATGCGACTTGTGTGTTTTATTCTAAAATCAACGTCAATGCAAAAAACATTATTAAAATGTTTGAAGTCATCTTCTTTTCTTTAGGTATAAAATTGTTTTCTACAACCGTAAACTTTTCTTACAATTCTTATATTATAAATAAGTGAAAATGTTGTTTAAAAGCTTTTCCATATTTTATTTATAAAAAAATGTTACCCTAAATTATAAACACTAAACAAACATTTTTATAAAAATAATGTTGATGATGATTACGATGATGAAATTTAACAAGACAGAATCAAATTAACGATCTTGTCGTAAGCTTAATAAAAATACTGTGTTGAAGTTTATTTGGTTTTTGTTGTTGCTGATCAACACTCTTAAGTGCGTATAAGCAGTGGGCTTCAATACCTCTACGTCTCGCTCAACATTTGCTCTTTTTATTTGTTCGTGAATTCGGACAAATCAAATGGAAATATGTTGGTAACATATAAAACACAACTTTTAATTCAATTTTTTCATTATTTTTAATAACATTTCAACTCATTTTTTCAATATTCACTATTTTAACGAACAATTCATTAACAAAGAAAAAAATATTAAAATTTTATAGAAAATCTACAGTGGGTTCGTTTACTCGAAATTCTTACTACCTTTACTACAATTGGCAAGTTTTGTTTGCTTTTTGTATTGATTTTGTCCAGCTGTAGTAAAAGTAATAACTTGTAGTAAGTAAACGAATACGCTTACAATAACACAACAAAAGCTAAATAAAAGTTCGTGTTGATAGCAACAATTTTTAATTAACATGTTGCAATGAAATTTTTTCTATGTAAACAAATGTTTTCATTTGGTTTCCGAGCCACTCACAAAATCGCAAAAAAATAAAAAAAAAACACTATAGTGTCTCTATTAAGATATGTACTCTCTGGAATAAGCGAAGATCATGATGATATTCATATGCGATGTTTTTTTTAAGGTTAAGAGGGCGTTCTTTTTGTAATGTCTAAAAGTCATAAAAATTGCAAGGTTTTGTTTTGACTCCTTTTCTATGCAAATGTATTATATAAGAAGGATTTTGTAGTTAATAGTGAAAGAAAAAAATATAACTTAAGTAAGCGTGTGTCTATTTTATTAAATGCATGGTGCAGGTCAGTGATGCGCAAACTTTGTAATATAGGGACATGCCTCCAACAGATTATTTTTCACAATTTGTAAAATACGTTTGGGATTTTAGCATATTTAATTCCTTTAATGCAATTAATGTATGTCCCGATAAAAATAAAAAACTAATATGCAAGTGCTTGTGCAAATTTGAATGTTACTGACACTTTAGAAACATTGTTTTCTATTGGCGTTTATACATGAATGGATGTCATTACATTGCTAGATCTGTCAAAACAACAGAGTAGTATGTTGGAAGATATATACATATATATTCCTCTAACTCCCACTGGAGCATAGGGCGCCTTAGCGATTCGTTAGCAGGGTAAGTTCAGAAAAGTGGGTTGCTACTAGCCCTCCTTTCTTAGATTGGTGATAGGGCTGCTATCCTTGTGTCCAATCCCACGTTGCAGTCATGCTTCAGCAAACGTTCATTCATCATTTACCTACTGTCCTGAGACGCCAAGTTGTCCGTGGCCATTCAGGTTACATTACTGTGCGCCTTCTCACTCTAGCTAGCTTTCAGCGGGTGCTGGAAAGCCATTGCCCGGGAAATACTTGGTCTAAGACCGGAAGTAGTGAGCTGCTTGGACATTCATACAAAGGAATCATTTCTGGTCACTCCCAAGTGAATGCCAGTCAGAAACTTTCCGCACTACGTGCACCTCTGATGAAAGTCCCAAGAAGATGACAAAGCAAATTGTAGTAAATTCTTTGTTGTTGTTTTTGTTTTTTCTTTGATATTTTGAATGTTTAATCAGGCTCCTAGATGAGAACAAGAAATTCTCATTGAATTTGTAATTTAACTTAACAAATATTTCCAGAAGTTCTAAAAACATCGTCCCCTGACGAGTTCCTTAGGCAAGAATGAAATGCCTCCAACATATTATTTTTCACAATTTGTAAAATACGTTTGGGATTTTAGCATATTTAATTCCTTCAATATAATTTGGTGTTGTTCAATACTATTTTCGGTGGTAAATGTTTTATGAAATAAAGAAAAAATCTTTCAAAAAGATTGCAATTTTCTTCAAGATATATCCCGATATTTGAAAATACCGGTAAATAAGTATGGGGCTTTTTAGCTATATATAAATTGGTGGAAGAAACTGATGCAGTTAAATTTTCCAAAGAATTTTTGAATTTAGTTGAATTGGTAGGTCTATCTGTATATCGAATACAGTTAAAAAAAATTGGTCGACCAACTCGTGATCGCTTTCGTATTATATTATTTTTTAATAAGCACAAACTTGTTAAATTACTTTAGTTAATTAAATAAAATACATTTTCTGAATATTAAATGTATTTGCTTCACTACATAAAATGTTAAAAAGTATGAAATTCTATGAAGGAGTTCTTTTCAAGCTCGATTTTCGTGGTAAAGTTCCACAATCAGACCCCTTTTTTTAAATCGAAACTCAGATGTAATCGGATGTATCGTTATTTTGACTTCAGATTCTTTTTAAGAGTCCTCAAATTAGAAAAAAATATGTAACATATTTTGCCCCCTCCCCCTCCTACCCACCGTGCAGTAAAATTATTTTCTGCTTGTTCTCATCAGCATCATAATTTCATCATCATTATCATCATTTCATCATGAAGCAGAAAATAATTTTACTTATATACTTTTACCTCTAGTTTCCACACTTTTTATTCGATTTTCATAAGTAATACCATTCTGGAAAGGCTGTAATGTTATACTGTTTACAACTTCATTAGTTATTCCAAAAAGCCACCTCAAGATGGCGGTAATCTAGCATTTATTAGAAAATTGTAAAAAATTGAAATTTTGGCGCCTCGAAAATGATTTTTTTGATATGTCTTAGTGGAAATTTTTTTCCTCATGCCAAAAGCTATTGGAAAATCGATGGCAAAATATCAAAAAATTTTTTTCCATACAAATCGGCCAACTCAAATGTACAACCCTAATGTCAGAAAATTAAAGTCAGCAAGAAATCATTAAGCTTTTGCTAAGGAAGTTTTTCGGTAATTCCAGCGTCAAAATTTTTATTGTTGCCGAACGTATCGGTCGTCTTTTAAAATTTTTTTTTATTGGATTTTTCCTTTATAGCAAAACACTGGTCTCCTCCGGGCAAAAAAAAATCGATATATCACACTTTAGAATCCGACTGTAAATGCCGAATATATAACGAGAAATTAAAAGAAGCGATCCTACGTTCGGCAAAAAAACAAAAAAAAAAAAACGAGTAAAAAGGTTAAAGTCGGGCATGCCGACTATACAATACCCTACACCAGTCTGGTGTATTGTTTGGATCCGAAATTCGAATGGGTTAAAATGGGGCTTGTGTCAAAATTTTCTATAATGCGAGTCAGCGCACCAAATTTCATTAAAATATCTTAATATTTGCGACCTGCAGTTTGTAACCAAGCCAATTTTGGGAGGACCCTTATATGGGCACTAGTTCTAAACATGGACCGATGTTCACCAAAATCAATAGGCTTCGTCCTTGGGCCAACATAGGTCTATGTACCAAATTTCATCAAAATATCTTAATATTTGCGACCTGCAGCGTATAAACAATATAATTTTGGTGGGACCCTTATATGGGCACTAGGTCTAAACATGGACCGATGTTCACCAAAATCAATAGGCTGCGTTATTGCGCCAATATAGGTCTGTGTACCAAATTTCATCAAAATATCTTAATATTTACGACCTGCAGTTTGTAACCAAGCCAATTTTGGGAAGACCCTTATATGGGCACTAGTTCTAAACATGGGCCGATGTTCACCAAAATCAATAGGCTTCGTCCTTGGGCCAACATAGGTCTGTGTACCAAATTTCATCAAAATATCTTAATATTTACGACCTGCAGCGTATAAACAGTATAATTTTGGTAGGACCCTTATATGGGCACTAGGTCTAAACATGGACCGATATTCACCAAAATCAATAGGCTACGTTATTGGGCTAACATAGGTCTGTGTACCAAATTTCGTCAAAATATCTTAATATTTACGACCTGGAGCGTATAAACAATATAATTTTGGTAGGACCCTTATATGGGCACTAGGTCTAAACATGACCCGATGTTCACCAAAATCAAACTTGTTCGTCCTTGGGCCAACATAGGTCTGCGTACCAAATTTCATCAAAATATCTTAATATTTGCGACCTGTAGAGTGCGCACAAGATTGCATGGACAGACAGACAGACGGACGGACGGACGGACATCGTTAAATCGAAATTAAAAAAAATTCTGAGCCGATCGGTATACTATAAGGTGGGTCTACGACCAATATTTTTTGGTATTACAAACATCAGCACAAACTTATAATACCCTGACCACATAGTGGTGTAGGGTATAAAAAATTGAAATTGCCTTGCAAAAATATATATGTATATTTGAAAGTATAACGCGCCTGTAATGTGGTACGGTCTTTGTACAAGTTTACTTAAATGAGTGTAGGAAACGCGGATTAACAATCCATGCATAAGTATAGCAAAGGTCCAAGAAAAAAAGATTGAGCTTTTTATTCGAAACTTCTGCATTAAAATTCGATACTTATTAATTTTTTTTTAGGAGAAGCCACACTCAGGAAATTCTTCATATTAATTAACATGTTGCTTTTTTGGGCAGGGGATAGAGAAGATATGAAAGGTGATGAAAGATATGGCAACACTGTATTTGCGCGAGATATTGAATTTTAAAACAGTTGTTGCGCGCCATCTGATGCAGAGTTGGCGAACTTAGCTGATAATGTTTCATTCATAGCCCTGTTTTATTATTTCATTTCGGTGGGGTTAAGTGCTATGGGAACACCGAAGGTGGACGCTGTGATATGTATTAAGAATAGAATAATCGGGATCGAACCCGCAACCTTATGTGTAACAGTCCAACCGGCTAACCACTATACCACAGCGCTCATAAATTGAACTAAACTGATCACTAGCGCCGCATAAAAAGTTATATTTTATTAACCAAACAATTTCGTTGGCATTAAATTTGCACTCACTTAGTAAATATTTAACAAATTCACCGTTTCGTGCCTTTAGTTGTATACCACTGATAAGGGCAATAAAATTTAATGCCTAAGGCTTTTTTTTAATAGGCAACGTTTAGGTAATAACTCATATACTTATAGACATTTAAGGGTTTTTTTATTTATGTCAAATAGTTCTTGCACAGGATGGCAAAGTTTAGGAAGTAGGTGTTGTTTTCTTTGTTCTTCTTGTATTCTTTGAACTTAAAATGGTCAAGTGTCAAGTGGTACAGTCTTTTTGTTGTGCAACAAAAAAAATAAAAGAATATTGTAAAAAATTCCATAATTTTTTAATACTTCATAAAAAATAAAAAAATAAAAAATAATACTTATATATTTGTTCCTTTTACTCCTGCAAGGAGCATAGGGCCGCAACAAGATTATCCTAATACGTTCGATCTGATGCACGGTGTTTGATTTCATTCCAACAAAGGTGTAAGTTGGATATTTCGGTTTCAATTTGCCATTGTGTGCTGGTCTTCCTATACATCGACTGCCTTGCGGGTTCCAGTCTATAGCTTGTTTAGCAATATCATTGGGTTGTTTACGTAATGCATGTCCAATCCAATTCCATTTGCCTTTGCGGATTTCAATTTGGATAGGTTGTTGACCAGTTTCTGACCAGCGTCGGCAATTTGAAATCGTTCTAGGCCAGAATATGTGTAGAATCTTCCTTAAGCATTTATTCACAAAAACTTGTATGGAATGTATGTCGCAAGGTGCTGCATTCCACGTCTCGCATCCATACAACAGTGTGGATTTTATATTGGAGTTGAATATCCTTAGCTTCGTCCTTCTTGATATATGTGAAGAGTTCCACACTGACTTGAGTTGGCCGAAAGTTTGTCGGGCTTTGTTTATACGGTTAGATATATCGGCTTTGGATCCACCACTTTTGTCCAATATGCTTCCCAGGTAACAGAATGATTCTACTTCATCAAGAGATTGATTCTGAACGGTTAATGTTTGCTCGTTATTTACATTTACTCGCATTATTTTGTTTTGCCGATATTTATTTTTAAGCCAACATGTGACGCAGTTTCCTGGACTAGTGATAACTTAGATTGCATGTCTGAAAAGGTGTGGGTAGGTAGACAAATGTCATCAGCATAGTTAAGGTCCTCCAGTCTGCCTTGGAGACTAATTCCTCTTCTATGGGATGTTGCCTTATTCATTACTACGTCAAGCATACAGTTAAAAAGCAATGGTGATAATACACACCCTTGACGTACACCGGAGTTAATGTTTATTTTATTGCTTAGTTGTCCTTCGTGAAGAATTCGACAGGTAGCGTTTTCATATAGACCTTTAATAAGTCTTATTAGCTTGGTAGGTATACCTTTACATTCCAACGCGTCCCATATGGCTGCGTGATTTAGAGTGTCAAAAGCCTTCTCGAAGTCTATAAACGTTAGGTACAAAGGTGATCTCCATTCTACAGATTGCTCTATGATCACTCTTAAGCTGTTAATATGATTGACACAGGATTTATGAGCACGGAAACCGGCTTGTTCCTTTCTAAGCTCAGGAAGAAGAGAGCTTGACAGTCTTTTATTTAATATATGTGCGATCACCTTGTTGACCATACTCAAAAGCGTAATGCCTCTCCAATTTTTACGAGCTGTTAGGTCCCCTTTTTTTGGTAAATTTACAATAACACCTTCAGAAAGCTCCCCTGGGAGGATCTCCGTACACCGGAACTGGTTTATAATAGGCGTGAGTAAATGGCCACTCGTTGTTGCGTCAATTTTCAACAACTCTGGGGATATATTGTCTACACCAGGCGATTTGTTGTTCTTTAATGCTCTTATTGCTGCGCAAATTTCAATAATATTGGGGCAATCGGTGGAGATATTTGTCTTTATAGTGTGTGATTCACAGTTGCATATTGTCTGCTGTGTTGGTAGAGACGGCGATAGCATAGTCGCATAGACCTCTTCCCAAAGTTTCAGTTGTTGTTGTTTGGATGTAATGAATTCTCCAGCATCGTTTTTCAATGGTTTAACAGTGGGTTTTGAACTATTAGTTAGTTTCTTTGCCGCTCTATAGAGATCTCCCATACGATACGTTTCGGCAGCAGCCTGTGCCTCTTTAGCGATGTTGTTAACCCAGTTTCGTTTGTCACGCCGGGCACCATGCTTGACTTCTCGATTGAGGCGATTGTGCAACTGTTGACACAATGCTTTGGTCGAACGCGTTCTGCTATTGTTAATTGCTATTTTGGCTTCCTTTCTCTCCAACACCAGTCTCCAGGTTTCATCACTAATCCACTCTTTACGGGAGCTGTTCTTATATCCCAGGTATTTTCTGCAGCTTGTGTTAATATATTCTTTGTTTCCTCCCAACAACGATCTATATTATTATTATTCTGAAGTGATGTTTTCATTGTTAACGTGAAGGAGTTTGCAACTGTTGAATCTTTGAGTTTATCAATGTTATATCTTCTTTGGGAAGTTTGTGTGTTCTTTTTAATAGCACCAATTTTTTAATAATACTTAGGATTAATAAAAAATTAAACTACACTCAAAGCAATAAGTCTGTTGGCTGAACGGAAAAAGTTTTTACTTTAACAAAATTTATTCCTGTTTTTTGGCTTAAAATAAAATTTGTTGATTTCAACAAATTCTTTTGTTAAATTTAACAAATCTAAATTTAAGTAAAAACTTTGTAAAACTACATTTTTATCTGTAATTATACTGGGTCGTAGAATTTATTACAATTTAGGGTCTCGGGACGCTCCCCGAGCCTAGTCCATATCATATGAGGGCATATAAGTGCACTCCAATGGAGCAAACAGTTTGCTCTATCTCGCTTAGTTTTATAGATATGGGACATTTTATGAAGGGGAAAATTTTTATTAAAAGCCTCCTAGTGTCCATGGCCCCGCCAAGGTCCATCTTTTATTTATTTTTTTATTTTATTTATTTTGTTGTTCCACACACAAGACTTAAAGTCTTATATTGCAGTGAAGAACTGATTATTCGTTAAATAAACTTTTTATAATTTAATAACTTAAGAACTAATTATGAAGAAAAAAATAAAGTAATCAAACATACATATATACGAGTAAAAAGGTTAAAGTCGGGCATGCCGACTATACAATACCCTACACCAGTCTGGTGTATTGTTTGGATCCGAAATTCGAATGGGTTAAAATGGGGCTTGTGTCAAAATTTTCTATAATGTGAGTCAGCGCACCAAATTTCATTAAAATATCTTAATATTTGCGAACTGCAGTTTGTAACCAAGCCAATTTTGGGGGGACCCTTATATGGGCACTAGTTCTAAACATGGACCGATGTTCACCAAAATCAATAGGCTTCGTCCTTGGGCCAACATAGGTCTATGTACCAAATTTCATCAAAATATCTTAATATTTGCGACCTGCAGCGTATAAACAGTATAATTTTGGTAGGACCCTTATATGGGCACTAGGTCTAAACATAGACCGATGTTCACCAAAATCAATAGGCTGCGTTATTGGGGCAATATAGGTCTGAGTATCAAATTTCATCAAAATATCTTAATAGTTGCGACCTGCAGCGTATAAACATTATAATTTTGGTAGGACCCTTATATGGGCACTAGGTCTAAACATGGACCGATGTTCACCAAAATCAATAGGCTGCGTTATTGGGCCAATATAGGTCTGTGTACCAAATTTCATCAAAATATCTTAATATTTACGACCTGCAGAGTATAATTTTGGTAGGACCCTTATATGGGCACTAGGTCTAAACATAGACCGATGTTAACCAAAATCCGTAGGCAGCATTATTGGGCCAACATAGGTCTGTGTACCAAATTTCATCAAAATATCTTAATATTTACGACCTGCAGCGTATAAACAGTATAATTTTGGTAGGACCCTTATATGGGCACTAGGTCTAACCATGGACCGATGTTCACCAAAATCAATAGGCTGCGTTATTGGGCTAACATAGGTCTGTGTACCAAATTTCGTCGAAATATCTTAATATTTACGACCTGCAGCGTATAAACAATATAATTTTGGTAGGACCCTTATATGGGCACTAGGTCTAAACATGGACCGATGTTCACCAAAATCAAACTTGTTCGTCCTTGGGCCAACATAGGTCTGCGTACCAAATTTCATCAAAATATCTTAATATTTGCGACCTGTAGAGTGCGCACAATATTGCATGGACAGACAGACAGACGGACGGACAGACGGACATCGTTAAATCGAAATAAAAAAAAATTCTGAACCGATCGGTATACTATAAGGTGGGTCTACGACCAATATTTTTTGGTGTTACAAACATCAGCACAAACTTATAATACCCTGACCACATAGTGGTGTAGGGTATAATAATATGGTACCTATGCATAATAATTTCAAAACCTTGTAACACGTTTTTAAAATGAAATATTCGATTTATAAGCCATTTATAAGTTGAAAAAGTTGTCTATGTTTATAATAGCAAAGGCACAAATATTAATATTAATAATAAAAAAAAATAAAAATAAAATAATGATTTTTTTTTTTTTTGTTTTTTGACTTACAATTAAAAACTAACAATTTGAAAAATTATAAACATAATACAAAAGAAAATACTTTAATTTAATCAAATACGTTTGAAAAATAGGTAATTATGGTTTTTTTGAACCGCAGTGCGTTATTTAAGATTTGATAACAATAAGGAATTGAGTTCCAGAGATGGGTGGCATTGATATAGAATTGCCAAGTTGATATAAGGCTTTTATATTTAAATGCTTTCAGTCTTTTACCCCTACAAATAGGGTCTGAAAAAATTAGTTTCTCATAAAGATGTACAGGTTGATGCAAATAAATGATTTTATGTAAGAAAGTCAAAATTCAAGTTTTCAGTAAATCGTGGAGACTGAGGCCATATAATTTTTTCGAAAACGCAGATACTCGTGCACGGCTTTTTAAACCATATACATAGCGAACGATATTATTGAAAACGACGTTTAATTTATTTTCACTTATTGAGTCACAACTGGCAAAGAGTTCACACCCGTACAACAAAATTGGAATAAGGTAAGTTTTAGCAAGCAGTATTCTAATTTTTAATGGTGTACAGTGTTGGGTTCGCCAGAGTGTTCTCATCATGGAGAAAGTTCGACCACATGCATATTTTATATGATCAGACCAGGTAAGGGTATTATTAAAAAAGATTCCTAGATTCTTAGCGGTACTTACAATTTCAATACGTTGATTATTTGTTGAAATGTTGGGAATAATTCTTTTCTTCGCTAATCGTTTTTGTATAATAAGAAACTTAGATTTTTTAGGGTTAATCCCCAGACCATTAGCCGTTGCCCACTCATGAATGCGATCAAGTTCCAAATTCAAAGTTCTTACACACTGATCAAGCAAGGTTTCATTGCAACTAATGTAAAGTTGAACATCATCAGCATACATTCTAACTTTACAGTATGTTAGAATATCCGGGAGATCATTAGAGTATAATGAAAACAAGAGCGGGCCTAATATAGATCCTTGCGGAACGCCTCTTGTAACAGCTAGTGACACAGATTTTCCGGTTGAGGTTTCAACGTACTGATATCTGTTACTAAGATAAGACGACAAAAGACGTGTTGCAGTTGAAGAAAAATTGAACATATTTTGTAATTTGTAGCATAAGATGCCGTGGTCAACAGTATCGAAAGCTTTCGAATGATCTAATAGAATTAAAAAAGTTACTTTACCATCATCAACTTCTTTTCTTATCTCCTCCGTAACATCAACTAGCGCTGTTATGCAGCTGTGTTTCCTTCGAAACCCAGATTGACGAGATGAAAGCAAATTATTATTATCTAAGAAGGTAATCATTTGATTGTGCATCAGCCTTTCGAAGACTTTAGACAGAAACGTTAAAATAGCTATGGGTCTGTAATCAGTGCCTGATTTAGGTATTGGTACGATTTTCGCATTTTTCCAATTAGTCGGAAAGCAACCAGTTGTAAATATTTTATTAAAGAAGAATGTTATACGAGGAAGTAAGTAGTTGAGGTAATAGTATTTTTAGAAATTTCGGATGAATTCCATCAACTCCAACAGCATTAGATTTTATCGATAAGAAACTTGATAAAACGTCACACTCAGTTATGCCAGTAAAGAAGAACCTATTGTTTTCTGTAAAATCATAAATTGGGTGTATGTTTCTATAATAGTTACAATCAGCTTCTACCGTTGGTATATTTAAAAAAGTTTTATTTGCAATGTCGGCATCAATTGGACAAGGATCTTGCGTACCAGATTTGCCAATTCCAATTTCGCGAATCGTCTGCCATGTCTTCTTGGATCCTAAAGCATTCGAGAATTTTTCGGCATAGAATTCAGATTTGGCCTTTTTTATCAGCTTATTTGTTTCTTTTTTAGCAGTACGATATTCTTCTTGTAGCTGTGTATTTTTAAAACGTTTCCACCTAGAAAATGCAAAATCTTTTCGATACATTGATTCCTTAATGGTGGAAGAAAACCAGGGTTTTTTCTTTTGGCTAACAATTTTAGTTTTTAAAGGTACTGTTTGATTAAACAGATAACTTATGTTCTCCTCTAGAAATAAAAGCTGATCATCCACTGCGATAATGTGGTTTAAATAATTCCAGTCTATTTTAAAAACTCCTCTTCCAGGGCCACGAAGTCGATATTCTTAAAGTCACGGTAAGTGATAAATTGTTCAGTTGCCAACAATTCAAATTTATATGTCATGAAAATAAGATCGTGTCTTGAAAAGCATGAAGCTGTAAGTTGGTCATAAAGTTGGATATTTGACTGATTACTAACCAAATACAGATCCAATAGTGTACTATTTGTCGCAGTAAAGTGCGTAGGTATAGTTGTATTTGGTATAAAAAGTCCGAGTGAAACCATGTTATCAGAAAGACCACTATCTACCAATAAATTAGAATTAAAATCACCCGCTATTATGACATCTTCATATAAAACCGTAAAAGTCTCCAGAGTTGTAATGAAGCGATTAGTCGGTATATTTCTATTTGGCCTATATACGCTTCCCACAAGTAATTTCTTTCCTAAACTATTAATCTCAATAAAAAGGTATTCTACAAAGTTTTGCGGAAGTGATTCCTCCAAACTATCAGCATCTTTGGAAGTGCATTTAACACTAAATGTAATACCTTTTTTTTTATATAAATTGCCACGCCACCGTAGCCATCATCTCTATCAACTCTACGTATATTGTAACTATCCAAAGAAATGGATAAATCTGTTGTATTCGAGTCAAACCAAGTTTCATATGCGTTTCTGAAACTTCCATACCAGAATTTTCAAATATATATCTGAATTCATCAATTTTGCCCTGTAAACTTTGCGCATTTATATGACAGATTTTAATACCTGATCTCTGTTTAGCCAAGATATTAACCATACTAGCAATTCCATCTCTAGAACGAATTCTATTGTTATTGGTCATTAAAAAAAACAATTAAATATATAAATGTAACGCACCAATCAATAGAGATAACCCCTTACGCCATTAGGGGTAGTCGAAATTTTCATCAATTTTGCTCTATCTCTCATAGTTTTCGAGATATGGGCCATTTTAAAAAATTGGGAGGGAAAGAAATGGTGCCATCTTTAAAACTTCGGATACATTGGTTGCGCGATATGCCGGGTAATAACAGTAACATGAAAATATTGTAATTTAACAATAAATTTTGTAAAATTTTACGAATGGGTTCTTAAAAGTTAGTTTTAAATAATTTTGCAAATGAACATTCAAAATTAATAAACGTACTGAAGATTTTTAGTATTGTGTTAAATGAAGATAACTAAAATTTAGCTTAAATCAGTATTTCAACTAAAAATTTGTTAAAAATTAGTCAAATCGGTTTCAAACCGGTTTGACAGATGCTATTTTTATACCAAAAAGTTATCAGAACCAGACTCTGAGGTTTATTTCTAAAAAGAGGTTTTCAGAATCTGAGGGTTTTCTATAAGGATACGTTCCAAGAATTTAAGGAGTTTACTTTATTTAAAAGATTTTTTATGAGGATCCTCAGAATCTGATGCCTTTCCACAGAAATAAATCTACAGAATTTAAGAATTTTTTTGTAGCAGAAAGCCCTATATAGAATAATTTTAGAAGTTTTCTTAGGAAGAAATCTTCAGAATCTGGGGGGGTTTCTATAGAAAAATATTTTTTTTATAAAAAATAGTCCTCAGAATCAGGGGGTTTTCCGGAGAAGAAGCTTTTAAAATGTAATGGTTTTTCTATAAAAAAAAATGGCAAAAGAGCAGTTTATGGGGTTTCGTAAAAAAAAAAAAAATTAAAAAAACCGAAATTAATTTTAGAAGGGTCTCGAGACCGCATCGAAGCGCATCATAATGTGATAATTACTTGTGAAAAGGCGATAAAAATAGGATTAAGAGCGGAAAAATTGTAATTAATAAATTGCTTATGTTTTAGTTAATTCTGGCTCATCGGATTACTGTCATTGAAAAAAACTTCAATTAGCCACACTCATTGCCCTGTCAACCGTGGTGTATTTCGTTAACAGGTGAGGCTATAAGTCATAGCCTGTAGAAATAGGTGCCGGTTCGATTCCTAGTCATGGCATGCACAAAAAGTTTTTCATATAGTGACAAATTAAAAATTAAAATTACTTTGATGAATTAATTGACAGGTATACTAACCAGTGACGAGTCTTTGGGTAAGACGAAACTGCGGCAGTCTGGTGATTACCTTTTGTCTATTAAATTTTCCAATAAAAATAGCTTCTTCTTCTTTTTCCTGTAAACTAACTTCAATAAAATTTTATATTTTAAATCCACGATTTTTTAATCAAACAACCTTATAAAATATCCCAGCAAAATCTTTCATTACCAAATAAGTGGTTATATAATAGAAATTCATAGCTCCGCACAACTTATTTTTTGGCGTCTAAACTCATTATTTTTGTTTGGCGTGGTCGTTTTTATAAGTAGTCACGCTTACCCGCTCGCTTACGAAAAAATGAGAAATAAGTAGTTATGAGACTTTGAATAATAAGTGGTTACACACATGCTTACAAAAAGTTGAATTATAAGTGGTTATACGATGGCTTACTTGATTCTTAAAAATAAGGAGTTAAGCAAATACTATTTGCTTAAGGAAGTACATTCAGAAAAATTTAAGTTTTCTCTAGTGTGTAATTTGAGACTCGTCATAAAAATTTTAACATAAAATATATTTACATATAATAAATAAAAATTTATAAAATTTAACTGTGTAAAAAGTACTTATTTAAACTATTACGTGTAAGTCATTATTTTATATTTAGAAACAATAGGCCGTTATTAGGAAGTCATTATTTTATAGTACAAAATAATGCAAAAGGTAATGATATATCATTATTGGTAATGCAGACAGCAATGAGGTGTCATTACCAATATTTTGCTGGGATCATATTTGTAACAATAAATATATATGATTCTATGAGTTTTTCATTGTTCATTTGACAACTTTTATCATTTTTTTAAACTTATTGTGGACAAAAAAAGAAGAGCCGACTTTTAAGTGAAACAAACATAGTAATAAATCATACTCATATTGCATTCCCCAACTCCACTATCAAACAGCACAGAGTAGAGGAAAAAAGCATAGATAGTTACGAACAGGTTCGCGGACAAGAATATACAGAAACTAACGACACTTTGGAGTTCGGATTTAGATTGTCTAAATGTTTCATCGTTCGCTCATTTGTTGTTCACATTACGACCACAAATGGTCTGAACATTGCGCCATTAAATTGCGTTTAAAATAAAATGCACTCACATTTCAAATAATAATCCTCATTTTGGTTTTGTTGTTGTTGCCGTACTGAAAGGACACACAATAATTGGAAAAAGATAGTAAAATAGATGAAATATTGAAGGCGGAACAGTGGCATAGACAAGTAGTAGTTTATAAAAGAAATTATATCACACACTTCGATATGTGATCGTATTACTACGCTTTCATTCATTCTTCAAATTGTGTGCTAATCTCTATGTTGGTCTAAATTTGTGGATGTGACTACGTGGAAAGGCTATATTATTAGTATACCGATCATCCGCGGATCCAGGAGGCGGGGGGAGGGATAGGCAAATATTTTTTCATTTGGAATTTTTATAATTTCAAATAAAAAACCAAAATTTTATTTTTAATTTCGAAATTTCAACTAAAAACTTCCGATTTCAATGGAAATTTTTTTAAATAAAAATATATTTGAAATGGAAAAATCCAGTTTCATTCGAAATTTTCTCAATTCAAAATAAAAAATAAATATGTTTAGTTAAGTGTTTCAAACCGTCGCATACGACAATCGTAATTTATATTAGAATTACACTGATAGAATTTTCGTTCATACTATTAATGAATCGATTTCATTAATCTGAATTCACTGATTTAATGAAAACATTTTATTGAGTTAATGAAAAATTCATTAATCTGATGAATTTTTTCATTATATATTTTCAACTAACCCGTAAGATATGCTATAATTTTTATAAGGGTTTTGAATTTGCTAATTACTAAAATAGATATATGTTCCACTAATGAACGCTAGGGTTGCAAACTGAAATTATTTAAATATAAAAGTCCAGATAATGACATCATTTTGTTTTGGCTATTTAGATCAATCGGTAACGCGATAATGTTTACATTCTGGTGATTGCGGGTTCAAGTCGACTTCAGGGAGATGTCAAAAACGTTGTAAAAACGAAAAAGAAATATATGTACAATAGGGCGGGTCGATTTAATAATCGCCCATGGCTAAGTGAAAATCGTATTCTAGGGATCAAAATAAGAAAGTTTGCCGAAGGAACCATACCTCTAAAACAAATTCTACTACCCCCCAACTGTTGACTTTTGTCCCGTAGGGTCAAGTTTTGAAAAATCCCACTTTGACCCATTTAGAGTGCCCCAATCGAGTCCAAATGTATGACCGACCCCCACTAACTTTGGAGGGCCGATCCACCCATGCCAGTGGCACACCCCCTGGAACTCCCCTGGGGGGTTCCCCATACAAACATTTTAAAAAATCACCATTTTTGGCACTTTATTTTATTATTTTTTATTTATTTTATTTATTTTTATTATTTTATTTATTTTTTCTCTTTAGAAATTTATTTAGTCAGAACATATGTAAATGAAAAAATTAATTTAACTTAGTAATAGAAAAGAAAATAAAAAAAATTACTGTTTGAAGTCTTTTTTGCTTTCAAGTCTGGGCAATTTCGCACGGCTCTCTAATGTCGTCACCATAACAGCCTCTACATTTTCCGGTATAACTCGTTTGGAAACGCTAGCTAGCAATTGAACGTGTCGTTCTGTTGCAGGTCGTAAAATAGGTTGTGTGGGTTTTTTAAGCCACCACAAGACACAGCTGCATGTCGTAAACTTACTTAAGCTAAATCGCTTACAGGTAGAATTGAGCATAAAATTATCATAAAGGATTTTCCAGAAGTAATAAAAGGCGCACTTGCTTAACAGAATTTGTGGTCAGATTAACGTTTAATTTACATGTAAGTACTTTATGGGCAGTTTTGACAACAAAATCGGTTACAGGTAGAATTGAGCATAAAATTATCGTAAAGGATTTTCCAGAAGTAATAAAAGGCGCACTTGCTTAACAGAATTTGTAGTCAGATTAACGTTTAATTTACATGTAAGTACTTTATGGGCAGTTTTGACAACAAAATCGGTTACAGGTAGAATTGAAATTACCATTTCATTCTTATTACCTCGTCTCCTAGACCATATATAACGCAACAGTTTTTGTGAATGTATTAAGTCGTTGTGAAGAACTCGAAGTGTGAAGTGCTAATTTGAGATAAAAAAATATTTAAAAAAAAATCATTCCAAATCAAGAAGTTTACAATGAATCCACCATCCTCTACACCGCAAGATGAAGCAATAACAACATCAACAACTATCGAAAACCCAATGAGTCACATACCCAGGCATGATGTTACTGTTTTTGGTGTGTCTACTGATTTGACTGATCTTAATTTACCAACCCATCTGGATATCTTGAGATATTATTTTTACTTGAGCGAACAAAAAATATATCACTGGATGCATTAATTGGCATATGCACTGACGGTGAGCCAACAAACACTGGCCCAAACGGTGGAATTATACGACGATTCGAATTGCTGTTAAAAAGACCATTGCATTGGTTCGTTTGCCTTCTACACTTCAACGAACTTCCGTTTCGGCATTTGTTTGAAGCTTTGGATAAATCAACCAGCACTGGACCAAGATCGGCAACCGGAAAATTGAGCCGTCAAATCGAAACTTGTGAAACTCTTCCGGTAAGTTATTGCTATCACTCATTTATTATAATTGTCAACCGTTTTTAATTGTTTTATTTTTATATATTTTCAGGTGGTGGACGGCTTTCAGAAAATTGAGTTGAAAAATATGCCCCCTGCTCCAGAAAAAATTGAATTTTCCACCGATTCCAAGTACTTATACGACATGGCCCATGCAATTTCTAGCGGCGTGGTTTCAGTGGATCTGGCAAACATCAAACCAAGGAAAATTGTACATTCTCGGTGGCTCACCAAGGCCGCTAGACTATTACGGTTATATGTGACAACGGAAAATCCAGATGCAAATTTAAGAATACTGGTTGAATTTATAATTACATGTTATGTGCCAATGTACTTCAATATTAAGTATTACAGCTCTGTCGTGTACGGTAGTAGATTATTTTTCAAATTCATTAGTTGGTCAAGATTTCTAGAACCTCGTTTACGCAAAATTGTCAATAAAGTAATTACAGATAATTCATATTATGCGCATTCGGAAAATATCTTGTTATCAATGTTGTTTGATGATAGCAAAGAAAAGCGCGACTGTGCTATCAAGATAATTCTACGCTATCGAACCGATGTTGACGACCCAACGGGACTTAGAGCTTATAAAAAACCAGATATAAACTTTTATTGCACAAGTTACACGGAAATGATCAATATGAATGACATAAATGACGTATTTGAACCACCATTCACGCGAAGCATTCCATACGATACTTTGAAAGAATATTTAAATCAAGATGATCCACCGTTTAATGATCCAAAAATTCCATCACACATACAAGAAACAGAACGACACGTTCAATTGCTAGCTAGCGTTTCCAAACGAGTTATACCGGAAAATGTAGAGGCTGTTATGGCGACGACATTAGAGAGCCGTGCGAAATTGCCCAGACTTGAAAGCAAAAAAGACTTCAAACAGTAATTTTTTATTTTTTCTTTTCTATTACTAAGTTAAGTTAATTTTTTCATTTACATATGTTCTGACTAAATAAATTTCTAAGGAGAAAAAATAAATAAAATAATAAAAATAAATAAAATAAATAAAAAATAATAAAATAAAGTGCCAAAAATGGTGATTTTTTAAAATGTTTGTATGGGGAACCCCCCAGGGGAGTTCCAGGGGGTGTGCCACTGGCATGGGTGGATCGGCCCTCCAAAGTTAGTGTGGGTCGGTCATACATTTGGACTCGATTGGGGCACTCTAAATGGGTCAAAGTGTGATTTTTCAAAACTTGACCCTACGGGACAAAAGTCAACAGTTAGGGGGTAGTAGAATTCGGTTTAGAGGTATGGTTCCTTCGGCAAAGTTTCTTATTTTGATCTCTAGAATACGATTTTCCCTGAGCCATGGGCGATTTTTTTGCCTCCCCACAAATCGACCCGGCCTAATGTACAAATAGAAATTAATAAAATAAAAATAAATAAAAAAGTAACGCAAAAAAAATATATTTTTTTCAATTAGTTTTCATTTAATGAATACGTTTCATTGATCTAATGAACGCGTTCTTTGGGGACTTTTCAATGAAAAAAATCATTGGATTAATGAACAAATTCATTAATACTATGCACAAAATTCTATCAGTGTAGTTACTAAAGAATTTTTTTTCTAAAGCTGCATTTTAGCTTTTTTTCATTACTGCAAGAAGAAAATATTTTTGTTGAAAAATTTAACATACACAAGGGAAATATCATTTGGCGTTTTGACAGTTTCATTTCAAGGATCATGTTGTACTTAATCCAGTCATTAATAGAAACAAATCTGCATAGTAAGATGAAAAGATCAAAAATAAAACTGCTGAGTTTACGTTATATTTGAGATAAATTTTAGTTAATTGAAAATTACAAAGTTTACTGCAAAATCTGCAGAAAAAGGTAGTAGTAGCCCAAAAATAGCAAAAGCAAAAGTGCTATATCTATACAATTTTTGCTACATTTAAGTTTAATTTCATTCATTGCAAATAGCTGTTAATCCTGATAAAATAGAATAAAACAGAAATACAATAAACAAAAAAAGAAAAAAGTAAACTGCTTACTTAGAAGGATAGATTTTTATTGGCCTTAAAAAAATCGAAAAAAATTAAAGAAAACTTAAAAAATTTTTAATTTTTTGTAATTTTTTGGTTTATTAGAATTTTAAATTCGAATTTCAGAGCGTTTAATGTATTGCAAACATTGATTCTAATTTCTGGACGTTCGAATTACTGAAAGCTCTAATTTGCGAGCGTCTACTGTATTAAGCAAATTGCTGATCTTAGAAGGTATTCACAGTGAGTTTTCCGAGTTACAGTTAAGGTGTTTGCGGTTAGGCGAAAATATAGTTAATTTTATTTATAGTAACAAGTTTTCAGTTAACAGGGAACTCGCACATTCTTTTTTGTAGAATAAAATCTTCAAAATCTTAGGATATTTATTTAAAGAGATCTTTAGCGCCTCAATGTTCTTTTTTGTTAGAATTTTCTATAAAAAATTGTTTTAGCAAAGAAATATTCTATTCTTTTCTAATTAAGTTTTCTTATGTTGGGATTCTTGGTTAACTTCCTATATCTTTAAAAATTTTAAATGAAACATTTCATGCATCGGCACACAAAATCTATTTAATTCATATGCATTTTGTGAAATAGCGGAATTACAAGTTATACATTTTCAGATTCAATTTTGCACAATTTTTTACCACTGTTGCCATTTGGTATAATAGTTGATAAATGATCGATCATTTCAAATTTACTAGAAAATGTGTGTGCTGTTCTCAGAGTGTGCACACAAACATTTCTTAAAAACATTTTTTTCGCACATTTGTACAGCTTTTTTTAACGGACGTTTAGAAATGCACTTGTGCACTGGTCTTAAAGAACTTTCAAATAGTAAAGAATGAAGGTGGTTGGTTGTAACGTTATTTGGTTTGTTTTGAAAATGCGGCTTCGTTAGTGTAATAACAACAAAAATAGCAATAACAAAAAACAAACGACATGGGGACAAACAAAGATCAGCAACAGCAATATGATGCTGTTACTGATGCTGTTCAACTGTCTACAAGAACAGCAAGAAGTTGGCATATATGGACCACATAACAATAACGACAAACAACAGCAACAACAAAAAGCAAAAAAAAAAATAGTTGAAAAAAGAAGAACACACACAATGGTGAGCACTAAAAAAAACAGCAAGAACGTTTTTTGTTGAACTAAAAAATGAAAAATGTTTTTAGTGAACTTGTTTCTATTGTTGTTCTTTTCAAGATCATTGAAGATCCTTTGTATTAGTTCTTTTGTAAGCTTTTTTAAATTCCACCACCAAAAAAAACTACATACAAACTTTAAGAATAAGTAAAAATATGCAAAAAAAAATTAATGACAATTGCCGCCACTGACATAAATGACCCCTTAAGTCATTACTCACCTGTGATAGTAAAAACTTTTCTGACTAACTGCCATTCGTATTGAGAATTACTAGTTGCTGCATAGTTGCATGCATGCCAGTTTACGCAAGCATTTGCATTTACTATTTAATGTCTATTAGCAGATAATGACCGACTTTTATGAGACATCATCTGTTGGAATCACACCACCAAGATGCTGTATATGAAATCCTCTGGTCTTTTTTTTTTTTTTTTTGCAGTGCGTTGATGTCTTCCAAACACATTCTTCAAAGTGGAGGCATTTCAAAAGTTACACGTTCAAGTATGTTGATGAGCTAAAAATCTATGGATTCAAAAATATTCTCTTTAAATGCATGATCATACATGCACATTTGCTCGTACCTTAACATATGTTTAAACAAATGTTAACTAATAGTTGCAGCCATAAATGTTTCTTTTTTCTGCTAGACAGATTCCTCATAGAAGTATATAAAAAATATCACAATTACAATTTATTACACTAATGTTTTGGTATTTTGTATAAGAAAATTAATTTTTGTTCTTATTTAAGACCCTATAATACATTATGGTTCGGAGTTCTGGTGTTTGTGACAGTAATATCTTTTGAAAAAAACTTAGCTCTGCACATGATCGAACACTTAAAAATATTACTTTCCGTAAAATCACTTTTGCTGAAAGAATGCTGTCGATCATTAAACTGAGATATGGCAAAGCTTTTTTATTTTATTTCATAACATCTTAAACCTTCAAATACAAAAAACCCACTAACCAGAACACATAGGCCTACCTAAACCGGAACCAAAGTTTAATTTGCATATTCTCAGACTCTTAAACTGAAAAAAACACCGTCGACATTATGGTTTCAATATTTTCATAAAAAAAAAATTTTTTTAATTAAAATTTTTAAAACTCAATAATTCTGGTAGGCTTACCCTATCAAATTCTCCATGTTTTTATAGAACTCTAAAAAGTGCGGCTATTTTTCTGAAGAAAACATCGTAGTATGATATTTTGATATTTGGTAGAGAAAAGAAATTTAATATTAACCTGTCTAATTTTTCTCTAAAACTAGATTCATGAAATATAAGAAATATAAGAAATAAAAGAAATAATAAATAAATAAAAGAAAGAAAGAAAAATAAATTTAAGAAATTTTTCATTTACTTTGTGAAAAAATCTTCATTACCCAGTGTAGAAACGGTAATGACATATCATTATTTTTTGGACTACCATTAATGACACCCACTTACCTTCTGCATTATTTTAAAACATATAATAATGAGTTACTGATAATGACTTATTTTTATCATTATTTCAAATAGAAAATAATTTTAAAGATTTTTTTTTAAATTTTTTGAAATCTATTTTTAGACTCAATATTTTTTAAACACTGGTAAGGATATATGTAACCACATATTGTTTGATTTTTTGTATGCTGGCGAGTAAGCTTACTTGTGTGCAGCAGGTCAATTATGTTTTTATCTATTAAATCTTACATGTCGACATAGCTCAGATGGTATTGACTGGCAATCTGTAGACCCAGGTTCGATTTCCGCACCATTAAATTTTATTTAAAAAAAAATACAATAAAAAATATTTTTTTTTAAATAATTTATTTTTTTGAAAATCTATTTTTAGACTCATTATTTTTGTCAGTACTGGTAAGCACATAGGTAACGATATATTTTTTGATTTTTCGTAAGCTGGTGTGTAACGACAACTCATTATTTTTCGCGACATCGCCATATAAAGGTAATAAGAAATGTAATAACAAAAGTAAGTAGTTACCATTACCAAGTATGTAGTTACATAACCACATATCTGGTAATGATTTTCTACACTGGGTAGTTTACTGAATCTTTTCATTAAGGGCGTTAAATACTGTAACAACAGCATTTTAAAGGGCATAATTGAACGGTTGTCAAAAATTCAATTAACAATATTTTTATTATTTTATTCTTTTATTTAAAAGTCATGTTATTGTAGTATTTTCAAAAAATATCAGTTTTATATTTCCCCATCCAAAATCGCCAGAGTTGCCACTTCATTACAGGCCTTTTTTAAAAAAGGCAAAATCGGCTGCCACTGTACAGCCTTCAGTAATTGTTTGTAAATAAAAATGTGAAGTGATTCTTAATCCCAGATAACTTCTGTAGTCCTTATCGTGGCCCGATTTTTATTTTTAAAATTTTTTTTAACAAAGTTGCCACACAAACTTAAAAATTCAAAAAAAGACAAGAAAAAACACATTTGCTTGGGGATATATAATTTATTTGACCAAAATTCAAAAAGAGGGCCACGAAAGGGACTTGAGTTTTTTTGTTGCCTAACAAAAAAAAAAAAAAAAAAACGGATCGAAATCGGTTAACCCGCTTTGGCTCTACAGTGGCAGCCGATTTTGAATTCAGGGTAGTGGGAAAACGCGTTTAAAGTTTAAAATTAATTTTATACTACGTTCACAGTACGATTGTTAAACACGTTTATGTAAAAGTTAAACATATCAGTTCACACTTAAAAATGAGTGTTTAAGTTAAACATCTCGAACAGATGTTCCTTAACAATTGTGAAAAAAAAACAAAAATTTTACAAAATTTCCCAAAAAGTAGTTTTTTCTTCGGCCGGAGGCAATAATTAATAATTTTTGTCATTATCCAACGTTATAATTGCTAAACAAAAATACGAAACAAGATTTTTCAATTTTTAGTTAAGGGACAACTCCATGGCTGTTTTTGGATTTTTTGTTCACCGGAAGCAAAGTTTAATTAATTGTTTTGTTCATCTATCACTTTAATAAGAAAAAAACACATTTTAACTGGTTTTTTTTTATTTAAATTTAGTTTATTTTATTCAATTTTAATTTTTTTATTTTTCTTGTTGTGCCTTCTTCTGCTTCAAACTCGTCATTCAACACCAATTGATATCAATTTTATCGTGTTTAACAACGTGTTTAAAAATTAAACACGATAATTTAGCGTGTTTAAGGGTAGGAAAAATGTACTGCAAAACATCTCACTTAAACATGTTTAACGCTTAAACACGTCAAATCGAGTTAAACACGTATATGTGAACGCCGTATTACGCTAAGAAAACTGCAAATTTTCAAAAAAAACGTGTATGAACAAAATTTATATCTCGCATTTTTCTACATATGCACCAAATTTGAGAAGAATCGGACAAAGAGAGTTTCTTTTTATATTAACCCAAATATTCTAAAAAACGATGGTAGAGAATTTATTAAACATTGCATTTCGGTCAAAATCTTTTTTTCGTACAGTTTTTTATTTGTTTTGTATTGGTTTTTTATTTTTTATATACATTGATTACTTTTATGGCTTATAAAAATCGATCAGTATCTGTCTCATATAACGTGCCTTCGCCCACCATCGAGGAATCGTTATTGGCTTTTCTTTAAAGACTGTGTGCATTTTTTGCATCTTGTGATGTAGTTTTTTCCTTTCTGTTCTGCTGTATTATGCGAAATAAGATTTATAATAAAGAAAATAAAAAAACGCTCCCAAAAAATTTTGTGTACAAATTTAATGCATAGAATATTACTCTGAGACTGAAATATATTTTACAAAAAAACATGTGGAAATTTAATTTATTCGAATTTTTAATTGATATGCATATACTGAAGGGTATTCTGAGCATATACTGAAGGGTATGCTCTATCCAAATAAAATATAAAAAAATTCGAAAAGAAGAAAATTTTTCCTATAGTCGATACCCCCCTTAAAACTCGTCCAACAAAATTTTCTCTGCCCGGGTAAAAATCTTAATATGGTGTCATATATAATTATATCTTATTTGATAAATCCCCAAATACAACCACATACAGCTTGATCCGAAAAATGGGTCATCTACATGTATCTAATTATATAAAATTAGATATAATTTGATACAGTTTGATCCGAGATTTGTCCATATCCAGGACATCATATTATATCTAATTCGATATAAAAATATCTGATTTTATATAATTTTGTCTGATAGTAGGTATACTTTTTAGGCATACCAGCTATTAAATTGACATTGAAATTTGCTAGTTTGAACAATTTTAAAGGCCCAAATTTTATAACATAAAATTAAAATTTAGTTGAATGCTTTTGTCTTCTAAATCGTACGCATCATTTTTTAACATAATTTTACATGCAAAAAAATCACGTGAAAATTATTTGGCTACTCCATAGCTCTAAATTTGATGTTGAACTATATATTAATTTCTACGGGATTATATAGAAAGTTATATAAAATTACAAGAAAATATTTTTTTTAGTATGACGACACATACAGTGTTGTATAACTTAGAATCAAACCATATATAATCATATCGGTCACTACATATATTTTGATTAGTTTTATATGGCTTATATAGTTATATATGGAGTCAGATTTGGGGATATGTAATAACATCATTTACCATACAAAAAATTCGTTGAAAAAATAATATCAGATGTAGTTGTATATAATGACATGTGTCTTAATGTGACTCCATTCATTGTCAGATATAACCCAATCACATTATATATGACAATATATAACTATTTTTACTCGGGTGTGTACCGAGGTGGTCAAAAACTGTAAGATATTCATATTAGAATTTTTGTTTCTACCATATTAAAATTTCTTCAAAATAGTGGTGATGAGCAATACATTTTGATTGCTTAAATATTTTTGCGGTTCTTTTATCAAAATTTTTTAAAATGCGGAAAAAAGTTATTTTAATGAAAATAAGAGGTTTTACTAAAAATAAGAGGCATTTTCTCTTCACGGAAAAATATGCAGGAATATTGTGCTTTTGAGAAGGCATGATTATAAATAGTTGAAAAGCTTCAACTATATCAACTTCCGAGAAGGCATGAATTATCGACATTTGAAAAGAAAAACAGGAGCACTAATTAAAAGCGGTGAATTCATGCCTTTTCGGATCTCGAAATAAGTGCTTTCACGCGAGCTATCTCGAACAAAAATCAGGCATGTTAACATCAATAATGCAATCGCTTCACTGCTCAACTTTCCCTGACAAAGCAAGCAGTAATTTCTGTTGGGATATATGTAATTTTCAGTAGGATTATTCTCTTAGGTGTATTAAAAAAAACCTATGCGTTAACCACTTTTTTATATTTTGATTAACAAAATTTTAAAAAATTCAAAATTAGAATATGGTAAATATACAAAAAATATATCCTATATTTGGCCATACCTGGGACTAGGTTAGCATAATTCAAGAGAGACAAAAGATTATATCTGAATACTTATGGATCTCAGAAACGAAACTAGAGTAAAGCATTTTAAGTTTTTGAAAAAATATTTTATTTTGTGCGATTTTCATTATATATGCCATTTTAACCCTACAATGGTCTGGGCGAATTACAATTACTTCAATATTTTCCAACCGATTTTGGATTTTTATGCCTTTTAAGAAAAACAATTCAGTCTAGATTACGATTCTATTAACATTTTCCAGAATTACTAAAGAGCCAGTATTTTCAAAATAAGCCAAAAAAGCTATTTTTCCCCTTTGTAAATCGCATTCAAAATTTTGAAGAACCAGGGATAGTTTAAAAATTCTTCGATTGAGCTGAAATTTTTTCTAATAACCTCATAAAATAAGCCTCGGGGAGCGGGATTCGGAGCAATGTTACAAATAAGGGCCAGTCTGCAAAGCATGAAAAAAATTATCGAATATTAAATTTTGACCTGAGATATCTGTTTTGAGTGCATTAGTTTGACTCGATGGAATAAATTATATAAACATTTTATATATCGTTGAATAAACAAATAAGTCTCATTTGTTAATATATAAAAAAAATATTAAAAACTATTTCAAATATTAAACACCCCGATAAAAAACCAAAAAAAAAAAAAAAAATTGCAATCCATTTTATTTCAAAATATTCCATAGAAATTTAATTTTTTAAATAACTATTAACAGTAACGAAACGATTTTTTTAGTGTGTAACAACTGCTTACCATTTAACAAAAAAAAAAAACAAATTTTACAAAACTAAGTAATTTTCACATATTTATTTTACAAATAAAAAAAATGTTTTTGAAAATATGACCTTTTCCACTAAATTTGCTCCCCTATCGATGTTCTTGAGCGGGCGGCGGGAAACTTGGGGGCAAATCCTTTGGAACATGTTTGGTTATGGTTCAAAATTAAAGAAATTTATCTAAGTGACGTTGCTTTTTTTTGCCACATTCAGAAACATTCAATTTTGTTCAAAAATTCATAATTTTCGACCAATGCTGGGCATTTAAGCATTTCTAAAGCTTATTCTTTTAGAAAATGTCCAAAAATGTTAAAAAGCTTTCAAAAACTTGGATATAAAAGTGAATGATTTCCTTTTTGGAAAAAAATGCCATTTTCAGGACACGCATAAAAGTTTTGATTTAAAAAAAAATAGTTTTCATTCTGAAATTTAGAAAGCTCATGGCAATGACACAATACAATTTCAAGCATATTGTTCTGATAGTGAAAAACTTATTAGGAAAAAACCAAAAAAAGTCAAAGTAAAAAATGAAAATTTTGAAATTCAAAGTTAAATATTATTTAAACAATAAGAGATACTATGATACCTGAATTTATCTTATAACCTAGATTACAAAAAGTCTAAAATCAGCAAAATCGGTTAACATTTGTAAAAGTTGTAGGACAATAAAGCTTTTGTATACCCGAGATGGTCAACTTTGACCCACCCTGTGATAAAACAGGGTGGCTACGATACTTATTTTCTAAAAGCCTAGATCTTTCTCTTCAGTTCTTGTTAACATTTCTTTTCTATTGGATCAGTAGTTTAGAAGATCCATAATTGTCACCATTTTTTTAATTTTTTTTTGGAACCAATGCCCGATGCATTTTTAGTGTTGTACTGTGTTATACACACAATTTGAAAATTTTTATTTAAAAATGTATAGAAAAATTTCAAAATTTATATATAATTTTACAATTTTTGAGCAGAAATGTAACAAAAAAATGCGCTACTCTTCCAAAACGGACATAAACCCCACATCCATTATTGGGATTATGACCGCAAGTTTCGGGTATAAAACCGAAACCTGATAATAGAATTATCTCCGTTGGTGTAATACACGAAAATTAGATTAAAACTGGCAAAAGTTTTCTGTGTATATGGATACTAAGGCATACGTTTATAAGGATTTGAGTTGTCGATCTGAAAGTATGGCTTCCAACGGTCGATTTTTACCAGCAATAATATTTATTACATACGTTTATTACCTGGAGCCTTAAATCATCTATATGACTTTTTGTTGCAGCAATTATAATTATTATTAGCTTTTATGGGTTTTTAACTCTTTTACTCAAGTAACTGTGTTTAACTACTTGTTGTGCTATTACTGCTGCTTTATGTCAGACATCTTCTTGTGTTTGCAGAAGCTTTTGATATCTCTTAATGTTAGGTTATCTGCTTTTTTATAGTTTTGTTGTTTTTTCTTCTTTCAAAATATTTTACCATTAAAATATACAAGAAGTTGTGTCTACTACAGTGTTGCCACTTTTTTAATAATTATTCAAAAGCGGGACTGTTTACACATTACTTGGATAATTTTTGAATAATGACATTTTTGTGTAGTTTTTGTGTAATTTCACTTTTTACAGAAATTTCCGTAAATTTTTAAAAGCTCCGTAAATTTTTAAAAGTTAATAACAATTAGTCGATATTTAGACGACACATTTTTGTAAATTTTTTCAACACTAAACCCAATTTAGAAGAAGTCAAAAATATTGCTTTGTATTTTTTTATGTTTAAAGCATCGTCTTTTGTTTATTTTTTGCGAAAATAATTGTCAAGATTCTTTTAAAAATTCTTTTGGTTTGCAAGACCATTTAAAAATGCAGCAAAAGAGTGGGAAAATTTGAGTTTGTTATGATTCTTAATTTCTAATCTCTGAATTTTTTTTTCTGTTGTTAACATGATACTTGGCTTTGACCAGAAAAAATTTTGTTAACGCAGCAAGGTAGAGCAGAGTCAAAATATTTTAAAATTCTCTAAATCCAACATGTTCCGGATTTCAATAGAATCATATGAAATTTTTGAAAAAATACCAGTAATTTTTTGTGCAAATGTTATATTTTTATTTCCCAAAAAAATTACTTGATATACATACTGCAAAGAAATATCATGCCTTGCTATCAGTAATTTATTGTAAAAATGAAATAAAACAAATATGGAATCTTTACAATTTTTGCTGTCTTGCCGACATTTAAAGCTTGGATGGAACAGGACTTATGTCATCACATTAGGAACGCTTTTTGTTATTAAATCCCAGCTTTAAACTCAGAGAAAAATTGGTTAAATTTATATTTTTATATAAGTAATTTATAATTTTTTTAATATTCAAATTTAAAAGCACACCAATGTAAGCCTGAAAAAGATATTGCATTGAAAATCCCTTTAGTTAATTGGATAATTTGTTATAATATTTTTCAGAAAAATTGGCCTGGATTTGCTTTTGTAGAAACAAAAATTCGGATGCAAAAATGCAAATAACTTTTGTTCTTTGCAGATGAAAAATATGCTGTCTTTAAAAATCGGTTTATAAATAGAAAAATGGCAAAACTTTGAAGTCCAGATTTACAGCGTGAAATTTCATATGAGTTCAAAATATTTTTATTCTTCCCCACTGTGCTTAGGAGAGTTTATTTTGAAATAATATAAAACATTATAATTTTTTGTGTAATTTTATACGGTTTTGGATACTTTTTGACCTACAGCTGTGTAATTTTTTGTTTTACTGGTGGCAACACTGAGTTGTGTCTACTATCTCTGTTAAATTTCCTCTTGTTTTACAAATTGTAAGGTGTTTCTGTCTTGTGAATGTGTTGGTACGACATGTATTTTCTTTTGTTTTTCTTTCCACCGAGAGGGAAGTGTTAGATTTTTATGGTTTTTGTAATGATTTACAAATAGCTTTAAAATTTCAATGATTAATTATATAACGCCTTCGAATTTTTTTTTGTCTTAAAACTGCAGGCTGCATTTAATGAGTTATTATTTTTTGGTTAAAGAAATTTAAATTTAAGTGTTATTTAAGGTTTTTTTTTAAATTAAAGTTTTTTGGTCTTATCCGAGAATAAATTGTAAGTCTAGTTCATGATTTTAAATTTGTTCCAGGGTTGGCAGGCAATACCGCTAAAATACCGTTTTCGATTCAAAACCCTTTCAACTGACTACCGTTACCCCTAAAATACCGTTACTGAAATAACCGAAATACCGTTATCCTTAAAATACCGTTACCGAAATAAGTTAAATACCGTTACCCCTAAAATACCTTTACCGTTATTTTTAATTTTCTGCTTTTGGTAATTCCACGTGGTTGTTGAGTATTTTTCATACTTTAAGTTAATAAATTGGTTCTGTTTTTAATCTCGTTTGTTTTTTGTAAAAAAAATTGTGAAATGCATCGAAATAACTGACTACCGTTATCCTTAAAATACCGTTACCGAAATAACTGAAATATCGCTAACCTTAAAATAACATTACCGAAATAATCAAAAAACCGTTACCCTTAAAATGCCGTTACCGAAATAACTAAAAAACCGTTATCCTTAAAATCTCAAAAAGCGTTACCCTTACCGATAACCGCATAGTTTCGGTTACCATCCATGTTTTGTTCTCTATGCGCATGTCCTTATTTCTCTTTCATATGCGGACGTTTTAAGAACAGTTTCAGTTTAAAAATTTATTCATGATTTTAAGCTAAAAACTACTCCACAATGACTCATTTATTGTAAACATTTTTCTTTAAATAAAAATTTTTACATAAAAGTTAACATAGCTAATCACAAAAAAAATTTATAGAATTATACGCAGAAAACCAAACTCTTTCGTCTAGTTGTCAAATTTTCCGGCAACTTATTTCAATCACTTTTTGTGTGTATGTGTTTGTTGGTATTTTTTTCCTTTTCAAGACACATGTGCCATTAATATCTAAACACTTAACTGAACTATTATTAACAACTTGAGCCAGCAACATTGGTACATAAAATTGGTATTAAAAACCATTAGTGCGTGCCACAGTCATAACAGAGCCCCCAAAATTTCTCAAGTTACATGGGTAAATACTAGGCAAATATATCAACTGAAACATTTTTCAAGTTTCAATAAATACGTAAACAATGCCTTGAATATCAAACTTCCAAATCGTTGAAACTAAGGAGAAAGTTGTATAGTGATAAAAGCATCTGAGAAGAAAAATTTTTTCGATGCCAAGGGACCATAAAATCATACCATTTCATTAAAAATTAATGATCTACATAAATCTACCATTTATTTGAGTACACTAATAGAAATAAGCCTGTAAAATTTAGTTAAAACTACTAAAAATTTGTCAAAAATAACCTTGTAGAAAAAACTGCTGAAATTAGCGGATTATTTTTGCTAAATATCAGTAAATAGCAGCAGCAAAAATAAAACTGCTAAATATTCAAAATTTAAGTAATAGGAGATAACAAAGTTACCTGCAAAAATCAGCAAAGCAATTTTAGTAGATAAAAGATCCCAAAAAATGTAAAATTTTCCAAGGATTTTTTCGATATTTTTTAATGCAAATACAAATCTAGGCTTCTGAAATCAGCATTATACTATTTGTTTTAGCAAATGTTTCTGTTGATTGTAGCAGAACAGGCTGCTATTTGCATTCAACTAAATATAACTTAACATAGAAATAACAAAATTTTTGTAGATTTCACAGTTTTTTCTAAATTAGAAAATAATTAAAAAATTTTTTAAAATTAAAAAAAGCTTAAACTGCTTTTTTTTTGTGAAATTTTTATACACACACATTTTCATCTCGAAATATCAACATAATCCAACAAGAATGGCCATACGAAGAAGATTCCCCGATAATATCGCCTGGAAAAAAAAAACATTTATTGCCGGCAAATAACTATTTTCGTATTGCGGAAGTTTCTTTAGTCAGGAACAACTGTTACCGGTAAGCGACAATTTGCCTGAAAGATAATTCCACAACATTTGTTATCTCCATAGTTTCGCTGGGAAGATAAATCCCCGACATTTACTATCGCCAAACTATCGCCGGGAAGGTAAATCCGCGACAATTTTATGTCATTTATTGCCGCCAAAATATCATTTGGAAGAAATAAAAAATGCATTGCGTAAATAATATATTCGGCCTACCATCACTAATGAGAAATATCCTCCAGGTGATAAAATAAAAGATATATGGTATATTTTTATATATATTTTGGAAATAGTTTTTGATGATATAAGGAAGATATTGTAGCAATATTATTATTTTATTTTCATTTAGTTTATTTATCTTTGTACATAACTAATTATACTTATTAATAAAATACATACTAAAAATTAATTTATTGTTGTATGTAAAAGAGAAATATTTTTGGGGTATTTTTACTCACCTTCTGTGGATTTTTGCGCATTTTTTGTGGATTTTTACGCATTTTGTTCGTACATTTACACGTAAAACATGATTTTTTACGCACAAGTTTAGTAAACTAACACACAAATTTTTAGGCACATTCACTGTAAAATTACACATTATTTGTGCACCAACTTAAACAAAATGTGCGAATTTTTTATCAGTTACACACATAAAGTAAATTTACCCAATTTGCAGTAGGAGTACAGTTTCCCACTATAAGTTGGTAAATTTAAACAATTCATTAGAGTGTAATATTTAGCGTTTTTTTTAATCACCTGGATTTAGAATTTTTCATACAAAAAGTGGATTTATTAAATCCAAAAAAAAAGCTGGATTTAATAAATCCATAATAAAAGCACAAATATATGAAACAGCCTATTAATTTAGTGACAGAAAAAAATACGAACGAAAATTAAAAGAGAAACAAAAAAATTGAAAAACTAACAAATAAAAGGTTTTTATTAATTTTTTTTTATGAAATATGTTTAGAAAAAAAACTACACCGCACTAAATACATATTTTCGATCTTGGACATGGAGAAATAGCTCAAATAGAAATGGCAATTTTTCACTCTACAGTAAGTAATTTAATTAAATCCAATTAGTGAATATTAGATATTGCAATGGAATTTTTCAATTGTGTAAAAATATAAATTGAAGTGATAAAACTGAAAAGGCAGACTGTTTATCGCTGTTTTATGTTAAATATAATTATGAATTAAAAGTTAAAGTAAAATCCTTCATCATCGAATTCGGTATTAAAAATTAGGGTGAAAGAAGTGTCGGACAGAAAATTTTTTTAAAATAGGAAGAATCTAACCCCATCTGTTGTGCACTTTTAGAAATACATTTTGGATTTATTAAATCCAAGTGATTAGAAAAAACGGCTATTAATAAACATTTTCTGCAGATTTTGCAGTATAATTTGTCATTTTCAATTAACTAAAAGTAAAGCCAGATATAACAAAAATTATGTAAACTTAACAGTTTTATTTTTTCTGTTCTTATCCTAATAGTATTTAGCAAAAAAATCTGTAAATTCAGTATGGTTTTTTTGCAATATTATTTTGAAAAAAAAACTTATTAGCTTTTCTGTTTTTCAATGAGTGTGTGTACATAAAATATTTGTTTTAAATCGAAAAATTGCACTTAAAATTTTTAAAATAGGGAATACTTTGGATTGCGTGTACTTTGGAACCTTGCATTTTTCTCTTATTTGCTAATGCTTTTTTGTAAAGTCTTCTTCAATGATGTGCTTTATTTTGCCTAATTATCATTTTAAACTACACAAAGTTTCAGATAAATCTATAGGAGACTCTAAAATTGGGTGGGTGTACCTGGAAACGACAAAAGTAAGTTTTGGACAAAAATTTAATTGATTGTTCCCAAAAAACATTTTTACGGACTCTCCGGCACGTACGGATTCATGAATCCGGCTTTTACGGCACGTTAACTGTCCGTAATGGACGTATCCGTCAACGCTTGTACATATACGGAACATTAACGGACCGCATAAATGGATTTTCGAACACAATACGTTTTAACTACGTTTCGGTGTATCCGTTTTCGTACCGGTAAATATGGACTTCACCTGTGTTAGTTTGTTTTTAAAATAAAAGTTTAAGAAGCAAAAGATTTTTGCTTAAATTTTTCATAATTTTTACGATTCTAAATGGCTGGTAGTTTTTGGCAAAGTTCTCATTCGCAACAATGGATTCTAAATCGTCAACACTTAATACGCGAACGTCAATATGATTTACAGTTGCTCAGCGAAGAAGAATATCAAAAAATATTCATATTCTTTGCCAATGACATCAAGGTTTTGGGTGAACAATTAAAGCTACGCCAGCAGGTTATTGCGTTTTTATGCTACAAATTCTATGAACATGAAATTCAACGCATTGTTAATGATTCTTTACGGACGGATGTTTGTTTGTTAAATTCACCAAATTGCTTGTGTTATTCTACAAAAGGATTTAATGAAACAGTGGTTTGCTGAATTAAATGGGGACCTGGATAAGGTGCAATAAATAGTACGAGCCATTGTAAACCTCTTTGAGTTATGAAAATATTGGAAAGGAAAAGATGAAATACGAAATTTGTTACCGAAAATTCCTAAACCCAAACCAGCACCACAGCGTTATATAAAAATATATATATTTTTGAGCATTTAATTTTATAATTATTTTAAAAAAAGTCATTGAGTTCTATTTTAGGCTACTGTTGATGCATTGAATAGAGACGTAAGCCGCACCAGATGTAAATATTGTATATACATATTTAAATAATCAATGCTAATATTAATAAATCTAAAAAAAAATACTACTTATAATTTAAAAAATAGGGTGAATTTATGTAGATATAAAAGTCCGTTTTTGTTTAAAAAATCGGTATGGATACGGACCGGAAACGGAGTGAAACCGTTTTCTACACGACATAACGGTCCGTAAACGGTCCGTCATTGACGGACTTTAAACGGACTTGTCCGTTTTTTACACGACATAATGGTCCGGAAACGGTCCGGCACTGAAGGACTTTTAACGGACTCATGTCTCTTTTTTACACGATATAACGGTCCGTAAAAGGTCCGTCATTGACGGACTTTCAACGGATTCGAATCAGATTCGATGTTCCTTATGATCCGTTTTCTGGTCCGTATACGTATACAAAACTCAATTTATTTGTTTCACAGTCAATCAAAATAGATAGTTATCAATTAATAACCCATAAATGCATGGATACTAAAGATGAGTCAGTAGCGGCATCAGGAAATACATATCCTATCCTGGTGGCCTTATCGAATTTTTTCAATTATTATTTCCTGTAATTTAATGGTATAATTTCAAGTCTGACAAAAACAGAAATCATTTATTTTCCAATTAAAATATCAACTAACTCTTCATACAATAATCAAGATATTTCAAGTTACAGGCTAATACTTTATATAATGGTAATGAAATTTGGTTTTCAATTCCATTATTTTTTGTAATGTAATGAAAAACAAAATAAAAATCATGAATTGTAATGAAATAATAAAAAAAATATAATTTGTTTTTTACTAAAAGCGAAATACGTTTGACTTTTTCTACAGCCGAGCTTTTATTGGTAAATTTATCAATTTTCATATAAAATATTGTGGTTGAGAAGGGGTTATGGGACATTTTATGGCTTCTTCAGATCTAAAACTTTAAGCTTATCCATCAGTTGGTCTTTAGGCGACGAATTGGCTTTGAATCGGCATGAATTTAAATTAAATGACCTAGAAACCAGAAAAATATTTACCTTTGTATAAAAGTAATGGTAATTAAAATCTATGTCTAATTTTGTAATGAAAATGAAAAAATATTTTAATATAATTACTTGCATATGATTGAAATAAAAAAGTATTTCATTACAATTACGTATATGTGATGGTAATGAAAACAAGTAATGATGATTACAAAAAATCTTAATTACTCCCAACTCTGACCATAACAAATGTGTTTTACCCTGTTTTTAACAAAGACTTGTGGAAATTTAGTGCTTTTACTTGTTTTCATATTGATATCATCTACACTCTCAGAACAATACCGTTGTGACAACGGAATTGTTCTGAGAGTGTACAAAGGGTTTGATTGTTCTTGGATCGAGATAAATTCGAAACGATAATAACGACGAATATCCTAAAAATCAAGCTAAATCAAAGACAAATTTTTATTCCAATTTGCTTGCTTAACAATCCCAAATACATCAAAAATATATTTTTGTTATTATTTTGTAGGAAATTATATTATTAATTGTAAGAATATTTCTGAAATTTTGGTTTTTAAATAAAAAAAAAATTGGTAATTTTCGAACTTATACCCGGAAACACCAAGCTACTCAAGATTACCTGTAGGCTCTACTTGGTATAACAAACAATCAATTAATTTTCAATGTTGCCAACATTTTCTTGGAAAAACTAAATCTTATGTTACTATTTTTTACTGCAACATTTCTTGTTTTTTTTTGGAACATAATAAAATATTAAGTTTCTTATAGGCGGCGGGTGTTGTCAATTTTAAAAGCAATTAAATGTTAAAAAGCTTGAAACTTTTTTTCTTCAAGTCAGTAAATAATGATAAAAAAAATTAAATTTAATGAGCTGTTTAAAAGAGTGGCGCTTAGTAAATCTAGTTTTTTAATTTTTTATAATAAACTTGATAGATGGCTATTGTTTAAAATTTATAAATTTGTAATTTATAAATAAATTTTTATAAATAAAATTTACACATGAGAGGAAACTGCTAGAGATATAACACACCTTTAAATAGCTCTAATTTGAATAATTCAAGTAAGGGGTGTTTTTTAATCTATCTCGGGCAGTTTTCTACCGCGCATAAATATGCCTTAAGGGCGATATTGTTGAAATTTGTTCATAATGGCTGCGTATGAAAATTATGCTCCCGTCTGTGAAACTGGGAAGCTTACGGAAGATAGCTGTGATACTTAAGTATGCAAATACAAATGAGCAGTTTCGCACAGAGAGCGACTGGTGCATATGGAAATGGTGAGCATTCTATGGTCACTAATAGGAAAAAGTCTATAACAAATTTAGTTAAAACTTCTAAAAATTATTTAAAAATTACCGTGCAGAAAAAAATTACTAATTCTTTTTAATTTTGCTAATAGCTACAATAAAAGTGTTAAACAGCTGATTAGCAGCAAAAATAAAACTGATAACTATACAGAATTTTAGTTATATTTGACTTTTTAATAGAAAATAACAAACTGCTAAAAATTTTGCTAAAATTATAGGGCTAAAAAATCACATAAAAATTTAATATTTTCAAAGGTTTTTCCAATTTTTTTTAATGCAAATAAAAACCGTGCATTCTGAATCTTCGGCTAATTTTGGCAGCATAGACTGCTATTTTATTTCAATTAAATTAAACATAAATTGAACAATAATTTGTAGATAGTTTATTTTTGCTATTTTTGGCCTACTAATATTTATCAAAATTTTCCGTATAATTTGTCATTTTCAATTAGCTAAAGGTTAACTAAAGTATAACTAAAACACTGTTAACAGTTTTATTTTTGCTGTCCTTATTTTACTAGTATTTAGCAAAAAAAAATCTGCTAATTTCAACTAATTTTTGGTAGCTTTTTCTGCTAGTTTTTAAGGTTTATTTCTATGTTGGAATGCAAAATACCCTGACACAAGATATAAACGACCAAATAATTCCCTTTGCCCGGCTAAACTCCTTGAAATGGCGGCTCAGACAACTACAGAGGAAGGCAGCGGGTTCATCTACAATGCATAGTGGTGGATGTCAGTTAGAGGATCGAAAGATGACGGCACAAAATACCGGATTTGGTAATTCGATTATAAGAACGATTCTTAGACGGAATTAGACATGTAATTTTTAAATATCACCTTAGAGTTCCTTGGACTGTGGGTACATTATGGAGAGTTCACAGTATCTGAAGGTCTTACAGTGATTTATTCTGGAAAGCCAACTACTCAACCTTCCTCAAGCAGTACACACATTTTCGCTCTAAATCCACTAATATGGCGCAAATGGCTTATTATGTACCTTACGAATTAGGGTTCAAAGCAAAAAAGAGTAAAATAATGACAAAGGATAGAAATAGCATTGTTAGATTCCGTTGATTTTAGTCTAAGTTGAGTTGTTGTTAACATATTCGATTTGCTTTCAACTTTCACATAAGTAGACGATCATCAATTATTAACCCATTCAAGGCAAACGACACTAATGATGGCTTTGTAGCGAAAGCCGAAAATACGTATTCTGTCTTGCTGGCCTTATCGAATTCTTTCAAAAATTTTTATTCTTTGTAATTTACTTGTGAAAATTGTATCATCTTTCTTTAATTTGAAAAATAATTTAAACAGAAAGTGATATTGATTATGATCTAGAGTCAAACTAAACAACATTAATTTAAACTAAAAACTTTACGAAAAGCACAAAACAACTCCAAATAAAATTCAGAAAAATGGCGATGGATATAAGAGAAAATTATCTGGACATAGATTGGAAACCCCAAGGATGACGAAGACCAAGAAAACCAACAAAAACCTGGCATATGGAAACTGAAACTGAAACTAAGAGTGTAAAGAAATTACAGAGATAAGTAAAAAAAAACAGATCCGAATGAAGAGAGCCCTGTAATCGCAAAAGAATTAGAGGATTAAATAATAGTAATGAAAATTAAGCAAGATTTCCGAATTATGGTGTTGTTTAGCTTGAAAATTTGTGACAATCAGTCTTAAAAATAATCATATAAACATTGAAACTCTGCATAATAGCCCAGCAAAAATAGAGATGCCGAAGCAGTAGAAAAAGCACTACAATTGATAATCTAGATGTACTTCTTTTTTAACATAAACACTAATGATTTAAACATTGAATTCTCATAGGAGAGGAGTACTCCCCCTTCAACATTTTTTCAGTAATTTTTGAACGGGTGCAAAGGAAGCTCTTTTTCACCAATTAAAAGTAAAAAAGAAATACTTCAAAAAAAATATATTATTTTTGTTTTACAAAAGTTTTTTTATTGCCTCCACCAGGTATCGGACATGCGGACAGCTATTCTTTGATATGAAAGTTGACTGGCATAAAAACACCACTTTGTTAATGCGAGATATTATTCCTTATTCTTTTCAATAAAAGTACTTATTAAGCAAGTGTAAAAGGTGCACTGAAATTCAATATTCTTTTCAGTACTATTTCTACAGGTGCATAAAATGCAATTTCTCCCAACTTTTTCATATTTTTAAAAATTTAAAAATTAAACAAATATTCACCTTTACTATAAAAACGAAAAAGTGGATTCTAAATCACAAAAGTGGACTATTATTTTAAATTTCTTACCATACAAAATATTTAAAATGTACCTTAGAATTCTATTCTAAATGTGAACTTTCCATTTGTTTTTATTTTGAATTTATTTAATGTTTTCAAATTTAGTTTATATTTATTTACAAACTTCCTTTTTATTTTTGAAATTTTTTATTGATTTTTAATAAAAATAAACAAAATTCTTGAATGTATATGTTTGGCATTATTTTAAAAGATCTATTTTAAATATTTTTTATGGTACGGTAAAAACAAAACCTCTGCTTTAAAATAAAGTCGACTTTAACAAAAATATACCTTTGAAAAATATTGATAGTAATGCTGCTTAATTTAAACAAATTAATTATAAATATTTAAAAAAATTAATAGAATAAAAAAAAATAAAAAATTTTAATCTCGCCGGGAATTAAACCCGGGACCCTTTGTTTGGAAATGCCAAATGATACCAAAATCACTTTTTACGATCACTTTTAGAGCAATTACTCTTTAGAAGCAATACTTAAGTGATTTTTTGTAAAAATGTAGTAACGGATACTTTGGAATCAATGAAAAAAGTGATTTTTTGAAGTTGTTCAGAATAACTTCTAAAAAAGCAGTAAAAATACACTAACGGATACTTGTGAAGCATTGAAAGAAGTAGCATTACTTGCAATTTTTTTTTGCTGGGAGATTTTGATCATTTTTGAAAAAAAAAAATTTGTTTCTTCTAAAATTATTTTAATTGAAACCCAAAACATTTTTGACGACTCATTTATCTTGAGCTCAGATCATGTATCAACTTTATTCAAATTTTCAACATATAATAAATTTGTTTACAATTTTGGCAACATACACAACCTTAATTCATTTAAACATAAACAAATAAACCACAAATTCGAAATAATCGTTAAAAATACAAAAAATATAAATAAAACAACCTGATTTACGAAAATTAAGAAAAATAATACTGCAATATAAACTGCAAAATTCTCAAGTGAATTGGTTTAACAAACTTTACAAAAAACACGCAAATTAACTTAAACTATAGTCCACTAAGACAAATAACAAAAAAAAAAAAAAACTTATAACAACCTTATATCCAACATTGAGCAACAAAAAAAAAAAAAAAACAAAAACGAAAAAGCGCCAGAAGCCAAGACACTACAATACAACACCATACATATTTTAATACTCTAGTGAGAAGGGAAGTCAAAGTGCTTACTTACCCAGCAAAAACAGGGTTTCGACTACTTACCAGCCTATTTACTATTTTCATTTCTTTTGATTGCGATGCCCCAAAAGTAATGGGTAGTCATTATCTATCACTTACAAGGAGGCACAAAATAATGAGTGCCCATTGCTTTTGGGACATCGCGAGTATATAGGCTGCTAAGTAGGTGATACCTTGCTTGTGCTGGGTAGCTAAATGTGTAAAACGAATAAAGCGATTTTAGCAAAATTTAAACAATTTTGAGGTGATACAAGTAGCAAACTTTGGATTTAGAGGTTCTAATTTCATTTCGTAAGATGAAGTTAAATAAAGGATTTTTAGATTATATTAACACTCGTTTAATATTTTTCAGCTAAACTTGCTTTATCACAAAAAACGAGTAAATTATGCATTTGAGTTGAGACCACCAATTTCAAAATAAGCTCAATCGAACAATTTGTTTTCCAACTTCATCAACTTCGGTTGTAGTATTAATAAAAGAAAAAAAAATTTACCCATCACAGGGTTAAGATATAAGTTTTGATGTTGCTGTTTTGTTGTAGTTAAAGTTTGAGTTTTTGTTGCAACATGTCAAAATAAATCAATTGATTGATCTTGTTTTATTTATGTCCATTACAATTTCGATCAATGAGCATCAATTGTAAACAAAGAACTGAAAAACAAACAAAAACGCGTTTTTCTTATGCGTCATGTGAAAAGCAAGAGGGTATCGTAATACTGAAAACTTCATAAAATTGTATTTTGTCTTAAGACGCAGATTTTTTTTTTGTTAGAAGACCATGTGCTATTCCAAGCGGCAAACATACAAATTGAGTTTAATTGAAACTACACTCTTAGTATTCGCATATACTCTCGCAAAGTGCACCAATACTTTAGCATGGATTTATTCTAAAACTCCTAAAAGCAACTGCAATCTATGTATCCATCACCATGATTTAACTCAAGGAATTTCTTTACAAGTTTCAAGTCTAGTGTATTGGATTTGTTTTCGTTGGCGGTAGTTTGTTTACGTTTTAAAAAGATGAAAAAACAAAAAAACATTGTGGTGGTTCTTGTTTTACGACTGATCAGCCATATTTGGTAGCATGTGAACTATTTGCCAATTTAATCATAATTGCCTCTCAAACGCTGCATGGTCAATCATGATTGTTTTTTTATTATTTTATTTTAAAAGTGATTTTCTGGTTATTTTTGTCCGGATTTATTGAATTTAATGAGTTGGAGTTGTATTTGGTTGTAAGCAAGGTTGGCAACGGAAAATAAAGACGATATTGGTATCGGTATTAGTATTAGTATCAATTTTTTGTTTGTTTCGGTACTGGTATCAGTAAAGGTATTTCATTCATATCTGTATCAGTAGTAACGGTATTATTTAAGAATTTTGTTAATAGTTTTTAAATTAAGAGTTTCGATATTTTGGTTATCAATTTGAAAAGATTTGAAACGGCTAACTCTATTGTAAGGGTATCGTTTGTCAATCTTGGTTGTAAGTTTAAGATAAAGTTTGAAAATAAATTTTATTTGGAATCACTTGCATGTATATTCTATACCACTCTGTGGAGGGTATATTAAGTTTCCCAGCGAAACTGTCGGATGCAAAGAACTGGTTGTAGAACAACTTGTACTTGCATGCAACCTATTCTAATTTATGTTTTATCATCGGTGATTTTTGTTTCAATTTGTCCCAATTGCAACAGGTTCTTTTGCTCGAAACTAGAACAGGTTGCTTTGGAACCAGTTATATAACTGGTTCTGCAACAGTGAAACTTTCCATTTTGACTTTCAGAAATCAGTCTATCGATGTAAATTTAACGACCCTTGTAATTAAACTAGCGGTCGCAATTCTGAAGCTAATTCGTTGGAATTTGGGCAAATCCAATAAAATATGGACAAAATCGGTCAATTCTCAAGAAGAGAACAATTTAAAGGATACGTATTTATTTAGCTGCCCAATCTCATATTTAAGGTTTAAAAAATGGAGTAAAAAATGGCCAATTTTTTGTTTTTTCGGTTAATTTCATACTTGTTCCAAAGTAACTATAGGAAATTTTGGCGTCATACGTAAGGTTTTTTTGAGGGCTATTAGCCGTTATGCAAAACATGCTGAAGCAGCTTATTTGTTTATGGCTTAACACAAAACTTCAGAATTTTAGGTGGTTTTGAATGGGGTGTATACAGGGTTAAGGGCCAAGTTCACATATATTAATCCTCATGATATTTAAATGAGGGTGTGTTTGGGTGTATGCATTCTCCTATACCTTAGTAACATACTAACCTACAGCATATAAGAATTTCAGGATGGGTTGGAAATGTGTGCCGTGGAAATCTTTAATTTTGAAAACATTGTCTTTATAAAGAGATATGTATGTTGGTTTGAGTACCATTTTTTTTATATAAAGTGCAAAATTTAAACTGCGATAAAACGCAAAGTACAACGAATTGGAGAAAAACTTGAAATTAATATGTTAATAAAGTACAGGAGAATGCTTGCCCAAAAGTTTGTGTAAATTGGAAGACGTGAATTGGATTGGTGTGTCGATTTCCTAATGAATGTCCCAGCCAATATTCTTTAAGGAAATATATAGCAAAATTATAATAAAACGAGTAAAAAAGTTAAAGCCAGGTATGCCGACTATATAATATCTTATGTATGCACAGCGCATGCTACGGGGACAGTTTTTCGATCAAGTGTTTAGTATGGAGACATTTGGTTAGTTTGGGGACTGTCCTCAAACTATTCCTAGGTCTAGCGCATAGTGTCAAGACATTTGTGACTCATATACAGCATAGTTTGGGCACATTTTTGGCCATGTCTCCGAACTATGCGCAACACATACATATATATACCAGTCTGGTTAAAAGCCAACTAATGTTTGGATCCGAAATTCGAATGGGTATAAAAGGACTTCTGTCAAAATTTTCCATAAAATGATAAAATAAAATCGGAAACATAGCCCATATGTGCGATATGTCCAAATATGGACCGATCCTGGATCCCAAATATGGATTGAGTTGATCGGTATACTAAAAGGTGGGTCTAGATCTAATATTTTTTGGTGTTACAAATATCAGCACAAACTTATTACACCCTGTCCTGGACAGGTGTATTGAACACACATGTATTTATAATGAGTGTACAATATAATGAGAAGTGAAAAATGTTTTGAGATGTTGCCCTTTTGATTTTTTCAACAGGGACGCTACAAAAGTAGAAAGACAGGGACAGCAAACGACGCCATATTTCTTGCCGCTCTTTTGACATTTCTCTTCAGTAAGGTTTGCCATTTCATGATGAAAGATATAAGAGCCAACAACGAGTCGAAATTATTAAAATTTGGAGTCAGTGGCCTCGACGTTAAGAGCGCTACGTCCAATTTATGGTCGTCATAATCGTCCTAGCAGATCAACAATTGAGCGTCTAGTGGAAAAATTTGAATCCACAGGCACAGTAAAAAATGTTCCCGTGCCAGTGTGACAAAGAAGTGCCCGTAGTGTCGAGAATATTGCTACCGCTGAGGCTTCAGTTGAAGAAAGCCCAAATGTGTCTCTCATATGTCGTTCTCAAGCGTTGGGCATCTCTGTGACGTCGTTGTGGCGAATTTTGCGAAAAGATCTTGGCCTACATCCTTACAAGATCAAATTGACGCAAGAACTGAAGCCGCTTGACCACCAGAAGCGTCGTATGTTCGTGAATTGGGCTGAGCAACAACTTGAAAATGATTCGGATTTTCATCGAAAAATCATCTTCAGCGATGAGGCTCATTTCTGGCTGAATGGCTTCGTCAATAAACAACATATGCGTTATTGGTCAGACAGCAATCCACACGTACTCCATGAGTCATCATTGCATCCCGAAAAAATTACGGTTTGGTGCGGTTTATGGGCCGGCGGTGTCATTGGGCCGTACTTCTTCCGTGATGATCAAGACCGGCACGTTACTGTGAATGGGAATCGCTACCGTTCAATGATAACCGAATATTTTTGGCCCCAATTGGATGACATGGACTTGGAGGACATGTGGTTCCAACAGGACGGCGCCACAAGCCACACAGCGAATGTCACAACCAATTTATTGCAAACCAAGTTTGGAGAACGTGTTATCTCACGAAATGGTCCAGTCGATTGGCCGCCTCGGTCGTGCGATTTGACGCCGTTGGACTATTTCCTGTGGGGCTACGTCAAATCTATGGTCTATGCCAACAAGCCAGCGACGATTGATGAACTTCGTACGAATATCGAACGTGAAATTGCAGCAGTATCGGCCGATTTATGCTTGAAAACCGTCGAAAATTGGGTTCAGCGTCTGACTTCTGCAAGCGTGCCCGTGGTGGCAATGCAAAAGAGATCGATTTCCATACATAATGGCATCGAACGTACTTTCACAGGAATAAAGAATTTCATTGATATCCAAAACCGTTTTTGTTTTATTTAAAAAAAACTTTTGTAGCGCTCTTATTGAAAAACCCTTTACGAAGATTGTCCCCCTGAACTTATAGTCTTCTTGATGTGACCACATTTTTCATTTTCTTTCTTTATAGAGTTTTTTTCCTGGGTCAGGGCTTAAAAAAGACCCGCAATTCGTAATGGCGATCCTATGAAGTTTCTGACTTCAGATTCAGGCTTAAGAGATGAAAGTCTTGTAGAGAAGTGTTACTTATAAAACATACGTTATGTGCCTTATTTAAATTTTCAACTAAACAATCAATTTCTTGTTAATCAACTACCAGCAAGTAGGTTATAAACTAAAAAAAAATGTCAATTAAACAAATGTAACCATAAAATATATGTTGAGTCTACTATAAAAAAGAGAGAAAATAACTTTACTAGGCTAAGAAAAATTAAACCCACAACTACTGACTGTAAAACCGTTAATCACACATACATTCATGCTAACATCATAAGCATCTATTCCGTACTTACACTTTATACATTCATACATTTGTATAAGTTAACAAAATAACAAATGACAGATAAACTGGACAATAACAACAGAAAAAATGCGTGTTTTTTTTTCGTTGGAGTTGACATATGGTCGTAATTTGCAATCAAGCTTAAAGATGACAAGAGAAATGTACAAATGAACAATTGACATATAGCACGAGATGCATGGCAAACAACACACACTGCTCTGATGATGTAGTCATGGTGTAAAGGAGGACCTGTTACAACTTAAGCCAATGAAATGGAAGTAAAAACCCTTTTACATTTATGCGATTAAGCGAGTGCACAGACGAAATAAAATAAAATGCTCATAAACAATCTCAAAATCTCCTGGTAAGTGTGAAATGTTGGACATAACAACAAAACACCAATAATTTCGCCAACATCTTTTTAAGCAGCCAAAATGAAATGTAACAAGCAACAACTTTTTTTAATATGATCATAGAAGACTTTATAGCACCCTTCTTAATTGTAAAGAATATTCACTTTTTCCTTATAATTTCATTCCTTTTGTAATACAGCCAAAGTGACTTCATCCATACCGCAGCCTGATCACATTTTGTACCATCTACTTTACAAAGTATGGTAGGGGGATCCTTCGCCAGTGGGGCACATACACTAATCCCATTTTTATCTGATGTTAAGGTAGATAAAAAATTGGAAAAATATATTTTATGCATTTTTCAATTACCTTTCCTTGAGATTTGTTGATTAAAAAGAATCACTTATCTTAAAGAACTTATTCCAAGTTATTTATTTCAATCATTAAAATATTGATTTTGCTGTACTAACATTTTTTTTGTTGAAATTATATCTAGCTATTTTCGCGAATGTCCACTAAGTTTAGGGCAGTTTCGCCGATTTGGGTTACTTTGAAAATCTTTTAAAATAAATAATAGTAGATATGCAAATAATTAGAATATGAATCATAAAAATTAAAGCTAAGGTATGTAGATCTTCAATTTAAAAGTATTTTTTGAAAAATAATTAGTAGTTAAGAAATGACAGTGCTTTAAAAAAAGGGGTGGACGATCCCCCCTTTACCCTACTGCATCCCCAAGAGCGTTATTTTAGAAATTGAATCGCTGACATTAGAGCCATTTTCCCTGAACAAAGTTCCACCTAGTGATAACGATGTCGTTGAAACTTATTTTTTTGGTGATGCTATAGCCCTGATAGAACTACTTCTAACAGAAGAGGGGTTACTTATGAGACATCTATCAGATTAAGTGGTATAAAGTGTATTAGAAATCTTTACATAATATTTGCTGTAACAAAAGTTGTGACAAACCTAATATTCCACTTTCTATGAAAGGGGCCCCAAAACATTTCATTTACACTAATCACAAGCAAGTTGTACATTGTAGTATTCATCGTTGTCGTTACTCTTAACAGGTTTCAGCAACGTTGTAATGTCTTTTTGGTGTGACGTATATCATGGGACTTTTTGGCGACCCCCACAAATTTTAGTGCAAAATATTCCAACACGCAACGGCAACAATTGTTATTAGCTTTCTTTGTTGTCTTTTCTTGCATTTCTTTTCATAAAGCCATAATGCTCAGTACAATTTACACGGAAAGAAAAATTTGCAAATGTTATTTTATATGATTTTTATTAGAATTGTTTATATCTTAGACAAAAACCCAACTGTTTTTAACTCTTTCACTACCCTTGTACACTGCAGTGTACACATATTTCAAAGAATATTTGTGATCTTCTCCGAGAAGGTCAAAAAACGGGTTTCGATAAAAATGAGAAAAATATTAAAATTTTATTTTTAATTTAACTTTAAATGTGTTCTTCTCAAAACTTCATTATCACACACTAGGTCCATTTTCTCGGAGAAGGTCACATATAATAATTAATAGTGCAAGAAAAATTTTATACGTTTTGTAAATAAGTTTGTTAGAATCTTGGACTTCAAATAAAATTTGTTATATCTATTAGCAGTTCAACATGGCAATATTCTTTAATTTGAAAAAAAAAAAAATCCATTCAGAAAAATTTTTTTACTCAAAAATAATTTTTTTTCCAAAAGTCTTTAATTTAAAAAAAAATTCATTCAGAAAAATGTTTTTACTCAAAAATAAATAGTTTTCCAAAATTTTTTTTTAGTTTAATACTGAATTTTTTTTGCTCAATAATTTTTTCGTGCGAAAAGAATTCTATCGTGCATAAAATTTTAAGGAAATTAAATTATTTTTTTATTTGTTTTTGTCCTAAAATAATAAAGAAGTTTTTTTTTTTTATAAAAAAGTAAAAAACTTTAGAAAAAAGTATTTTTAATCAGAGAAATTCATTAGAGAAAACCCGTACCAGTACAGAGCTTTAAAGAATTAATTTGTTTTTGAATGAATTCACTACCAATTAACTGAACGCGTTCAACAAAAAACAAATTCAAAGAAGTAATTCAATTGCTATAGTTCTTTTTATTAAATTAAGTGAATTAATTCCTTACTGAATTAATTCACCACTGAATTCGTTCAATTTCATTTTTCATTCAGTGAATTAAAAAAAATACTTTCAATGAATTAAAAAAAACAAATTACGATCACTGAATTGAAAAATAAAAATTACGTTCACTGAATTGAAAAACAAAAATTTACGTTCACTTAATTCAAAAGCTGTTTTCTGCCGTTCAGTACACATTGGAGTGTTCTGAAAATATTTTGGGACGCTTTTTAAATTTTGTGCTTTCTCTCCCTGAATTTTTAACAGAGAAAGTTAAATTTTGTGTACCTTTATATTTTCGTCAGTATCAGCTTGCCGATGGTTGTTTTTGCGCGAAAAGTTATTTTTTTCTGAGAAATGGATACAGCGTGCGCCTGGGCGACGTATCGTTATATTCTGTGTACCTTTTAAATTTTTTCCAGTATCGTTTTATTTATTTTTTTCTGTTGATTTTTTAAGTCTTTTACAAAATTTTATACCCCACACACTACGTCTCTAGGGTATATAGGGTTTGGGCTGATATTTGTAGCATCGAAACTATTAGAACTACTTAGAACCACCTTTTAGTCTACCGACCTACTCAGAATCACTTTTTGAATCGAATTAGCGATGTATGTATGGTAGACCGACTCACGAAAAAAAGTAAAAAAAGTGCCCCCCTCAAAATAAACGAGATCTCACGAGCTGGACCATTTTTAAAAAAGGTATTTTTTTTTAGTTTTTGTAAGAAATTTGCATTTTAGCTGTAGACAACATACTCAATATGGGTATCATATGAAAGGTTTTTTTGAGGCGCGTCCAGCGGTATATTTAACATGTTCAAGCGTATCCAGACATGTAGTCGATTTAAGTGAACACGAGTTTCAGTTTTTTTTGAAATTAGCGATTTTTCGCGTTTTATCAGAAATTAAATGTGAAGGTAAAATGTGTTCTAAATAGGGCAATATGAATACCAAAACTTTTCTTTTGATAAGTAAATCATCGCAAAGTGGATATAGTTCGAAGTTTTGCAAATTTCAAATATTTTGCGTGATGCTGTGGACCAAATTTTGTTAAAATTTTTGAGTTACTGCAATCTGCATTTGAATTCAGTATCTAGTTGATGTAAGGTAAAAATGCAACTTAACAGAAAAAAATCCAGCATGCGCTTGTTTTTGGCGGAATATCTTTTTTTCGCGAAAAAAAATTTTATAAAATTTTAATTCAGTTTCCAGTAGATGTAAGATAAAAATGCAACTTAATAGAAAAAACCCAACACGCGCTTTTTTTGGCGGAATATCTTTTTCTCGCAAAAAATTACAGAAACGCGTATTTTAATAAAATATTTTATTTAATAAAATTCATAAAATTTTTTTTATTGAATTGGGGTAATTCCAAATTTTAACAAAATTTGGTCCAGAGCACCGTGAAAAATGTATTAAATTAGCAAAATTCTAAACTATATCCACTTAGCGAGTATTTACCAATCAAAAGGAAAGTTTTTGCCCTATTTTGAACATATTTTCTCCACCATATTGAATTTCTGATAAAACGTGAACAATCGCGAATTTCAAAAAAACCTCAAACACGTGTTCATTTAAATCGACTAGAGATTAAGATATGTAAGATTGACATTTAGATCACAAAATTCTTCATACAAAAGAGTCAAAAACTTGTTTTTTTTTGTAGAATATCCTTGCAAACAGGACATTTCTAGGAATGATTGAACATGTTATATACCGCTGGACGCGCCTCAAAAAAACCTTTCATATGATACCAATATTATGTATATTGTCTTTACATACCAAAATTCTGCCAAAAACTAAAAAAAGACCTTTCTTGAAAACGGTCCAGCTCGTGAGATCTAGTTGCTAGACCCGAAATATTTTGGGAATCATCATAAAACAAACCAAGGTTTATTTTGAGGGGGCACTTTTGTTTTGCTTTTTTTCTGTCCATATAAGGTGAGTCGGTCTAATGTATGTATATCTATGCATATATTCTAACATCGGCAATTTCTACCTGGGCAGTTGTCCAAATCATTACAAAATTGTTTCACCGAATATGAAATGTTTAAAATTATATGCAGTATTCTATGGAAAATTGTTTTTTTATTCTCCTAGTAAATGGCAAAAGGCTTCATTAGTCTAATCGTAAAGTAAAAAAACGTATCTTTAATCAATTCAATGTGTTAAAATAATATAGAAATATATTTTTATCTTTTTTCTATGCATTGAAACTGTTGTCAAGTAAAATCGTAAAATAGTTCTGTTGAAAATAGAAATTTTCTATTTTATTATTTGACATTTAATTCCATGCACAAGAAAAAGATAAAAAATACAATATTTTTATTTTTTATACTCTTTTTATTCATTATGAAAATGATACGTTACTTTTTTTACGATACTTCCAAACTGATTTGGGCTTAAGCCTAGATCTTTATCTCATTGAAAATTTCTCTCGGTGTAATAGCCAGTGAGCATAAAATTAGACACATTTCCACTTATGACGAAATAAAACATGATTTTCTGTGTCGCCCATAATGAAAATATATGGCATGTTAATGCCACAATTTATTTATCACATGAAATAAGTAAATGTACCTACATCTCTATGTATATGAGTATGTAATGAAATTTCAAAGTATTTGGAATATGACGATTGAACAACTATTGTTTTTGAATGTTTGCCTTAACATTGATTTTAATTAAAGAATGCAGTAACACAATTATCTTCTTCTTTTACAGTCTTAAAACCTGTTCAATTCCACTATAGAAAACAGCAGGCAACTATAATAGAGAGAGCATTTAAGAAATTAAAATTAAGATGCAAGTTGTATGCAGAATTTTTTGGCGTTGAGCAAGAAAATGATGCACATCATACATTTTAAGTAGTGTTTCTTCTTAGAGCTTAATCACAACTGGGTCGACAACGAAAGTGACAGTTATCTTTTCACACAATTTGTATGGGAAGCAAAATGTTGCCATGTCGGCCGTCGATTTGTCGCCGTAATAGAATCTATTTTATTTTTACGACAACAAACCAACACACACTCATAATATTTGCCAGAATGTTGCCATATTTTTACGTGAATTAGGGTAACCTTCAAGCCAGAGTTGCAAAAAGTGATTTAGGGTTGCAAAAATTCGTGCTTTATTTACAAACACATGTTTTCGACAGAAGAAAAATAGAATTAAAGAAAATCAAAAGTAAACGTCGGCAGTCGATTGTCGTTGAATTTAAATTATTCACGACGACTTTTGCTGTAGTAGATCGAAAGTCGACCCAGTTGTGATTAAGCTCTTATTCTCAGAGATAGTTTTTTTTTTATTATGGGAGGTACCAATTTTTGTACTTTGTTTTATCAAAAACGTAGTTGTATTTTGCACACCATGTTTTTAAACATTGGGCAGTTTTACCAAGGAAACCCGCTACCAATTAGATGAGTTGTAGCGGTTTTTGAATTAGCTATTTCTGGTGTACGATGTGCTCACTTATATTAAAATGCAAACAATAATCAGCTGTTTAAAAAAATCACATTTGCAGAAAAGGATATTTATAAAATTTGAAACTCAAATTTTAAGGAAGCATTTAAAAATAAATTAAAATTAAAAAATTGAACATTGAACATTCTAGATCATAAATTAATATCACTTTCTGTTTAAATTATTTTCAAATCAAATCTTTCAGCGGTCACATAATTACCCAGTGTAGAAACGGTAATGACATATCATTATTTTTTGGACTACCAGTAATGACACCCACCTACCTTCTGAATTATTTTAAACCATATAATAATGAGTTACTGATAATGCCTTATTTTATCATTATTTCAATTAGAAAATAATTTTTTAGATTTTTTTGAAAATTTTTTGAAATCTATTTTTAGACTCAATATTTTTTAAACACTGGTAAGGATATATGTAACCACATATTTTTTGATTTTTTGTATGTTGGCGAGTAAGCTTACTTGTATGCAGAAGTTCAATTATGTTTTTATCTATTAAATATTACATGTCGATATAGCTCAGATGGTAGAGCTATTGATTGGCAATCTGTAGACCCAGGTTCGATTCCCGCACCAGCAAATTTTATTAAAAAAAAAAAAATACAATAAAAAATATTTTTTTTATATAATTTATTTTTTTGAAAATCTATTTTTAGACTCATTACTTTTGTCAGTTCGGGTAAGCACATAGGTAACGATATATTTTTTGATTTTTCGTATGCTGCTGTGTAAGCATAACTCATTATTTTTCGCGACATGCCCATATAAAGGTAATAAGAAATGTAATAACAAAAGTAAGTAGTTACCATTACCAAGTATGTAGATACATAACCACATATCTGGTAATGATTTTCTACACTGGGTAGACAATCATTAAATATTAACCCACTCAAGACGAAATACACTGATGATGGCTTTGTAGCGAAAACCGAAAATACGTATTCTGTATTGCTGGTCTTATCGAATTCTTTCAAATATTTTTATTCTTTGTAATTTACTTGTAAAACTTGTATCATCTTTCTTTGATTTGAAAATAATTTAAACAGAAAGTGATATTAATTTATGATATAGAGTCAAACTAAAAGAACATTCATTTACTTAAAAATAAGAGATCAACTAAAATATTCCCCCAGTCAATTATGAAAATTAATATGAATGAAATTGGTAACGTAAATGCAAATGATAACGTGGATACAAATGGTATGTTGCAATTAAATTCTAATTAAATTTAATAATAAATTAGTAATTTATTAATTTTAGTTCGAGGCCAATTTCCTTATTATAAATTAACATAATAAGTACTTTTTTCCAAAAACTGCTATTTTTCTTCATCAGGATACACTCCTGACAAATACTTCACAGATTTTTTGCTTTCGAAAACTTCTGCACTTGGTTATGCTTGCGGAGGACTTCGAAAACATATTTTATTGCTTGCTTCATTCACATTTTGTTGATGTAGCAGACTACATTTAATATGAAATTTTGATGCCATTTTAGTTTGCAGTAATACCACCACTTTCTAAAGATAACTGATGAAGGGGACCTGGACAATCCCCGAAACGATCGTCTTTTTATTCCTGAAATTGTAGAGGGTTTTGAAAGCAAAAACTCTGTGAAGTATTTGTCAGGAAAATATTCTGATAAAGAAAAATAGCACTTTTTGGAAAAAAGTACTTATTAGGTTAATTCATAATAAGGAAATTGGAATCGAACTAGAAATAATAAATTTCTAATTTGTCAGTTAAAAAAGTTGAAAAAACAATTTTTATTTTTATATAAAAATTAAAAACCAACATTTTAAATTTAATAATATAACTGAATATTTTGATTTAGATTGTAGAAGCAAATCTACCTGGAACTGAACGCCACTGTCTATAAAATTACCTGAAAATTTATATTTTAAGCGAACGGATCGCGATTCAAAATTAAAAAAAAAATTGCAATAAAATAATAAAGAAAATGGAAAATTGTGGATATAAGGGAGTGAACGAGGACCTAGTTGATAGAAAACTGAGAAACATAAAAAGACATACAAACTATAAATGAAAATAACAAAACCACAGGACGAGGAAGAGTTGGCTGGAAATATTTCTATACATATGAAGAAATATTCAGTCAAGACATAATACTCGTTAACGGGTGTGCCATTTTGTGTGATTATTTTGAAATTGAAGAAGATCTCCAGTCGAACATGCTATCAACTAACTTGGTAAAACAAAATATTAAAGAAGAGCAATATGATTTTTAAAGTAAAGTTACACCGAAACAAAACATATAATTATGAAACAAGAAAAGAAAAAAGCGAGAAATGGAAAAGATTTGTATAAACCAAATAACAGAATGATACCATTTCTATTTCAGCTATTTCTCCATGTCCTAGGTGGAAAATAGGTATTTAAATTTAAAGAAAAAACTTTTGTTTGCTATTTTTTTAATTTTTTTGTTTCTCTTTTAACTTACATTCTTATTTTTTTCTGACATTCAATTAACAGAATGTTTCATATAAATAAATCTAGATAAATAAATTCAACTTTGTTTTTGGATTTAATAAAGTATGAAAAAATCTAAATCCAGGTGATTAAAAAATCGGCTTATTGCCTAAAATTTTTCATCTTCCAACTTTTTTTTTGGCTGACTTGGTCGGTTTTTGTCTCCCGTGTCAAAATCACCACTTCTGAACTACACAAACCATCGCTCGAAAATTGAAATCGAATGAACGTATTCACGAAAATCCTCGCTGAGCAATCGATGTGCTCCAGCTGCACTTTTTTTCAAATTGAAAAATTAAAGCTAAACTTCCCGCAAATGATGCTTTCTTCGCACAAATTCCAAAACTCTCGAAGGAAAAAGAAAACTTTGTTGTTTACACTATTTCGTTCAATGAGTAAGTGGGAATAAATGCCAGATGTTTACTCTCCAAAATGCCATATAGGTTATTAAAGACATAAACCATGTGTAAATGCTACGCCATCTGTCATCACAATCTTCGGCTTTTTTTTAGATAAATTAACCAGAATACAGTAGTTTTTCTATAGAATATACTCTTTGGAATTTTCTGATGATTTTTTTATAAAACTTAGTTTCTGGCCACTTTTTCCTATTGAAAGATTCTCAAATTTAAGTTCCTTTTCCTACAGAGAAAGTTTTTCTTAGTTCTACAACTTTTTAATATAGAAAACCGTAAGATTCCGAGAACTTTTACTAACAGTTCCTCAGTTTCTGAAGAATGTTCTCTATAGGAAAAAAGTTTGCTGAATCTGTGACATTTCTATAATAAAATGTCCTCAAAATCTGAGTTTTTTATAGAAAAACTCTGAGAATTTAATGTTTTAAAATTACACTAAAAAAAAAAATAAACACTGTATTTTTGTTCTGTCTGGTTTGGCCAGCACTACATATTTGTATTATCAATATGCAATTGCCAGATGGTAGTAGTGCTGCCACATAAATTTTTCTTATAAATAATACCCACGCTATATTTTTTCATTTCACTTTTTAAAATTATTTATTTTAAAATTTTGCTTCCATCGAAAAATTTATGATTTTAGTTAAACATTTGTATCAATTTGTTAGTATTTCTGCTAAATTAAGTAATTTCCTCTGTAATTACAACTTTTTGCCCAAATTGATAAAAAAAAAAAAACTAAATCGCTATGCAACAAGTTGTTTACACTTCTGATGGCAAAGAAAAAAATTGGCAATAAAGTGAACAAATTGTAGACATGCCATACTTTAATTTGTATTTTTGTAAACTTAGAGCTAAAAATGTGTTTTCCTAAAGTAAGTTATCAACTTAAACGTTTATGAAAAAAAATAAAATTTGCATTTTAATTGAATGTACTGCTCGTATGTAAAATAAAAAAAAATGTGTACTAATATGACACTAGGCTTGTGAAGTATATAGAAATCAACTTAAAGTTGGTAAAGTAATGTAACATAATTTTGTTATAAAAAGAAGAAGCGACACTGAGAAAATTCTCCTCTTATGAAAGGGAAGAGAGAAGATATAAAATGAAGAATTGGCGAACTTACTCAAGCTTTTATGTTGATATCCCTATTATATTATTTTATTTGTTGTCACTGGGGCTCGAATCCGCAACATTCTGTGTGACACCATAACGCCCACATTTCACGAATTATAAAATTTTAAGAAATAATTTGTATGGATATTTTAGATATATTTTATGAATTCTCATGAATTCAAATAAACGTAATCTTAAAAGTGTAGACAAAAATATTCCGATTATGTCCCTACATGGGAATTTCTTTATTATTTGAAACCCCCTTAGATTTTCGAAGTAATTTTCCAATACTTTTCGATCATCATTTACGAGTCATATAAGCTGTTAATGTGTTTATGCATGTGATTTTACAAAAAGTAAGACGTTAAAATTTATTTTTAGTTTAAATATTATTTATGTTAAATAATGCATAATGAACTTTTTTTTATGATTTATTCATTGATGATTAAGATGGAGAGAAAAAAAGCAATTATTAAATTGTTTTTTAAAAAATGATTTCCTTAATTTCCAGCTGTAGGTGTTAATAGTATTGCATACATTTTTGCAAAGTTTGTCATTATTTTAAAGTGAAATGAATATATACATCATGTTGTTTTTCAAACTTAATTTTGTTATTCGAAAACCAATTTTCTAAAAAATTTTTAATGACAATAAATCATTAAATATATTCGAAAAGAAGGTATACATTCATTTATATTGAAAATAGTTTTTTTTTTTTTTTTTTTTTTTTTTTTTTTGATAAATCACGATTTTTATTGACTTTCAATGAATACAGTCACTGTTTGTTTGTTTATTTATATAAATCATATAATTATAAAAGATATAGTTTTTGTCTTTATAAATACATATGCCATCAATTCCATTTTCAATACACAACTCAAATTATAAAAGGAGATTTTTTTAAATAGAAACATTTGCTGCTTCCTTACTTTTTTTTGTCATATATAGTATAGTGTATTTTTTAGAAAAAACTATAAATCCACCATATTTTTATATACCGCAAGTGTAGGCAGCGTTAAGTAGACACTAAAAATCTTCATATTCAACGTTGCAAAGTGCTGACATCTTGCTTTCATTTTCCTAAACATTTTTGTTACTTTCTCATCAGAAAACAATTGAACGTATTTAACAGAAAATCCCTTCTTCATTGTTTAAATTTATCTTATGAGTTTTTATTTCTATTTCCCAGGATTGTCACCTTTCTTTTATTTCTTCTATGTGTCTTTCTAATAAGTTATGATTGTTTATATCGGTGGTTTATGATAATTGGAAACATAAGTAGACACCTTTAGTTATAGAAATTTTTTTATTATTTTTCAAATAAGAAACAAGAAATTTTCTCATAGGAAAAAAGTTCTAATTAGGGAGTAAATTTTAAAGGAAACGAAATAGTTTGTCTTTTATTAGACAAAATTGGATTCATACTGATAATTTAATTTTCATTGGTGATTTTTTCGTATATGACAACCTAGTTGATTGGTTTGGACGACTTGCAACACTATTTAGTAAAAAACAAAAAAAAAAAAAACGTTAAAGTAGTGTTTTTTCTACAAAAGGACTACGATTAATGATCTTCTTCTTTAACAGAAACATTAATGATTTTAATACTGAGTTGTCGTATGAGAGGAGTACTCCTTCTTCAACATTTCTTTTTAGTACTTTTCGAACGAGTGTAAAGAAAACTATTTTGCAGCAATTGAAAGTTTTGAAACAAAATTTCGCAAAAAATATAAATGTATTTGTTTTTATTTTAAAAAGTTTTTTTGTCGCTACTGGGTATATTTTCCTCTTTTAATTAATTTATTTGAAAACCTTACCATTTTTGCTACAAACTAAATTCAGCGCTTTTTTGAGCGCCTGAATTTTTAATATAAAATGCTTTCTTTTTAAAAATTCTACATAAATCAATTAATTTTGTTCGATGCCAATTTCCTTATTATGAATTAACATTATAAGTACTTTTTCTAAAAACTGGATACTCTCCTGAGAAATACTTCACAGAGTTTTTGCTTTCAAAAACCTCTACACCTTGAGGAATGAAAAGGCGATAGTTTCAGGGATTTTCCACGTCCGCTTCATTAGTTTTCTTTAGAAAGTGGGGAGGGGACCTGGAAAATCGCCCAAAACGATATAATAAATAGTGGAGTCAAAATTTTTTAAATATCCACTCTGTTTTTTAGCTTCTTTTTCAAAAACAAAATAATGTTTTAGGAAAACAAGCGCTGGGAAATCACTATTTTCAAACATCCAAATTTAGTATTTCGCCAGCCCGTGTAAAAAAGTTTAGATCTGATCCGATCTGTTTAGATCTAAATAGATATGATTGAATCTAATAAGATACGCTTTTTGGCCAGATATTATCAGATCTAGTGCCAGATCTGTTCATATCTAAAGTGATCTGGTAAATTGGGTGATTTTCATGGCATGAGCAAATCTGGTCAGACTTGTACCAGATCTGGTACCAAATCTTATTCATTTGAGCTGGCAACAAAAAATGTACAAACATTTGTTTGAAGTATTACCCGGTAAGAAGATCGAATTAAAGGTGTAAGTGCTTTCTTTTTAGTTTAAAGACAAAATCAAATTGGATCTGACTATATACGGTGCTCCAGATCTGTCTAGATCTGCTCAGATCAAATTAGATCCCAAATTTGTCCCCAATTTTGAGATCTAATTAGATCTTGTACAATCAGATCTACTGAGATCTGGTCAGATCTGTTCTTTTTTACACGGGTGTACTTCTTTTTGTAAGACCGCGGTCTACTTGTGCTTTGCCAGTGCTACTTTTTTTTACCACACATAATTTCTACCTGGGTAGTTTCCATATGGCATTCATCACGTATGGGCAAAAATACCGAATTTGTGCAACTTTTTTTTTTAATTTTATTTTAGAATTTTGTTCGTTTTTTACATTTGCTACATTTTTTATCCACATGTCATGAAATTTGGAGTCAGCTATATCTGGAATATTTTCAAAAACATATATGAAAACCAATTTCATGGTTGCAACAGGGGTTCATTTATATCGTCTTGATTTTAAATGTTCGATTCTTCTTTGTTTTTCAATTAAGAAAAATATGTGGATGTTCAATGAATCAAAATAAACCCAAAAATCAAGGCATGTGTTAAAAGATTCGTTTAATATTGCAATCCAAATTTTAAAGCCTGCCATATCAATTGGTTTCTCTCGAACAATTTTGGTCGTTAGTCTATTTTCCGTATCTTGCACAGTTTTAGAGAAAATTCGAAAATTTCAAACATTTTTAAATTCAAAACAAATTTATACAAAAAAAGTGGTCGAACGTAGATATTCATTTTTACCCAAAATTTATAGTAAAAAAGTGATTTAAAAAAAAGTTGAAAAAGCACTACAAATAATGATCTAGATTTCATTAGAAAACAAATTATTCTACTTTTTTGCCCTCAATCTTTTTTGTACAATGAACGATACTCAAGCAGAACTATATTCGTAAATTTTAAAAAATTAACTTTTTAAATGAGGAAAAATATTTAAAAAATTGTTCTAGCATACATTATTGAGAGTATCAAAGCTAATTTTGAGTTGTAAATTGTAAAGTGATTAATTGGTTTTGCTATAGCAAGATGCCGCCAGGACAAGTATACTCAGAGTTAGTAGTTAGGAAAATAAATTTCGTCAAAATTTGTTGAAGTTAATCAGTGGTATCAGACCTTTTTGGTCAAAAATCGTCAAAAATGTAAAAATAAATCGTCAAAATCGTCAACAATTTTATAAAAAATCGTCAAGAAATCGTCATCAGTTAAATATCACAAAAACACTAGTTTCATTTTTTTTATTTGAAATTCATTTTAACTGCTTACCTTTATATTACAGCTCTTAAGATTTTATAAATTCGAATTATATAGTATAACACAACTTTTATAAATTCGAATTATATAATAACTGAATGTTATTTTTCGCTTCATCTGTTAAAAGGTGGTATTTATTCTACGATTAATTACAGATAAAACACCTCATCACGTGTTCTGCGGTTAAAATCATCATAAATAATTTATTTATTTTAGACTTTAAGTTCATGATTTCGAACTCTGTTCTTAAAACTTTCAGTCACGTCATAATTGTTCTATAATTTAGACATAAGCCAAATACAGTGTATTTCGGAATTTTTAACAGTGATTTTCAAAAAAATATGACGTATTGGAGACATTTGAAAAACAGATTTATAATCAGCTTGCCTAAATTTATGAAAGTTTAAATCCCTGCAAATAAATTATTTTTAAATCTGTGGAAATTAATATTAACCTAGCTCCAACTTTTGTTTGTTAATTGTTTTCAATCAGGAACATGTTTTTCCACTCAGACCCGACGAGTATTGCGAATTCCAAAAATACGATTCGAAAAGAACAATTTCCAGGATTTTAAACGCTTTTCTGTATAGTTTTGGTTAAAATTCGTTAAAAAAGCAACAATTTCCCTAAATCGTCAAAACATATGGAGTTTTTATTCAAAAATCGTCAATCGTCATTTGTAAAATTTTGACCAAAAAAATCGTCATAATGACGTAAAATCGTCATAACTGACACCACTGAAGTTAATACCAATTTCAATAAATTTTGTAATTTCCAGAAAGTGAAAATCCCCTTGACTTCTAACATAACCACATACCCTGTGCAGAAAATCATTACCAGATATGTGGTTCTGTAGCTACATACCTGGTAATGGTCACTAGCTGCTTTTGTTCTTACATTTCTTATTAGTTTTGTATTGCGATAACGTGCAAAATAATGAGTTATCGTGACATACAAACATATGAAAAATAAAAATAATATATAATGGGTCCAAAAAAGATTTTTGAAACAAAAAGTTTTTAAAAAAATATTTTCTTATTGCAAAATTTTTTTAATAAAATTTACTCGTGCGGGAATCGAATCTGGGACTCCAGATTGCAAGTCAATAGCTACCACCTGAGCTATCTCGACATGTACACAGAGAAAACTAAAAACGAATTTTAACAACGAAATTGATTATATCAATTAAAATTTTAATTGATTTTGCACCTATCACTCAAATGATACTATTAACTATTCAAAATTGTATACGATTAATTGAAACAAATTTGGTTAAAGTAGTAATAATATCAATTAAAACATTAATTGAAAATAAAAAAAAATAATATGAAATTGTAAAAAAGTGTGTGAATGTCATGTTTATATTTTTGGAGTACCTACTGCATATGGGTTTGTTTTGTTTGTGAACTGCAAAGGTTTTGGTTCTTATGCTAAAAATTTTCTATATATACAGTTCAAGACAAAAAAGTTCGGGCATTATACAACACATAATCATGTAACAAATATTTGCAAAAATAGTTAAAAGTTAATTAAAATATTAATTGATTCAATTAAATACTTGTTTAGAAACAATTTTTATTTTTAATATATATTTAATTAGATATTTAAGGTTAATAATTTTTTCTGTGTAAGAATTGATAGATAAAAACATAATTGACTTGCCAACATGCAAAAAATCAAAAAATATGTTGTTATATACATCCTAACCAGTGTTGACAAAATATTGGGTTTAAAAATAGATTACAAAAACATTTACAAAAAAATCTACACCATTTTCAGTTTTATTTCAGAAAATTCCAAATATATTTCAAAATTGTCTAAAAATATTTTAAAATTATCGAAAAATGTTTTAAAATATTCCAAAAAGGTTTTAAAATTATCCAAGTATATTTTAAAATTATCTAAAAATGATTCAAAATTGCCTAAAATGTTTCAAAAGTATCCAAAAATGTTTTAAAATTGTCCAAAAATCATTCAAAATTGTCCAAAATTTTTTTAGAATTGTCCAAAAATCTTTTAAAATTGTCCAAATATTGTTTAAAATTATCTGGAAACCTTTGATATTTGTCCAATTGCATTTCAAAATTGTCCAAAATGCATTTTAAAATTTTCAAAATGTATTTCAAAATTATACAAATATATTTTAAAATATTACAAATATATTTTAAAATATTTTATTTGTATTTAAGAAAATTCCATTTATATTTTAAAATTGTCCAAATAATTCCATTTGTATTTAAAAATTTTCCAAATGTATTTGAGAAAATTCCAAATGTGTTTAAAAAAACTCTATTCTGGAATACAAGTATAGTTTTTTTGAATACATTTGGAATTTTCTCAAATACATTTGGAGAATTTTAAAATACAAATGAAATTATTTGAAATGCATTTGCAATTTATGATTTTCAATTAACTAAAAGTAAGCTTAAATATAAATAAAATTCTATAAATTTAACAGGTTTATTTTCATATTTTCATATTTTCATATTTTACTAATATTTAACACACAAAGAAAATCTAAGAGTGTAACAGTTCTTCCTGCAATATATTTTTAACTAGTTTTTAGTTGCATGTTCTGGTATTTTTGCAGATTTATTTCTATAAGTGTATGTATGCGCTTAAATTTCCCTACCTTTGACACAATAAATTTTTGTTGTTGGATATAAGAGATATATTTACTTATGATTTTTTTTAATCAAATTTTGTCTTTCTTCTTAAGAATCTTTTTACAAATCAATATTTTACACTTTGTTATTGAATATTCTTCTTTGCCTTAGTACGACCTACGTGCATCTTTAGTATCTCTGCTGAAACGTGTGCTGAACACATGTTCGTTAGTTATCCCTTTAATATTTAAGAAAAAAAGCCATTTAAGTGTTATGGATTATTGAAAAATTATACTAAATTTTCTATGGTTCATGGAAAATCTTTAAATGATGCCTGAATAAAATAAACAAAACATAAAATTTTGATACGCTTACCAAAAAAAAAAAAAAAAAAAAACAAATGAATGAGCGATAAAAAGAAATTATCATAATTTCTTATTATTTGAATTTTATATAGAGTTTTTTGTAATAAAAATACAGGTCAAAGCGTGTTGGTTGTACGGCACCTTCGTGATTTCTTAGAAAAGTACAAACCTCAAATAAAACTTGACATTAAGTAAATGAAAGCTTTAAGCAGACAAGTTGAAAGTAAAAAATAACTACTATGAAAATTGTAACAAACAAAAAAATCAAGAAAAACATGTATAATTTTCTTAACAGAAATGTAACTTAAAACAACACACACAAACCGAATTTAAACTAAACCAAATCTACAACCAATGACAATAAAGCACCAGACTAAACGCAACAATGACATGAACTATTCATTCAAAGACGACAAACAAAAAAAAAAATTAACAAAAAAATTGGTAAAGGAAACAAGCTGCACGATTGACCCATGACAAATGTAACCAAACAACCTAAAATGAAACACATAATGATGATCATTATCACTATCTTCATTATCATTTACTAACAAACCAAAGTAATTTTCTCGGTTTGTTTATAAAAAACCTTTATTTAATGTTGGCAGTTAGTTTTTAATTTAACAAGCTTACAAATTAAAAACTTTATTTAATTAGTTTAACTTGCGCCTAAACAAAGCTAAACCGACTTAAGCTTTTTCATATCTTTATTTAGGGCAGTTTTTTTATAACGACTAGGGTTACCAAGTAGATTTTAGCCTCTTTTTCCACATATGTATGTGTTTTCTCCGCATACATATGTCGAAGTTTACTTAGAATTCTCTTGACTTTGTATATCCTATAAGAAATCTAAAGCATATAAGGAATCTCTGGAATTTTATTTCTTATCCTACGAAAAATTTGTGTTTGTGATGCTTTCAAGGAAAGACTCCCAACGTGAACCGGGATCTCATTAAGATCTGAGCTTCGGATATGTTATAGAGGAGAAAAATTTAAAGGACACGCATTTTTTTTAGCTGCCTAATCTCATATTTAAGGTTTAAAAGTGGGTTAAAAAATTGTAAAATTTTTAGTTTTTTCGGGTCGTCTTATATTTGTTCCTCTTCTTCGGCAATCACCTCTTCATCCGAACCAAATCTCTTTTTAGCGAACATTTTTTCGAGTCTGAAAATAGGTAGAAATCGCTGGTAGCCAAATCTGGCGAATACGGTGGGTGCGGAAGCAAGCGTAAATGTAATTCATGCAATTTGGCCATGGTAGCCAACGACTTGTGACACGACGCATTGTATTGGTGAAAGAGCACTTTTTCCTTCTTCATATGGGGCCGTATTTTAGCGATTTCGTCCTTCAAACGCACCAGTTGACCATATAGCAATCGCTATTGATGGTCTGGCCTTTTTCCAGGTAATCAATATACAAAATTCCAGCCACCTCCAAATATACTGATGCCATAACTTTATCAGCTGACTGTTGCGTCTTTGGCTTCTTCGGGCGAGATTCGCCACTTGCTGTCCACTCAGCTGACTCTCGATTCGACTCTGGAGTGAAGTGGCAGATACAAGTTTCGTCCGTTGTTACACCCTATGCAAAAAGTCCTTTTTATCTCTCCGAAACATCCCCCAGATGTTGATTTTGATGCACTGTGAGCAAATGCGGCACCCATTCCGAAAATAGCTTACTCATGGACAAATGATCAGGCAAAATTAAGCCGACACATTCCAATTTCCCTCTAAGGTCTGCCGAAACGATTGTGTGAAGTTTTTTGATGTTTTCCGGTATCATCACCTCCTTTGGGCGACCAGAGCGTTCGGCTCCATCGGTGTGAAGCAGAGTCCGAATAACACTTATCAAGCAAAGCTTTGGCTTGAACGGAGTTTTTTCCCCTTGGAAAAGCAATGATAAATCGACACACGAAATTGCTTTGAATCCATTGTTTTCAAAATCGCAATAGTAGCGCCACTAAAACAGCGGCAACTTATTCACTAACAAACGAATTATTGTTAAATTTTTACAGGTATCATCTGAATGTTGGTGGTTCCAAAAAATCATAGGAATTTTTCATTAGCAGCGCCACATATGTGTCATTCTATGGATTTTTCAGCCGATGTGTTATAGAAAAATTTGGGGACAGCCGAAAGCTACTTGAGAGGCCTATTTATTGGTGTATAAAACATATCAAACATGCTTATTTGTTTATGGCATAATACAAAATTTCAAAATTTGAGGTGGTTTTGTATCCGGATGTGTTTTTTAAGATGATTGAGGAGTATGCATAGTTGATCTTTTATTTAGTAAATGAATGTTTTTAGTTCGAACTAAAAATATTTAACATACATTTAAATTTAACGGTTCGCTGTAATTCATATGTCTGTGTTTATCATACAGAGAGTTGAATAGAACCAGCTGCGAAACTTTAAGAATTAAAGTTCAAAGCAAAAAACAGTAATAACAAAAGGATAAAAATAGCATTGTTAGATTTCGTTGATGTTAGTCTAGTTGAATTGTTAACATATTATATTTGTTTTCAACTTTGGCATAAGTAGATCATCATCAATGATCAACTCGTCAAGGCAAATGACACCGAAAATACGCATTCTATCTTGCTGGCCTTATCGAATTCTTTCAAAAATTTTTATTCTTTGTAATTTACTTGTGAAAATTGTATCATCTTTCTTTAATTTGAAAAATAATTTAAACAGAAAGTGATATTAATTTATGACCTGAAATCGAAATAAAAACATTCATTTACCAAATAAAAGATCAACTGTACATACCCCTAATTCAATGATTATATATTTCATAAATTTCAGACATGTCGCCGTACAAAAAATTATGAAAAATGGAGATTTCCCAAATATTGGTTATGAAAAAGTGGGCTTTTAAACTTTATAAATAGTATTATATCCCTCACCACTACGTGGTCAGGGTATAATAAGTTTGTGTTGATGTTTGTAACACCAAAAAATATTGGACCTAGACCCACCTTATAGTATACCAATCGACTCAGAATCACGTTTTATTTCGATTTAACGACCCAGCAAAGTTGTCGGATGCAAACAACTGATTGTCGAGCAACTTGTACTTCCAACCTGTTCCAATTTATGATCTATCATCGGTGATTTTTGTTTGAGTTTGTCCCAAAAGCAACAGGTTCTGTTCCTCCAAACTAAAACAGGTTGCCTTCGAACCGGAAAAATTTTTGAAAACTGCACAAATTAAAAAAGCAAACGCCAAATATGTTCGACCAACAAAATTTGAAAAATACATTTGTTTTTTTTTCTTTTCTTTGTCCTAACTAAATATCTTTGCGAACCAACAAATTTGCAAGAAAAATGGCATCGTTTCCAGGATATGTTATAGGGAATAAATATCTTAAGTTGATATATTTTTTTTATGTGCAATCGCTAAGGTTTAGAAGTTAAAAATTGGGGTCAGACGTGACTCAATTTGTCGTTTTTTCGGTTTATTTCATATTTGTTCCAGAGTAACTATGGGAAAGAAAATTTGGTGGCAAATGAAAGGTATTTGAGAGGCATATTTACCGGTGTATAAAACAGGCTTAACCGCGCTTATTTGTTTATGGTATAATACAAACAACCAAATTTCCCTCAAGTTCAATATTTTTAAAGATTTGGGAACCTCTGACTATTTAACATAGACAATATGGGTAACAAACTTTTTAATAAGCTTAGCTGATGCTACTTAAATAGTTGCTCAGGTCATATTAAATTTTAGCATCCACTACCGGTCAGTAGTGCAAGATGGCTTATCTCTATAATTAATAGTCTCCGGTTTTTTATGGAAAGTTATAGATTTCAGTCAAAGAAGTAGTCTTATGACAGTCTCAAATTAATGCAAGACAGTCCTTAAATGATGATCAGTTATGAATTCCGCATATTAGTCTTTAATTCCAAATTTTTCTTCTTCATATTTCTTTGTTACAGCGAAAATTTGAGATGTGGCTCAGAAGCACTTAATGAATATTTCTGAAAATTTTGTGTTTTTAATTTAAATATAAGGATCCACCTGTTTAAATATTTAAGAACATTTATTTTTAATGTTTAAACGTTGGTATCCCTGTCAACAACTGACCATATTCTAATCTAAACTAAAAAATCAAGTTCATAAAATTAAATAAAAGACTACTACAAAAACAAACTACTGTTTAAAACATAAATGTGTCTTTGTTTTCTTAATAAACTGTAATTTAAAACTTTTTCAGATTTAAGAACTTCTAAAGAAAAAGACGAACGCTTAATAACATGACTTCCTCTTGTTATAAATAAAAGCACTTGTTATCACTAAGGCCATAAAAAAGAATTCAAGAACTTGTGTTAAATTCAGTTCACGCTTTAGTGTTTTCATTTGTTGTTTTCTTGTTAACCCTAAACTCATACATATCTTATGGTTTAGATAAAAACATCAACAAAAACCAAACCAGATTCTATACGTTAGAATGGCCATAAGCTATAAGTATAATTTTAAAATTTATGTGTTCCAAAATATGATGACATTTAAGCCTTTTTTAAAAAAAATTAATTTAATAAAAGTTTTCGGTACGTTTAAATATGTGGTTTTATTTGTATTTATCTGGTTTATAACACTTGCTACTTCTTTTAAAAATCTTTCATTTAAGATCTTAATTTTTCGTAATAATAAGTAAAGAAGTGAGAAGGCAATTTAATTATTAAGATTTTAAGAAACAAAATTCCAGGTATTATCTTTAATTTTCAAAGATCTTAACAATGTGTGTGTCTTTATTATCATTAAATTTAAAAATTTCTTCACATTTTAATGTTGCGACTTAACTAGCGATCTCAATCATAATTCTTTGAAAAAATTGTCAAACCAAAAATGTGTATGTATGTCATAACAAGTGTTTTATTTTTAATTTAATTTGAAAAAAAAAGTTATATTGTTTACAGTAAATGATGTTAATCATTAATGTAGAGGTTGTTGTCTTTTGTTGTGCATTTAAATTTTTTTGTAAATTGTTTTTCTTTTTTTTATAAAATTATCGTTTTTTTTTAATTTTATAGATTTTTTAATAATAATACATATATTATTCAAAATTGATATAGAAAACGAAAGACTTAGGAAATAAACTTAATGATAGAATGATGAACAGTTTTAAGACAATTATTTTCGGAGACGAACTTTAACTGCGCTCCGATTTGGATAAAATTTGAATACGTAATAAGAAAAAATAATATTGTTAGGCAAACTATTTCTAGAGCATGTTTGTGATTTATGACTTAGGGCAGAGATGTCAGATGCAAATTTATGTATATTGATTAAATTTTCAGTGAATCTAATTGCTTTATGATTAATTGATTCTTTGAATAAGATAGTGATTGAATAAAATACCATAAAATTCAATTAGTAAAATGAGTTTTGCTTATCAATTCATTCGAAATTGAATTAGATTTAAAAATCGAATTAAGGAATTATGTGTTTGAATGTCCGTATTTTACTGTATAAGTGAAATAGAATTCCCAGAGGAGACCTTTATAAAAACTTAATAACAGTGTTTTTAAAAACAAATCTCTTCAAGTTTGAATAAAAATATTTAGGAACTTTTGAATTTGCATAAGTTCTTTTTTTGGAATATTATTAACTAAATACAAAACTTCCAAATCCATGGCTTACTATAAAAAGCCATTTATTTTTTTTGAGGAGTAGAAAAAAAATTTAATTAAATCTGAATATACTTGAATCTAAAACTTATTTGATTGCATTTGTTAACATCTACTTATGGACCCTTTATAATTGTAATTTGTTGTAATTTATTACTAATATACTATAAAACCTATAAAAAATGAGTGATTTTACGAAAAAATAATGAAATAAAATTGTTAATCGAGTAAGTTCAGAACGTCAAAATTTGAGTTACTCGGTTACTCGAAAAAAGCCAAACTCGAGTAATTTAAAAACCTTAGTATTTAAAGCTGATGCAAGGGCTGTGTAAGTTTTCTTCTAAAAAATAAAATTTTCTTACTATCAAAACGGATGATATCTCGATTGATATCGCGTTATTTAAAATTAACCTTACCAGTAATGGTGATTGCAAAAATGGATCAGCAGAGTATTAGGTCAAATAGTTGCTTGGAACCATTATTAGGATTTTTCTAAAAATATCTTATATCTATTTTTTGTCGACTTCAACTTTATTTTAAGTATTATCAAATACAGATTAAAATATCAATCTTAAACTAATTCTTAACAATTTAGTCTCAATTAACATTTTCGCAAAAAACAAAAAAATAAAATTATCTTCTTGAAAAAATAATGACAACTTATAAATTTAAAACTTTTAACCATATAAGACTCTTCACATTTCAACTCTTTTATATTATTGTTAGTGTTGTTTATGTGCGACATTTGTACAATTGGCAACTAACATGATGGCTAACAATAACATTTGTATTATTGTTTCTATTATTTGTTTGTTAGTTTGCCATTTGGTTAGTGGTTTCATGCGTGTCTAATAGAAAAACACGGCAATACACATATTACATGGCTTAAAATTTGGAGATATAGCTGAAAAACTAACTCAGCTCATACAATTGAACACACGTTGAAATGTCTAAAGGCTGCACCTGCAATTGTATCAAATTTTTAAAAGTTTAACAGTTAAAGTGTATTGTTTAAGTTGTATGTTATTTTTATGGTTAACAGTAAAAGTTACTATAAGTTAAGACAAATAGGGAAATAAAGAGTTTTTTTTCTACAACTGTGGGTTCAAAAGGATATATGCAATAATGATTATGTAAGAATAGGGAAATTTTGAAAACTTGAATATAATTTTTGTAAGAAAATCATATAACTAATTGGACCACAAAAAAAAAATAGAATAACATTTTTCGCAACATTTTTTAAAAATTAAATTAATTGTTCTGCCACGAACTGGGATAGAACCGGAGACCTTCCATTTATCAGCTTATTACTTTTTCTCTGTTGGAAATTTGAATATTTTGTTTATAAATAGAAATTGTACCAACAAGAGAAAATCAATTATATCTTTTAATTCGAATCAGTTTAAACATTTTTTTATTTGAACTCAGTTTGCTAAGATACGCAGGAAATGTCTCTAGCCCCTGCACCACAGATACTTACATTTACAAATATAATTCCTTTCAAAAATTTTTTATGATAATTAAAGTTTCTGTTGCTATTCTCAATTTATTATTATAATTACCAAAATAATAGAAATTAGTGGTTGATTATACTGATGTTGTCAAAAAAAATTTAAGCCGTTTGGAAAAACTAATATCTTGGATAGAGTGATATATTTTATTGAAATAGAACTAATAATATATTTCTACTGACGATATTTTATTTAAATGACAAAATCTCCGGCAAATGGTTGGTTGTTGGCATTGAAGGTAATAGTGTCTTTTCAATATTGATTAGAATAGCCAATATTTTGGATAATGTGACAGTGTTCCGAATATTCCAATACATTTTCTGTTTGTAATTAATTTTAACTTTTCTTATAATGAATTTTAAGTAATTGCAATTAAAATAATTGTTTAAAAAAAATTCGTTGGTTTCGATAGAAATCCAATCAATTTATTTTTTGTATGTAGCTTCGTTTTTCATGATTTCCTCCCGCTTTTTTCTTAAGACTTTAATAAAATCTTGGAAATTTAATTTCATTTTTATACCCTACACCACTATGTGGTCAGGGTATTATAAGTTTGTGCTAATGTTTGTAACACCAAAAAATATTGGTCGCAGACCCACCTTATAGTATACCGATCGGTTCAGAATTTTTTTTATTTCGATTTAACGATGTCCGTCCGTCCGTCCGTCTGTCTGTCTGTCCATGCAATCTTGTGCGCACTCTACAGGTCGCAAATATTAAGATATTTTGATGATTTGGTACTCAGACCTATGTTGGCCCAAGGACGAACAAGTTTGATTTTGGTGAACATCGATCCATGTTTAGACCTAGTGCCCATATAAGGGTCCTACCAAAATTATACTGTTTATACGCTGTAGGTCGCAAATATTAAGATATTTTGATGAAATTTGATACATAGACCTATGTTGGCCCAAGGACGAAGCCTGTTGATTTTGGTGAACATCGGTCCATGTTTAGAACTAGTGCGCATATAAGGGTCCCCCCAAAATTGGCTTGGTTACAAACTGCAGGTCGCAAATATTGAGATATTTTAATGAAATTTGGTGCGCTGACTCACATTATAGAAAATTTTGACACGAGCTCCATTTTAACCCATTCGAATTTCGGATATAAACATTAGTTGGCTTTTACCCAGACTGGTGTAGGGTATTGTGTAGTCGGCATGCCCGACTTTAACCTTTTTACTCGTTATGTTTAAAATCGACCACACACAAAGTATTAAATCTTCAACAATTGCAAATGAAAATCTACTGAAGATGAAAGTAAATAATATATCAAAATAAAATAAATCATTTTATAAAAAGTAACTTGATTTCTCGTTTTTTTTTCTTTATGCACAATGAAAAAAAAATCACTTGGTCAAATAAGAGATTAAATACGAAACAAAAAACTTGGCCAAAACAAAGATCATTTCTCCAAACAGCAACAAAACATTTATAATTGCAGATTTTTGTTTTACAATTTTGCCATTGAGAAATGAAATAAATTCATAAAAATTTTGTTCAAACAAAAAATGTTTTGTTTGTTTTACAAAAGAATCCAAAAAGAAATGTTTGTTTCAAATTACGAAAAAAATTACCTGTTGCTTTTACCAAAAAATAATACTAAATATGAAACAACAAGTAGTTGATTTTACAAAACCTGTTGCTTTTACTCTGGTCCATTGTTCCAAATGCTATTGAAACCGTTTACATGGTTTCTATTAACAATTGTCATTTATTTGTTGTGAGTATTGTTTATTTTGATATCTTTGTTAACGTGTGAATATTTTTGGTGTGTTTTGTGTATTGGAAATTATATTTGATTTGCTAAAATTATGCAGAAAAATGTTTCTACTGAGGCATGGGAAAATTTAGTTTTTATGGAAAGTATATGTACGCCACCAAAGGCGTGACAAAATATCATTTTTCAAAATATAAGACAATAATGAGAATAAAAAGATTTGTTCCGAAAAATGCATTAACATTTTAAAGAACCATAAATAATTGACAATTTTGTGTTTCTAAAGTTAAATAGACGAATAACTCATATTTGTGCTATAGATTTTTTTAAACCCCTTGTTTTATTTTTCATTTAATTTTAAGGCAAAAGTTAACTTTTTCGGGCACCCCTCAAGAAAAAAAAAAATATGACCCCTCTATAATTAGAAAAGAATTTTTTTTTCTATATGGTGTTAAGGGAGCCGGAGCCCCTGGGACCCACTAGGTCCAAAATACCGATACATGCCCAAAATGGCAAAGGAAATTTTTTCACGATTTCAAATATGCATTTTGTTTCAAGATTCGTGAAAAAAAATTCGCGCTAGGTCCATTTTAGTAAATTTTAAATAGTAAAAAAGGAAAAAGTTAGTGTTTTCGGGCACCGCTCAAAAAAGAAAAAAAATATGATGCCCTCTGGAATTAAAGAAGAAATTTATTTTCTATTTGGTTTTAAGGGGCCGGGGACGCACAGTGCTTTGTCCCATATAACAATTGGACAAAAATAGAAGGAGTGGAGACATAGTTTTGAAATTTGGTACACTAGCATAGAACCCCTTAGTTAAGAAAAATTTTAATTTTTGGAAATATCGGGCCAAGGGCACGCCCATCTCCCATAGGCCATGAAATTTAAAAATATTATATTAGCTACATAAATGGACGTAAAATTACAAAAGTATCCATTGATATAAATATAAAACTGGAAACGTTTGTGCCAATTTTTATCAAAATCGAAGCCAGGAAGCCCTCTTAGTCCTGCCATATATGCTTTACCTTCAAATCTTTATAAAACCTGCAAAAATTATCCGATTGCCATGAAATTAAGCATGTAAATTGATATAAGATCAAGCCATATTTGTGCCCTATGCTCCTTATAGGAACGAAAGGAATCAATATATATGGGTGAAATCAAAAAATGTGATAAATTTTTGGCCCAAATTTGCGAGAAGCAAAAAGTGTTAATTTTTCGGTTTTTTCTTAATGGAATCAGTAAGTTTAGTCATTATAAACCTAATTGCAAAAACTCTCTTCTACAAGTTGTCGCAATAACTTTTTTTGCACAATTTTAATTTTTTTTGTGGTAACGGAGTTTATCAAATTGGCGGTTTCGCGAATAAAAATACAATTCATTCCGCGAAAAAAAATTTTTTTTTTTTAATTTTGTATTTTTTATCCTTTTAAATGATTTTCAAAAATATAAAATTTTTAAAATCCAAACAGCGGTGGCGCAGTTACAAAATAATATATTAAAAACATAACATTTCGCGATCAAAAAATTCTTAAATTGTGTGAAACAAATTTAATATGTCAAACTAATGTCAGTAATGACTCGAAATATCGATTCAAAACCAATGAAATGCAAAATCAATCGTTTTTCGCTCCAGCAGCTTAGGGTAAAAAACTGATAACTTTTTTTGATTTGACGCAAAATTATTAGTTGAATCGTCCTCTGTTTATGGTTATTTTAAAATATTTTAAACATTTATCTATAAACATTTTAAACAAATATAAATAATAAAAAGAAAAAGCTAAAACGGATTATTTTTTTTGAATTACTACATTTCCACAAACACATTAGTATCTGGAAATAGCAACATTAGCATGAAATTGCTTTTGATAATTATTGTTGAAGCATGGGGTAGTCTAAACCTCATTTTAAAATTGAAAAAGCCATAAGAGAGATACGGCGTACGCAGGAACAACTGGGTGCAATGACTCCTGCTCAACAAAATGCCTTCCTTGCAAGGGAGGCAGTATTCACAGTCAACCAACAACCGTCAACAATAACGGGAGAAATCGCCGTAAGAGAGATACGGCCTACGCAGAACAACTGGGTGCAATAACTCCTGCTCAACAAAGGCAGTATTCATTGAATACTGCCAAACTTGCAGAGAAGCCATTTTGTCTATATAATATGTAATCATATTTGAACATATATGAAAATTTTTCCCCTGGGAAGCTTTTATGGCAGTCAAGCAAGTTTGTGTCTGAAATCTTTTGTTTTTAATATGAACTTTGTATGTAAGGACTTGCGCATTATAGGTCACAGTGCATTTCATTCAATTTAATGAAGTAATTCTGAACTTAGGGAACTTCTGCCGCCAGAATTTGTTAGTTGTTTAAGTACACCCAGAAAACAGATTCGGTGCTGACAACCCCATTTGTTGCCAATCGAATGGTTCAGTTGCATCAAATGAATTTTTCAGTTGTGGCTACCGAATTATTCTTGATACAACTGAAATTCTGTTGCCATAGTGAAATTTTAACTACATTCGTTAGTGTTTAAGAGACCACAAAATACTGAAAATTCGTAAAACTAATTTTATTTAGTCATTTTGTTAATTAAAAAAATAATCCAAAACAAATGTATGTAAGTAATTTTTGTTAGTTGTTTTGACTAATTTCTTGTTGATTTTATTAACAGATAAAAACTAAGGGAAATACCGTTGAATTTAATGAAATGTTAGTGGTCTTATTTATGTGTCGCTAGGTAAAATTTTATGTGTCTCTAAATATATTTACAGCGGTTTTTACATAAAAATATTTTAAATGTGTCTTTATTAATTTACTAAACATTTTCTAGAGAAATGTTTTGTTTTATAATTCTGCATAAAATGAACGAAAAGCACAAAAGAACAGCTAAAACCGTAACAAATTAAATTTTAACCGTTATTTTTTCAATTTTCGGTTAACTTGTGCAAATTTCTGTGGTTTTCTGGAATAACGTGGAAGCTCTTTTTTCTCGATTTAAGTTGAAAGCTATAAGATGCAAAAACTTCTTGAAAAATATAAATCATTTCCAATTTTTTTTTTAGCAAAACAACATAACTTTAGTTTTTACTAAAATAGATTTCAGCAATAATGACGTATAAGCACGTTGTATATTGGTTTTTCAACATGCATTTTATATTGTATTTTTAAAATTTTTCTGTAGGATCTCGTGCTTTTTAGATTTTACCAGAAAATTTAACATAAAGTCTTTGTAGCATGACTGAATCCATAATTTAAAACAAAACATTTATTGACTTTTCTGGAAAATATGACTTCGTCAGAAAGTGTTTTTAAAACGTATATAATTTTATGAATAATTGAAAAAAAAATCGAATAAACAAATGAGCTACTTATTCAGCAAATGCTAATGAACGAAATAACCCAGGTAGAAAATTACAAAGGGGCCAGCACTGGCAAAGCACCGAAATGGGTGGTATGAGTGCTTGTTAACAGCGCTTTCCCAACGCCCAAATGATAACACCGTTCCACGGTGGTGCCAATGCTTTACCAGGCCCTGGGAAAGCACCCATAAACATAAAAATCAAATGCTTTGCCAACCCTCAAATAAAAAAATTAAAGTGCTTTCCTGACACCCAAATGATACTTAACACCGATCTATTTAATGCTTTGCAAAGTATTGAGATAGCACCAAGAAACATAAAAATCAAGTGTTTTCCCTGCCACCAAATTATGAGCCCTCATCACTGAAGAATTTTAAATTGTGGAGTCAAAAATTATTTAAATATTCACTCTTTTGGAGTTTCTTTTTCAAAAACAAAATAATGGTGTAGGAAAACAAGTGCTGAGAATTCACCCTTTTAAAGCGTTGGGAAGGCGTCCAAATTTAGTGCTTTGCCAGTACTTCTTTTTGTAAGACCGCATTCTAGTTGCGCTTTGCCAGTACTTCTTTTTTGTTACCACACATAATTTCCACCTGGGAAATTATGAACTAAAATAATCAACTCTAGTGTGTGTGAATAAAATATAGTAGGCGTGTTCGTTTACATACTACAAGTTACTACTTTTACTACAGCTGGAAAAATTCAATACAAAAAGTAAACAAAACTTTCCAATTGTAGTAAAAGTAGTAAGAATTTCGAGTAAACGAACACACTGAGTAATATCTTTATAAACTATCTGTCAAATTGAGTATTTTTTGTTTAAACGAAAGCGCATCCAACTGTCGTAAAATAAAACAAAATTTATTTAGCTTCTGTTAAATTTGATAAGACATTTTAATCTTAAATTTTAATGCATGCAAATACAGCAAATGATGACGTTTAATAAATCTTAACAAAAACTTAATTATAATTTAACATAAAAGGATTAAAAAATCTGTACAAAGCAAACCAAGCCGGCAAAATAACAGTTTCCAGATAAACATATTTAATAACATATTTACAAACTAAAAAGATTAATCAGACAAAATTGTTTAAACAAGTATGATGTGTAACAATTAACCTGCTATCATAAAAGGCAAAAAAAAAAAAAAATGTTTAAAAAATAAACTCAAAACTCGCTGACCATGTAAGAAAGATTTAATATTTACGAAATGAAAAAATATGTACATACACTCATAGAAATAACCTGTAAAAAAAGCAGAAACAGTTACTAAAGATAAGCTAAAAATGACCTTGCAAGAAAATTGCTAAAGTTGGCAGACTAATTGTTTTTTATTAAATACTGGTCAAATAAGACAGAAAAATAAATCTGTTAAATTACAGAGTTTTATTTACATTTGAGTTAACTTTTAGTTAATTGAAAATGACAAATTATACTGCAAAATCTGCAGAAAATTTTGTTAAATATAAGCAGATTAAAAACAAACTGTTATATTTACACAACTTTTTATATTTTAGAGTTAACTTGAATGCAAATAGCAATCTGTTCTGTTAAACTAGAATACAAATTTTTGCAAAACAAAATAGTGAACTGGTGAATTAAGAAAGCTGGATTTTATTTGCATTATAAAAATATCGTAAAAAATCTTTGAAGATTTATATTTTTTGTGATTTTTTAATTTTTTTTAGCAGCAAACTTTTTTGCTTCTTTCAGCAGCTTATGTTGTTATTTTATATTAACTAAAATTAAACTTAAATATAACTAAAATTCTGTATATTTAAAAGTTTTATTTTTGCTGTTCCTGTCTTACTAACATTTAGAAAAATATATCTGCTAATTTCAGTAGTTTCTTCGGCAAGATAATTTTTTAATAATTTTAGTAGTTTTAGTTTAAATTTTTACAGAATTTTTTCTATTAGTGCATGATCTTAACCGCAATTTAAACTCATATTAAACGTTTTTATTACATTGTTGGCTTCTCGTTTAAGAAATAAGAAAAAATGATCTTGTCTGGTTTTTTTTAATAAAAATGTTTTATTACGAAATGCTTTAAGATTCTTTTTTTCGTTGAAGAGCATGTCTTAAATTCTGTCATGTTGTTAAATGGTTGTCGGCTTTTTCATAATATTAATAAAATCATAAATGACATAAAATGTCAACAATTCTTTTTTTTTAACTGAGTCATAAACTACAAGAACACAATCAACCACAGAAAAAACTGACTTTTTTTATATTATTTTTTTAGAATTATTTTCGGATTTTTTGTTAAGTCATTTTTAAAATTCTTTTATTTTATTAATCTATTTTAATGGTCATATTGTTCAATAATGGTTATGAGTGACAAAAAACAAGTGATTTTTTGTTTTTTTTTATGAAACCTGTCAACAGGTGGGGATTTTATATATTGTCTACTAAGAATGTGTATGGTTATCAATCAATCTTAATTTTTATTGTTAATTTAGAGAAGTCATTGAAATATTCAAATAGAGGAGGTATACTTAAATATCATTTACAAATTATAATGTAAGTAACAAGATGTTTAGAAATGCAAATAAATCGATCCTTGACCACTGAAAAAGTTTTGTGCGACAAAAACCAGTTTTTATAAAGGGAGGCCTTTATGGAATCCAAATAAACCAAATAATCATACGATAACGAAATAGCAACAACTTTGCCTATTCGAAAAATATATAATTTATTTCAAGATGACTATGATTAAATTTTTTCCCTTCATGTCAAAATTATTGTTTCTGATTATTTATTAAATAACGAGTAAAAAAGTTAAAGTTGGGAATGCCGACTATATAATACCCTACACCAGTCTGGTTAGAAGCCAACTAATGTTTGAATCCGAAATTCGAACGGGACCTGGGTCAAAATTTTCTATAAAATGATAAAATAAGAGAAAATCGAAAATATATCCTACAGGGGCGAAGGTCCAAATATGTACCGATCCTATCTAGAATCAATAGGCTTTGTCCTTGGGACCATGTGGGTCAGCCAAACAAATTTCATTGAAATATTTGCGACCTGCAGCGTGTAAACAAGCACTAGATCTAAACATGGGCCAGTTTTAATCGGTGTACTAAATTTCATCAAAATATCTTAATATTTGCGATCTGTACACTGATATAATTTTGTACATATAATTAATGAATTTGTTCATTAATACAATGAATTTTTTCATTGCAAATTCCCAAAGAACGGTTTCATTGGATTAATGAAACATGTTTCATTAAATCCATTTTAATGAATGAATTCATTGATCTAATGAAAGTTTCATAGCATATATACATTTTTTTCGTTAATTTTAAGATTAACATTATGAAAGTTTCATGTGTTTAATGAATTAAATTCAATACTATTATGAAATAACTTCATTAATATTTTCCATTTTGGCATAGACTTAATGAAATTATTTCATTAAGTCATTATTCATTATTATCATTATTATTATAATGATTTGTTCATAATTTTAATGAAGCGTTTTATAGATTTCGCAACAATTCCACGTAAGTGAAAAATCGTTTCTTTAATATTGAGTTTGACAGCTTTTTTCGCAAAAGTATGAACAAAATACCGGGCTTAAGGGTTAAAAGCAAAAGTTGATCTAAGATGCAATTATGTGTAAACAAATCATGGCATTATATAAGCACTTTTTTGTTATTCAAAAGCTTTTCACAAAAAACTCGCTTTAAAATAAAAAAAAACTGGAATCGGCTAGGTTAGTAAATATTTTATATTAAACCCATTTCAACTACCTTTCCCATGATGCTCAATTGTCATATTGAACCGATAATAAATAGCGGAGATACGGGCAAGTCCATGTTTTAACTTTGACCCGAAATAGGGGTCTCCGACAAAAAAAAATGTTTTTCCTATTCAGCCCAAAAAGTACTATCTGGGGGAAAAATCGTAAAATTAACTTGTTCCCTTAAAGCCGATATAACTCCCGAGATGAGGGTCTCTTTGTTTAGCGCAAAAGTAACACAATATATAGGGAAAACCAAAAAGAGGTAAAATTGTACCTGAAACCATTTTTTTAAGTTAAATTCTTTCTTTATGAAATTTTCATTAATTTAATGAATTTTTTTTATAAAAATATGAAAAAATAAAAAAAAATCTAATGAAAAAATTCATAACAACAATGAATTTTCATTCAGTTAATGAATTTTTTCATTAAATCAATGAATCCATTTTAATGAAATCGATTCATTAATGCTATGAACGAAAATTCTATCAGTGTAGGAAGAACTTTTAACACCAAATTTATCCATGACTTGTAGAATAGCATGATATCCCGGTTAAAAAAAATAATATGATGTCATATGTTATGATATCTTATTTAATATAATTGGAGACATGCTATGATCCGAAAAATGGTGGATAAAATTATATCGGATAAGATCTAAATATATTGAATCATATAGAATCTTATCCGGATTTTGACCCGATATAATTATATCTAATTTGATGTAGAAAGACATAATTATATAACGCTTCATACTTCAAGATCAAAACAAAAACTATTAAAAAGTACTGAAAAATAACACCCTTAAGTTAAGAATTAAAAATTTAAATAAAAATTTTAAAGAAGTTGTACATAATTCTAACCAAGCATTTTAAGCCTTCTCATATAAACTTGTATTCTACCCGTAAACTGTGTAAACCTGGTATGTTTAATGTCAAATTCCATACATACAAATATGGCTTGTATTTATACAAGGTTTACAAGGAATTTAGGAGTTATAATGAGTACGCCTTTTATATTTTGAAATCATACATAAATATATCTCAAAAAAACATAGATTTTTTTTTACATTGCGCTATACTTAAACATATCTAAAACAACTTAGAAAAAAATTTAACATTGAGCTATATAAAACTTTATATATTTTCCGATAAAGCCATTTTTAATTATATATGACGATGTATTAAAATTGTCATAGCATATGTAAATATTTATGGCACATACAAATATATATTGGGACATGTATATTTATACTGATCTATATATGACATCTATAAGAAATTTTTGAAAAACTCAAAGCTATACATAATTATATCCGCAAAGATATAGGTTACACTTGACTATATATAAACATATTAGTCCATATTAAATTATATAATTTCCTATATAACTATTTTTACTCGGGATGTAAACGAAAATCAAAAATTTTAAATTTTGGTGTACTCGCATGCAGACTAAAACTGTGAAGCAATTGCTTAAAGAATTCCCCATTTTCCCCTATAAGTAACATCTATTTTTTTTTTTTTTATACGAGCCAATCTTACCACCCGCATCGCTACAGGTGTTCCATTATTTATAGACTTTAATTCGCAATAGTAAGAAAACACTTGAAACTAATTGTTTCTTGCTATTATAACATGATTGCCGAAAAGTTAAATTATTATTTACTATAACAATAAATAAGTGAAAGCAAAATCCGATTAGAAATTACAAAATGAATATGATTTCTTTAGATCATACTTGGAATTTTTTCATTGGCATTGAAATTTTAATAACATGTCAGTTTGTGAAAAAAAAATATATATACGTGTCTATATAATAGGGCGGGTCGATTTCTATGACAAGAAATCTTAGGGAAGATATGATTCTACGAAGAATTGTAAGAAACTTTGCACTAGAAACCATAGGTCTAAAATGAATTTTAAGCTTGCGGAAATTCCAAAATATGTTGTAAGTAGTGCTTCATGAGTTTGAGTAATGTGTTTTATTAATCATACCCTACACCAGTACTTGGACTGGGTATAATAATTTTGTACTGATGTTTGCAATACAAAAAATATTGGAACTAGACCCTCCTTATAGTAAACCGAACGACTCAGAATAACTTTTTATTTTTTTAAGTCCGCCTGTCCGTCTTTCTGTCTATCTATATATTATTGTGCGCACGGTACAGGTCGCAAATATTATTTTTATTAAATTTGGTATACTGTCTTATTTCGATCCAAGAACAATTTTGGTTAAAATCGGTCTATGGCTAGATTCAAAGGTTCCCCTAAAATTATATTGTTTGCAACTACAGGTCCCAAATACGAATATATTTTAATAATTCTTGATACACGGATTCAAATGGGCTCATGAATAAAGCCTATCAATTTTATATGGAATCGGTTCATGTTTAGACTTTGTGCCCTTATAAAAGTCCCTCAAAAATTCGCATGCCCAAAGGCGTTGCCTATCGACTTTTAACCAGACAGTTTTATTTTTGCTATCCCTACAAATATTTAGCAAAAATTATGTGCTGATTTCTGCGAGGTGATTTTTAACAAATTTTTATTTGTTTTACCTAAAATTTTTACAGATTTTTTTCTAATAGTGTAGCAAAGGTAATTTTTCATCACTTTTATTTTATTTTATTTATTTTTAAAATTTTAAAAATTAAGAAAATGTTTAGTTTAATTTAAATAAATTAGTTATAAATGTAAACAAAAATAGAAAGCAAAAAAGTTAAAAAATATTAATCTCTCCAGGATACAAAACCGCGATCATATGTTTGGACATAAACTCTATCCAAATCACGTCTTAGGATCACTTTTAGAGCAATATTGCCTAAGAAGCAATAATTTAGTTATTTTTTTAAGTCCGCCTGTCCGTCTGTCTGTCTATCTATATATTATTGTGCGCACGGTACAGGTCGCAAATATTATTTTTATTAAATTTGGTATACTTATTCTTATTTCGATCCAAGAACAATTTTGGTTAAAATCGGTCTATGGCTAGATTCAAAGGTTCCCCTAAAATTATATTGTTTGCAACTACAGGTCCCAAATACGAATATATTTTAATAATTCTTGGTACACGGATTCAAATGGGCTCATGAATAAAGCCTATCAATTTTATATGGAATCGGTTCATGTTTAGACTTTGTTCCCTTATAAAAGTCCCTCGAAAATTCGCATGCCCAAAGGCGTTGCCTATCGACTTTTAACCAGACAGTTTTATTTTTGCTATTCCTATCTTACAAATATTTAGCAAAAATTATGTGCTGATTTCTGCGAGGTGATTTTTAACAAATTTTTATTTGTTTTACCTAAAATTTTTACAGATTTTTTTCTAATAGTGTAGCAAAAGTAATTTTTCATCACTTTTATTTTATTTTATTTATTTTTAAAATTTTAAAAATTAAGAAAATGTTTAGTTTAATTTAAATAAATTAGTTATAAATGTAAACAAAAATAGAAAGCAAAAAAGTTAAAAAATATTAATCTCTCCAGGATACAAAACCGCGATCATATGTTTGGACATAAACTCTATCCAAATCACGTCTTAGGATCACTTTTAGGGCAATATTGCCTAAGAAGCAATAATTTAGTTATTTTTAACATGTTGTTCAAAATTACTTTTAAAAGAGCTGTAAAAATATACTAACGTATACTTTGAAATTAATGAAAGAAGTATTTTTAAATAAAAATCGTGAATGAATAAATACAGTCACTTAATTGGTCCCATATATGCATATATGATGAATAATTTACAAGAAAGCTAAAACTAATTTTTAAGAGATTTGTTTTCTTTTTTGGGTACCCAAGTAAAAAAGTTTTGATATAGTCATATATTATCATATAAAATTTGGATAATTATATATTGGAACATATACACCAATATATAATTACAAAAAATTTTACGAAATTATATGCTAAATATATAACTATATCTTGTTATATATTGCACAATGTATAGTGCAACATATTGCAATATCTAATTATATGTAGACCTATATATATTTATATATGCCTTATATAATTATATATAATTGTATCGAATTATATATCCTTACATTTAGTTGGATGTGATTATATTATATTTGATACATTTGGATGAGGACAAAATCCGGATAAAATTGTACCAAACCATATCTTATTCCATCAAATTAGATCTAATTGTGTCAAATTAGATCTAATATAATCATAATATCCCGAGTAAAAAAGTTCTGATATAATCATATATTATTTTATCTAATTGCATATATTAACTTATAGTTACATATGGCCACATATGCTTTTAAATTCAAGCATATATACCTTTATATAGTCATATATTAGATATTTTTTCCTCAAAGGTTTTAATATGGAGACATATGTTATTTTATATTATTACATACTGGCCTACATATAATTGTATGTGCTATATATAAGTACATAAATTAACATATAAAAGATATAATTACATATGCGTTTATATATAATTTAGTATGGCGCTATACATAATAATATAAAACTATATGTGGAGCCATATAAGAAATATTTTATAATTTGTGTTAGTTATGATTATATATTGACAAAAATGAACCCATATATACAATATACAATATGGTTCCATACATACAATATTTCATGATTTCTTTAATATATAACAATGTAACGTTCTTTATAAAATCATCTGTAATTATATATCATCCCACATAAGCAATTTTTTCAAAGTGATTTTATATAAAAATATACAAGGTCCATATAAAACCGTATTATATTATATGTGGTTCCATGTTAACAATGACTTTGAACTAGTTTTTAGTGTCCGACGGAACAGTTCAGCTGGAAAATATATTTTGTCGGTATTTGGTATTTTCAAGCCTTATGGACAAATTTTGCTTATGAAACAATATTTGTTGGTCCGATTAGAATGCATTTTGAGGGTCAAACTTAAGGAAAATTCCGAAGTTAAGCAACAAATTCACTGTTCGGCCACCGAAAGTTCGGCCAAATTGATAAAAGTTCGGCGGCCGAACAGTTAGCTTTACAGCTAAACTACGGAGTTTTCCTTAAATTTGACACTGAAAATCGAATTAAATCCGCTCAACAAACAATTTAGCAGTATGAAAATTTCTCCACAATGCTTTCAAATAACAGAAAATCGACTAAATGTCAAATTTTGGCCGAAATACTTTGACCGATACTACTAGTTTTAGATTTAATAATTACTAGGGATTGGCGCGTGACTAGAAATGTTCGTGAGTCACGTTATTCACACGTGATCGTGAGTAATAATTACTATACTCAAGTGGTTCGTGCTTGAAAATTTTCAATTACAAATTACTTGTAATTTCTTGAAAATTTTCAATTACAAATTACTTGTAATTTGTAATTGAAAATTTTCAATTACAGTTACATGAAATGTAATTGATTTTTTTTAAATTTCAATTACATTTATTTGTAATTGTAATTGAAAATTTTCAATTACAAATTACAATAATTGTAATTGAAATCCCTCAGGTCTGATCTCCAGATATTGTATATATTTTTTTATTTAAAAAAATAATTTTTTATATTGTTAGATATGGTCATATATAATATGATAAAAAATATAAGGTCAATATTTAGATATAATTGTATCAAACTATGTCCACTTTTATAACATTTTATATAATTTTATACAAAAAGATATAATTTGATGTAATTGGATGAGGACAAAATTCGGATACAATTGTATCGAATTGCATAAAATTGTATCAAATTGTACGAAATTATATACAATTGTATACAATTCGATACAATATGATACAATAAGACGTTCTCATTTTTCGGATATAATTATATCTAGTTACATAAAATATTATATATAATTAAATATAACTTCATATGGCTCCATATCATTTTTTTTTACTTGGGATAGTCTAATTTGATGCACTTATATCTTCTCATTTTTCGGATATAATTGTATATAAAATTAAAACTCATATAAATTTTTTTAGTAGGGTTGGTCAAAACTATCAACTCTTTATGCCAAATGTGGGTGATGATTGGAAAATAACAACAAACAAAATTAAAAGTGAAAAAAATGTGAAATAAAAACATATAAATTAGTTTGAAAGTTGCAAATATGTAAAAGATATTTTTTCAAGATATGTAAAAAGCTAAAATAATTAGCATTTGATAAGAAGACTTTTTATAGGCCTGACATTCAAAAAGCAAAATGATTAACTGTTTCAGGAAACAAATTAACAAAAGCTGTATTTTGTCTCATGCCTATTAACGTTAAGTATTTAAAGCAAATCTACGGTAAACCGATTGCAGTTCAAAAAAATTTTAAAAACGTTATGTTTATAATTGTTTCGTTATAATCGAACGTACCTCAGTAAAAGTTTTTAGGAAGTAACACGAATAAGTTAAGTTAGATGTGAAAATGTATAAACGTTGAGTTTTCAACGTTGATAATTATCCCTGTTGAAAGTTAACGTGCATACGAAAAGTCATATGTTATTTTCGTCTTAAGCGCGGTTTTAAGCACTTTAAATTTTTTTATGAGTTAACGGATATAGTTAAGTCGAAAACACGGCTAAAATTGTATACATATGGTAAAAAACCAACTTTGAAAATTTGAACAATAATAAAAAAATAAAAAAAAAACAGAAGTAAATTGTTACAATAATGAATGTTAAAACTAACAAAGTTTCACTTGTTATTTTAATGGATTTATGCATAGTTTTGTAGGTACCCAATAAACACTGAAAAACTAAAAATTCAAGTGCTATAAAAAATGCTTGAATTCTATATATTTCATTTCATTTCTTTATTTTTTATAAAGTCTATGGATAACAATGATCCTTACAGACTACTCGCTAAAAATTTGAAGTATTTTTTCCAGTAAAAATTCAGTTCATATAAAATCAAATTTTTTGCTTTTCTATTCTTTTTTAATACTGAAAAATAAACAAACTTAAAAGCAATTTAATCTGAGCAATTGCTCTGGATTCACTCCCTAATATTTTTTTTAAATCAATCCATCTCCAAGAATATTATTTAAAAATAGCAACTAATTTCTCTGTATACAAATTTTGAAATTATTAGCGTTATTTATATCGCTAATGTAGATATACTAGAGGCTACGGTCAGAACCGGTCGACCGGGTAGACCGAAAGACCGGGTAGACCGGGTTTTAAAACCGGTCGACCGGTCTTTACGGTCTACCCGGTCTTTACGGTCTAGACCGTTCGACCGGACGACCGGTCAGACCGGGTTTTAATACTATTTACAAAAGGCAGGTTTTTGGTACTTTTTAGCATAATATACTACAAAATATAAAAATTGCTAAAATTATGTAAATTTTATATAAAAAAATCGAAAATTTTTAAAAATTTATAAAAATCAATAAATTTTTTAAAAAATTGATAAATTGATAAAAAAATTTACAAATTTTTAAAAAATTTACAAATTTTTGAAAAATTGATAGATTTTTGAAAAATTGATAAATTTTTGAAAAATTGATAAATTTTTGAAAAATTGATAAATTTTTTAAAAATCGATAAATTTTTAAAAACTCAGCAAAATTTTGAAAAATCGATAAAATTTTGAAAAATCGATAAAATTTTTAAAAATCGATAAATTTTTAAAAAATCGATAAATTTTTAAAAAATCGATAAATTTTTGAAAAATCGATATATTGAAAAATTTTACAAAAAACCGATAAATTTTCAAAAATACCAATAAATTTTATAAAAATTGATAAATTTGTAAAAATCAATTCATTCATGGATATATTTATAATAATGTATAACAAAATAATGCGTATTTCGTATTATATTTATATGAGAGACCCACGGTCTTTTTCGGTCCCATGTACGGCGTTTTTTTGTTCGGGGTCGTTATAGGCTAAAATTTTGCAGAAATAATCTAGACGTAATTCTGACTTAGAACTGTAAACTTTTTTTCAATGTGTGGAGCAAAAATATTCCGAAACTGGTTCTTGAATTCAGAAAGTCCTGCACTTTGCATACATTTATATGAAAATACCACGGTCTTTTTCGGTCCCATGTACGGCGTTTTTTTGTTTGGGGTCGTTATGGGCTAAAATTTTGCAGAAATAATCTAGACGTAATTTTGACTTAGAACTGTTAACTTTTTTTCAATGTGTGGAGCAAAAATATTCCGAAACTGGTTCTTGAATTCAGAAAGTCCTGCACTTTGCATACATTTATATGAAAATGCCACGGTCTTTTTCGGTCCCATGTACGGCGTTTTTTTGTTCGGGGTCCTTATTGGCTAAAATTTTTCAGAAATAATCCCGACGTAATTCTGACTTAGAACTGTAAACTTTTTTTCAATGTATGGAGCAAAAATATTCCGAAACTGGTTCTTGAATTCAGAAAGTGCTGCACTTTGCATACATTTATATGAAAATGCCACGGTCTTTTTCGGTCCCATGTACGGCGTTTTTTTGTTCGGGGTCGTTATGAGCTAAAATTTTGCAGAAATAATCCAGACGTAATTCTGACTTAGAACTGTACATTTTTTTTCAATGTGTGGAGCAAAAATATTCCGAAACTGGCTCTTGAATTCTGAAAGTCCTGCACTTTTCATACATTTATATGAAAATGAGACGGTCTTTTTCGGTCCCATGTATAGAGTTTTTTTGTTGTGGGTTAACATTTTGCAAAAATAATCTAGACGTAATTCTGACTTCGTTGTTCCAAAACTGTTATCCGTTTTCATTTATCTGATTTAGTTTTCAAGATACGGGCGATAAACCAAATAAAAGCCCTTTTCTCTCTAGGAGGCTTAGTTTTCGAGAAAAACGCAATCTTAAAATCTAGCAATGTAAGATCGAAATTTAGTTCCGGTATCGGGGTATTATGGGCGGGTTTTGACTTCTGGTGTAAACATTTTTCCTCTAGCTCTCTTAGTTTTCGAGATATGGACCATCAAAATTTATTAAAGCGATTTTCGCATTTATTTTTCCACATATAATTCATTATGAGTTCCTTGTTCCAAAACTGCTGTCCGTTTTCATTTATCTCACTTAGTTTTCCAGATACGGGCGATATTCCAAATAAAAACCCTTATCTCTCTAGGAGGCTTAGTTTTCGAGAAAAACGCGATCTTAAAATCTAGCAATGTAAGTCGAAATTTAGTTTCGGTATCGCGGTATTGTGGGCGGGTTTTGACCTCAGGTGCAAACATTTTTGCAGTAGCTCTTTTAGTTTTCGAGATATGTTCGCTTAATGAAAAATAATCAATACAATTTTCATTGTCCATATCTCGAAAACTAAGAGAGCTAGAGAAAAAAATGTTTACACCAGTAGTCAAAACCCGCCCATAATACCCCGATACCGAAACTAAATTTCGACTTACATTGCTAGATTTTAAGATCGCGTTTTTCTCGAAAACTAAGCCTCCTAGAGAGAAAAGGGCTTTTATTTGGAATATCGCCCGTATCTGGAAAACTAAGTGAGATAAATGAAAACGGACAGCAGTTTTGGAACAAGGAAGTCATAATGAATTATATGTGGAAAAATAAATGCGAAAATCGCTTTAATAAAATTTTGATGGTCCATATCTCGAAAACTAAGAGAGCTAGAGAAAAAATGTTTACACCAGAAGTCAAAACCCGCCCATAATACCCCGATACCGAAACTAAATTTCGACTTACATTGCTAGATTTTAAGATCGCGTTTTTCTCGAAAACTAAGCCTCCTAGAGAGAAAAGGGCTTTTATTTGGAATATCGCCCGTATTTTGAAAACTAAGTGAGATAAATGAAAAACGGACAGCAGTTTTGGAACAAGGAAGTCATAATGAATTATATGTGGAAAAATAAATGCGAAAATCGCTTTAATAAAATTTTGATGGTCCATATCTCGAAAACTAAGAGAGCTAGAGAAAAAATGTTTACACCAGAAGTCAAAACCCGCCCATAATACCCCGATACCGAAGCTAAATTTCGACTTACATTGCTAGATTTTAAGATCGCGTTTTTCTCGAAAACTAAGCCTCCTAGAGAGAAAAGGGCTTTTATTTGGAATATCGCCCGTTATCTTGAAAACTAAGTGAGATAAATGAAAACGGACAGCAGT